>CM057338.1:675538471-676162562 GCA_030015575.1 Agapanthus africanus | reverse complement strand
AAAGAACCAGAGACAAAGGACGCCAGACCGTGAGCAAGAGATAAGTAGATATCTTGCGCTGCTAACATTGGATGTACCGGAACCTTCTCGACCTTGACGGAGGATATAACGACGACGGTATTTTTGATCAGCGATTTTGTGATTCGATTATCACGTACCCGTCACTTTGGATTTCGGTATTTTGGGCGATCTATTCACATGATTTAGTCTTGGTGACTGAGTTCCATGATATTTGATTTTGTGCACCATGGTTGCACTTACTGAGTATTCATATGGTTCAAGGGCCAGTCACGTGCTCTTTCGGGTCGTGACAGTCCAATAATTGTTATTGTGACAACAATGGAGTTTTGGCTTTTGCCTAAGAATGCCGGTCCCATCAGCGATCCAGACATATTTTGATGACAGTATCACCTGATCATGGTTGATATCCAAGGGATCAAGGTAAGGAGAGATGACGCGAAGGATAACATGGCGGATCCACTCACAGAGGCATTTCCCTAGAGAGACTTCTATAGGACGTTGAGTATGAGATACTAAAACAAATGGCCTTAGTGCAAGTGGGAGATTGTTAGTTATATGTATGCCGTAGAGACCATTATTGTACATGTGATGTATATTGTAGTGGATGCTTGGACATATATAGGGAGGACTTTCTTGCTCGACATGATAGTATGCTATCTGGTTGCTCTTTATCTTAACATGTACACTTATAGTCTCTCTCTATTACATGTTGATAAAGCCCTTAGGATGAATACTTGACTACCAAGATTATAATGCAGATCATACTAGTGGGGCAATGGTAGTCGGTAAGTACATCCTTTAGTTGTTCCTAGTCGTGGGAGTATCGAGACAAGGCATCGATACTCCAGAGTAGACTAGCGTATGCGCTTATTGACCCATATGATGGGCGATGGATGATCCCATATCCATTGGTGTTTGACATCAGAGAAGGTATATGGGTGCTCAGTGGAGACAAGGTACACTGGACGGACTCGCCGAGAACTCCTAGATGGTATTATACCTATCGTCAGACAGCAGTTCTCTGGTGACACTGGTACAGGTTAGTCTGTCGACCCGAGATCGTCATAGAGTCTTGTGTGATTCCCACTGTGCTTTGATTCCACCATACCACGTTCAAGAGATTGTGCAAAAAAGGTGGTTTTTGGGTACAGTCCCGAGTCACATGGAGGCAATGAGCGATAGGAGGGGATTCATCTCTCCCGGTATTGGGGGTTGATGTTGCGCTATGCTCGATTGGCAATAACAGGAAATCCCTGGCCAGGGTTGATGAGATTTACAGGTAAGTGTTATCAGTAGTTTCTCGAACCATTATGGACCTTGCATCGGCATGACTTATCAGGCTATTGGGGTCTGACGTTATACCACCCCCAGGCTGTGATATGCGACATATCAGACGAAGAGACCGGACTGTATGGTAGTGTTACTGGTTGGATTCGCTGGAGTATGAGCAGGCTTGCTTGTTGATCTTCTATTAGCTCAATGCCCGAGTGGCCTTTACGTTTAGCAGACCGCTTGCGGCTTGTGGGTGTTTGATATGATCATCATCTACTGCCGGCGTATTGACGAGTCTTTAGAGTCCTACACAGAGCTTTCCTGGTTCATGCGAAACGAAGTAGGAGCACATATGTGATATGTGCGGGACCGAGATTAATGCGCGTATGTGATACTGCATTCTATTCTCGCGATATGTGATGTCGGTCGATTATATATGATATAGCCAGGTTATCGGATCAAGTGTTGATTCGATAAAATGTTACATATGATATTAGTCGGTTATATGTGATATAGCCGGATTATTAAATCAAGTGTTGATTTAATAATTTAATGTATAATTATATATTTGATATATTGAATTACATTAACTAATATGAGCTCACTTAAACATTTCTTTTTCTCACTTGTGTGCATATAGTATATATGTGATATATATTTATGTACATTTTATTTGTGTCATGCTTGATGCCACATGCTTCATGGGTGTATGAGATTCACACCATGCTTGATATAATGAAGGGTTTTATTTATCTAAAGTTAATCAAAATTAGATGGAAATTGTCATGGCTAGAAGCTTGGAGAAGCTTATGCTTACCATTGACTTAGTCCACTAACTTTGTTTTACTTGTAGATATTTATTAACCTAACCATTATTGTTAGCCATGGTTTATTCTCTACATGAGTTAGTGTATGACATTAACTCACCCATGGTTGCTATTCTCACCTCATGGGTTTCATTCTCATCTCCACTTCTTCTTCTTCCTCCTCATAAAAAAGCTTTCTAGCTTTTGAAATGGTAAAGAAATATTGTGAGAAAAATAAATCTAAAGTGAGCCCAATTCCTACTTCACCATCCTCTACTATATTAGCCATTTAGTTTAGGGTGTTTGCTTCACTAATCTACCATTAGTGAAGAGGTAGCATGAGCTTGAGTCTCCTCGACGTTGATCATCTTCGGCCTCGAAGACTTAGAGCAAGCTTGTTCATTTCTTCATGTGAACCTTTACTAGAGTTCGTGTGTTCACTACTTGGAGCGAAGGGACTACTACACGGAGCTTTAGAAGTGAAGGACCGGTCTACAAAGATTGTATTCCTCATTCACTTAGATGTAAAGTTGTTAACATTGTTAATTCGTCTAAATCTCTAGTTAAGATTCTAGGGTTTGGGTTCTTTAGTACCCTCCCGAAACCATGCTGCCGTGCTAGGTAACCCTGCACTATCTACGAGTGTTTCCCAACGAGTATTCATGTACAATACGAGATTACGACTGAGTTTAGATCCAAATCTAAACTCCGTGGCAATCTATTAATCAAGGCTAAAATGTGAGATTTGTAAATTGATAACTAGTTTTCGCAAAACTACTGAATGTGGATTCTAACAATTGTATCATACTTCCAAAACACATTAGACGATGTTAACATTTCGATCGACTTTCTAATTATCAACAATGGACAGAGACCTCAACCACTTGAGCCTCATCTAAAATTTCCAGAAAACTCATAATATGAAGTTGAAGTATCTCAAGAAAAATGGAGTCATAACTCCATAAGTAGACAGCGGAACCACGGGACATGGTCTAGGCGGCGGTTCCGCGGCCACTTGTTGGGGTTAGGAGCTCATATTTCTTGAGCCTTCATTAAAAAGCCGGCTGAATTTTCTGACAATTTTTATTCTTGAAAATATCGAATTTTAAAAATTTGAACAGAAACTATCAAAACTCGGAATTAAAACGTCTGTAGGGTGTTTTTCGTCACCCCGTTGAGATAGGAATACACGCGCGCTTGTCAGGCGCATTACAGATTCCCCCTTGCCTAGGGTAGGCTAGGGTTTATTGATTGTGGGAATCCGAATCTCCGGCAACCGCGGACTAAGCTGTCGTTAATTACCCCTCGCCTTTGGAGTGAGAGAACCTCCGATTGACGGGTCAAACAGGCCATGCGAACTCAATTTGTGGTGTTTTGTTTTGAAGGGGAATTGGATATATCGGGGTCCCCGCAAAGTTTTTACGGGGGTCCCGCTACCTGGATAGCGGGCTGGGGGTCAAGGGGGCTAGCAGCCCCCTTGTGGGGTGCGGGGCAGCGCCCCGTTAGAAATTTTTTCTAACGGGGGACAGTTTTGTAGAGTATGTGTGTGTGTGTGTATACATATATATATATATATATATATATATATAAGGGAAAGAGCATCCAAAGAATGCGTGGAAGAAAGCGCCAGCGCCTCACGTGCGCGGCACGGGGGCGCTTGGACGCTTGGAGGCGGGCGCTATCGCCTTGGGCGCTGGCGCTATCACGTGCCAGGCACATGGGTGCTCGGGCGCTAGCGCTTTGGGCGCTAGTGCCTCACGTGCCAAGCAGGTGGGCGCTCGAGCGCTCGTGCTTTGGGCGCTTGGGCGCTAGCGCCTCATGTGCCAAACACGTGGGCGCTCGAGCGCTCGCGTTTTGGGCGCTAACGCAACACGTGCCAGGCACGTGGGCGCTCAGGCGCTAGCTCTTTGGGCGCTAGCGCCATACGTGCCAGGCACATGGGCGCTCGGGCCCTCACGCTTTGGGCTCTCGGGCGCTGGGCGGCAAAAGGGACTTGGTCCCTGCACTGTGAGTTGTACTCCCAGAAAGAAACACTTATTATTTTGTGTGTGTGTGTGTGTGTTTGTGTGTATGAGGAGTTAAACTGGGCTTCTCCCCTTAAGCCCTGGATCTTCCCCAAAGTGGGGTCTTCGGAGATGGGTCACCTTCTTCCTCCTCTGTTGGCCGGATCTCAAAGGACAAGAAGTATAAGATTTTAAAAATCTCTCCTTTCTGAGATCTGATGGGAGATCTGAGTTCCCCTTTGTGGGTTTTGTGGTGAAAAACTATTTAGTTTTGGAAAATGAAGAGTTAAACTCTTGATTTAATTCAAAAAGAAGAGGAAGGTTTAGAACCTTGAGGAAGGAGAAGGAGGCACAAAAACCCTAACTTTTTTGTGAGGAATGAAAAGTATATGCTTTATTCATCATCATGTTGCCTTATATAGGCTTACACATTTACATATAACCTCTTAGGCTTTACAAAATGGCATTTTGCCCATCTCATGTCTCATGTGCTATTTCTTTTTGCACATAAGCCATGGGCTTACAAAAATTTGGCTTTCTGCCCATTTTGCTTACATTCATGCATAAAAAATTACATAAAAATTATTTATTACATGATTTTTATTTCGGCATAGGGGAGGCCAGCCGCAGGCTCGACTTGGGCATGGGCCCACTTGATCTGGGCTTGGGCCTACTTACTTGGGGTTGACCTTGACTTTGACCCGGTCAACTGGGGTGCAAATTTTGACCCCAACAACATCGATCGAACACTTTAACTTCGTCTAATCTACTCCTAAGCCTCTAGTTTGGCTATGATACCATGTAAGTTTGTCTTAGCACCTCTACTATAGTTTTAACAAAAGCATGTGAGCTATTTTAAAAATTCTAGAGAGCTAAGTTAACTAAACATGAATCGAACTAGAGATTAGGGTTTCAAAACAAAGCAAATAAGGATTAACTCTAAGTGAATGGAAGCTACAACCTTTGTAGACCGGTCCTTCACTTCAATGGCTCCATGTATAAGTCCTAGAACTCTTCAACGACTCTACTTGAAAGATGGAACAAGCTTTTTCGTGGTCTTCGTTGTCAAAGAAAGATCCACCTTGAAGTTTCTCACCCTTAAACTCTCACTTAACTAATGTATGAATTAGTGAAAATAACAACCTTTACTAATTTGCTATTCTAGTGTAGGTTGATGAAGTGGGATTTTTCTCATTAAAATTCTTTCTTTTTATTTTCTTTTTCCAACCTAGAAAAATATCTAGAGAGAAAAAGAAGAGGATGAACTTAGAAAATATCAGAATCAACCATGGAGATGAGATAAGGTTGAGATGAGTTAAGTATGAAAGAATAAAACAATTAAAAAGAATGAGTCATGGTTACTAGAATCTTTGAGAACATCATAGAAGCCATGACTCATCTCTTCATTTGTTTTATTCTTATATATTTATCAATATCTTTATTCTTTTCTCCAATGTGATTCTTATATTTCCATGTTTCATGTATCATCAACCATGATACATATATATATATATATATAAAGAAAAGAATTAAAATAAGTAATATATTAGTTAATTATTAAATCAACACTTGATTCAATAATCCAGTTATATCATATAAAACCCGGCTAATATAAAATACGCTAAATTAGAATACGGTATCATATACTCGTATTTAATCAAGCTCCCGCACATATCTCCATACGTGCCCTATTTCGTTTCGCTTGAGCTAGGAAACCTCTATGTGGGACTCTTAAGACTCGTCAATATGCTGGTAGTAGGTAATGATAATATCATATACCCACAAGCCGTCAGCGGTACTAGCTAGACGTAACGGCTACCCAGGTATTGAACGAATAGAAGATCAACAAGAAAACTTGTTCAAACTCCCGTAGAGCCAATAAGCAACACTTACCGTACAGTCCGGTCTTTTTTTCTGATATGTCGCATATCGAGTTTGGGGGTGGAATCGTCAGACCCCAATAACTCGATAAGTCATGCCGATGTGTGGCCTATAACCAATCGAGAAACTACTGATAACACATATCAGTAAATCTCATCAGCCCTGGTCAGGGACTTTCGGTTATAGCCAATCGCGCATAGCACAACATCAACTCCCAATACCAGGAGAGAAGAAACTCCTCCTATCGCTCACTGCCTCCATGTGTCTCGGACTGTACCCAAAATCCACCTGTTCGCACGACTCAGTAGAGCATGGTAGGGTAGAAATCAAAGCACAGTAGAAACACACAAGAAACTATGATGATTTCGGGTCTACAGACTAACCTGTACAAGTGTCACCAGAGAACTGCTATTTGACGATATGTATAATACCATCTAAGAGTTCTCGGGGAGTCCGTTCAGTGTACTCAGTCTCTAATGAGCACCTGTATACAATCTTTAATGTCAAACACTAATGGATATGGGATCATCCATCGCTTCAGTACAGGGTCAAGAAACGTATACACTAGTCTACTCTGGAATATCGATGCCCTGTCTCGATACTTCCTCGACCAGGAACTGTTAAGGATGTGCTTGTAGACTACACAATCCCCACCAGTATGATCTGCATCATAATCCTGGTAGTCAAGCCAACATCCTAAAGGCTTTATCAACATGTATCAAAAAGACAGTAAACTAAAACAAGTAAACATGTTAAGATAAAGAGCAACCAAATAGCATACTATTATGCCAAGCAAGAAAGTCCTCTCTATATATATGTCCAAGCATCCACTATAATATACAATAATGGCCTCTAGGGCATACATATTCCTAACAATATCCAACAATCTCCCACTTGCACTTAAGGCTAATTATTACGGTGTCGATACTCACAGCCCATGTGATACCAAACACCCAACTTCTCTACTAATCAGTCTCACAAGCACGTTTGTGAAACTATCGTGTTCGAGAAATAGCCTCAGTGAGTGGATCCACTCCAATGTTTCTATCTTTATCTCTCTATATATCAACTTCGCGGAGAAAGACTATCTCCCAAAATGAGCGATACATGTCTTAGAATTTGTCTGGATATCTGATAGGACTAAGTTCACAAAGGAACTCCAAATCAACAAACTTCTTAGACCGTATATTCCACTGAATTTAATCAGTATTCTGCACCATGCCTTCTCAGTATCCGCTTGGACCACCTGTCCAACATACTGCCCCTCAAAAGAGAGAAAACTATTAACTCTGACAGCTACTCTGTCATCCAGGTCACCTTGAAGCCTGAAATGATAACCGCCTCCTGAAGGAGGCTGCCATTACCATATACCAAGAACATCCTCTTATGTTCATAACTGCTTCCCAATGTTTCTCCAGGATTGGATTATTATATGCTTATTGCAGCCAGTGCAAAAGCAATATTTGGTGTGGTACTTAATATCTAATGATTGACTCAATTGTCTAAGTAAGTGATATGTCAATCATGCAAATACATCTCCACATCAGTTTAAAAGACATCTCTTTAGAGAGGGTGACTCCATCACTTGCGGGTACACTACCACGCCAGGAGTCGTCCATTCTAAAACACTTTAGAATAATATCAAAGTACCCGAATTGGGACACTTCCTAAATATAGATCTAAAACCATAGATCTAGTGACCGGAATCCCTGATATTTTATCCAGATCCCATGTAGAGAAACACCTTGTAACAACCACAGTATAACCGATCGTAGTATAGGAACATCACTTCCTATCAAGAGTATATCATCCGAATACAAGGACATTACTCCTTACTATTTTTCTCACCAGGCCCATCTATTATTCTGATGAAGTCAAACTCTATGACTGTTACATCAAAAATAGATAATCTATCTCCACTATACTTGCTTTAGTCTATGAATAGACATAAGCTACTGGCTCACCATACTTCCGCTACTCCCACTGACTACAAAACCCTCTGGCAGAGTCATATACACGTGCACTTCTAAAACTAATTTATAACAACGTTATATTTATCCACCTTCCAGATCTAATAATCTAGGACAGCAGTAGTAGCAAGCTTGGGTCATCAAAACCTCACTGTCACCGTCTTTGAGGAAACCGAAGTACCTCTCAGGTGGCATGAGGTTATCCACAAAATCCTCAGAGTGGCTAATAGATTGTCGAATACAATTGAATCTTTAAGTTCTACTAAATTTTCAGTAATCGTTTGTGGTTCTGGAATCACTTCCAGTTCTACCATACTCCCATTTGTGTTTTCTGAAAGAATTCATTTACTAAAGAGGTGGCGAGTCAGAACAATATAACTATTGATCCTCTAATTGGTAGAATGTTAACTTTCGTCAAAGCCTAGGATAACCCACAAACTGCCATTACTGAAACGTGCATTGAGTTTATTCAGATTCTGGTTTTAAGCATAAGACGGACTACTCCATATACCTTAACAGCATTAAGATATGAATCCATTCATATCCAATATATAAATAAAGGCACTAATTTAATTTGAACCAGATTCAAAAAACATGCAGCTGTTTTCAGTGCATATCGACTAAATAGAAGAAGGCCAAGCAGCATTACTCATCAAGGAGCGTACCCTCGGATGAGTAACCTGAAAGAGAAGCAAGTTCTCAAATATATTACTTACGACAGAATACCTAGCATAAGTATCTACACCTTCGATCACCCCGAAGAATCCTGATACCTGCAATGTATGGTTCTCTACTTTATTCTTATACCTATAACTTCTCAAAATTTGGACCTTATATTTCAACGAAATGCTTGTCTAAAACCAGAGAAGTCATAAGTAAACAGAATATAGTACGAGTACCAACCCCTTTGTCCTAATACTTTGTATAAGTCCTCTGAATTTAATAACTCAAACCATGTGCGTCGTAGGTTGAAAGCTGTGTTATGGTTAAGAAGAATTACACCGTTGTTGAATGCACCTTACCTAACCATCAACTGATATAGGTAAACGTCATAAACATAATTTCAAAAAGTTATATCTCACTTTATAAAATAAACGTATAGATATATCCGTTTGAAATTGGTGCACAACAATGGATATTCAAAACCAAATATTTGTCGTTATGCAAAACCCATGCGATTTCCTCAAATATCACTAATTACAAAGAATTCTGATATTGAGGATCTGATCACCCAATTCCTAATGTTCTACTCCCACTCAGCATCTGCAATGCCATACAGATGTGAGAATAAAGTCTGGTAATTACATACCTGGAGTCAGAATCTAATTGAGAAAGCAATTTTCAATTAACACTTCACAGTAAGATTGAAACATGAAAAATGTTTCGAGGGGGTGGCCGGGTATTCCTAGTAATACCTCTTCTATTATCCATATTCATGACAGTATTCGCAATTGTCCTTGCCCTCACTGCAATCATTTATATGTCTTTACTTCTTACCTTCTGTATACCATACTTAGGCTAATTAGTTTTCTTCTTTCCCTACCTTTTGACATCTGCCTAAGGTTTGGAAGAATAATATCCAATAAACGTAATAGTTGTACTCTCATAATACTAGGAGCCCTCTGAGAGAAGGTAAAGAGAAAAGACAACCGAATAATCATATTCAATTTCTCCAGAACCGGAAACCGTCCTCGAACAGAAACAAGTTTCTTCGAGTTCGTACGTAACTATATGATGCATACCCAAGCAATATGGATCATCATAGTGATACGGAGTGTTTTGGAGAAAAGCAAGAGAGAAGTAGAAGTGGCAGGGATATATGTGACTTTTTCGTGAATCATGACAATCCAAAACCAAAGTGTGTAAGAAGGTTCGGTTAACTTGGTTCATGAGTTTTAGTTTAAGGTCAGGTCATGGTCGCTACCAAAGAGAGAGAGAAAAGAAACACTCAGCGTGCACTCTAACTTAAATTAGATTGGTTAATTACTTTATCTAATCAGGATGGCTCCCATTTTTTCCTCGAATTCTCCTTCAAATCTTAAAAGGAGAACTAACTGGGATCATTAACACCGTACAAGTTTGCTAACCGTTCGGCCAGGTTGGTGTTGGTACTCCGAGGGAGGTTCCCCGTGTGGACCTAATTAAAATAAACCTCGTTTCTGCATAGGCGTAGCCCCGTTAACACTTTTCTAGATACCAAATAGGTCAGCTAATTGTGAAGTGAAAAATATCACCCAAGAGTAATCCTACTCATCAGTAGGATCAGGATCCAACTATCATTGCGTGATAAACTAGATGGAATCCACTCTAGTCACCACACTCCAGAAGATATGCAACTGTTAGTTATATGTATGCCCTAGAAGCCATTACTATAAATGAGATGTATATCGTAGTAGATGCTTAGACATATATAGGGAGGACTTTCTTGCTCGACATGATAGTATGCTATCTGGTTACTCTTTACCTTAACGTGTATACTGATTGTCTCTCTATTACATGTTAGTAAAGCCCTTAGGATGTGTACTTGACTACTTGGACTATGATGCGGATCATACCAGTGGGGACATGGTAGTCCATAAGTACATCCTTCAAGGTCCCTAGTCGTGGGTGTATCCAGACGGGGCATCGATATACCAGAGTAGACTAGCGTATAGCTTCTCGACCCATATAGATGGGTGATGGATGATCCCATATCCATTGGTGTTTGACATCAGAGATGATATACGGGTGCTCAGTGGAGACTGGGTACACTGGACGGACTCGCCGAGAACTCCCAGATGGTATTATACCTTACGTCAGATGGCAGTTCTCTGGTGACACTGGTACAGGTTAGTCTGTAGACCCGAGATCGTCATAGAGTCTTGTGTGATTCCCACTGTGCTTTGATTTCCACCTTACCACGTCCAAGAGGGCGTGCAAAACGGTGGTTTTTGGGTACAATCCCGAGTCACATGGAGGCAATGAGCGATAGGAGGGGTTTCGTCTCTCCCGGTATTGGGGGTTGATGTTGCGCTATGCTCGATTGGCCATAACAGGGAAGTCCCTGGCCAGGGCTGGTTTAGAGATTTACTGGTAAGTGTTACCAGTAGTTGCAGGGGTTCGTCTCTCCCGGTATTGGGGCGAGGTCGCGCTGTGTCTAGGAGAGCCATTACGCAAAGCCCTCGGCCGAGGCAGGAGATTTACTGTAGGTATTCCAGTAGTATCTCAGGGCGTTCTGGGCTACACTCCGACACGACTTGTACCGCCTTTGGGGGTCTGACTTTTACCAACCCCCTAGGCCCGCCATGCGATGCTCATAGACGAACGGACCGGACTGTACGTATATTGTCACTGACAGGCTCAGTAGGGTGTCAGGATGAGTTCGCTCATCGACGTCCCTTTTGGTCAATAGCTGGTGGCCCGTCACGTATTGGCTAATACTTCTGACGTGCTAGTGGATAAATCCACAGCCATAGTATTGACGAGTCTTTAGAGTCCACCACACTTTCAGTTACTCAAGCTTTCGGGCGAAACGCTGTAGAGGCCGTATGGAGATATGGCAGGGTCCGATCAGATACATGCGGTATTGCACGGATCAGGATCGGACAGTTTTGTACTAGTAGCCGTATGGATATATGGCAGGGTTCGATCAGATACGTGCGGTATTGCACGGATCAGGATCGAACGGATATTACTAGCCGGCTTTGGCTTAAGCCGGTCCTAGTATAGTACAGTGTAGATTTTGTCTCATTGCATTTGTATCCGGACGGAATACAGATGCGGGTGTGTATGCACAGTATCGGGGTTTTCCTGTAATTTATTACGGGACCAGTTTTCTGGAGTTGCCAGTTTGCATTCCGTTCCGGCCGGTTTTCCTTTGTTCTTTCCCGGCCGGACTTTTCCGATGGAGGGTGTTATTTGCAAGTTTGCAAATAACACATTGTGGAGGGTTTTCTTGCAAATGTATTTATTATGAAGGCATCTTTTGATACCATTCTCATCACTTGCTTTTTGTTTATTAGAAGTGATTTGGAGTTGATTTGATTTGGTTATGATGATGTTTAGGTTGTGGTTACCCTCCACCTTTTCCTACACTCACCTTCCTTCTAAGGTTATGGATTCATATTCTTTTCCTCCACCATTTTTTCTCATAGGAGATGGTTGAACTTTTTTGAGAGAAAAAAAAAGATGAGAGCTTCATTTTGAGAGGTAGCATTCTTGATCTCTTTTCATGTTAAGAAAAATGCAAGCACCATTTTTCTTATCTTATTTTTTTCCTCCATCATCTTCAAATGGCAACAAACCCAAATGAGACATAGCTTCAACCCTACACATTCTACAGCAAATCTTGGATGCGTCGGCTAGCCTACTTCGCGCCCGAGTTGCCTCGGTATTGAGGTGGGAGCCCGTAAAAGATACAGGCGATGTGGTGCCCTTCCGGCGAGGAGGCGACGACCGGAGTTTCCGCAGGAGATCGGGACGATGAGGAGAAGACCGGAGGACTCGGATCATTGGTATACTTCTCTTCCCATTTCATGTTAGCTAGCATTAGGTTAATGGTTACGATCCGGGTTTTCATTGTCCGCGGTAGCGCCGGTTTCCAAGTAAGGAAAATTTTTGATTCCGCATTTTGGCCTCGGATAGACGGCCGGGGCGCTGCCGTGGCGCAACATGGTATCAGAGCCACGCCATTAACCTTGTCTAGCTTGTACTAATGTGTTTTACTTATCCGATCGACCAAAATTCCAAAAACCGCGTTTTTGCATGCATCAGTTTTCTGTCGATTTTTTCCGTGCTCGAAAAATTTTTCAGGTGATTGCAGAATGATGTACTGGAAGCTCTAAGAATTCTGGAGAAATTCGAGACGATGATATTCCAATTGGAGCGCGGAACCGCGGCGAAAAGCCCCTTGTCGCCGCGGTTCCGCCGCAGTTTGGAGTGATCGATCTGTCGAATTTTTCCAGTAGGCTTCTGGGGTTAAAATAGGGTTTCTGGAATATTAAATTTGGGCCCAGAATTTCTGTGAGTGCTACAGTATTACTTGGGGGCCCACATGTTAATTTTTTATCGATTGGATATTTTAAACACATTATTTCACAGTATTTACATTATATCTGCGACCGTGAATATCACTTGATCGGTAAATCCTGTCTAACTGCTATAGCCCGGTTAGACGGATTTGCGAACGTGATTTTCATGTTGATGTTCTATGTTTATGCTGTGTTGTTGTGGATCGGTCGGTGGGGATAGCCTGGATGCAATGCTAGTACAGTTTTGTTGTATTATGTACATTTGATATTGCGGGGCGAGCGTCCGACATGTGGACTGCCGTCACTGCCTGTTTGTATTATTCTTTTGGGGCACGACCTGGTTGCGGTCGATGTACCCGTTGTATGTATATTTTACTTTCTGTACTAGGATTGCCCCGCGGTGGGGGTGTACGGATAGCCGGTTCTGGAGGGCAACAAGCCCGCATCTCATGGCATTGGGACGGAGGGGGCTTCACTCCAGGATTGGCGGGCTATTCGCTGCACTCGTAGGGGGTACAGGTTGACCCAGGAGGGGTGCCTAAGTTACCGGATTCCGTGAAGTGCTGGGCGGTCCATTCACGGTGCTGAAGGGGGCTGCCTCGCTTCAGGTTTTGGCGGGTGACTTGCCACGCCCGTAGGGGTCTAGGATTTCATTGCACAGGCTATCCACACGACCAGGGGAACGTCGGGTTTCAGCAGCGGCTCTGTGAAACCCGGGGCTTCCAGATATCTGTATTGTTCTGTGATGCTGTACATTTCTGTGATGTTCCATTTTATTCACGCCTTGAGCGAAATACTATATATTGGTATATATATTAGTAGATGTTGTATATGTTTTTCATCCGTGCTAGCCCAGTCCCCGCTCTGCCGTTAGTTAGCTAACCTAACGGGTGATGACGGGACCCAGTGGCGAATGCGGATGGCATATACGTACGTCAGTATATTTTCGTTCTTTGTGGTGTGATCAATTGATGGGACTGCGTTGATTCGGATCAATGCAAGATAAACAAACCTTTTCTGATGTTGTTGGAACACTTTTCAAAAAGCTGTTATTGCAAGGACGTTCACTTTTGTTTTGCATCGTGGTATTCATTTGGAATATCCTGCTCCTCAGTCGACGAGGCAAGGGCCGAGATCCCTTCACCGGGAGTGACCCCTTGGACAGAAGTTTGCGTCAGGGCATTAACTTCACTATAGCCGATTACTTTTGCTTTGCATCGTGGTATTCATTTGGAATATCCTGCACCCCATTCTACGGGGAAAGAGCCGAGATCCCTTCACCGGGAGTGACCTCTTTAGTAAAGGTTTTCATCACTATATTTTATAAAAAGTTATCCAGTTCCTTCAACGATATCAAGTTCATTACGTTAAAGGTTTTTCGCCAAAAACCAGTCGTAGCCCTCCGTCATTTCAGATTAGTATTGCTTAGTATTCGCGCTACGTTTGTCGTTGCTATTCGCCGAGGCGTAGTGTGCGGTAGCTCTGTAATGCTTTCTGTCGTATGGATATGTGGATTGGTTAGGACAGTCGTACGACTTTGTTGATTATTCGTCAAGGGTCGTGCGGGTGGGTTTAACGCAATCAAGATAATGACGGGCTGAACTTGACTAGGACCTTTTGATTTGTTGATTATTCGTCAAGGTCACTTGGGTCCTAGGGGTAAAAATCACATCGGGAGTTTCAAAAGGACTGAAACTTGCCAAGCATGCGTATACCTTCTGGAGTGTGGTGACTTGAGTGGATTCCGTCAAGTTATCATGCGATGATAGTTGGATCCCGATTTCCACTGATGAGTTGGTTTACTCCTCGGGTGATCCCGACTAATTCTTCTTTCAGGTTTGGAGGAGAATTTGAGATACAGTGGGAGGTTTCCAGATTAGATAAAGTGATAACCATTCTGATCTAGGTTAGAGTGCACGCTGAGTGTTTCTTTTCTCTCTCTCTTTGGCAGCGACCATTGACCCGACCCTGGACTATGACTCAGTAACCAAGTTGACCGAACCTTCTTAACACAGGCTTTTGGATTGTCAGAGTTGCAAACCTCATTGCCACTCCTACTTTTACCCTTTTCTCCAGGACACCCCGTATTACTACGAAAGTCCACTTCAATTGGACTAAACCATCGTATGGTTATATACGAACTCGAAGGACTTCGAGGATGGTTTCTGGTTCTGGAGAAAACGAATAGGATTATTCAGTTGTCTTTTCTTTTCACCTTCTCTCATTGAGAGTACTCCTTGGTTTAGGAGATAGTACACCTATTATGCAAATTGGATAGTCTTCTTCCAAACCTTAGGCTGGTGCCGAACGGTAGGGAATGAAGAAAACCAATTAGCATAACGATGGTGTGCAGAAGGTATTAAGATTAAGACAAAGCAAGGGATTAGTAAGAGGGCAAAGTAAATTGCGACTGATATTCACGACCAAACCAAGTATTACTTCGCCAATCCTAAATCACCTTTGTATTTCTCTAGGACACTCCGTATCACTACGAAGATCCACAGTTTATTGGATACTCCATCGTATGGTTATATACGAACTCGAAAGGAACTTGTTCCAGTTCGGGGATGGATTCTGGTCCAGGAGAAATAGGAATAAGGTTTATTCGGTTGTCTTTTATCTTCACCTTCTCTCGCATTGCGAGTGCTCCTAGGATTAGGACAGTACACCCATTATGCTTATTGGATAGTCTTCTTCCAAACCATAGGCTGGTGCCGAACGGTAGGGAAGGAAGAAAACCATTTGGCCAAAAGGGGTGTGCAGGCGGTAATGACTAAAGACATATAAAGGGATTTGGACAGATGGCAAAGAGATATACGGTTACAGTTGTGAATCTGGATAATGGTAGTGGCATTACTAGGAATACCAGGATACCCCACCGAAACATTTCAATGTTTCAGTTTCAACTGTGTAAAGAAAACTGTTTTCCCGATTAGACACTTGCTCCAGGGTATGTATTTACCAGGTTTGATTCTCACATCTGTATGGTTTTACAGATGATGAGTGGGATTAAGTTATTGGGAATTGGGTGATCATCCTCATTATATCGGGATTCGTTGTAATCGGTGATATTTGAGGAGATCACCTGGACTGTTTGCCGGTCGGCAAATATTTGGTTTTGAATATCCGCTATTGTGCACCAATTTCAAATTGATATATCTGTACGTCTATTTTCATAGATTGAGATATACCTTTTTGATATTATGTCGATGACATTTACCTATATCAGTGGATGGTTAGGTAAGGAGCATCAAACAGCGGTGTAATTCTTCTTAACCATAAGTACAGTTTTCAACCTACGACACACAGTGAAAGAGTTGTTAGACTCAGCGGACTTATACAGAGTATTGTATGTTGTCCAGTGTCCATTAGGACAGAGGGGTTGGTCCTCATACTATATTCTGTTTACTTTTAACTTCTCTAGTTCTTAGACATGTGTTTCGTAGAAACACAGGGTCTAAGTTTTGAGGAGTTATAGGTATTTGAATAGAGTAGAGAACCAAGTATTGCAAGTATCGGGATTCTTCAAAGTGATCGAAGATGTAAATACTTGTGTATGGTATTCAGTTGATAGTAATGATAAAGAGAAATTGCTTCTCTTTCAGATTACTTATAATTGGAAGCATTCCTAAGTTGAGTAACGCTGATCGGCCTCCTTCCATTTAGTTGACATGCACTGGAGATAGCTGCATGATTTGAATCTGGTTCATTTAAATCAGTGCCTCTGGTTCTATATTGGATATAGAACAGTTCATATCTTAACGATGTTAAGGTACGGGGAGTTGTCCGGCTTATGATTAAAACCAGACACTGGACAACTCAAGGCACGTTTCTGTAATGGCTGTTTGTGGGTTGACCCAGGCTACGACGAGGGTTGACTTTCTACCATCTGGAAGATCAATAGTGATATTGTTCTTAACTCGCCACATTTTAAAAGGAAATGGTTATTTTTCAGAAAACAGTAGTGGGAGTATGGTAGAACTGGAAGTGATTCCAGAACCGCAAACGATTACTGAAGATTTGATAAGGAACCTAAAGATTCAATCTGTTTTGACATTCCATTGGCCACTCCGCAGATAAGGTGGGTAACTTCAGGCACCCGAGAGGTACTCCGGTAGCCTCAAGGACGGTGACAGGGAAGTTCTTGTTTACCCACACTTGCCATTGTTGTTGTTCCAGGCTGCGAGACCCGGCAGGAGGATGAGTATAGCGTCGTTCTAAACTAGCTTTAGAAGTGCGCGTCTATATGACTCTGCCAGAGGGTTGTCGTAGTCAGTGGGAGCAGCGGAAGCATTCGTGGACTTCAGGCTTATGTCTATTTATAGACTAAAGCAGATATAGTGGAGTTAGATCATCTGTTTCTGATGTGACAGT
Organism: Agapanthus africanus; assembly: GCA_030015575.1. NCBI lineage: Eukaryota > Viridiplantae > Streptophyta > Magnoliopsida > Asparagales > Amaryllidaceae > Agapanthus > Agapanthus africanus. The sequence goes on along the minus strand of CM057338.1, from coordinate 676,145,226 downwards.
CATGGGTTTGACGTCATCAGAATAGGGGATGGATCTGTTGAGAAGGTAGTAGGAAGTGATATTCCTATACTACGATCGGTTATACTTTGGTTGTCACACAGTAGTTTCTCCACAAGGGACTTGGACATTATATCAGACATACTGGTTACTAGATCTATAGTTTTAGATCTAGATTTGGGTGGTTTCCAAATCTGGGTACCTTGACAGCATTCTATAAGTATTTAGAATGGACGACTCCTGGCATGGTAGTGTACCTGCAGGTAATGGAGTCACCCTCTCTAAAGGTTTCTTACAGACTAAAGGGGAGAGGGATACGCATGATTGACAGATCACTTGCTTAGGCAATTGAGTCAATCATGAGATGTCAAGTACCACACCAGATGTTGTTCTTGCACTAGATGCAATAAGTTGACATTGATCCAATCCTGGAGAAACAATCGGAAGCAGTTTTAGAACATAAGTAAATTTTCTAAGGGATATGATAACAACAGCCTCATTGAGGAGACAGTTATCATTCCAGGCTTCCAAGGTGACATGGACGGCAGGGTGATCGTCAGAGTTGTAGTTTTCCCTCTAAACGAGGGGCAGTATTTTGGACAGGTGATCCAAGGCAATACTGAGGGAGGCATGGCGCAGGATACTGATTAAGTTCAGTTGACGATACAGTCTAAGAAGTTTGGATTTGGAGTTCATTTATGAGCTAGGTCCCATCAGACATCCAGACATTCTAAGACAGGTATTGCTCATTTCGGGAGATGGTATTCTCCGCGAACTTGAGATTTAGAGAGACATAGAAAGAAACATCAGGGCGGATCCACTCGCTGAGGCTATTCCTCGAACGCAATAGTCTCGCAAACGAGCTTTGTGAGACTGACTAGTAAAGGAGTTGGGTGTTCGGTATCACACGGGCTGTGAGTATGCGACATCGCAATAATTAGCCTTGAGTGCAAGTGGGAGATTGTTGGAGATAGTGCCCTCAGAGTCAATTATTGGATCACAGGCACGTGATTGCAATGATTGAGGGAGGACCTATCCCGGGACGACAGTCTTACTCGAGATGATAGTATGCTATCTGGTTTACCTTTATCATCGTGTACTGCTTCAGGTGACCTTACATGTCACTATTACACGTTGATAGAGCCCATAGGATTCTTGCTTGACGGCCAGCAGTATGAGGGCGATCATATAAGTGAGAGCTGGAGTCTATAAGCACATCCTTAAAAGGTCCCTAGTCGTGGGAGTTTCGAGACAGGGCATCGATTCTCCAGAGTAGACTAGTGTATACAGTCGAGACCCCGACGAGGGGCGGTGGCCGGTCTCACAAGCCACTGGTGTCAGTTGGTTCACCTAAGATGTATACAGGTGCTCATTGGGTTATGAGTACACCGGACAGGACTCGCCGGGAACCTGCTAGTTGGGATTATACCAGACGTCAGATAGCAGTTCCCAGGTGACATGTGTACAGGTTAGTTCATCGACCTGAGATCGTCATTTGTCTCGTGTGAGTTCCCACTGTGCTTTGATTACTACCCTACCACGGCTCAAAGGAGTCGTGCAAACAGGTTATAGTTGGGTACAGTCCCGAGCCACATGGAGGCAGTGAGCGGATCTGCAGGGGTTCGTCTCTCCCGGTATTGGGGGCGAGGTCGCGCTGTGTCTAGGAGAGCCATTACGCAATGCCCTCGGCCGAGGCAGGAGATTTACTGGTAGGTATTCCAGTAGTATCTCAGGGCGTTCTGGGCTACACTCCGACACGACTTGTACCGCCTTTGGGGGTCTGACTTTTACCAACCCCCTAGGCCCGCCATGCGATGCTCATAGACGAACGGACCGGACTGTACGGATATTGTCACTGACAGGCTCAGTAGGGTGTCAGGATGAGTTCGCTCATCGACGTCCCTTTTGGTCAATAGCTGGTGGCCCGTCACGTATTGGCTAATACCTCTGACGTGCTAGTGGATAAATCCACAGCCATAGTATTGACGAGTCTTTAGAGTCCACCACACTTTCAGTTACTCAAGCTTTCGGGCGAAACGCTGTAGAGGCCGTATGGAGATATGGCAGGGTCCGATCAGATACATGCGGTATTGCACGGATCAGGATCGGACAGTTTTGTACTAGTAGCCGTATGGATATATGGCAGGGTTCGATCAGATACGTGCGGTATTGCACGGATCAGGATCGAACGGATATTACTAGCCGGCTTTGGCTTAAGCCGGTCCTAGTATAGTACAGTGTAGATTTTGTCTCATTGCATTTGTATCCGGACGGAATACAGATGCGGGTGTGTATGCACAGTATCGGGGTTTTCCTGTAATTTATTACGGGACCAGTTTTCTGGAGTTGCCAGTTTGCATTCCGTTCCGGCCGGTTTTCCTTTGTTCTTTCCCGGCCGGACTTTTCCGATGGAGGGTGTTATTTGCAAGTTTGCAAATAACACATTGTGGAGGGTTTTCTTGCAAATGTATTTATTATGAAGGCATCTTTTGATACCATTCTCATCACTTGCTTTTTGTTTATTAGAAGTGATTTGGAGTTGATTTGATTTGGTTATGATGATGTTTAGGTTGTGGTTACCCTCCACCTTTTCCTACACTCACCTTCCTTCTAAGGTTATGGATTCATATTCTTTTCCTCCACCATTTTTTCTCATAGGAGATGGTTGAACTTTTTTGAGAGAAAAAAAAAAGATGAGAGCTTCATTTTGAGAGGGTAGCATTCTTGATCTCTTTTCATGTTAAGAAAAATGCAAGCACCATTTTTCTTATCTTATTTTTTCCTCCATCATCTTCAAATGGCAACAAACCCAAATGAGACATAGCTTCAACCCTACACATTCTACAGCAAATCTTGGACGCGTCGGCTAGCCTACTTCGCGCCCGAGTTGCCTCGGTATTGAGGTGGGAGCCCGTAAAAGATACAGGCGATGTGGTGCCCTTCCGGCGAGGAGGCGACGACCGGAGTTTCCGCAGGAGATCGGGACGATGAGGAGAAGACCGGAGGACTCGGATCATTGGTATACTTCTCTTCCCATTTCTTGTTAGCTAGCATTAGGTTAATGGTTACGATCCGGGTTTTCATTGTCCGCGGTAGCGCCGGTTTCCAAGTAAGGAAAATTTTTGATTCCGCATTTTGGCCTCGGATAGACGGCCAGGGCGCTGCCGTGGCGCAACATGCAGATCCGCTCACTGCCTCCATGTGGCTCGGAACTGTACCCAACTAAAACCTGTTTGCACGACTCCTTTGAGCCGTGGTAGGGTAGTAATCAAAGCACAGTGGGAACTCACACGAGACAAATGACGATCTCAGGTCGATGAACTAACCTGTACACATGTCACCTGGGAACTGCTATCTGACGTCTGGTATAATCCCAACTAGCAGGTTCCCGGCGAGTCCTGTCCGGTGTACTCATAACCCAATGAGCACCTGTATACATCTTAGGTGAACCAACTGACACCAGTGGCTTGTGAGACCGGCCACCGCCCCTCGTCGGGGTCTCGACTGTATACACTAGTCTACTCTGGAGAATCGATGCCCTGTCTCGAAACTCCCACGACTAGGGACCTTTTAAGGATGTGCTTATAGACTCCAGCTCTCACTTATATGATCGCCCTCATACTGCTGGCCGTCAAGCAAGAATCCTATGGGCTCTATCAACGTGTAATAGTGACATGTAAGGTCACCTGAAGCAGTACACGATGATAAAGGTAAACCAGATAGCATACTATCATCTCGAGTAAGACTGTCGTCCCGGGATAGGTCCTCCCTCAATCATTGCAATCACGTGCCTGTGATCCAATAATTGACTCTGAGGGCACTATCTCCAATAGTAGTTTCTCGACCCGTTATGTGCCTCGCATCGGCATGACTTATCGGTTATTGGGGTCTGACGTTTACCACCCCTAGACTTGATATGCGACATATCAGACGAGGGGACCGGACTGTACGGTAGTGTCACTGTCAGGATTTTTGCAGGAGTTGGAGTGGGCTTGCTTGCTGATCTTCTGATCGTTCAATACCCGGGTAGCCGTTACGTCCAGCTAGTACCGCTGACGGCTTGTGGGTGCTTGATATGATCATCACCTACTGCCGGCGTATTGACGAGTCTTTAGAGTCCTACATAGAGGTTTTACTGGCTCAGGCAAAATGAAATACGAGCGCATATGTGATATGTGCGGGACCGAGAATAATGCGAGTATGTGATACCGTATTCTATTCTCGCGATGTTTTGTATCAGTCGGTTGTATGAGATATAGCCGGGTTATCGAATCAAGTGTTGATTCGATAAGTCGATACATTGGATGTTAGTCGGTTATATGAGATATAACCGGATTAAGTCAAGTGGTTGATTTAATAATTTAGTGTATAATTGTATATGTGATATACTAATTTACATTAACTAACATTGGTTCACTTAAGCATTTATTTTTCTCACTTGTGCGCAACTGAATATATATGTGATATATATTTATTTGTGTACATTTTGTATCATGGTTGTTGATACACACTACATGGGTGTATAAGACTTATACCATACTAATTATATTGGTGGGGTTTTAATAAACAAAGTAAATACAAAATTTGTGGATAATTGTTCAAGTGCATGAAGCTTCATGAAGCTTGTGAGTGCATTGACCAAAGTCCACTAGTTTTGTTTTACTTAGGATTTTTATAAACCTAACCACTATAATTAGCCATGATTATGTCTCTACATGAGTTAGTATATGATACACACTCACCCATGGTTAGCTCACTCTCTCTTAGTTAGTTTTCATTCTCATTTTGAGCTCATCTTCTTCCTCCTTCAAATTCTTACTAGGGTTTGATAAAGAGAGAGAAACATTGTGAGAAAAGAAATTCTAAAGTGTACCCATTTCCTATTTCATCATCCTCTACTAGACTAGCACTTTAGTTTAGGGTATTTGCTTCACTAATTCTTTGGTTAGTGAAGTAGAAGCTTGAGTTCATATTCCCTCGACGTAGATCATCTTCGGCCTCGATGACTTCAAGCAAAACCGTTGCCCTCTTCTCCTGGAGCCGTCCGAGAGTCCGGGAGCACGATGATCGCAGCGAAGGGACTACTACAAGGAGCTTTAGAAGTGAAGGACCGATCTACAAAGGTTGTATTTCGTATTCACTTAGTGTTAAAGAGTTTAACTTGCTTGTTTTCGCCTAATAGTCTAACAAAGATCTTGTTTAGGGTTGTTCGGCACGGCTAAAATTTTAATCGGGCATGGTTGAGGCCTTGTAGAACCTTCTTAGAGTGCCTAGTAACCCTACAGTGGTATCAGAGCCTAGCTAGATCATTAGGCGGCGAGTATACAAAGTTAAAACTCCGAACGAACCCCGAAACGCCAAAATGAACCCCTCTCTGGACAAATTTTAAAAACTGTGATTTTTCTGAATTAAAATTGCCTAAAAAAATCAGCAGGGAAATATAAGAATTGTAGTGAAAAATGATAGCATAATCCGTACAAACCGCCGCGGAACCGCGGCCGTACCGCGCTTGGGCCGCGGATCCGGGCAGTACAGAGGATTTATGCCCTCATTTTTGCACTGTAATCTCTATTTCTGTGAGTTATATTTTCTGGGTATTTTTAAACTAACTCAAGTGTTGAGTGTTCTGGGGTTTATTTTGTATTCGTCGATTCGATCGGAAAATTTAATTTCGTTCTTTTTCCGGATTATTTAGAAAGTATTAAAAAGTTCGAACGGATATCAATAACACACTTTTTCCCGACCCGGAAAATTTCCAGGTGTTGGATTTTTCCGTAGTTTAAGAACGTCTAAATCGTGCAAGTTACACAATGGAACCTCTAGAAGACAACAAACCTTAACTCGATTATGTGACCGTCTTGAACTTCCTTTTGAACCTTAGGGTTTGGGGGAGTACGGCGTTGCTACATGTGAGGTGTTGGCTTGACCCTTCTACGGCTGGACCATTGGTACTGTGGCATTTGATGGATGTTTTTAAACTCCCCTCAAGTGTTGAGAACTATTTGGAAAACTTGGGTGTTTGATCATTCGATCGGAAAGTTTAACATTGTCTATTTATCTGGATTGTGATACAATATTTGGAATCCACAAGTAGTTATGAGATAATTAATTTGAATGTTATAAACATAGCACTTTAGTCTCAAATGATCGGTTGCCACGGGATTTTGATATGATCAAAAGTCCGTTAAAATCACGTAGCGTACGCGGATACTCGCCGGGTAAACTTAATAGACAACCACGCCCCAAAGCCCCGACCAAGTGACTGTAGGAGAACCCCGTCGCCAAAAGCATCCGTTTGGGTACTCGCGGCAGCGGTGTTCCGCCTTAGTGCACTTCGTCGACGGCATCCGGGGGTGCGGCCGTCTACTAAAGTTTGCGACGAGCATTCGATCAGAATATCGGGAATTTTGTTGAATTGCCCGACAAAATATTGAAAAGTGTTTTTGATATAGAGACTAAAATGCGGGGTTTATAATTGGTTAGGCATGAGATGTCTAAAGAGGTTGCGGATTCCAACTGTTGTAGTTTTACACTTTCTTTTCTGCGACCGTAAGTGTAATATGTGATATCGCCGGTTTCATTACTATATGTCAACGACAATTGGGATGCGCATATTTACTTACGTTGATAACATATGATGTTATGTGTTGCTGGATATGTTATATTGGATCGTCGTGTTTTGAATAGCCGGGGGGTTTTATTTGAGATGGTTTTTTTTTCATTCATGTAAAAATTAAATGTATGTAATATTCTTTTATTGGGGCACTTCCGGGATGAGGATGATGTCACCATTGTATATTATTTACTTTTCCGCACTAGGATAGACCCAAGGAGGAGAGCACAAGTAACCGGGTTCTAGAGTACAGTGGGAGACCAACTCGAGGAGTCGAGTCCGGGTCTTCTAACTCTAGAATTGGAAGGGTTGCTTGCCGCTCTCGTAGGGGTCTAGGGGTGTGGGTTTGGCTATTCATCGCGACCGTGGAATCCGTGTTTTATAAAGGCTCAAAGTAAAACACGGACGTCCTAGTATATCCAATGTTTCATATGTTTCTTCTGCTGCGATATCTGTGATGCGATCATTTGATATGTTGTGATAGATACTGTATATAGTATATATGATATATTATATAGACGTTACTTATGTTTTACACCCGTGCTAGCCCTGCCCCGCTCTGCCGTTAGTTACCTAACCTAACGGTGCACGAGGGGACATCGAGGCGAATGCGGATGGCATAAGTGTACGTGGTATTTATCTATAATGCTTAGGTGACTTAAATGATGGGACTTCATTAATGTGTTTAATGAAAGTAAAGAAACCTAAAAGATGTTGTGGAATTGAATTTTAAAAAACAGGTAGCTACAGTTCTTGCTTCGCATCGCGGTGTTCCTTGCAGAACATCCTGCACCTTATTCGATAAGGAAAGGGCCGAGATCCCTTCACCGGGAGTGACCCCTTTAGCAATGACTGGCAGATGCTACACCCCTCGGTTTTGTCTTTTGATTGCTTTTCTAGTTCTTGCTTTGCACAGTGATATATGTGATATATACTGCACCTCATTCGACGAGGAAAGAGCCGAGATCCCTTCACCGGGAGTGACCTCTTTAGCGAAACTAGTAAAAGCCTCAAAACACTCCATTTTAAAATCATTTGATTCTACAACGATATCAAGTTCATTACGCAATAGGTTTTCAGAAAAACCTGTCGTAGCCCTCCGTCATTTCAGATAAGTCCTACTTAGTATTCATGCTACGTTTGTTGACCTCCGTCAAGACGTAGTGTGCGGTAGCTAACTAGTATTTATCTGTTTATGCATATAATGCAGATTGGATTAGGATAGTCGTACGACCTTGTTGACCTCCGTCAAGGGTCGTGCGGGTGGGTTTGATTCAATCAAGAAATGACGGGCTGAACTTGACTAGTAGCCTATGGTTTGTTGACCTCCGTCAAGGTCATAGGGTGCCAGGGGCAAAATTATCGGGAATTTCAAGTGTTGAAATTTGCAATAAGATTGCATACCTTCTATGAGATAGTTGGATCCCGATACCCGCTGTGAGTAAAAGTTACTCCTGGGAGAGTTTTACACATTACAATTAGCCGATCAAGTAGGTTTCTAGAAAGGTGTCAACGGGGTTATGCCTCTGGGAAAACGAGGTTTACTTTAATTAGGTCCGTGTGAAAGCACGAGGAACCTCCCTTAAAGTACCGACACTGGCCTGGCTGAAAGATTGGCGAAATTATAGGGTGTAATTAATCTCGGCTAGTCTTTCCTTTTAGGGTTTGAAGGAAGATTTGATAAAAACAGTAGGAGCCATCCTGATTAGATAAAATAATAACCAATCTGATCTTCCAAGAGCGCACGCAGAGTGTTTTTCTTCTCTCTCTCTCCAGGTAGCGACCATGTCACGCCTTAATCGAGATAATAATACGGATGTATTGACCGAACCCGCTTGTTATACTGAGCTGGGAAACGTTGGTCCCGCTCCAACTTATAACTGTTATAAGACCGGGCAGGAAATTGGGGATTACCAGGATTCCCGTGCTGCCCAAACGAAGAAAGTACATGATGATGCATCTTCTTCGGGTATGTTCATTACAAAGAACTGTTTCTCAGTATCCTTTACGTCCTGGGTATATGATACCGGATCAGGATCCCACATATGTAATTTGTTACATGGGCTACAGATAGGTAGAGAACTGAGAACGGGTGATAACTTTCATGAAATAGGAACGGTGCAAGTGTTGCAGCCAAGTCTGTTGGTAGTTATCACCCTGTATTACCAGAATACATTGATTCTAAACAAATGTCATTAGATACCGAACCTGATATACAACATCGTATCAGTCTCTTTATTCGTAAAGAAGGATATAATTTTGTATTGTTGGATAATGTTTTGAACATTTCCTATATCAAGAGTTGATCGGTTTAGGCACATTATCTAAAAGCATTGACGTTCTAAATCAAACTACAGTTCTTAGTATACAGAACACACACAAGAGGAAGAGTTCAGAAATGAACGAATCCTTCTTGAGGTATTGTAGACTAGGTCATATCAATGTGACCTGACTAGCTGAAGTTATATATAGATGTATATTTAAATTAGTTTGAATTTACATCTTGTGAAACTTGCCGGTCATGTCACAGAGATAAGATGACCATAGCTCTGTTTTTAGGAAACAGAGAAAGAGTTAGTGAACTCTTGGGCTGATACATGTTGATGTATGAGAGGTCCCCTGTCTACACATGCCAAGACCGGTTCTTTGTACTTCATTACATTCTCTGATGATCTCTCAAGATTCAGACATATGTTCCTGTTGAAACACAAGTCCGAAGCTTTTGAGATATTCACAGAATATAAATTAGAAAGTAGAGAACCAAAACGGGTATAAGTATTATGTCCTTTGATGTGATCAAGGAGGAGAATACTTGAGCACGGAATTCCTGGATTATTCTAAAGGAGAATGAGATTCTCTCTCAGCATTACTTCTCCGTATACACCACAGCACGTCGGTGTAACGGGGCGGAGCAATCACACCCTATGTGATAAGGTGTGCTCTATAATTAGTACTACTGAGTTACCTATTTCCTTTTGGGAGTTATGCACTGGAGAAGTTGCATACCTATTGAATAGGGTTCCGATCAAATCAGTTGCCTACCACTTCATATGAGATATGGAAAGGGAAGAGCCCATATCTTAAGTTCGTTAAGATTTGGGGTTGTCCGGCCTATATCTAAAAGCAAAATCCGGACAAGCTCGAGGCAAAGTCAGTTCTGTAAAAGTTTGTTGGATATCCCAAGCATTCGCAAGGGAATATCTTCTACCAAACCGAGGAACAAAAGATGTTTTGTTTCTCAGCATGCCACCTTTGTGAAAGGGAATTTCTTATGAAGAAATTAGTGGTCATGAGGTAGAACTGGAAGGAGTTCCATCTATACAAACTGCAGCTGATGATTTGGTAGAACCAAAGGATTCAATAGTTTCCAACGAACCTCAGCCTCTCTGCCGATCTAGCAGGGTTCCTCACCCACCTGAGAGATACTTTGGTTTCTCTATGACAGTGGGAGCGAGGATTGCATCATGAGATGATTACCCATCTGGTTTCGAGCAGGCCATCAAGAGTGGGGGCTCTGTAAGAATGGCTGGATGCTTAGCGATCTGAGATGGAATCCTTATACACCAACAAAGTATGGACTTTGGTTGCTTTAGCTGAAGGGTTAAATCCCCATCAGGAGCAAGTATATCTTGAGAAGATTACTTGGTGTACATGGAAAAGTTGAGACTTTCAAAGCTAGACGTGTTAAAGGTTTGCATCATTGACCAGGTATGCATTATGATGAAACCTTTTCTAAGTAGCTATGCTTAAGTCCATCTAGATCCTACTTGCCACGGCTACATACCATGACTACGATATCTGGCGGTTGGGTGTTATGACTGCTTTTCTAAAATGATATTTTAGAAGAGAGCGTCTATAAGTACACAGTCAGAGGGCTTCATAGACAGTGAGAGCAGCGGAAACGTGTGCAAGATGTTTTATATGATAAAACAGGCATCACGGAGTTAGAACATCTATTTTGATGTGGTAGTCAAAGAGTTTGACTTCATCAAAATGGTAGATGAACCTTGTATTTACAAAAAGGTAGTAGTGAGTATGGTGATGATCCTCGTAGAGTACATGGATGACATACTCTTGATAGGGAAAGAGTTTCCTATGATACGCTCGGTCAATCTCCGCTTATCACAAAGATTCTCCATATAGGATCAAAGTGATACCTCCTTAATCCTGAGTTTTGATCTATGAGATAGATGTAATTGGATGTTAGGATTCTCACTAGTTGAAGTGAGATGGAATCAAACGATCCTGGGGAAAATCACTGGAAAGGTTCCAAGGTGATAAGGACGACTAAATGTCAGTCGCAGGCTTTGTCTTTAACCTCAGTAGAGGGACAGTATGTTGGAAGAGTTCCAATCTAGATACCGTGGCATACTAGACGATTAAAGGCAAGACACATCGTTACCAAAGATGCTACCAAAGAGGCAGTCTGGGTGTATATTAGTTCATGAGATGAACTTCGTTCCTACCATTGTGTGACAATGGAGTTCTGGCTTATGCCTAGGAACGCCCGTCCCATCAGTGATCTAGACATATTTTAAGGCAGTGTCACCTGATCACGGAGATGGTTGATCTCCAGGGGATCAAGGTTAGGAGAGTAGACTCAGAGGGCAAGACAGCGGATCCACTCACAAAGGATTTTTCCTAGAGAGAGACTATTATGGGATGGTTGAGTATGAGATACTACAACTACTGTTATCAGATGGACCTAGTGCAAGTGGGAGATTGTTAGTTATATGTATGCCCTAGAGGCCATTACTATACATGAGATGTATATCGTAGTGGATGCTTGGACATATATAGGGAGGACTTTCTTACTCGACATGATAGTATGCTATCTGGTTACTCTTTACCTTAATGTGTATACTGATTGTCTCTCTGTTACATGTTGGTAAAGCCCTTAGGATGTGTACTTGACTACCTGGACTATGATGCGGATCATACTAGTGGGGACATGGTAGTCCATAAGTACATCCTTCAAGGTCCCTAGTCGTGGGTGTATCGAGACAGGGCATCGATATACCAGAGTAGACTAGCGTAAAGCTTATCGACCCATGTAGATGGGCGATGGATGATCCCATATCCATTGGTGTTTGACATCAAAGATGATATACGGGTGCTCAGTGGAGACTGGGTACACTGGACGGACTCGCCGAGAACTCCCAGATGGTATTATACCTTACGTCAGATGGCAGTTCTCTGGTGACACTGGTACAGGTTAGTCTGTAGACCCGAGATCGTCATAGAGTCTTGTGTGATTCCCACTGTGCTTTGATTTCCACCTTACCATGTCCAAGAGGGCGTGCAAAACAGTGGTTTTTGGGTACAGTCCCGAGTCACATGGAGGCAATGAGCGATAGGAGGGGTTTCGTCTCTCCTGGTATTGGGGGTTGATGTTGCACTATGCTCGATTGGCCATAACAGGGAAGTCCCTGGCCAGGGCTGGTTTAGAGATTTACTGGTAAGTGTTACCAGTAGTTTCTCGACCCGTTATGTGCCTCGCATCGGCATGACTTATCGGTTATTGGGGTCTGACGTTTACCACCCCTAGACTTGATATGCGACATATCAGACGAGGAGACCGGACTGTACGGTAGTGTCACTGTCAGGCTTTTTGCAAGAGTTGGAGCGGGCTTGCTTGCTGATCTTCTGATCGCTCAATACCCGGGTAGCCGTAACGTCCAGCTAGTACCGCTGACGGCTTGTGGGTGCTTGATATGATCATCACCTACTGTCGGCGTATTGACGAGTCTTTAGAGTCCTACATAGAGGTTTTACTGGCTCAGGCAAAACGAAATAGGAGCGCATATGTGATATGTGCGGGACCGAGAATAATGCGAGTATGTGATACTGTATTCTATTCTCGCGATGTTTTGTATCGGTCGGTTGTATGAGATATAGCCGGGTTATCGAATCAAGTGTTGATTCGATAAGTCGATACATTAGATGTTAGTCGGTTATATGAGATATAACCGGATTATTAAGTCAAGTGGTTGATTTAATAATTTAGTGTATAATTGTATATGTGATATACTAATTTACATTAACTAACATTGGTTCACTTAAGCATTCATTTTTCTCACTTGTGCACAACTTAATATATGTGTGATATATATTTATTTGTGTACATTTTGTATCATGGTTGTTGATACACACTACATGGGTGTATAAGACTTATACCATACTAATTATATTGGTGGGGTTTTAATATACAAAGTAAATACAGAATTAGTGGATAATTGTTCAAGTGCATGAAGCTTCATGAAGCTTGTGAGTGCATTGACCAAAGTCCACTAGTTTTGTTTTACTTAGGATTTTTATAAACCTAACCACTATAATTAGCCATGGTTATGTCTCTACATGAGTTAGTATATGATACACACTCACCCATGGTTAGCTCACTCTCTCTTAGTTAGTTTTCATTCTCATTTTGAGCTCATCTTCTTCCTCCTTCAAATTCTTGCTAGGGTTTGATAAAGAGAGAGAAATATTGTGAGAAAAGAAATTCTAAAGTGTACCCATTTCCTATTTCATCATCCTCTACTAGACTAGCACTTTAGTTTAGGGTGTTTGCTTCACTAATTCTTTGGTTAGTGAAGTAGAAGCTTGAGTTCGTATTCCCTCGACGTAGATCATCTTCAGCCTCGAAGACTTCAAGAAAAACCGTTGCCCTCTTCCCATGGAGCCGTCCGAGAGTCCGGGAGCACGATGATCGCAGTGAAGGGACTACTACAAGGAGCTTTAGAAGTGAAGGACCGATCTACAAAGGTTTTATTTTGTATTCACTTAGTGTTAAAAAGTTTAACTTGCTTGTTTTCGCTTAATAGTCTAGCAAAGATCTTATTTAGGGTTGTTCGGCACGGCTAAAATTTTAATCGGGCATAGTTGATGCCTTGTAGAACCTTCTTAGAGTGCCTAGTAACCCTACATCAACGCTAGCAAGTTTCTTGTATATATGAAACTCCCGATGTGGTTTTTGCCCCTAGGACCCAAGTGACCTTGACACAGTCAACAAATCAAAAGGTCATATTCATGTTCAACCCGTCATTATCTTGATTGCATTAAACCCACCCGCATGAGCCCTTGACATAGTCAACAAGACTACCCGACTGTCCTAACCAATTGCATCGCATGCTACAAACAAGTACCACTTAGCTACCGCACACTACGCCTTAACACTGTCAACAAACACAGCACGAATACTAAGTACTACTCGTAGGAAATGACGGAGGGTTACGGTTAGGTTTTTGGCGAAAAACCCTTTAACGTAATGAACTTGATATCGTTGAAGGAACCGAGTAGTTTTGAAAAGGAGTGGTTTAGGCCCGCTTTTAAAAACTAGTGATTTTGAAGAAAAACCGAGTAATCTACAGTATCATAAACTTTTGCTCAAGAGGTCACTCTCCGTGAAGAGATCTAGGCTCTTGCCTTCTAGAATAAGGTGCTGGATATTCCTGAATGAATACCACTATGCAAAGCAAAAGAATACAACTATAGTTTTTCGAAATTTGTTTCTACAACATCTTTTAGGTTTATTTTCCTTGCATTAATCAAAATTAATGCGGTCCCATCAATTAATCCATATCACACCAGAAAAGAACGAAAATACAATGTACGTATATGCTATCCGCATTCGCCACGGGGCCCCGTCATGCACCGTTAGGTTACTTAACTAATAGCAGAGCGGGGGCTGGACTAGCGCGGGTGCAAAACATATACAACATTTACTAATATATATATAAATATATAATCATTCGTCCCAGGCATGATATAAGCAACATCACAGAAAAGCGATAAGCAACACAGAATAATGGATAATCTAGGAGGCCCTGGGTTTCACTTGAGCCGCAAATGAAACACGACGTTTCCTGGTCATGTGGATAGCCCGTGCAATGAAGAACCAAGACCCGTATGAGTGCGGCAAGTTACTCGCCAATCCCTGAAGTGAGGCAACCCCAATCTGTAACACCTTAGAATGTGTTTAGTGGCTAAGTATATTTTAATATATAGTTGTTAATAAAAAGTTTACCAAATTGATTTTTAATTATTTTATTCTAATTAATGAATATTTTATTAGATTTTTCCTAGGCTTGCACACACTTGTGCATGTTAACTAGGGCTGTAATTTGGGGTTAAACCTTGATTAGCAACATGGTGGGCTAACCATTCCCTAATCTAGTTTAATAATTTATATTAAGTGCTTTGGGTTTTCTTTGCATGGTTGTTCTTTTAAAAAGAAAAATGAAAAATGAATTTAAATGGAATTTTAAATTGTTTGAATGGTTGACCAAGGGGAGAAAGAGAGAGATAGGCATGGGGCTACATGACTTGTGCCATGCCTATTTAATGAAGAAAGAGAAAGAGAAGGGGGGTGTTTGTTGCTCTCATTTCACATTCTCACTCTCATTCTCTCTCATTCTCTCACTCTCACACACACACACAAGCAACATCAGCAACTGAGGCAGCAGCAGCACCAGCAGAAACAACAGCAGCAGTAGCAGCAGTAGCAGCTCCAGACAGCACAGCAGCAGCCACAGCATCAACCACAACAACAACATCAGCATAGCAACAGCAGCAGAAAATAGCAGCAGCTCCATCAGCAGTGGCAGCAGCAGAAGGCATCAGCACAGCAACAAGAGAAGCCTGCAGCACCTGCATCACCAGCAGCTGTAGCAACTCAATTCTTCACCTTCACCTGCTTTCTAGGGTTCCATAGGGTATAATTCTTGAACCCAAATTCCTAGTTTGCTTTAGTTGTGTGTAGTTTAGCGTCGGTTTGCGTTTAAAGTTAGTTTTTGTGCTAATTACGGTGATTATGTGGACTTGTGATTAAATGATGATTTTATTAGTTAACCTAGCCTATTTTAGTGTTATTAGGGTCACTTGAACTGGGAATTTCCCCTGATTTCACTAAAATACCATAGGGTTTGTGTTTTGTGCAAAATTGGTGTTTTTAGGCTATATATTGGCAATCTGTGATCTGCTATTGACCCGGACCCTTCAGGACAAAGTTGAGAAAACTGGAGCATGTACACTAGGTATAGACAACACCACCAGAACACGAGCCCCTCATTCAAAACCCAGGCCGCAAATTTAATCATATTGGCCGCAAATTGCGGCCAGGATAGGGTGTTGGGTCTTGGGGTTTTGGGTAGGGTGGTCTGCAGTGATTTGTAGTGTTTTGGCATGTGTAGTTTTGTAAGATTGGTCCTATAGGAAAATCTTGGACAATATATCGTATTTTTCCTTCGTTGTGTTTGCGCGATACGCGCGATACGTGAGTGGGTTCTGTGATCCAACGTGTCGCGGCGTGTCGCGGTAGTTTTAGACGCGTATACACACGTTTCAGCGTATTGTGCACACGCGTGTTTAGTTCGCGACTCGAGTTTCTCGTTTAGTGTCGATATCGCATTTTGCGAGATATATTGCTTATATATGATTTCCTTGTCTAATTTTCAGGTTTGCAGGCGGGGACTACGGACATTGCTACAGAGGGAAACGGGTGGCAGGATTAACCTAGAGTGGAGCGTAGGTGAGTAGATTTAACATCTACGGGGGAATCGCCCGCATGGCGTTATGCGTCTGGGCTAGAATTCTAATACTTGTCGCATATTCTACGTCATTGTTAGAATTGCGCCTTTACTCTATTACTTAGATGTAGTTGTACTGTGGCTAGTAGCCGTAGGACACTGCACATGTTATTGACGGTTCATGTTGCACGAGCACGGATTGTATGCTACACACACACCGTCAATAATTGCCATGTCACACAAAAACCATTATAGATACTGTATTGCTTGGTTAGGGACCTTATGACATTGATTTGTACTGCTTATCACATATGACATTTACCATACCTGTATACCTATAGAGTATCGTACCATTAGTGATAGGTACATATACCCTTTACGATACATCTACAGGTATACCTTGCTCATATTTTACTTATACCCAGTGGAGTATACCATATCATTTACTTATAGGTAGACACCTATACTTAGCTGTACCTTATTGATTCCGCATACATCTGGTTTCAGCTACATATTGTCCTTTATATGCTCGCATTTCAGATATATCGCATATATTTATTCCTGGATTTGCGCATTGTTATTTGGATTTTACATGATGTTTTTTGGATTTGGGAACCGCGGGAGTTCATGAAATTATGCATATATTGAAAAACCCGGTTTCCTTGATATGATATTTGCGCAGCCACCATGAGTTATATCGGTTCTGATTTTGTACCCCATACGAAGGGTGGGTGCCGTATGAGGGTACATGGTGGGGCCCGATATATGAGAGAGTGGGCTGACCCGGACTGACGGATGCCCGATATATGAGAGAGTGGGCTGACCCGGGCTGACGGATGCCCGATATATGAGGATTTCTGTGTCGATGCTTGGCACATTGTTTTCATGATATTTCTTTCAACACCTTTGTATATATAACAGGGGATTTAGCCGTTGTTATATATACCCTTACACCAATATTAGTGGAATGGGACGCTAATATATGTGTATTGCCCCCATCATATTTATTTCTGCAAATATATATTTAGGATGTTAGAATCTTACTTGAGATTTTGACTTGGAATATCAGGTGATTCATTGAGATTGGATATATGAATAAGATTGCTGATTTGTACATTCGGGATATAGGAGAGTACTCGATATTGTACATTGCGGAGATGTGAGACTTATATGATATGAGAGCCCAACCGGGGGATGGTTTGAGGATTTGGAATTTGAGTGTCTTAACGGATTGTGATCCTACCACGATTTCAGGATTCCGTGGAATTGACATATTTCACTCCATACCTCATACCTATTTATTTATGCAATGTTCATGTATTAGTAGTACTTGTTAGTGTACCCTTCATGATTGCTGCATATCTACATTCTCATATCCCTATCGCGTGATTATTGCATACTATTGTCATATCACTATTGCTTCACATATTGATTGTACCTGCTAGTGTACTTTCCATTATTTGCATTCACATGACCTGTTATTACTGTAAATTGCATATCTTAGATTCATGCTGTACGTACATTCCTGCGATTACCTACATATGTTATCTACTATTCAAGAGTTGGCAACTCACCCCCGTTGTGCCACAGTTGTTTTGCAGGGTGTTTCCCCAGAGTAGTCGAGGCAGGCTGTTCACCTATCATCTTTTGCTACAGATACCGCATCGGCTCACAGTGTGCTATTTTGCTTAGGTGGGTTTTGGTGGTTATCTGTATTTTGTATTGTACATTTGTTGTATCCCTGTACTCTCCATCTACTATTATGTTGTTGACTTAGAGACTTGGTGAGGACGTTATTGTATATTAATTGTGGATTTGTCGTCTTTTATACAGCTTTCTCTCTATTGTCTTTATTTCTTCGCTACGGCGTCGTATATTTGTGTTGTATTCATCTTGGGCTAGATTTTACAAAGGGGGTGTTGCCAAAATTTTAAAGAAAGAAAGTAGGACTTTTAAAGAATTTGGGTTGTGATTTCAAATGTTTCAAAACTTTTATTATCTTTTCCGTATTTTCATGGTTTTGATTTCTGGGTTTTGGCTTTCTTTTACTGCGTTACATCTTTAGGCGGTGCGTAGTATTAGGGCCGTCACGTGCCAATTTCGGGTCGTGACACAATCAACGAAGTGAATGGGCCACCCAGCACTTCACGAAATCCAGTAACTTGAGCACCCCTCCGTGGGTCATCTTATACCCTCTACGAGTGCGGTGAATAGTCTGTCAATTCTAGAGTATGGCCCCCTCCGTCTCAACGCCATGAGATGCAGGCCCGTTGCCCTCTAGAACCCGACTACTCGAGCACTCCACCGCGGGATAATCCTAGTACAGAAAAGAAAAACATATATATGCAATGGTGACATCGACCTCAACCCGGTCATGCCCCAGTAAAAGAATATATTGTAAGGTTGGGCGCGCCCCATGCGTGCGCGCAACGAAAGTGCGGACGGACGGAGAGAAAAAATTCCGTGGGGGCGCGATCGACCATACGCCAAAATCGTCCAAACACTAGTTTCTAGCAAAACGAAAAGAACAAAATGAAAAGTTCAGAGGTGCTACAACCTTTGCAGCGTGTCCGGCTAATCCCGAAAGACCCCGTCTAAACTCCATGAGCTCCCGAGCGCGTCTGCACGCCGACGGCCTCGCTGTAGATGATCCGCGTTGAAAGCGGGCTGCCCGAGCTCCAACTCTGTCGCCTGTCGGAGAGACTTCCTCCAGAGGCTTGCTAGGTGTGGAGGAAGGTGATGCGAACAATGGGTACTCTCTACTTTTTGCAAACACTCACCATGGGAACTATTGCCATTAACCTAGAGAGCTTAAGCTCTTATGAGAGGAAGAAGAAGATGGCTTTTATTTTTGTGATGGCCTCAAAAAGAAAATGAATTGTGTTATGTATATATCAACCATGCCATAACACATACCCACCCACCTCACTCTCTCTCTCATGTGTGTGTCAACACATAAGAGAAAGGGTGGGCCCTACCACCAAAATTAAATATATTAAATATATAATAATATATATACATTAATATATATATATAAAGATATATATACATTTACATATACAAATAATTATTTGTATATTTATTTATACTTAATTTATAATGGTGGGAATTAATATATATATATATATATATTAAATAAGTATTAGTACATGTATCCTATACACGTACACATCATGTATCACATACACGAAATGCCATCAATATCTTTCCAGTATCATATACAGTAGAGAGTGTGTGTATCATATACACTATACTAGAAACCGTATCATTAAAACGGTTATCAAGTCAACACTTGACTTGGTGTTCCGGATGTGAAACCGTCTAGTATAACAGTCGTCCGATTGAACACTGTAAGTCAACGTTACACACCCCACAAGATGCGGGGAGGAGGAATAGGTAAAACAATTATTTTGTTCAAAGTAACATCGACTATCAAACGGATCTTTGCTAAACCCTAACTAACATACTATCTAGAAGTAGTTAACTACTATGATAGATGATTATACCTCAAGATACTAGTCCTTCTTGTTCTTGTTGTTCACCTCCTCGTTGGCCTCCTCGATGTAATAGAAGATCCACCCGAGAGTTTCTTCTTCAAGCTTTAACCTCTAACTTGAGGTAACTAAGTGGCTAGGATTGCTAATCCAAGTGACCAAGAGGATATTGAGATTGATTAAGGATCTATTAGTCTTGCTAACCCTATGGTTCTCAACTCATGAGAGGATTAGGGTTAGGATGAAGAAGATGAGAGCTTGAGGAGAAAGAATGTATTTTTGATTATGAATTGAACTTGAGTCATTTTGATAATAATATGAAGCATGAAAATATCTAAGCAATAATATATTAAATCATCAACCATGCTTCATTAATTACCTTGAGATGAATCACCTCATGACTCATGGTGCAATTAATGAAAATAACACATCATCTCTCCACCCCATTAAGTTTAATTGACAAATGAATTAAAACTAAATGAGTCGCCTTTCTTCTAGAAGCTTCCCGACTAATTACGAGAATGCCCCTCCCATCCGTATTCACGAAAAACACGGATATACTGAGACTGCATAAATCCAATAATCCAATACTAGAATCTGGCTTGAACCAAAGCCTTCTAGTATAATATGTCCAAACATCATACGTGCACAAGTACACGTATATGTCCGAACCCTGTCGTAAAACCATACGACATCTATATCGTTTCGCCTGAAGCAGGGAAACCCTCTGTGTGGGACTTTAAAGACTCAACACTACGCTAGCAGTGGGTTTAACCACAGGCCGCAAGCGGTACTAGCTGTACATAATGGTCCCCGGGTAGATTTCGATAAGAAGGTCGATGAGGAAACCCATCCGAACTCCTACTGAGCCTGATGTGACAATCTCCATACAGTCCGGTCTGTTTGTCTAAGACTATCGCATATCGGTCCTAGGGGCTGTCACGACCCGAAATAGCACGTGACTGGCCCTTGAATCATATGAAGTTTATAGGACCCCATCTAATTTAAGTAAGCCAAAAGCCCAGAAATCTAAAACCATTTTAAATAATAAATGAGGGAAAACTTGTTTTAAAGAAAGTGATTTTAATAGCATAATGCTGAATTATGCGTGTTTAAAACATTAAATCTTTTCTGAAATTTTCGGTAGAGTTTTCTTTGTAAATACTGGCCCCGAACGGGGTACAACATGATAAATATATACATGAATGATAAAAGGCATCCCCAAGCGGGAGCTAGCTCTTCGTCAATCGACAGTCACAACCACGCATACAATATAATATACAACGCCGAAGGGAGAGGATCAAAATTCAAAAAGAAACTCGAAATCATCAAGAAAACCAAAATACTACAACGCGCGACTCTAAGGTCGAAATGATACACAACGGGTTCTCTAAGTCTGAAATAAAATACAAGTCTGGTTTATGGAATTTCTAGATACAACAACGAAAATAAATAAGTACAATGGTGGTCACGATGCGAGTGAACCCACCTATCAAAGCAATCACCCAGAAAGGAAGCAGTGTGCCAGAAAGCCGCAATGAAACGTGTACGGCAAAACATGCAAGAACTGCGGCACAACGGGGGTGAGTTGCCAACTCGTGAGTAGAAAACATCACAGAGCAGACAAATTCCTAGATGATGAGTCTGGTAATACGTGAAAGAAAGATGTTATTAGCCAGTGGTCTGACTATCAATGTTGGCACCTGTCACCCTAGTGGGAAGTAGGCTCTATTAGGCATTCTTGGGTCTGCAATCTCACTAGAAGAATTCCGAGACTTTACAGCAAGCATTAAAGGCTCCTCTATCTTGACTTGAAAGCTAATAAACGTCAATCCTAGGTCAAACGATCAGTAATAATATATCCTCAATATGAATAAGTCTGAAGCATGATAAGGTAGCAAGAGTAAACATTTATACATAAGTGTAATACCAAGTGCTCGTGTCAGTGCCTCCGGTAGCAACATATCGTAAATATGAGGTATCAACAATGTAATCATCATGAAATCAGTGTCAACTATATCATGAAGTCTATAAGTGTGTAGATATCATCCAACTATGTAATCAATGTCTGCATGTATGTGGATCTCGTCCGCGTGTTACCCAATGACACAAAACATCATGCATGTAAATATCATAAAGCATATGCATGGAAGTATGAGGATGTAAATTAACGTGTGTCTCTCGCGACACATCAAAATCATGAAACCTGAGTGTCCAGCATAGACACTCGAAAACATCATGAAACGTATGCCCAGCATCGGCACGTAAATCCTCATATATATAGGGCTCCGTCAGTCCGGATCGGCCCACGGGCTCCGTCAGTCGGGATCAGCCCATATCATCTCTCAACTCCGGTCGGTATCCTCCGGATATCCGCCAAGATCAAATACAATCACCGGTAGGTAGTGGTCCCTTTGCCAGGCTCACCGTCTGCAGCACAGCAATCCGTTCTCGCCCCGGGGTACCATACCGGGTCCACCATGTACCCGCAATCGGCCTCATCCAGCTCCTCGAATCGGGTTTCACATGTCACACACATAACCGAGAAAACACATGGTGGACGCACTGAAATATCATATCAAGAGAAACCGGGTTTTTAAAACAGTACATGCTTTCTTTTAAAATAGCCACGGTCCTCAAATCCAGAAATCTCATGAAATCAGCATATCTCAATGCGTATAATCATAAAGCATGATGTATGCGACATATAAAAGGAATGTAAGCATATCAGTATATCATGCAACCTGGAATAGTAATATGCATATATCAAGGGAAAACCGCTCTTTTTAAAGTGAATCCGTTTTAAAATATAGCTTGCGGTTCCCAAATCTCCAAAAACTCAAGTCAGAATCATCTATGTATGTGCAAATAAGTATGTATGCAAGTATGGGTGTACCATATATATGTATGCCAATATGGGTGCACAATATGTATGTACGCAAGTATGTCATGCAAGGAGTCATATCCTGATGCAACAGTCCTACTGTGTAGTGACATGGCAATTATCGATGATGAAGTGTGTGAGCCGGCAAGCAGGTGTACGTGGAACATACGCATCATCGATAATGGTGCTGGTGTCCTGACAGCATGGGTTTAATATAACAATAAACACATTTACACATGCAATGCGATGCGAATAGCAAGAATATGCGAAAATCGAATAATAAACGCAACAGTGAAGAATCTACATCAATAAATAAATGTCATACAGTTTTGCCATTTGAAATAAGACGAATCGGGGTTTTTAGAAAAATAAGGGCTACGGTGTTTTTAAGAAAAGATGCGTCTTTTGAAAATATCCGTAGAATCCCTTTGCCTGTCTTTAAAATACTCACGATTCGTTAGTTTTGAAATAGGTATGACTCGGGTCTAGTCTAACATCTATTAAGTAAACTACAGATCTAACTAACAAGCTAATCGAAAGGGTACGAAAACCACCTAAATCTGAGTCGATATATATATATACATATATAATAGTCGGTGATCTCGTCTCAATAGTACCGCGTACGATACAATATATCATATGACATTCTCGAGTCAAGAGTGCGGATCTAACATCCATATAAAGCTCGTACGGTAAATCCATCGTACGGCATCTCAAATCTGGGTACGGGTCAAATATCACATTCATCTCATCATTTATCTGGTATCCTTATCATCATCTCTCATGAACTGGGTACTGGCCTAAGTCTAGTACAAACTGATACCATCTATATATATATGCATGTTTTAAACTCACATCCAAAGGCCCGCTAAAATCTCATTTCGTATCTCATAATACGAACCACATCATATCACAGATCTCATGGCACCATGCTTAATCTCATCGACTCATCTCCAAATATCATATACAATCCTCATCATCCATGTGTAGGTATACATATATATATACCTCGTCCCATACCTATGTGTGTGTATATATATATATATATATATGCGTATCCCCATATACGCACAAGTATATAAAAGTAAGCATGTATGTGCGTGTGGGTGTAAACCTATTCTAGGGTTCGCGACTAAGAAGCTATACTAGTTCACTTCTAATAACCCTAATCTAACCATTGAACACCTAAACATATCTAGAATATCCATGTCACACATAAAAGATATCATATATATAATATATATATATATATCATACTATACATCGAACTGTGGGGGTGCTATACGCCATCCACCCGACTTCCCCCGTAGATATAATCTACTCATCTGCTCTTCGCTTTCCATTGCCGACATCGCCACGTGCTTGCTTGTCGTCTCGAAGTCTTCGTGGGGTACCTACACATCATAACGTTTTAGGGTTACTAGGCACTGTCACAAGGGTCTACAAGGCATCAACCATGCCGAATTCAAATTTTACAAGTCCCGAACGACCCTAACCAAGATCTTAGACTAGAGATTAGGCGAAACAAAGCAAGTAAACAACTTTACATCTAAGAGTTAGGGATTACAACCTTTGTAGTCCGTGCCTTCACTTCTAAAGCTCCGTGTCGAGGTCCCTTCGCTGCGATCATCGAGTACTCGGACTCTAGAGAGGCTCCATGAAGAGAAAGATGTAAGCTTGCTTCCGATCTTCGATAACAAAGATGATCTACCTTGAAGAAACTCAAGCCCAAGCTTTTGCTTCACTAATCAAGTATTAGCAAAGCAAACACCCTGATCTAAGAGGCTAGAATAGATGAGAATGATGAAGTAGGAATTTAGCACTCTTTTGTTTTCTTTATCTCACTCATAAACATCACAAATGGAAAAGCTAGAAAGCTTTTCATCAAAGGAAGAAGAAGAAGAAGAAGCTCAAAACCTTTTGTGATGAATAATGAAAAACTTAAGTGTATGGTTAGAAATGCAACCATGGGTTAAGTATGAAAACTTAACCCATGTAGAGGAACAACTATGGTTAAAGGGATGGGTTGGGTTAAGGAAATATCTATGCAAAATATCAAGGTCAAAGTCAAAGCTTCATGAAAGCTTAACCCTAATCCAAACCCTAACCACATTTATTCTCCACAAAACATGTTGCATTTATAACCATAACATGTTACAATATTATATATCACATATACAATATTTATTGTAACAAAATAAAATAATACAATTAATATATATCACATATATATCAATGTATTACCCGAGTGAGAAAAAGAATCTTTAAGTGAGCTATTATTAGTTAATGTAATTTAATATATCAAATATATAATTATACATTAAATTATCGAATCAACACTTGATCCGATAATCCGGCTATTTCACAAATAACCGACTAATATAATTTATATTAGTTCATCGAATCAACACTTGATCCGATGACCTGGCTATATCACATATACCCGGCCGATATCTCATATCGCGAGAATCCAATACGGTATCACATACTCGTATTGTTCTCGGTCCTGCATATATCATATATATGCTCCTACTCCGTTTTGCCCGAGCCAGGAAACCTCTGTGTAGGACTCTAAAGAATCGTCAATACGCCGGCAGTGGGTGATGATCATATCAAACACCCACAAGCTGCAAGCGGTCAGCTAAACGTAACAGCCACCCAGGTATTGAGCGATCAGAAGATCAACAAGCAAGCCTGTACATTCTCCTGAGAATCCAACCAGTAACACTCCCGTACAGTCCGGTCTCTTCGTCTGATATGTCGCATATCTCTCCTAGGGGTGGTAAAGGTCAGACCCCAGTAGCTTGATAAGTTGTGTCGATATAAGGTCCATAACAGTTTGAGAAACTACTGATAACACTTACCAGTAAATCTCAGCAACCCTGGCCAGGGATTTCCAGTTATAGCCAATCGAACACAGCGCAATATCAACTCCCTATACCGGGAGAGACGAAACCCCTCCTATCGCTCATTGCCTCCATGTGATTCGGGACTGTACCCAAAAGCCACCTTTTTGCACGCCCTCTTGGACGTGGTATGATGGAAATCAAAGCACAGTGGGAATCACACAAGACTCTATGACGATCTCGGGTCTAAAGACTAACCTGTACCAGTGTTACCAGAGAACTGCCATCTGACGTGAGGTATAATACCATCTGGGAGTTCTCGGTTGTTAGTTATATGTATGCCCTAGAGGCCATTACTGTACATGAGATGTATATTGTAGTGGATGCTGGGACATATATAGGTAGGACTTTCTTGCTTGACATGATAGTACGCTATCTAGTTACTCTTTATCTTAACATGTATACTTATTGTCTCTCTATTACATGTTGATAAAGCCCTTAGGATGTGTACTCGACTTCCTGGACTATGATGTAGATCATACTAGTGGGGCCTAGGTAGTCCATGAGTACATCCTTCAATGTTCCTAGTCGTGGGAATATCGAGACGGGGCATCGATATTCCAAAGTAGACTAGCGTATATCTTCTCGACCCATGTGATGGGCGATGGATGATCCCATATCCATTGGTGTTTGACATCAGAGACGGTATGCGGGTGCTCAGTGGAGACTGGGTACACTGAACGGACTCGCCGAGAACTCCCAGATGGTATTATACCTTACGTCAGATGGCAGTTCTCTGGTGACACTGGTACAGCTGAGTCTGTTGACCCGAGATCGTCATATTGTCTTGTGTGTCTCCCACTGTGCTTTGATTTCCACCCTACCACGGCTCTACTGAGCCGTGAAAACAGGTGGTTTTTGGGTACAGTCCCGATTCACATGGAGGCAATGAGCAATAGGAGGGGATTCGTCTCTCCCAGTATTAGGGGTTGATGTTGCGCTATGCTCGACTGGCCATAACTGGAAATCCCTGGCCAGGGTTCACTGATTTACTGGTAAGAGTTATCAGTAGTTTCATGCTTGTTATGGACCTTACATCGGCATGACTTATCAAGCTGCTGGGGTCTGACGTTTACCACCCCTAGGCGAGATATGCGACATATTAGACGAACAGACCGGACTGTGCGGTAAGTGTTACTGATTGGATTCGCAGGAGTATGAGCAGGCTTGCTCGTTGATCTTCTGATCGCTCAATACCCGGGTGGCCGTTACGTTTAGCAGACCGCTTGCGGCTTGTGGGTGATTGATATGATCACCACCTGCTACCGGCATATTGACGAGTCTCTAAAGTCCTACACAGAGGTTTCCTGGCTCAAGCGAAACGAAATAGGAGTGCATATGAGATATGTGCGGAACCGAGAATAATACCAGTATGTGATACTGTATTCTATTCTTGCGATTTGTATCATCGGACGGTTATATGAGATATAGCCGGGTTACCGAATCAAGTGTTGATTCGATACATTGATACACTTGATATTAGTCGGTTATATGCGATATGACCGGATCGTTAAATCAAGTGTTGATTTAATGATTTAATATATAATTATACATTTGATATATTACTTTACATTAACTAGTATTAGTTCACTTAAGATTGATTTTCTCACTTGATGTGCACAAGTTGTATATGTGATATATGTTTGTGCACCAGTTTGTATCATGATTGATGATACATGCAAACTTGGGTGTGTGTATGACTTACACCATATTTAAGATAATGGTTTAGGTTTTTATTTATTTTGGTAAAATAAAATGGTGGCTTTCTTTGTCTTTGCTTGAAGCTTCATGAAGCTTTCAAGCATCTTTGACAAAGTCCACTAATTTTGTTTTGCATAAGATTTTCATTAACCTAACTATTACCTCAAACTATGGTTTAGTCTCTACAAAGGTAAACTCACCCATGGTTGCAATATGATAGACTTCACTTGATTATTCTTTTGTGATAATTCATTATTATTCTTTTCGTCTTCTTCTTCTTCAAGAAGAAGAAAGCTTTCTAGAAAATTTTCAAGTGAAGATTTAGAGTGAGAAATCCAAATCTAAAGTGAACCCATTTCCTATTTCATCATCCTCTACTACTTGCTATTTAGTTTAGGGTGTTCTCTTCACAAAGTTCTTGACCTAGTGAAGATGGAGCTTGAGTTTGAGTCTCCTTGACGTAGATCATCTTCGGCCTCGAAGTCAACGACCTAGCCCGCTCATTTCTCCGAAGAAACCATCGCTAGAGTCCAGGATCCCGATGATCGCAGCGAAAGGACGTCAACACAGAGCTTTAGAAGTGAAGGACCGGATCTACAAAGGTTGTAATCCCTTTCACTTGTAGTTAAAATGTTTAACTTGCTAGTTTTCGCATAATCTCTAGTATACGATCTTGGTTAGGGTTGTTCGGCACGGCTATTTTTTTTAATCGGGCATGGTTGATGCCTTGTAGAGACTCATTAGAGTGCCTAAAAACCCTACAGTGGTATCAGAGCCAAGCTAGAGCTTTAGGCGAAGTCTAGACGAAGTTAGAAGTCCGATCGAACCCGAAAACCCTGATATTTACCCCTCTCTGGATATTTTTTTAAAATGTGATTTTTTATGAATTAAAAATGCTCAGAAAATTAAGCAAGAAAAATTAAGAATTACTTTGAATTACGGCCCACTGATTCGTCTATATGACCGTGGAAACGCAGTCAAACCAAGGGTTTGGCGGCGGTTCCGTGGCCCAAATTATGACTTAGTCCCACATACTTCATATATTTATTCTTAGGTCCTTTCTTGTCAATTTTTTCTGGGAATTTTTTAATTCCACTCAAGTGTTGAGTTTTCTGGGTTGTATTGGGGACTCATTGATTCGATCGGATTATTTAACTTCGTTTAAGTTTTTCCGGATAATTTTAGAATGTGTTAAAAAGTTCGAACGGATATCAATAACTCACTTTTTCCCGACCCGGAAAATTTCCAAGTGTTGGATTTTTCCGTAGTTTAAGAACGTTCTAAGTCGTGCAAGTAACGCGATGGACCCTCTAGAAGACAACAAACCTTAACTCGATTATGTGACCGTCTTGAACTGCCTTTTGAACCTTAGGGTTTGGGGCAGTACGGCGTGCCATATGTAAGGCGTTGGCTTGACCCTTCTACGGCTGGACCGTTGGTACTGTGGCATGAAATGGATGTTTTTAAACTTGTTTCAAGTGTTGAGCTATTTGGGAAAACTTGGGTGTTTGATTATTCGATCGGAAAGTTTAACATTGTCTGTTTATCTAGAATATGATACAATATTTGGAATCCACAAGTAGTTACGAGATAACTAATTTGAATGTTATAAATCTAGCACTTTAGTCCCATTTGATCGGTTGCCACGGAATTTTGATGTGATCAAAAGTTCGTCGCAATAATGTAGCGTATGCGGATACTCGCCGGGTAAACTTAATAGACAGCCATGCCCCATAGCCCCGACCAAGTGACTGTAGGAGAACCCCGTCGCTAAAAGCATCCGTTCGGGTGCTCGCGGCAGCGGTGTTCCCCCTTAGTGCACTTCGTCGACGGCATCCGGGGGTGCGGCCGTCTACTAAAGTTTGCGACAAGCATTCGATCAGGATGTCGGGAATCTTGTTGAATTGCCTGACTTGATATTGAAAGGAGTTTTCGATAATGAGACTAAAATACGGGGTTTATAATTGTTAGGCATGCGATCTCTAAGGAATTCATTTGGTTAGGCATGCGATGTCTGAGGAGGTTGCGGATTCCAACTGTTGTAGTTTTACACTTTCTTTTCTGCGACCGTAAGTGTAATATGTGATATCGCCGGTTTAGTTGCTATATGTCAACGACAATTGGAATGGGCATATTTACTTACGTTGATGACATGTGATGTTATGTGTTGCTGGATATGTTATATTGGATCGTCGTGTTTGAATAGCCGGGTTTTTTTTATGTGAGATGA
This sequence comes from Agapanthus africanus, assembly GCA_030015575.1. Taxonomy (NCBI): domain Eukaryota; kingdom Viridiplantae; phylum Streptophyta; class Magnoliopsida; order Asparagales; family Amaryllidaceae; genus Agapanthus; species Agapanthus africanus. The sequence continues at coordinate 676,115,874 of CM057338.1, read as the reverse complement.
GTGTTTTTCATTTTCATTCATGTAAAAAACTTGTATGTAATATTCTTTTATTGGGGCACTTCCGGGCTGAGGATGATGTCACCATTGTATATTATTTACTTTTCCGCATTAGGATAGACCCAAGGATGGGAGCACAAGTAACCGGGTTCTAGGGTCTAGTGGGAGACCATCTCGAGGAGTCGAGTTCGGGTCTCCTAACTCGAGAATTGGTAGGGTTACTTGCTGCTCTCGTAGGGGTTTAGGGGTGTGGGTTTGGCTATTTATCACGACCGTGGAATCCATGTTTTATATAAGCTCAAAATAAAACACGGACGTCCTAGTATATCCAATATTTTCATATGATATTTTCTGCTGCGTTATCTGTGATATGATCATGTGATATGTTCAGATAAATACTGTATATAGAATATATGATATATTATATAGACGTTGCTTATATTTTACACCCGCGCTAGCCCTGTCCCATTCTGCCGTTAGTTACCTAACCTAACGGTGCAGACGGGACATCGAGGCGAATACGGATGGCATAAGTGTACGTTGTATTTATCTGTGATGTTTAGGTGGACTTAAATGATGGAATATTCATTAATGAGATTAATGAAAGAAAATAAACCTAAAAGATGTTGTGGAATCGAATTTCAAAAATCAGGTAGCTCTAGTTGTTTCTTTGCATAGCGGTGTTCCTTGTAGAACATCCAGCACCTTATTCGATAAGGAAAGAGCCGAGATCCCTTCACTGGGAGTGACCTCTTTAGCAATAACTAGCAGATGCTACAACCTTCGGTTTGTCTTTTGACTGCTTTTCTAGTTCTTGCTTTGCATAGTGGTATTGTGAATATCCTGCACCTCATTCGACGAGGAAAGAGCCGAGATCCCTTCACCGGGAGTGACCTCTTTAGCGAAACTAGCAAAAGCCTCAAAAACACTCCATTTAAAAACCATTTGATTCTGCAGCGAGATCAAGTTCAAAGCGTTAAAGGTTTTATTAAAAACCATCCGCAACCCTCCGTCATTTTAGGAAGTAGAGTACTTAGTATTCGTGCTGCGTTTGTCGACCATAGCCGAGGCGTAGTGTACGGTAGCTAAGTGATGTCTTCCTACACAGCATATGATGCGATTAGTCAGGACAGTCATGTGACTTTGTTGACTTTAGCCAAGGGTCATGTGGATGGGTCTAATTAATCACGAAATGGCGGGTAGAACTTGACTAGTGCATATGATTTGTTGACCATAACCAAGGTCATAGGTGCTAGGGGTAAAAACCTTTATCGGGAGTTTCAAGTGTTGAAATTTGCAATGAGATTGTGTCACGACCCGAAAGAACACGTGACTGACCCTTGAACCATATGAAGTCTATAGGACCCCATCTGATCCAAGTAAGCCAAAAGCCCAGAAATCTAAAACCATTTAAAGAGTAAATAAGGAAAACTGGTTTTAAGGAGTAAAGAAATCATGTTTCAAAAATCAAAGTTTTTAAATAACTAAGATGAATATGCATTTTTAAAATGTGTAACCTTTCCTGAAAATTTCGGCAGAGTTTCCTTTGTAAAAACTAGCCCCGAACGGGGTACAACAAGAATAATATATATGAAATGATAAAAGGCATCCCCAAGCGGGAGCTAGCTCTTCGTCAATCGACGGTCACAACCACGCAAGCAATAATAATAATAATATGCAACGCCAAAGGGCGAGGATCAAAACCCAAAAAGAAACTCAAAACAGCCATAAAACCGTAATACTACAAGCGCGACTCTAAGGTCGAAATAATACAACACTGTTGTCTAATTCTGAAACAATATACAAGTTTTGGTTGATGGAATTTCTAGATACAATGAATAATACATTAACAATGGCGGTTCTGATACAAAAGAACCCACCTACCCAAGCAAGTCACCCATAAGGAAGCAGTGTGCCAGAAATGCCGCTATGGAATCTGTACGGCAAAACCTGCAAGAACTGTGGCACAACGGGGGTGAGTTGCCAACTCGTGAATAGAAAATATCTACAAGCAGAGATCGAATGTATGACCCATCCTAAGTCAATACGATCAGATATAAATAAACCACAATATGAATAAGTCTCAAGCATGCTAAACTGGCAAGGTAATCTCTATGCATGAGTGTAGTGCCAAGTGCTCGTGCCAGTGCCTCAGGTAATAGCATATCATAAATGTGAGGTAAGATCAATGTAATCAAATCTGCATGTACGTGGATCCCGTCCACTCGTCACCCAATGACAATAACCATCATGCATATAAATATCATAAAGCATGTGCATGGGAATATGAGGATATAAACCATCCGTGTCCCTCGCGACACGTCAAAAACATGGAACCGGAATGCCCAGCATCGACACTCGAAAACATCATGAAAACTATGCCCAGCATCGGCACGTAAATCCTCATATGTCGGGCTCCGTCAGTCCGGATCGGCCCACGGGCTCTGTCTGCGGTATCGGTCCTCGGCCTCGGCAGTACGCCCATATCCATCTATAGACTCTGGTCAGTATCCTCCAGATAACCGCCAGGTCCAACCAATCACCGGTAGATACTCGCCACCCTATCAGGCTCATCGTCTACTCCACGAAAAACATTTCTTGCCCCGGGGAACCATACCGGGTCCACCATGTACCCGTAATCGGCCTCATCCGCCTCCTCGAATCGGGTTTCACATGTCGCTCTCAGCACCGAGAAAACACATGGTGGACGCACTGAAATATCATATCAAGGGTAACCGGGTTTTTAAAACAATTACATATTCTCCTTTTGAAACACCCACGGTTCCCAAAAACCAGAAATATCATGGAAACAACATATCTCAATGCGTATAATCAGAAAGCATGATGTATGCGACATGTAAAGAAATGTAAGCAACATACACTGAATGCAACAGTACTACAGTGTAGTGACATGGCAATTATCGATGATGAAGTGTGTGAGCCGGAAAACAAATGTACGTGGAACATACGCATCATCGATAATGGTGCTGGTGTCCTAGCAGCATGACTGAAATATATCAACAATACAAGAGATGCAATGCAAATAGTAAGAATACGCGGAATCGAATAATCAACGCAACAGTAGAGAACCTGCCTCAATAGATATATCATGCAACCTTGCCTTTTGAAATAAGACGAATCAGGGCTTTTGGTAAAATAAGGGCTACGGTGTTTTAAGGAAAGATGCGTCGCTTGAAAATATCCGTAGAATCCCTTTTTGCCTATCTTTAAAATATCCCTGATTCGTTAGTTTTAAAATAGGTATGACTCGGGTCAAGTCTAATGCCTACTATGCGAACTACAGACCCAACTATCAAATCAATCGGGAAGGGCATGGAAACCACCTAAATCTGAGTCGATATACACATATATATATAGTCGGTGATCTCGCCTCAATAGTATCACGTACGATACAGTATATCATATAACATCCTCGAGTCATGAGTGCGAATCTAACATCAATATAAAGCTCGTACGGTAAATCGTCGTACAGCATCCCAATAGCTGGGTACGGGTCAATATCACATTCATCTCATCACATATCAGGTGTCACTACCATCATATCACATCTCAAATACGAACTCTGTCATATCGCCGAATCTCACGGCCTCAATCAAACCTCATTGACTCATCTCAATCCCATGCATCATCCTCAATCCCGTATATGAACACATAGTCCCATACCCATGTGTAGATATACTCACCTCTATATGCGCACAGATAAATGAAAGAATGTATGCAAGTATATGTGTACGTGTATGTGTGGGTGCAACCACTACTCTAGGGTTCCGCACTATACTAAACCAATACATCCTTATCATCAATAATACTATTATTACCATCAATAATCCTAAACAACACATAATAAAATATATGCGTATACGTATTCGTATACATCACCACGGACTGCGGGGGTGATATACGCCATCCACCCGACTTCTCCCCGTAGATATAAATCTACTCACCTTGCTTCTCATGTGTCGGTGCCGAGGTCGCCATCTTCATCTTCTTTGCCTCAACATCACGTAGGGTACCTACAAGTATATCACAACGCTAATGCACATGAAAATCACATCGGAAACCAAAATAGCACACGCTACTCGCATAGGTAAAAACCTATCGTCTCGCATGTAAACACGTTCAATATCCACTTGTCGTTGACGTCCAAACGCTACCCGACAGAAACGAATCACCAAATACCAAAATCCATGCTAAAACCAGTCGTAAATCATACGCCAACTCAAGCAAATCAACCCAGATTTTACCCTAATAGGAATTTGTCAAAACTAGACATACCAAGGGTCAAGACTAGAGGAAATAGGGCCATGCACAAAAATCGAGACAGTTCCCTCCTGCTCTGGCCGCAATTTGCGGCCAGAAGGAATAAATTGGCGGCCATACTTTGGAGTTGGGGGCTAGGGTTTGGTGTGGTGGTTCCATGGTGCCTGTACATTTCACTGTCAACTCAGTTTTATTTTTGGGGTCTCGGGGTGATAGCAGATTCCTAAATACGATCACAGATTCACAGTTTTTCTCCGACATCGTCTCATAAATCCGTATTCTGGTTTCTAGTTCAGGTTTGGGTCCAATTTAACATCACACAAGGGGTTCTAAGGTCACAACAAGCCTCAATTTCACTTTGATTTCAGGTCTAACCCTAAACCCTAACTTGAATTCTCCAAAGTCCACAAAACGACACAATATCGATATGAAACTAGAATTGATGCACAAAGAAATTGAAATACTACTTAAGGGTGCAGAAATTACCTCCTTTGGCAACTCAAGAAAATTCTTGAGTTGCTCAAAGTCCTCCAAATCCAATCTTGCTAGGTTCAATGTGTAGCTAGTGAGCTTGCGAGCAAGTTTTGTGAATTGGGAATGGGGTTTTGGTGAGGGAAATGAGAGGGATCTATGAAGTGAAGGGGAGGGAGATGAGAGAGCAGGAGCAGCAGCAGCTCCATGAGAGGGGAGAGAGAAATGGGTGTGAGGAAATGATGGGTATGGTTCAAAAAGTGGGGGTTGACCTAGTCTCTCTCTCTCTCTCTCTCATCATCATACTTACTTTTTCTTTCTTTTCTTTTCTCTTTCTTCTCACTCCAATAGTGAACCCAAATGAACAACCATGGCAATAGAAATATAACACAAGTGTAACAAGTGTGGAAAATGATATGTGCACATTTTTGCATAAAAATGCTAAAAATCCAATTAGCGATTTTTAATCGCGATTAGCACTAAATTAGCATTTAACTAATCTTAAAAACTTTAAAATGGCATAACTCCATAAAATACCCAATTTTAGAATTTTCCAAAAATTTTCCCCATTTATTTGTATTTAATTAGACCAAAATATTAAAATATTCATTAAAATAATATTAAATTATAAAAATTCGCAAAAATAATATTTTATTATTTTGAAACGTTACAATCTACCCCCCTTAAAGAAATTCGGTCCCCGAATTTAAATTTAAAACCCCAAATACTAAAACATTTCGATACAAATTCCAAGTCGTCGGGGCTCCGAAATCAGCAATACATAAAACGTATCATAGCGCAATGCATGCGCATGAGTACTGAGCAGATAACTCAAAAACAACACTCCATCAAACATCCCGCAATCATCGGAGTCATGGTAAAGACACAAATGTCAAATCCAATACAAAACCAATATGATATAGATCAGAACTATACATGTAGACATCCAATCTATACATGTGAATAGCTGATGTAAATGCATGCCAAATCTTTTTAAGTCGCTGTGCGATGCGCGTAACACTGCACAGTGGCGGACGTTTTTCATAAGAAAATAACTATATACGTATATATATATATATATCCTTTGTTTAATAGGTACGTTCCGTCGTTCTGAAAACAATTTATAAGGGTTTCCTTGTTTTTAAAACGTTTCGTGTCATATCGGACACGTAGGTGTATATATATCGAGACCATAGCTCGCTCTTTGGAATCCCTTCGAACTATCAATGCATGCAAAATATATCCAGGTACTGTCCTCTGACTAGTCCTGCTCAGTATGAAAACAAATATCCAATATCATAAAAATGTACTGCTCAAAAAGGAATAAATCCCAAAAAAAATGTACATAACACCACCCTGTGCGTCTGGTGCGCACGGAAATCAAAATCCATATATGTGCCATACAGGTGCACAAAACCACATTTAGGTGCAACTGGTGTGCACGAAGCATCTGTCATAGGCAACGTGTGTGCCTGACAGCCAAAATTCGGTGCATCTGACATGCACGAAGAATCTCGATTTAGTGTATCGGGTGTGCACCAAAATTGTATCTCAAAACATGCGCCCAACATGCGCGAAAATCCAAATCGGTGCATCCATCGTGCACGAATGAAAATCTAAACCCTGCGCACTCAACATGCACGGAATCACGAAATCCAATAGCAAACGCCGAACATGCGTAAGTCCAGTCGAAAGCACGGAGTGCAAGAATCATAAATATCAGGGTCAAGTCGACGATATATAATGGGCTCAATCAAAATCAAGTGTACCGCGATGGAAAATCTCACAACCGTGTGCATCAGCGTGCACAAATCAAATCAAAACACTAAAAGTGCATGAAATCACCATCAATACCTCCAGAATAATAACTATGAGCAAGGTATAAATACCCAGTAGGTGCAACCATGGTGCACAAAATCAAATATCATGGAACTTGGTCATCAAGACTAAATCATGCAAATAGATCGCCCAAAATACCGAAATCTAAATCGACGGATACGTGATAGTCAAATCACAAAATCACAAATCATAAATCATAAATCATAAATACCGTCGTCGGTATATCCTCCTTCGAGGTCGAGAAGGTGCCGGTACATCCAATGCTAGCGGCACAAGATATCCACTTGCCTCTTGCTCGCGGCTGGCATCCTCTGCCTCTGGTTCCTTATCTTCTCTGTGGATTACCAATCTCGCAATCCATCGGCTCATCGGCCCGATCAGGTGTGCTAACAGGAACGATTCCGTTCTGGCACTTTTCAGGTCATCACTCGGTCAATCCTCACGACCGCTCGTAAAGCAGCACATCTCTGGCGCCGACCTCTGGTCCTCTAAATGCACATCACACATCGGCTCCTGGTGCAAATCTTATTGCAGCAGTGTACCGGAAGGAATCCCTGCTCAAGGCCTCTTCTGATCTCGCCTAAGCCAAACTGTACGGAGGCTGGTACTCTGGCATAATCTTTTCTCGCTCTCTAGACATCCGCATCTTTAGTACAACATCTCCTCGGAATCTGGTCGTGCCCCAACGCTCCTGTAGACATATCCGACCTTTAATCTTAACGGGGTGTAGTAACAGCTCATCTGCATCTCGCACGAACTTCTTGTCCCGCTTGTCTGTATCATCGACCATTTCGACATCGCGTCTTTATCTGCGCACTGCAATGTCCTCGGCTACGGTCCCTCCGAAGTCTCTAACACTGACTCAAAATCATAAACTCGGTATCTTCGTCACTCAGTAGGAGATATCTAGCCGATCATGTCCTCAACGTGCGTATCGCATCTTTGATGTCAGCGGAGTGGAACGTCATCTCGTCGAAATCTCATGCGAACTCTTTACTCGACTCTGCTTCAATATCAACTAATTCAGACTCATCTCATCGTGGCTACACAGACTGCGCTCCAACGGCTATACTCGTATCTGGAGTCTCCCAAGCAGTGTCCCATCATATGATATCCGAATGATGTCGAATCGTCCGATCGACTCGTCAGAACCTCATAATCCCCCAAGGGCTCAACATCTTGGGTACAGTTTAATAGTATCGAGTACATACCACAGCATCGGTGGTCCAGCCGTAGAAGGGCAAACCCAAGCCTCACTAATGGCACCGCGGAACTGCGGCAAACCCTAAGGTTCAAAGGCTTTCACACGGTCATTGTGTCGAGTTAGGGTTTCATTCTTCTAGAGGGTCCATAGAATCGCTTGCATGTCTTTCCGAATACTTTAAACTTGGAAAAATGGGTTCCTGACATTCGATCGTCTCCATCGACTCTCAACGAACCTGCGTGAAGTCGTCTCTAGCTGGAATCAATCTACCTGATGACCTCGCATCGGGGTAAGCGAACGAACCACATGTCCTAGTCATTAATCCTCGGTGACTAGCAACTCACAATCATATCTCTAAGAATATGCTCATGCTGCAGTAGCTCCAATCATTTAGGCGATATCTCATCATTCGCAGCAACAACTGGCTCCTTCGTCCGTGCGCTGAACAACGCCTCAATCGTCCTGGATAAGTGATAATATCAACGGTCATCACATCCTGGCCGGCCTCTATCAATGGCTCAATCCTCTGGTGCCGATCAGCACATCGGGAAATCTCGTAAAAGCGATCAATCCAACGCTCATGGTGCGAAAACACAATAAGACGACTCCTCACTTTGCGATCGTAAGTCTCTGGTATCACGCCCCTGTCAGTCCTCGTCCACAACGAGCTCATGCTGACGCAACTCGACCCATAGCTCACTCTGCCCGTGCAATCGCGGCAGCAAAACTATAACCAGTATCGATGAGGATAGATCATAGGAATGAATATAATACTGTGCAAGGAAATGTACATCTTAAGGTTTCTTAAGTGGAGTGGCGTGTCGTAAGTATGCCGCGGAACATACGTACGGTACGTCCCTCTACTCAAGCTACCTACTCCATCAACCAAGGGTCATCCTATGCGATGAAAGTTCGGGTAGAATACCCCCTCGACTAAGTCTAAGTTCCGTAAGGTCAAGCCTAAGTTCCGAATATAAATATATAAACGCCCTAGGCTCCACATAGTCAAACTTAGACTCGAACCAAGGTCAACCTAGCGCTCTGATACCAACTTTGTCACGACCCAAAAGAGCACGTGACTGACCGTTGAACCATATGAAGTCTATAGGACCCCATCTGATCCAAGTAAGCCAAAAGCCCAGAAATCTAAAACCATTTAAAGAGTAAATAAGGAAAACTGGTTTTAAGGAGTAAAGAAATCATGTTTCAAAAATCAAAGTTTTTAAATAACTAAGCCGAATATGCATTTTTAAAATGTGTAACCTTTCCTGAAAATTTCGGCAGAGTTTCCTTTATAAAAACTGCCCCGAACGGGGTACAACAAGAATAATATATATGAAATGATAAAAGGCATCCCCAAGCGGGAGCTAGCTCTTCGTCAATAGACGGTCACAACCACGCAAGCAATAATAATAATATACAACGCCAAAGGGCGAGGATCAAAACCCAAAAAGAAACTCAAAACAGCCATAAAACCGTAATACTACAAGCGCGACTCTAAGGTCGAAATAATACAACACTGTTGTCTAAGTCTGAAACAATATACAAGTTTTGGTTGATGGAATTTTTAGATACAATGAATAATACATGAACAATGGCGGTTCTGATACAAAAGAACCCACCTACCCAAGCAAGTCACCCATAAGGAAGCAGTGTGCCAGAAATGCCGCTATGGAATCTGTACGGCAAAACCTGCAAGAACTGTGGCACAACGGGGGTGAGTTGCCAACTCGTGAATAGAAAATATCTACAAGCAGAGATCGAATGTATGACCCATCCCAGGTCAATACGATCAGATATAAATAAACCTCAATATGAATAAGTCTGAAGCATGCTAAACTGGCAAGGTAATCTCTGTGCATGAGTGTAGTGCCAAGTGCTCGTGCCAGTGCCTCAGGTAATAGCATATCATAAATGTGAGGTAAGATCAATGTAATCAAATCTGCATGTACGTGGATCCCGTCCACTCGTCACCCAATGACAATAACCATCATGCACGTAAATATAATAAAGCATGTGCATGGGAATATGAGGATATAAACCATATGTGTCCCTCGCGACACGTCAAAAACATGGAACCGGAATGCCCAGCATCGACACTCGAAAACATCATGAAAACTGTGCCCAGCATCGGCACGTAAATCCTCAAATATCGGGCTCCGTCAGTCCGGATCGGCCCACGGGCTCTGTCTGCGGTATCGACCCTCGGCCCCGGCAGTACGCCCATATCCATCTATCGACTCTGGTCAGTATCCTCCGGATAACCGCCAGGTCCAACCAATCACCGGTAGGTACTCGCCACCCTGCCAGGCTCATCGTCTACTCCACGAAAAACATTTCTTGCCCCGGGGAACCATACCGGGTCCACCATGTACCCGCAATCGGCCTCATCCGCCTCCTCGAATCGGGTTTCACATGTCGCTCTCAGCACCGAGAAAACACATGGTGGACGCACTGAAATATCATATCAAGGGTAACCGGGTTTATAAAACAATTACATATTCTCTTTTTGAAACACCCACGGTTCCCAAAAACCAGAAATATCATGGAAACAACATATCTCAATGCGTATAATCAGAAAGCATGATGTATGCGACATGTAAAGAAATGTAAGCAACATACACTGAATGCAACAGTACTACAGTGTAGTGACATGGCAATTATCGATGATGAAGTGTGTAAGCCGGCAAACAAGTATACGTGGAACATACGCATCATCGATAATAGTGCTGGTGTCCTAGCAGCATGACTGAAATATATCAACAATACAAGCGATGCAATGCAAATAGCACGAATATGCGGAATCGAATAATCAACGCAACAGTAGAGAACCTGCCTCAATAGATATATCATGCAACCTTGCCTTTTGAAATAAGACGAATCAGGGCTTTTGGTAAAATAAGGGCTACGGTGTTTTAAGAAAAGATGCGTCGCTTGAAAATATCCGTAGAATCCCTTTTTGCCTATCTTTAAAATATCCCTGATTCGTTAGTTTTAAAATAGGTATGACTCAGGTCAAGTCTAATGCCTACTATGCGAACTACGGACCCAACTATCAAATCAATCGGGAGGGGCATGGAAACCACCTAAATCTGAGTCGATATACATATATATATATAGTCGGTGATCTCTCCTCAATAGTATCACGTACGATACAGTATATCATATAACATCCTCGAGTCATGAGTGCGAATCTAACATCAATATAAAGCTCGTACGGTAAATCGTCGTACGGCATCCCAATAGCTGGGTACGGGTCAATATCACATTCATCTCATCACATATCAGGTGTCACTACCATCATATCACATCTCAAATACGAACTCTGTCATATCGCCGAATCTTACGGCCTCAATCAAACCTCATCGACTCATCTCAATCCCATGTATCATCCTCAATCCCGTATATGAACACATAGTCCCATACCCATGTGTAGATATACACACCTCTATATGCGCACAGATAAATGAAAGAATGTATGCTAGTATATGTGTACGTGTATGTGCGGGTGCAACCACTACTCTAGGGTTCCGCACTATACTAAACCAATACATCCTTATCATCAATAATACCATTATTACCATCAATAATCCTAAACAACACATAATAAAATATGTGCGTATACGTATTCATATACATCACCACGGACTGCGGGGGTGCTATACGCCATCCACCCGACTTCTCCCCGTAGATATAAATCTACTCACCTTGCTTCTCATGTGTCGGTGCCGATGTCGCCATCTTCATCTTCTTTGCCTCAACATCACGTAGGGTACCTACAAGTATATCACAACGCTAAAGCACATGAAAATCACATCGGAAACCAAAATAGCACACGCTACTCGCATAGGTAAAAACCTATCGTCTCGCATGTAAACACGTTCAATATCCACTTGTCGTTGACGTCCAAACGCCACCCGACAGAAACGAATCCCCAAATACCAAAATCTATGCTAAAACAAGTCGTTAATCATACGCCAACTCAAGCAAATCAACCCAGATTTTACCCTAACAGGAATTTGTCAAAACTAGACATACCAAGGGTCAAGACTAGAGGAAATAGGGCCATGCACCAAAATCGAGACAGTTCCCTCCTGCTCTGGCCGCAATTTGCGGCCAGAAGGAATAAATTGGCGGCCATACTTTGGAGTTGGGGGCTAGGGTTTAGTGTGGTGGTTCCATGGTTCCTGCACATCTCACTGTCAACTCAGTTTTATTTTTGGGGTCTCGGGGTGATAGCAGATTCCTAAATACGATCACAGATTCACAGTTTTTCTCCGACATCGTCTCATAAATCCGTATTCTGGTTTCTAGTACAGGTTTGGGTCCAATTTAATATCACACAAGGGGTTCTAAGGTCACAAAAAGCCTCAATTTCACTTTGATTTCAGGTCTAACCCTAAACCCTAACTTGAATTCTCCAAAGTCCACAAAACGACACAATATCGATATGAAACTAGAATTGATGCACAAAGAAATTGAAATACTACTTAAGGATGCAGAAATTACCTCCTTTGGCAACTCAAGAAATTCTTGAGTTGCTCAAAGTCCTCCAAATCCAATCTTGCGAGGTTCAATGTGTAGCTAGTGAGCTTGCGAGCAAGTTTTTTGAAGTGGGAATGGGGTTTTGGTGAGGGAAATGAGAGGGATCTATGAAGTGAAGGGGAGTGAGATGAGGGAGCAGGAGCAGCAGCAGCTCCATGAGAGGGGAGAGAGAAATGGGTGTGAGGAAATGATGGGTATGGTTCAAAAAGTGGGGGTTGACCTAGTCTCTCTCTCTCTCTCTCATCATCATACTTACTTTTTCATTCTTTTCTTTTCTCTTTCTTCTCACTCCAATAGTGAACCCAAATGAACAACCATGGCAATAGAAATGTAACACAAGTGTAACAAGTGTGGAAAATGATATGTGCGCATTTTTGCATAAAAATGCTAAAAATCCAATTAGCGATTTTTAATCGCGATTAGCACTAAATTAGCATATAACTAATCTTAAAAACTTTAAAATGACATAATTCCACAAAATATCCTATTTTAGAATTTTCCAAAATTTCCCTCCATTTATTTGTATTTAATTATACCAGAATATAAAAATATTCATTAAAATAATATTAAATTATAAAAATTCCCAAAAATAATATTTTATTATTTTGAAACGTTACAGATTGCATACCTTCTATATGATAGTTGGATCTCGATACCCACTATGAGTAATTGTTACTCCTGGGAGAGTTTTGCACTTTACAATTAGCCGATCAAGTAGGTGTCTAAAAAGGTGTCAACGGGGTTACGCCCCTGGGAAAACGAGGTTTATTTTAATTAGGTCCGTGCGAAAGCACGGGGAACCTCCCTCAAAGTACCGGCACCGGCCAGGCTAAAAGATTGGCGAACTTGTAGAGTGTAATTAATCCCGGCTAGTCTTTCCTTTTAGGGTTTGAAAGTGGATTTGATAAAAACAGTGGGAGCCATCCTGATTAGATAAAATATATAACCAATCTAATCTTGCAAGAGCGCACGCAAAGCGTTTTCTTCTCTCTCTCTCCTGGTAGCGACCATGTCACGCCTTAATCAAGATAATAATATGGATGTATTGACCGAACCCGCTTGTTATACTGAGCTGGGGAACGTTGGTTCTGCTCCAACTTATAATTGTTATAAGACAGAGAAGGTATTAGGGGAATACCAGGATTCCCGTGCCACCCAAACGAAGAAAGTGCATGATGATGCATCTTCTTCGGGTGTGTTCATTACAAAGAACTGTTTCTCTGTATCCTCTACGTCCTGGTATTAGATACCGGATCAGGATCCCGCATATGTAATCTGTTACATGGGCTACAGAAAGGTAGAGAACTGAGAACGGGTGATAAGTTTCATAAGACAGAAAACGGTGCAAGTGTTGCAGCCAAGTCTGTTGGTCACTATCACCCTGTATTACCAGAATACATTGATTCTGAACGAATGTTATTAGATACCGAACCTGATATACAACATCATATCAGTCTCTTTATTAGTAAAGAAAGGATATAATTTTGTATTGTTGGATAATGTTTCGAACATTTCCTATATCAAGAGTTGATCGGTTCAGGCATGTTATCTAAAAGCATTGACGTTCTAAATCAAACTACAGTTCTTAGTATACAGAACACACACGAGAGGAAGAGTTCAGAAATGAACGATTCCTTCTTGAGGTATTGTAGACTAGGTCATATCAATTTGACCCGACTAGCTGAAGTTACATTTAGATGCATGATCGCATGCTTTTGGCGTGTCGGATGTTCAAAGTTCTAAAGTTATAACCGCGATCAGGACGGTGTCGCTTTGCAGCTAGCCGGTTGAGCACGGGTCGATCCACAGGGAGATGGTTGTATGTCCGTTCGAATTTTAGACGAGTCAATAAAGAATGTGTATATGTTTGTTCAATTCTATACTAAGTGTTATATGCAAGTATAAAGGTGTTAAGAAAAAGATACGAAAATGTAAGCTAAAGAAATCCGCACTCAAAACCTTTGAGCCGAGTCTTGACCAATTGAAGATAGAGCAATCGGAAACAACGTGGATTAGGGTACTTAAGCACGGTATTCGTGGAATCCGGCTTATTGACCTTTGTCCTTCCGTTCTTGTCTCTTGCTTTCGCCTCCGGCCAAACCGAACGCAACCGGTCGCGGTTAGGAATCACTGTTACCTTGGTGGGTAGGGTGCCTAACGGAGCGCTTGCGTAACGTTTGGGCGGAGTTCAAAGGAAAATAATGGGAAAAGGAAATGAGAAAAGAAACATTAACTTACAATATTGTATTTATTCTTAACAACAACAATTACAACCATTCACAAAACGAACCAAAAATAACAAAACAAAAGATAAACAAAGAAAAGAAAAGATTACAAGCAAGTAATTAAAAGTGCATGGAATTTAAGTGCATGAAAGTAAATGAGCAAGAAATGAAACTAGGAACCATAGAACCCAAAACAAGACATGGGTTCAATAACCAAATCTTAAACTTGCAAGCTCAATTAAGAGGTTGCAAGATCAAGAAAAGGTAAAGAACTCATGGAGAATGAAGCACAAAAGAGAGAACAAAATGATACAACCCCTTGACATTAATGACCAAAGCTTAAACTTGCAAGCTCACTTAAGAGGTTGCAAGATCAAATTAAGGTAGAGAGCTCAAGGGGGAAGCTAAGCAAAAAGAATGATACAAAATAACCCTCATCTTCATTTAACATCCACTCAAAAGCTCTCACAACAATTTCATGGAGGAAAGAATGGAGAAGAAGAAGAAGTAAACTAAAAACTAACAAAAAGTGGGAATGAAAAAGAACATCCATGGCTTTGCAAGTTCTGGACAATTTATAGGCAGGAAACAGAGAAACTAGGGCAACATTCTGACACTATATGAATTGACCAAACAGCCCCTGAAAAGATTTCAACTGACGAGCCTATACGGCCGCGGTTCCGCGGCATAAGCGCGCTTATGCCGCGGAACCGCGGTTATAAAGAGGAGTTAGGCCTTCTATTTTTGTCGGTATCCCTGGTTTTCTGTACTCTTCAGTGTGGTATATGTTGTTTCTCAGAATCTTTTCACAATATTTCCAGAATTTCAGCAGATCAAAAGGTGATGTAATGTGGATCTTTTGCCATGATTTTTCTTGAGCTCCGCGTAGATATGTTGGACCTTGTGTTGACATTGAGCTTTGTGCATGAAAATGACATTGATTTGCCATTTTGTCCCTTAAACTGGTGTGCGGCAACATATGGATAGAAGCGGAGACCCGTGTTTTATCTGTGGTTGGCAGTAATCCGGAATTTGTCGTGCTTTTCCATGAATTCCACTGTTTAGAGCTGAGAACCTGTATCATGTAATTAACTAGCAAACAAGGCTCAAGAGTACCTACCTATAAACAAATGAGCGTAAGAATGGGCGGCATAAAATGCAATATTCTGGTATGAACAAATATCCCCAAACTTATCATTTGCTCGTCCCGAGCAAAGCCAATTATTCACAAAAAAGTCCTAACCTCACTTTCGCAGGGAACGCGATTGCAGTGAGCGTGTGCAACAAGCCGTTAAACCTCTGAGTGTCCCTAGTAGAAGGAGTGTTGTCTCCTGAGGGTTTTCAGCGGATACTACCCATAAAATCCCGTCAAGCTAGTTCATAAGTTAACGTTGATTCTACTCCTACAGTTTAGTATCTACGTTAGAAATTCTATAATCCTAAGTTAAAAATATTCAACCCTAATGCTTTACACCTCCTATCTATTTAACCTTAGATCCTATACGTTCCAAAAAAGTTTAGAAAGATATTGGTATATCCTGAGTTTTCCTTCTAAAGCGCGGTCTTAATTCCGGGATTTTTATCAACTTTTACAGAAAACACAAGTCTTATTCTTTATTTCTATCTTTTATCCAAATATCGATTGTATACCCCTACGTGTGTGTATATTTGTACCCCTACACTCAAGAATTCAATTCGAGCTATAATACCCTTGCCTTAATACCTAATACTACTTCTTTTCATTAAGGATGGACGGATTTGCTCACACACCTTTCATGCGACTATTAATGCTTCTTGAAGCACTAACGACCGATTACTGAATGTGTGAACTTAAAGCGTAACTAGCAGTTTTCAGGTCTTGACTTTATTCTATTTTTTTTTTCTTTTTTTTTCTTTTTCTTTTTCAAGACCGGATATATTTTTCAATATTGCTCTTTTTGGTGTTTAGCTTTAAATATCGTTTTTTCTTTCATACTAGGTTTTCAGGCAAGAGTATTTCTAGGTATCCTCTACTATCCCAAGTTTCAAGGTGCGTGTAAGTGTAGTTATAGGGTATATACTTTCTAAATTTGAACTTAAGAAAAGAAACTATTTTTCAGACTTATCCTTCGGTAAAACTTCAATACTTTCCCCTCGTCTTAACTTAACTCAAGAACTGAACTCAAGATCACCTATTTCTCAAAAAAAAACTGTAAGGACGTATAATCACCAAGTTTAAACAGAACGAGGGTTATTTTTAGGGTTTTCAATTCCTAAGCCTAGAATTTAGTTATTTCTAATATATCAACTAAACTTTCGGAAAAAATCTAAGTTACCCTATTAGCTAACTTGACGACAAAGTTTTTATATTTTTTGGAAAAATTTTCAATTTTTATGTGTTTTTAATAAGGTATGCAAATGCAGAATATACAAATGATTGCGAAGGAAGAAAGCTTACCGAGCATACCCCCAAACTTAAACTTGACAGTGCCCTCACTGTCAGGCTATACCAAGAGGGTCAAAATTGTCGGCGCTCTCCCTAAAAAAAATTATATACAAAACAAAAAGGAAAACAAAAAATATATACAAAAAAACGAGTCCCCCCCAAACTTAAGTAAAACAGTGTTTCCACTGTTAAGCGTTGAAGTTCAGGATTAGGGGGGAAAGAGAATAATATCAATCTATACAAGGCCTTACACAGGCCAAAAGTTAACACCAACCATTCAAAGATTTTATCGTTATAAAGCGATGGTTGGTGAAAGAATGGAGTGTAGAGAAAAGAAATGAGAAACACGCGAGACCGTATGGGGATAAAAGTGGCGTCCGGTCTCGGTGGAAGAGATGAATGGTGGATGGGAGAAAGAAGTGGAATACGAACTTGAGGGTGGAAATGGAGCGAATAAATTAGCACAATTTGTGCTGACCGATGTGTAAAAAGCGATTGTGCTAATCTATTAACCCGTCGAGAAATGGGGTCAAATTCCTCAAGATTCGTGAGAAACCATGGGTACGCCGAACTTGGTAAACCATACAATGGAAATGGAAGTGATACGGTTACTTGCAAGGTCGGAACGATGGAAAGGATGGAGGTAGGTGATTGAAGAAGGTTATCGGTTAAAGGTTCAGGATGGTGTACACAGTCAATGAATGGAACAAGATGAATTGGAAAATCCGACTCATCAATTAAAACTGGTTCATCCTCAGTACTATCCTCAATAGTCTCCTCAAAATTCAGCTTATCCATACAAATTTCATCAAAATCAAGACGCATATGGGGTTCGGGAAAAACAGTTAATGACTCAGGATGATGAATTGGAGAGAAAAACTCTGCCAAATCTACAGGTTCATCATCCAAAATATTCCCGGCATCAATATCCTCAATCAAGTGAAAATCAATATTCTCAGACACCTCAACAAAAGCATGGATATTAATCAATTCAGGTTCTAGAGTGGAGGTGTAGAGGTCAAAAGGATTGGGTGTGGTTTCACTCGAAAGGGATCCTTCATAATCGGGCAAATCAAACACTACAAAGTCACACAACTCATTATCTGTTCTATCTTTAATCAATGAATCGTTTGGAACACTAGATAGACATTCAAAACCGGAGTTGTGGGATGCAAGTTGAAACGGGTAGGCTTGATTCGGAAGGGGGTACAGCTCACTCTCTCCACTCAAATTCTCAACCTGTCCTACCGCCTCTTCATACATTGGAAAATTTGGAGCTAGTTGAAAACTAGCTACCGGGTCACTAGGTTGTATGAGGGCGGCCATGGACGCATTCAAATCCATCATCTGTTGGTACGACGCTGCCCTAAAATCTTCCAAAGACTGTTCCAGACTAGACATGGGTTGTGAAGGGGTTTCAGTAAAAGATTCAAAGTTGTTTGGATACTGAAAATTCCTAAATGGCGGTTCAGAAGCAATGTCTAAGGAAGGTGCAAAAGTCGGGTAGGACTGGTAGGAATTGAATGGCTGGACAGGAACAGGATCAACATTTGGATAAGAAGGTGAATAGAATTGTTGATCCCGAGAATCTGTAATGGTGAAAGGAGTGAAAGATCGGCTACAGGATTGTTCAATATGTTCAGCGACGGACAAAGGACGACTTGCAAAAGGGGTATCAACATAAGAGGGTGGGGGAGGTTGAAAAGGTTGATACAAAGTGGATTACGGAGGGCAAGTGTTTGTCCTAGACGCGTCTATCCGATCTTTCAAAGAGATTTTGGGCATGGAGGGATCGTTCGACGTTCGGCCAAAGCAAGAACCGTAAGAAGTAATGTCTGGTTGTGGGTACCAAAGTTCGGCAAGAGCTTTGCGAGGTGGGATACCCATGATATGAAGAGAGAAAGGAAGGAAGGCAGAGAAAAGGAGGGGAAAAAGAATGTGTTTTTTTCAATCTTTTTTATTAAAAGAAAAAAAATGTTTGTTTTTGGAGTTTTAAAAATTGTTTGTTTGAAAGAATACGGAATTATGGGACTAAAATTTACAAGCACAATCACAATCACAATATGCACAAACACACCTAGAGCTAGGGTCTTTAAAGTCCAACTAGACTGCTCCTAACTGTTCCAAAGGGCTAGAAATAGGATCTCAAACCGCCTCTTCTCCGCCAATTGCGGCCAGGTAAGTGCCAGGTAAGTGGGAGGCTCCCCACTAGGTAAGTAGTGGTCCTAATTAAGTAACCACTTGCCTTGGACACACTTGCCTAGACACCGCGAAGTCAGGATAGGATAAACGGCCGATGCCTACAACCAGTCCTCTGTCCTATTGAGCGCGATGTCCTTAGGGCTGAGTCTAGTATTTTTTATTAGCTCAAGATAATGCGTATGCAATTAGTGATTTGTGGGGTCTTAGGAAGGGTGATGAAATCCCCACCCAATCTGAATTGGTGGTCAATCCCCTTAAAGTCCGTATTAATATATGCAAAGCGGTAAACAAACAAAATCTAAAACAACAAAAATTTATTTGGCGGCTGTGCAATTCTGTGCAAAGATACCTGCAGAAAATACAGTATAGTGGAATTCAGAGAGGGAACTAGAGGAGACAGAAAGGGCAGAAAAAATTTGGGGCTCAGAAGCCTCAATATGACCGCGGAACCGCCGCCGTATCCCCCCTTTGACCGCGGTTCCGCGGTCAAATTGATGATCTGGCGCCTGAATCTTAGGTCAGTACACGTGCCCTTCTCTGTACACCCTAATAAAAACCTCTGTTTCTTTATTTGATTACTGTACTTGCTCCAGATTAGCCTGCACACTTGCACACAAAAATTATCAAAAATAACAAAAAGATTTTATTTTTTTATTTATAATTTTATATATATACAAAAAAAAGAATATTAACCCGAATAACAAGAAAGAAAATACGTTACCGTCTCCCCAGCAACTGCGCCATTTGATCGCACGCTTTTGGCGTGTCGGATGTTCAAAGTTCTAAAGTTATAACCGCGATCAGGACGGTGTCGCTTTGCAGCTAACCGGTTGAGCACGGGTCGATCCACAGGGAGATGGTTGTATGTCCGTTCGAGTTTTAGACGAGTCAATAAAGAATGTGTATATGTTTGTTCAATTCTATCCTAAGTGTTATATGCAAGTATAAAGTTGTTAAGAAAAAAATACAAAAGTGTAAGCTAAAGAAATCCGCACTCAAAACCTTTGAGCCGAGTCTTGACCAATTGAAGCTAGAGCAATCGGCAACAACTTGGATTAGGGTACTTAAGCACGATATTCGTGGAATCCGGCTTATTGACCCTTGTCCTTCCGTTCTTGTCTCTTGCTTTCGCCTCCGGCCAAACCGAACGCAACCGGTCGCGGTTAGGAATCACTGTTACCTTGGTAGGGTAGGGTGCCTAACGGAGCGCTTGCGTAATGTTTGGGCGGAGTTCAAAGGAAAATAACGGGAAATGGAAATGACGAAAGAAACATTAACTTACAATATTGTATTTATTCTTAACAACAACAATTACAACCATTCACAAAACGAACCAAAAAGAGCAAAACAAAAGATAAACAAAGAAAAGAAAAGATTACAAGCAAGTAACTAAAAGTGCATGGAATTTAAGTGCATGAAAGTAAATGAGCAAGAAATGAAACTAGGAATCATAGAACCCAAAACAAGACATGGGTTCAATAACCAAATCTTAAACTTGCAAGCTCAATTAAGAGATTGCAAGATCAAGAAAAGGCAAAGAACTCATGGAGAATGAAGCACAAAAGAGAGAACAAAATGATACAGCCCCTTGAGATCAATGACCAAAGCTTAAACTTGCAAGCTCACTTAAGAGGTTGCAAGATCAAGTTAAGGTAGAGAGCTCAAGGGGGAAGCTAAGCAAAAAGAATGATACAAAATAACCCTCATCTTTATTTAACATCCACTCAAAAGTGTAGGGATCCTAGGCACTCTAAAGAGGTCTCACAAGGCATCAACCATGCCAATTTCAAATTTTACAAGTGCCGAGAAACCCTAATACGGATCGTTAACTAGAATTTTAGGCGAAAAGTGAAACTAGTTAACAACTTAACTACAAGAACGGAAATACAACCTTTGTAGATCCGGTCCTCTACCTCCATAGCTCTGCAATGAAGTCTCCTCGCTGTCCAAATCGAATCCCGGGCTCTAGCGTCGGCTTCATCGGAGAAATGGGCGGGCTAGGTCATCGACTACGATGCCGAAGATGATCTACGTCGAGGCATCACAAGATCAAGCTCCCACTTCACCAAGTCATGAAACTTGTAAAGAAAACACCCTATACTACTTGGCAAGAGGTAGAGGATGAAGAAATAGGAGGTGGGTTCACTTTAGAATTGGATTTCTCACTCATCTTCTCAAGTTGCCATTGATGGAGGCAAGCTTCTTCTTGAAGAAGAAGAAGAAGAAGATGAAAAAATGTTATGATAAGTATATTTGAAAAAGAAAATAAAATGTATACTTATCATAATCCAACCATGGTCAAGTGTAGAGAATAAACTAGGGTTAGGTCGATGGTTAGGGTTAAGCATGAAGACAAAAATGGTGACTTAGTCAAAGCTTCATGAAGCTTCAACATGCATCCAAAGAAAGCCACCATTTTTTTTTTCATTTGCCAAAAAGAAATAAATAAATAAATGAATAAATAGATAATAAATGAATAAACAAAACCCTAACCATTTAAATAACCATGGTTTAATCTTTACACAAACTCAAGTAAGCATGTATCATCAAACATGATACAATCAAGTGCACAAAAGTATATCACATATACAACTTGTGAACTTCAAGTGAGAAAATCCATTTAAAATGAACAAATACTAATTAATGCAAAGTAATATATCAAATATACAATTATGCATTAAATCATTAAATCAACACTTGATTTAACGACCCGGTCATATCGCATATAACCGACTAATATTCAATGTATCGACTTATCGAATCAATCCTTGATTCGATAACTAGGTTATATCGCATACAACCATATCGATACATTCATCGCGAGAATAGAACACGGTATCACATACACGCATTATTCTCGGTCCCGCACATATCTCATATGCGCTCCTATTTCGTTTCGCTTGAGCCAGGAAACCTCAGTGTAGGACTCTAAAGACTCGTCAATACGCCGGCAGCAGGTGATGATCATATCAAACACCCACAAGCCGCAAGCGGTCTGCTAAACGTAACGGCCACCCGGGTATTGAGCGATCAGAAGATCAACGAGCAAGCCCACTCACACTCCTGTGAATCCAACCAGTAACACTTACCGTACAGTCCGGTCTGATCGTCTGATATGTCGCATATCTCGCCTAGGGGTGGTAAACGTCAGACCCCAATAGCTTGATAAGTCGTGTCGATATGAGGCCTATAACAGTTCGAGAAACTACTGGTAACACTTACCAGTAAATCTCAGCAACCCTGGCCAGGGATTTCCGGTTATAGCCAATCGAACACAGCGCAACATCAACTCCCTATACCGGGAGAGACGAATCCCCTCCTATCGCTCATTGCCTCAATGTGATTCGGGACTGTACCCAAAAGCCACCGTTTTGCACGCCCTCTTGGACGTGGTAAGGTGGAAATCAAAGCACAGTGGGAACCACACAAGACTCTATGACGATCTCGGGTCAACAGACTACTCTGTACCAGTGTCACCAGAGAACCGCCATCTGACGTAGGGTATAATACCATCTGGGAGTTCTCGGCGAGTCCGTCCAGTGTACCCAGTCTCCACTGAGCACCCGTATATCATCTCTGATGTCAAACACCAATGGATATGGGATCATCCATCGCCCATCTGTATGGGTCGAGAAGGTACACGCTAGTCTACTCTGGTATATCGATGCCCCGTCTCGATATACCCACGACTAGGGACTTTGAAGGATGTACTTATGGACTACCATGTCCCCACTAGTATGATCCGCATCATAGTCCAGGTAGTCAAGTACACATCCTAAGGGCTTTACCAACATGTAACAGAGAGACAATCAGCATACACGTTAAAGTAAAGAGTAACCAGATAGCATACTATCATGTCGAGCAAGAAAGTCCTCCCTATATATGTCCCAGCATCCACTACAATACACATCCTAAGTATAGTAATGGCCTCTAGGGCATACATATAACTAACAATCTCCCACTTGCACTAGGGCCATCTGTAGCAGTGGTTGTAGTATCTCATACCCAACCATCCCATAATCGTCTCTCTCTGGGAATAGGCCTTCGTGAGTGGATCCGCAGTGTTGTCCTCTGAGTCTACTCTCCTAACCTCGATCCCTTAGAGATCAACCATCTCCATGATCAGGTGATACTGCCTTAGAATATGTCTGGATCACTGATGGGACCGGCGTTCCTTGGCACAAGCCACAACTCCATTGTCTCACAATGGTAGGAACGTAGTTCATCTCATGAACCAATATACACCCAAACAGCCTCTTTGGTAGCATCTTAAGTAGCGATGTATCCTACCTTTATCGTCTAGTATGCCACGGTATCTAGCTTGGAACTCTTCCAACATACCGTCCCCTTTGTTGAGGGTAAAGACAATGCATGTGACTGACATTCAGTCGTCTTTATCACCCTGGAACACTTCCAGTGATTTTCCCCAGGATCAACTGATACAATCTCACTGCAACTAGTGAGAATCCTAACATCCATTTAGATCTATCTCATAGATCCAGAACCCAGGATTTAGTAGGTATCACTTTGATCCTATATGGAGAATCATTGTGATAAGCGGAGATTAACAGAGCGTAGCATAGGAAACTCCTTTCTTATCAAGAGTATGTCATCCACGTACTCTACGAGGATCACCACCATACTCCCTACTACCTTTTTGTATATACAAGGTTCATCTACCATTTTGATGAAGTCAAACTTTTTGACAACTACATCAAAACAGATGTTCCAACTCCGCGATGCCTGCTTTATCACATAAAACATCTTATACACGTTTCCGCTGCTCCCACTGTCTACGAAGCCCTCTGACTGTGTACTTATAGACTCTCTCTTCTAAAACATCATTTAGAAAAGCAGTCATGACACCCAACCGCCAGATATCGTAGTTATGGTATGTAGCCATGGCAAGTAGGATCTGGATGGACTTAAGCATAGCCACTGGAAAAAGGTTTCATCATTATCCACGTCTGGTCAATGACGAAAACCTTTAACAAGTCTAGCTTTGAAAGTTTCAACTTTTCCATGTACACCGAGTAATCTTCTTAAGATATACTTGCTCCTGATGGGGATTTAACCCTTCAGATATTGCAACTAAAGTCCATACTTTGTTGGTGTACATGGATTCCATCTCAGATCGCTAAGCATACAACCATTCTTACAGAGTCGCACTCCTGCTGGCCTGCTCGAAACTAGTTGGGTCATCATCTCATGATGCAATCCTCGCTCCCACTGTCATAGAGAGACCGAAGTAACTCTCAGGTGGGTGAGGAACCCTACTAGATCGGCGGAGAGGCTGAGGTTCGTTGGTACCTATTGAATCCTTTGGTTCTGTCAAATCATCAGCTGCAGTTTTGTATAGCTGGAACCTTTCCAGTTCTACATAACAGATCTTGCCTCGAGCTTGTCCGGATTATGCTTTTAGACATAGCCCGGACAACCCCAAATCTTAACCAACTTAAGATATGGGCTCTTCCCTTTCCATATCACATATGAAGCGGTAGGCAACTGATTTGATTGGAACCCAATTCAATTGGTATGCAGCTTCTCAAGTGCATAACTCCCAAAAGGAAATAGG
Source organism: Agapanthus africanus (assembly GCA_030015575.1). Lineage (NCBI taxonomy): Eukaryota > Viridiplantae > Streptophyta > Magnoliopsida > Asparagales > Amaryllidaceae > Agapanthus > Agapanthus africanus. The sequence continues at coordinate 676,091,110 of CM057338.1, read as the reverse complement.
TAACTCAGTAATACTCATCATAGAGCACGCCTTATCATATAGGGTGTGATTGCTCCGCCCCGATATACCATCGTGCTATGGTGTATACGGAGGAGTAATGCTGAGAGAGAATCTCATTCTCCTTTAGAATAGTCCAGGAATTCCGTGCTCAAGTATTCTCCTCCCTGATCGTATCAAAGGACATAATACTTATACCCTCTTGGTTCTCTACTTCTAACTTATATTCTGTGAATATCTCAAAAGGTTCGGACTTGTGTTTCAACAAGAACATATGTCTGAATCTAAAGAGATCATCAGAGAATGTAATGAAGTACAAAGAACCGGTCTTGGCATGTGTAGACAGGGGACCTGTATACATCAACATGTATCATCCCAAGAGTTCACTAACTCTTTCTCTGTTTCCAATAAACAGAGCTGGTGTCATTATATCTCTGTGACATGACTGGCAAGTTTCACATGATGTAGATTCAAACTGATTTAAATATGCATCTTCATGTAACTTCAGCTAGTCGGGTCGCATTGATATGACCTAGTCTACAATGCCTCAAGAAGGATTTGTTCATTTCTGAACTCTTCCTCTTGTGTGTGTTCTGTATACTAAAAACTGTAGTTTGATTTAGAACATCAATGCTTTTAGATAACGTGCCTGAACCGATCAACTTTTGATATAGGAAATGTTCAAAACATTATCCAACTATACAAAATTTTATCATTTCTTTACTAATAAAGAGAGTGACATGATTTTGTATATCAGGTACGGTATCTAATAACATTCGTTCAGAATCAATGTATTTGTAATACAGGGTGACAGTGACCAACAGACTTGGATGCAACACTTGCCCCATTTTCTGCCTCATGAAACTTATCACCCGTTCTCAGTTCTTTACCTATCTGTAGCCCATGTAACAAATTACATATGCGGGATCCTGATCTGGTATTATATACCCAGGACGTAAAGGACACTGAGAAACAGTTCTATATAATGAACACACCCGAAGGAGATGCATCATATGCACTTTCTTCGTTTGGGCGGCACGGGAATTCTGGTAATCCCCAATTTCTTGCTCTTTCTTATAACAGTTATAAGTTGGAGCGGGACCAACGTTCCCCAGCTCAGTATAACAAGCGGGTTCGGTCAATAATCCGTATTATTATCTTGATTAAGGCGTGATTTGGTCGCTACCTGGAGAGAGAGAGAAGAAAACACTCAGCGTGCGCTTTTGCAAGATCAGATTGGTTATTATTTTATCTAATCAGGATGGCTCCCACTGTTTTTTATCAAATCTTCCTTCAAACCCTAAAAGGAAAGACTGGCCGGGATTAATTACACACTACAAGTTTGCCAATCTTTCAGCCAGGCCAGTGTCGGTACTTTGAGGGAGGTCCCCCGTGCTTTCGCACGAACCTAATTAATGTAAACCTCGTTTTCCCAGAGGCGTAACCTCGTTGACACCTTTCTAGACACCTACTTGATCGGCTAATTATAATGTGTAAAACTCTCCCAGGAGTAACTCTTACTCGCAGCGGGTATCGGGATCCAACTATCTCATAGAAGGTATGCAATCTCATTGCAAATTTCAACACTTCAAATTCCCGATAATTTTGCCCCTAGCGTCCTATGACCTTGACGGAGGCCAAACTACCCATAGTCCGCTAGTCAAGTTCAACCCGTCATTTCCTGATTGAATTAAACCCACCCGCACGACCTTTGACGGAGGCCAAACAACGCCGTACGAATACCCTAATCCAATCGCATCATATGCTAGCAGATAAGCACTAGTTAGCTACCGTACACTACGCCTTGACGGAGGCCAAACTACCGTAGCACGAATACTAGCTAGTACTTATCTGAAATGACGGAGGGCTACGACAGGTTTTTCTGAAAACCTATTGTGTAATGAACTTGATATCGTTGTAGAATCAAATGATTTTTAAAATGGAGTGCTTTTGAGGCCTTTCTAGTTTTGCTAAAGGGGTCACTCCCGGTGAAGGGATCGTCGGCCCTTTCCTCGTCGAATGAGGTGCGGGATATATCACATATATCACTTTGCAAAGCAGAAACTATAGAAGCAATCAAAAGACAAACCGAGAGTTGTAGCATCTGCCAGTTATTGCTAAAGGAGTCACTCCCAGTGAAGGGATCTCGGTCCTTTCCTCATCGAATGAGGTGCTGGATATATCACATATACCGCTGTGCAAAGCAAGAACTGTAGCTACCTGTTTTATTTTGAAATTCGATTCTACAACATCTTAGGTTTCTTTTATTTCATTAATCTCATTACTGAAGTCCCATCATTTAAATACCTAAACATCACAGATAAATACGACGTACACTTATGCCATCCGTGTTCGCCTCGATGTCCCCTCGTGCACCGTTAGGTTAGGTAACTAACGGCAGAGTGGGGCAGGGCTAGCGCGGGTGTAAAACATAAATAACGTCTATATAATATATCATATATACTATATACAGTATTTATCACAGAACATCACATGATCACATCACAGATATCGCAGCAGAAGAATCATATGAAATATTAGATATACTAGGACGTCCGTGTTTTCAATACGAGCCAGTATAAAACACGGATTCCACGGTCGCGATGAATAGCCAAACCCACACCCTTACACCCCTACGAGAGCGGCAAGCAACCCTACCAATTCTAGAGTTAGGAGACCCGGACTCGACTCCTCGAGTTGGTCTCCCACTGGACTCAAGAACCCGGTTACTTGTGCTTCCCTCCTTGGGTCTATCCTAGTGCGGAAAAGTAAATAATATACAGAGGGTGACATCTTCCGCAACCTGGAAGTGCCCCAATAAAAGAATATTACATACAAGTTTTTACATGAATGAAAATGAAAAACACTCATCTCACATAAAAAAACCCCGGCTATTCAAACACGACGATCCAATATAACATATCCAGCAACACATAACATCACATGTCATCAACGTAAGTAAACATGCGTATCCCAATTGTCGTTGACATATAGCAACGAAACCGGCGATATCACATATTACACTTACGGTCACAGAAAAGAAAGTGTAAAACTACAACAGTTGGAATCCGCAAACTCTTTAGACATCGCATGCCTAATCAAATGAAATACTTAGACATCGCATGCCTAACAGTTATAAACCCCGCATTTTAGTCTCAAAATCGAAACACTTTTCAATATAGAGTCGGGTAATTCAACAAAATTCCCGACATCCTGATCGAATGCTCGTCGCAAACTTCAGTAGGCGGCCGCACCCCCGACGCCATCGACGAAGTGCACCAAGGCGGAACACCGCTACCGTGAGCACCCGAACGGATGCTTTCGGCGACGGGGTTCTCCTACAGTCACTTGGTCGGGGCTATGGAGTGAGGCTGTCTATTAAGTTTACCCGGCGAGTATCCGCGTACGCTACGTGATTGCGACGCATCACATCAAAATTCCGTGGCAACCGATCAAGTGAGACTAAACCGCTAGATTTATAACATTCATTCAGTTATCTCATAACAACTTGTGAATTCCAAATATTGTATCACATTCCGAATAAGATAGAAAATGTTAAACTTTCCGATCGAACAATCGAACACCCAAGTTTTCCCGAAACAGCTCAACTCATGAAATAAGTTCAAAGACATTCACTTCGTGCCTCAGTACCAACGGTCCAGCCGTAGAAGGGTCAAGCCAACGCCTCACATGTGGCACGCCGTACTTCCCCAAACCCGAAGGTTCAAAGGGCAGTTCAAGACGGTCACATAATCGAGTTAAGATTTGTTGTTTTCTAGAGGGACCATCGGGTTACTTGCACTACTTAGAACGTCGTTAAACTACGGAAAGATCCAACACATGGAAATTTCCCGACAGGGGAAAAGGTGGGTATTTATATCCGGTCGAACTTTTTAACACATTCTAAAATTACCCGGAAAGCCACATAGACAAAGTTAAATAATCCGATCGATTCATCGAGTTCCCAATACAACCCCAGAACACTCAACTGTTGAGTCAAAATAAAAATACCCATAAAATATAAATCACAGAACTAGGAATTATGGTGAAAACATTATAGCACAAACCCCCTGTACGGCCGCGGAACCGCGGCCCAAGCAGCCTATTGCCACGGTTCCGCGGTGGAATTAAGGGTTTAGGGTTTCATTTTTCACCACAATTCTTATAATTTCCTGCTGTATTTTTTAGGTATTTTTAATTCACAAAAATCCAAATTTTCAGAAAATTTCCAGAGAGCATTTTGATATTAGGGTTTCGGTTCGATCGGACTTCTAACTCCGTCTACGCATCACCTAAGGCTCTAGCTAGGCTCTGATACCACTGTAGGGTTCCTAGGCACGCTAAAGAGGTCTCACAAGGCATCAACCATGCCAATTTCAAATTTTACAAGTGCTGAGAAACCCTAATACGGATCGTTAACTAGAATTTTAGGCGAAAAGTGAAACTAGTTAACAACTTAACTACAAGAACGGAAATACAACCTTTGTAGATCCGGTCCTCCACCTCCATAGCTCCGCAATGAAGTCTCCTCGCTGTCCAAATCGAATCCCGGGCTCTAGCGTCGGCTTCATCGGAGAAATGGGCGGGCTAGGTCATCGACTACGATGCCGAAGATGATCTACGTCGAGGCATCACAAGATCAAGCTCCCACTTCACCAAGTCATGAAACTTGTGAAGAAAACACCCTATACTACTTGGCAAGAGGTAGAGGATGAAGAAATAGGAGGTGGGTTCACTTTAGAATTGGATTTCTCACTCATTTTCTCAAGTTGCCATTGATGGAGGCAAGCTTCTTCTTGAAGAAGAAGAAGAAGATGATGAAAAAATGTTATGATAAGTATATTTGAAAAAGAAAATAAAATGTATACTTATCATAATCCAACCATGGTCAAGTGTAGAGAATAAACTAGGGTTAGGTAAATGGTTAGGGTTAAGCATGAAGACAAAAATGGTGACTTAGTCAAAGCTTCATGAAGCTTCAACATGCATCCAAAGAAAGCCACCATTTTTCTTTTCATTTGCCAAAAAGAAATAAATAAATAAATAAATAAATAGATAATAAGTGAATAAACAAAACCCTAACCATTTAAATAACCATGGTTTAATCTTTACACAAACTCAAGTAAGCATGTATCATCAAACATGATACAATCAAGTGCACAAAAGTATATCACATATACAACTTGTGAACTTCAAGTGAAAAAATCCATTTAAAATGAAAAAATACTAATTAATGCAAAGTAATATATCAAATATACAATTATGCATTAAATCATTAAATCAACACTTGATTTAACGACCCGGTCGTATCGCATATAACCGACTAATATTCAATGTATCGACTTATCGAATCAATCCTTGATTCGATAACTAGGTTATATCGCATACAACCATATCGATACATTCATCGCGAGAATAGAACACGGTATCACATACACGCATTATTCTCGGTCCTGCACATATCTCATATGCGCTCCTATTTCGTTTCACTTGAGCCAGGAAACCTCTGTGTAGGACTCTAAAGACTCGTCAATACGCCGGCAGCAGGTGATGATCATATCAAACACCCATAAGCCGCAAGCGGTCTGCTAAACGTAACGGCCACCCGGGTATTGAGCGATCAGAAGATCGACGAGCAAGCCCGCTCACACTCCTGTGAATCCAACCAGTAACACTTACCGTACAGTCCGATCTGATCGTCTGATATGTCGCATATCTCGCCTAGGGGTGGTAAACGTCAGACCCCAATAGCTTGATAAGTCGTGTCGATATGAGGCCTATAACAGTTCGAGAAACTACTGGTAACACTTACCAGTAAATCTCAGCAACCTTGGCCAGGGATTTCCGGTTATAGCCAATCGAACACAGCGCAACATCAACTCCCTATACCGGGAGAGACGAATCCCCTCCTATCGCTCATTGCCTCCATGTGATTCGAGACTGTACCCAAAAGCCACCGTTTTGCACGCCCTCTTGGACGTGGTAAGGTGGAAATCAAAGCACAGTGGGAACCACACAAGACTCTATGACAATCTCGGGTCAACAGACTACTCAGTACCAGTGTCACCAGAGAACTGCCATCTGACGTAAGGTATAATACCATCTGGGAGTTCTCGACGAGTCCGTCCAGTGTACCCAGTCTCTACTGAGCACCCGTATATCATCTCTGATGTCAAACACCAATGGATATGGGATCATCCATCACCCATCTGTATGGGTCGAGAAGGTACACGCTAGTCTACTCTGGTATATCGATGCCCCGTCTCGATATACCCACGACTAGGGACTTTGAAGGATGTACTTATGGACTACCATGTCCCTGTTCCTATCAGATTTTTGCATTTTCATACCGCCCAATTTTTATCACATTGCATATCCGTAGATACTCTTGAGCCGTGTTTGCTAGTCAATTGCAGAATACAGGTTCTCGGTTCCAAAACGGTGAAATTCATGGAAAACACGACAAAATCCGAGTTCCTGCCAACCACAGATAAAACACGGTCTCCGCTCTTCATCCGTATGTTGCCAGATATCAATAGGAAGACAAAAGGTCAAATCAATGTCACCTTCATGTACAAGGCTCAATGGTAGCACAAGATCCAAGAGATCTACATGGAGCTCGAGGCAATCATGACAAAATTTTGACAAAAAGTCCACCTTTCCCTCAACAGAATTCTGGAAAATTCGTGAAGCAATTATAAGAAAATACATATACCAGAATGAAGTACTCATCAGATCAGGCCACCACCAAAAAGCCCAAAGCCCAACTCGACAATAAGGCCGCGGATCCGCGGCCAAAGTGGGGTCCAGGCCGCGGATCCGCGGCCGTTTAGGCGCCAAGCATGCAGATTTTTGGGGGGTGTTTTGGTCTTTTTGTTTGGGTTCTGGTGGTTGCCCTAGGGTTTCATTTTCTGGCCTATAAATAGCCCAGAACTTTGTGAAGGAAGGGGGTCCATTCTTGTAGTTTCATTTTGCTAAAGTATAGTGTGTTTCTTCTTCCTCTTCTCACCTCTTCTCCATTAAACTTGTAGTGAGCTTTTGAGTGAAGAGTGATGAATAAAGAAGAACCATTTATTATCATGCTTGTCTCTTTATTTTGTTAAATGTTGTAATTTTAATTCGTTAAGTAGTTGTTGTTATTTCCTTGTTGTTTCTTTCTTCTCTCTTTTTCTTTATCATTCATACGACAATGATACTTACGCTCGATCCTCGCCAAGGTGAGGTCGCAAATAGTTAGTCGTATTCTTCTAATCTCCCTCTTTCTATCTTCCTCTTTTGTGTTGTTTTATTTTTCCATATTATGATGTGTGAGTAGTTCATTCTTGTTAGGGTAGGATAAGGGAAGTTTGAGAGAAGGAAATCTCTCTCACTCTTTCCTTGCCCAACAGCTTAAATCGACTCCCGTTAATTGAACCACAATCCGCTCCTTACGGCACCCTATCCTACATGATAGCGGTGATTCCGTAGTGAGACCGGTTGTGGTTGGATTAACCGGAGGTTATGGCTAAGAGCCAAGAACGGACGGACAAGCACCAAAAGGAAGACTTATGCGTTGGAAAGCCTAGCTTATACTCGCAAAGTCCTTCCTAGTCGTGCTAATCCCCGTTGTTGCCGATTACCGTAACACCGATATTAAGAGGGGCAACGAAAGATGTGGAGACTCCTAACTCAAACTAACCTAATCCTAACCCTAACATGCTCTCTTTAAATATCAACTCAACACTTAGTTAATCACAAACAAAATCTGAACAACCGGACTTAACTCGTCGAAAAACACATAGAAAAAGATTCCCATCTCCCTGCGGACGACCCGTACTCAACCGGCTAGCTACAAGCGAAACCGTCTTGATTGCGGTATTTAAACTAGAACTTGAACACGCACGTATCCTACCAATCAAATGGCGCCGTTGCCGGGAAGACGGTAGTTTGTTTCTTTGTGTAATTTCGGGTTAATTTGTAAGTATAAAAAAAATATATATACTTTGTAAAAAAAATCATCTTGTTATTTTTGATTAGCTTTTGTGCGAGTGTGCAGGAAAATACAAGTTTCGAGTTCAGTGGCCAAGACGTTGAAAATACGGAGTTCAAGTACAGTGCCAAAGACGTGGGAAGATAGACCCACATTTCGCGGCTACACCGCGAAGGACAAAACAAAGTTAACGGTCTACTATCAAGATCTGGAGCAGGTACAGTGAGCAAGTAAAATTTCAGTACATCCATACAAGCAGAGAACACCCAAAACAGCCCACAGCAGAAAACTGAAGAGCCAAATCCTCATTTCAGCCGCGGATCCGCGGCATTAGGGCCTTCTTGCCGCGGAAACGCGGCCACTTGGTGGGGTCAGTGTGCGAAATTTTCTCTGTAAGTCCCTCTGCCTCTCCCCTCTCCTCTGAACTCCACTAAATTGTGTTTTCTGCAGCCTTCTTTGCGCAAATTCTTCTCCCCCTTCCAATAAACTGTTCTTGTGCAGGATTCTTTGCGCCGCAAAAATAAAAATTGTTTGCAGTTGATTTGTTACTGTTTTGCATTCTTTAATACGGACTTAAGGGGCTTGAAACCAATCCAGATTGGGTGGGGATTTCATCACCCTTCCCAGGACCCCGGAAATCACTAAAGCATATGCATTGTCCATTGTAAATTAAAAAATACTAGACTTCAGCCCTAAGGACTTCGCGCTCATTAGGAGAAGATAAACCTTGTTTAGAACCTCGCTTAACCGTATATTGTTTACGGGGTGTCTAGGAAAGTGTTAAAGGCGCAACCGCCAAAAGAGAAAGGGTTATTTAATTAAGGAACTTCGCGAAAGCGTTGGACAACCTCCCCTTATCTCTGCACTTACCTGGCCTCGTGATCAGTGTATTTTTAAGCCCGTTTCTCGACATTGTTTAACTTCGACAATCAAGTTCAGGAGCAGGTCTAGTAGACCTAGGTTACCCTAGATCTAGGTGTGATTGTGCATATCTTGTTTGTGATTGCTTAAGCCGTATTTCCGTACATACTTCTGTAAATCTTTTTCTAAAAACAAAAAAAAAAAAAGAAAAAATCAAAAACTTTTATAAAAACTTGCCCTTTTTGTCGCCAAATCCATTTTCACCCACCACCCATCGCCTTTCTCAATTGACGTTTTCTTACCCTCACCTTCTCCGCTTTGATTATACTAAATTCGTTTAGTGTATGTCCGCTTGGACTCGGGACACTAGCGCCCGTCTAGTCCGCGTTACGTTAGTCGCGACCGACTACGCGATCGACTCCGAAGTCGATACTCCGTCCACTCCTCTTTCACCCCTTCCTTTGCCGGCAAACTCCGACGTTGACCGGAATTCTGTTCATACATCTTCACCTTCACCTTCACCTTCACCAACCTCTTCTTCCGCGATGTCGGGATTTAATCCGAACATCTCTTTGACCACCCCTGGATTGGCTCCACCTCCTACGGAGACCAATCTCCCACCACCTCCGCCTGTTGTAGCGCCGCAGCGAATTGCGCTCCAGGATCGTTTCTACCCCACCCGTTCTGCACTTCCCACCTGCCTTTCTCTTCCTCCGGCCAATGGGGACAACTTTGAAATTAAGCCCCATTTCATCAACATGCTTCCACGTTTTCATGGGCTTGAATCTGAAGATGCCTATATCTTCATCAACAAATTTCAAAATGTCTGTGCCATGATGAAAACCACCCAGCTGTCGGACGATGCTATACGTCTACGGGTCATTCCGTTCACTTTATGCGATCTCGCTGAAAAATGGCTGTATAGCACCGCTTCCCACTCAATCACCAGCTGGGACGAGTTTGTTAAAGCGTTTCTGAAAAAATTCTATCCAAATCATAAGACCGCAAGAATTCGAAATGAGATCAACCAATTCTCCCAGCTTCCTTCTGAACCCTTCTGGAAGTGCTTTGACCGGTACAAAGACCTTCTTGTTCAGTGTCCTCACCACGGTATAGAGAAATGGCAACTCTGCCAAACCTTATACGAGGGACTGAACCCAGCAACGAAGCAGTTGCTGGAAACCATCTGTCAGGGCCACTTCCTATCCAAATCTGACGAGGAAGCGTGGCAGTTCTTTGACGATCTTGCGGAGCAAACGCTACAGTGGGAGAGCACCAGACCGACTTCTTCTTCTTCTACCTCCACTTCTACCGGTCAGTCTAGGGTAGGAATCCACCAACTCGATGTCTCTATTGCGATGAAAGCTGAAATGGCTGCAATAACACGAAAGCTTGAAGCGATAGAGAGCAAATTTTCTACTCCTGCCCCCACACCTGTTCTCCCCCTTCGTACCATCTGCGCTTGTTGTTCCGATCCTTCCCACTTGACCGAAGAGTGTCCTTACAATCCACCCTCGCAAGGACAGGATCAGGTTAATGCTGCCTTCCAGCAAAGACCGAGGAATGATCCATACTCTTCCACCTACAATCCCGGTTGGAGGAACCACCCCAATTTCGCCTGGAATCAGAATCAGAATCAATTCTAGGGCAACAATTTCCAAAGGGCCCCTCCGCCGCAACAACAAGCGCAACAACAAACTCAGTATCAGCAGCCCTTCCAACCCCAACCTTACCAAAACCAGACGAACAACTTTGCACCCAACAACTCTTTTCCACCAAACAACTTTGTTCCGTCGAACAACGATAAGGTTTCCTCGCTCGAGCGAAGTCTGGAGGCATTTGTTAAACAATCGACTCAATCCACCGCCAACATCCAGTCTTCGATTCAATCTTTAGTGCAACACACTGCCGCACACGGGCAAAGCATCAAGACCATCGAGGCCTAGATTGCACAGCTGAACGCGGCCTTGAGCGAGTGAGAGAAGGGGAAGCTCCCGTCCCAGCCACTTCCAAATCCCGGTCACCCACATAATGCACATGTTGCTCTTGAACAACAAAACCATAATGTGAGTGCCGTGACCACACTGAGATCGGGGAGGATGCTGCAAAACAACATTGGCAAACAGATCAACGATGACGCCCCGGCCGCTGTTTCTTCTTCTTCATCTCCTTCTTCTTCTTCTGCTCTGAACGGACCCACTTCTCACTCCACGAAAACACCTATTCTGGGATCCGTTCCAACTCCAAAATCTCCTCCTCCAGCATTAGACTCAACCAATTTTCAAAATGTTCCATTTCCAAACCGGTTGAGGTCTAACAAACAAAATCCACAAATGGAGAAGATTTTGGAGTTATTCAAGCAAGTTAACATTAACATTCCTCTTTTAGATGCTGTCCAACAAGTCCCGTCTTACGCGAAAATCTTAAAGGACTTGTGCACAAAGAGGAAGTCTCAAGTACCCAAGAAAGTTTTCTTGGCTAGAGCTGTGAGTGATGCCCTTACCCAATCTTTACCACAAAAACGGAAGGTCCCTGGCTGTCCTACGATTTCAATTACTATTGGGGATAAGAACATCAACCGCGCACTATTAGATCTTGGTGCCAGTGTTAACTTGCTTCCATATTCAGTATACTAGCAATTAGGCGTCGGAGAGTTGAAACCCACACACTGCACTCTCCAAATGGCCGACCGATCGATCACCCACCCTAGGGGTGAGCTAGAGGATGTGTTGATAAGAGTCGGGGACTTCATATTCCCCGTTGACTTCATTGTATTAGATACACAGCCTGTAGCTAACCCCCGGAATCAAATTCCGGTGATACTCGGTCGCCCATTTCTCGCAACCTCAAATGCTGTGATCAATTGTCGCAATGGTTCGATGAACCTCTCTTTTGGAAATATGACAATTGAACTCAACATTTTTAGGTTAGGGAATCAGCCCGCCGAACCTAATGCTCATATACTGGATGTCTGCTCGATCCAGGAGATCACCCCCGAAGAGTGTGAATTCGAGGAGTTTCTGTTTGAACACGATAATCTTGACGCCACTAGTGCGTTTCTCTTCGAACCTGCTGCTGCTTCTGCGCCCGACAACGAATACGAGTGTTTCACGTTCTTGAACGATCTTAGCCGCGCACAACCCGAGTTTGAATCTTTCGACTTTCCGGATGAGTTACCTGAACCATCCAACTCGGTTGCCTACACTCGCTTTGAACCTTTGCTGGAGTCCTTTGAGTTCGAGACCTTTGCACCAGTCTTGCCTTCCATCATTTCACCTCCAACGCTCGAACTCAAGCCGTTGCCGTCTCACCTTAAGTATGCTTACTTAGGTGAGAACGAGACCCTCCCTGTCATCATTTCGGCTTCTCTAGCTCCAGAGCAAGAGAAAGCCCTTCTCGCGGTCTTGCACAGCAACAGGCAAGCTTTTGGCTGGTCCATGGCGGACATCAAGGGGATTAGTCCCCTCATCGTTGAGCATTACATTCATCTGATGGATGATGCCAAACCAGCCCGGGATCCACAAAGACGTCTTAATCCAGTCATGAAGGAGGCTGTGAAGAAGGAGATCGTCAAATGTCTAGATAGTGGTATCATTTACCCTATCTCTGATAGCCAGTGGGTTAGCCCCATTCACGTTGTCCCCAAGAAGTCGGGCATCACGGTCATAACCAACGAGGCAAATGAGTTAATCCCTACTCGCACCCAAACTGGGTGGCGAGTTTGCATTGATTACAGAAAACTCAACGCCGCAACACGGAAAGACCACTTTCCGCTACCTTTTATTGACCAGATGCTTGAACGATTGGCCGGACATGAGTACTATTGTTTTCTTGATGGCTACCCCGGCTATAATCAAATTCCCATCGCCGAAAAAGACCAGGACAAGACCACTTTCACTTGTCCTTTCGGCACGTTTGCATATCGACGCATGCCCTTTGGGTTATGCAATGCGCCCGCTACCTTCCAGCGGTGTATGATGGGAATTTTCTCAGACATGGTGGAAAAATTTCTGGAGATTTTCATGGATGACTTCTCCATCTTCGGCGACTCCTTTGACGAGTGTTTGCTGCATCTTGACGCTGTCCTTACCCGATGTAAGGACAAGAATCTCACTTTGAACTGGGAGAAATGCTACTTCATGGTGCGCGAAGGTATTGTCGTAGGACATATTATCTCGCAAAATGGCATAGAGGTTGACAAAGCAAAGATTGAGGTCATTTCCAATCTGCCTCCTCCCCGATGCGTCAGAGATATCCGAGCCTTCCTTGGCCATGCCGGTTTCTATAGACGGTTTATCAAGGACTTTAGCAAGATTGCTAGGCCCTTGACGCTTTTGCTGGCCAAGGACACGCCTTTCGACTTCAACTCGAGCTGTGTGATTGCATTCGAGTCACTGAAACGCTCACTCACTTCTGCTCCCGTTCTTTCTTCACCTGACTGGACGCACCCATTCGAGATTATGTGCGATGCATCCGACTTTGCCATCGGTGCTATCCTTGGACAGCACATCAACAAGATGCCGCACGTAATCTATTACGCGAGCCGAACCCTGAACGACGCCCAACTCAACTATACAACAACTGAGAAGGAATTCTTAGCTGTTGTATTTGCTTTAGAAAAATTCAGGCCCTACCTCATCGGCTCTCCAGTCATTGTCTACACGGACCATTCAGCTCTGCGCCATCTTTTTGCGAAGAAAGATGCCAAATCTCGGTTAATACGTTGGATCCTCTTGCTTCAAGAGTTTGACCTTGTCATTAAGGACAAAAGAGGATGTGAAAACGTAGTTGCCGACCATCTCTCACGACTTCCTTCTTCGCCTTCGCTTCCAATTCCGATCAACGACGTTTTCCCGGATGAACAACTTTTGACAGTATCGTGCAAACCCTGGTTCACAGATATTGTGAACTATTTGGCCACGGGATTACTACCGACTGAATGGTCGAGTCAGGACAGACTTCGCTTCTTATCCCAAGTAAAACACTTTTATTGGGATGAACCCTACTTGTTCAAGTACTGTCCCGACCAGATTATTCGTCGGTGTGTCCCTGACGATGAATTCAAGAGTGTGCTGTCATTTTGCCACGATCAAGCGTGTGGCGGGCATTTTGGGCCCAGAAAGACAGCTGAGAAGATCTTGCAATGTGGTTTCTACTGGCCACAACTTTTCAAAGACGCTCACGACTATTGCAAGACTTGCTCCCGGTGCCAACACATGGGCCGGATATCCCGGAGGAACGAGATGCCGCTCCAACCGATCTTGGTTGTGGAGATTTTCGATGTTTGGGGGATAGACTTCATGGGGCCGTTTCCCAGCTCTTTTAGGAACTTGTACATCCTTCTAGCTGTTGATTACGTCTCTAAGTGGGTCGAGGCTGTGCCCAGCCGGACTAACGACAACAAGGTTGTCGTTAGGTTCCTTAAAGAAAACATTTTCTCACGGTTTGGGCACCCCCGAGCGATCATTAGCGACAATGGAAGTCATTTCTGCAATAGGACTTTCGAGGCCTTGATGCGGAAATACTCCATTAATCATAAGCTTTCTACGCCCTACCACCCCCAAACCTGTGGGCAGGCCGAAGTTTCAAATCGGCAAATCAAGCAGATACTGGAGAAGACGGTTTCCAAGAACCGTAAGGATTGGTCTCTGAAACTCACTGATGCCCTTTGGGAATTTAGAACCGCTTATAAGACCGACCTTGGCATGTCTCCCTATCGGCTTGTGTACGGAAAAGCCTGCCACCTTCCTGTCGAAATCGAGCATCGCGCATTTTGGGCGATAAAGGAGCTGAATCTGTCTCTTGAGGATGCGGGCAGCCATCGGAAGCTGCAGTTGAACGAACTGAACGAGCTTAGGGATGAGGCTTACGACAACGCGGTTGTCGTTAAGAATCGAACGAAGGTGTTTCATGATAAACACCTTTTACGCAAAACCTTCGTACCTGGTCAGCAGGTACTGCTTTACGACACCCGACTTCATTTCCATCCAGGAAAGCTCAGATCTCGCTGGAAAGGGCCGTATTTTGTGCGGAATGTGTATCCGCAGGGCGCTGTGGATTTGGAAAATCCAAAGGACGGTTCACTCTTCAAAGTGAACGGACACCGATGCAAACCGTACCTTAGCGCCGAACCAACAGAGGAGCTCCTGTTCTTACAGGAGCCGGTTTACCCTGAATGATCTTCCTCTGCCTATCTCCAAACTTCGGTTATCCAGCCAAGAACAGTAGACACTGTTCCAAATAAGTTTGGGGGTATGTACAAACCATTTTGTATATATTTGTGTATATTCTTTTTCTTTTCTTTAAAAACAAAAACAAATAAAAATTTGTGTATCGCTAACCGACAATTTTGACCCTTCAAATGATCTCTTCATGCAATGACAGTGAGGACACTGTCCAGTTTAAGTTTGGGGGTACGCTCGGTACGCATTTCTTACCTTCGCATTCATATGTATATTTTGCATCTGCATATTAATATCCATAAAATCCATAAAAATTTGAAAATTTTCTAAAAAATATAAAAACTTTTTTGTCAAGTTAGCTTGTGGAAGAACTCTGATTCAACATTCGAAGGTTTTTGTTTGAAAAAATAGGAATAACTAGATCTTATGTTTGGATTTTGAAAACCTGAAAGATAACTCTCCTTTGAAGTTAACTATAGCTGATATACGTCTTTACATCACACTACACGTGTCGTAAGATTTTGGGAATTAGATGACAAGTCTTTCATGTTTAAACTTTTAAACAGATAAATGATTTTCTGAGGATCAAATAGGTTTGTTCTGAAATAAGTAATGTCAAGAATAGTTTATGAAGTAAAGCGAATATGAAGGAATGTTATTGATGCCGTAATTGGAGCTAAGTCGGAAAAATAACCCATCTAAAACTTGATTGGAGTGATTACACACCAAACCCACTAAACACGTCTTTTATCCAAAAAATATTTGAGCTGCCGGTTATATCTCCGTTCGTATTAAATCATCTGATTTTCACGACAAACTGTCTTTTGTTTTTGGACCTAGGTAACTTGAGTAATTAAGTCCGCTGGGGTGTTTCTACACCTAATGCCCTAAAACCAACTGGTTTGGGTGCATTGGCCCAAAGCTCGCTAAGAAGCCTAGAAAGTCCAGTTTAAAACAAAGTCAAGCAAGTGTTCTCTCCGAGTTAAAATTCCTAACGGTTCTTTGTGTGAGAATAATCTTGATAAAAGATAGGCTTTTAAAAAAAAAATTTAACGGAGATATGAAGGTTTTATTCTATGATAAAGACTATTGCACGTTCACAGAGGTGTGTATGAAATGAAAACAAGTTAAAAGGTGGAGTGAAAAATACGACTTAGTTTCCTGTTAAGGAAGATAGAAATTCTGAAGTTGAAACCTTACTGGAAAACGAAACTTGAAAAATGCTTAACTCTTTATAAAACTTATGTGATCCTTTTCAAATTGTTATCTGGGCTTTATTGTGCGACATGATGACTTTAATCGATCCTTCTGGAACTTCACGACACTATTTGCACTGCACGTAAAGACATATAAAATCTGTAGTTAAATAAGAAGCGAGGTGTGAAAAATAAAGGTTCGATAGTCTAGACTTAGGATTATAGAATTGTTATTTTCTAAAACAAAACTTTAGGGTTTGAAACTTAGTCATTTTTACAAACCAACTTGACCGGATTTTGTGGGTAATATCCGCTGAAAACCCTCAGGAGACAACACTCCTCCTACTAGGGACACCTAGAGGTTTAACGGCTTGTTACACATGCTCAGTGCAATCGCGTTCCCTGCGAAAGTGAGGTTAGGAAATTTTTTTGTGAATAAATGGACTTTGCTCGGGACGAGCAAATGATAAGTTTGGGGGAATTTGTTCCTATCAGATTTTTGCATTTTCATACCGCCCAATTTTTATCACATTGCATATCCGTAGATACTCTTGAGCCGTGTTTGCTAGTCAATTGCAGGATACAGGTTCTCGGTTCCAAAACGGTGAAATTCATGGAAAACATGACAAAATCCGAGTTCCTGCCAACCACAGATAAAACACGGTCTCCGCTCTTCATCCGTATGTTGCCAGATATCAATAGGAAGACAAAAGGTCAAATCAATGTCACCTTCATGCACAAGGCTCAATGGTAGCACAAGATCCAAGAGATCTACGCGGAGCTCGAGGCAATCATGACAAAATCTTGACAAAAAGTCCACCTTTCCCTCAACAGAATTCTGGAAAATTCGTGAAGCAATTATAAGAAAATACATATACCAGAATGAAGTACTCATCAGATCAGGCCACCACCAAAAAGCCCAAAGCCCAACTCGACAATAAGGCCGTGGATCCGCGGCCAAAGTGGGGTCCAGGCCGCGGATCCGCGGCCGTTTAGGCGCCAAGCATGCATATTTTTGGGGGGTGTTTTGGTCTTTTTGTTTGGGTTCTGGTGGTTGCCCTAGGGTTTCATTTTTTGGCCTATAAATAGCCCAGAACTTTGTGAAGGAAGGGGGTCCATTCTTGTAGTTTCATTTTGCTAAAGTATAGTGTGTTTCTTCTTCCTCTTCTCACCTCTTCTCCATTAAACTTGTAGTGAGCTTTTGAGTGAAGAGTGATGAATAAAGAAGAACCATTTATTATCATGCTTGTCTCTTTATTTTGTTAAATGTTGTAATTTTAATTCGTTAAGTAGTTGTTATTTCCTTGTTGTTTCTTTCTTCTCTCTTTTTCTTTATCATTCATACGACGATGATACTTACGCTCGATCCTCGCCAAGGTGAGGTCGCAAATAGTTAGTCGTATTCTTCTAATCTCCCTCTTTCTATCTTCCTCTTTTGTGTTGTTTTATTTTTCCATATTATGATGTGTGAGTAGTTCATTCTTGTTAGGGTAGGATAAGGGAAGTTTGAGAGAAGGAAATCTCTCTCACTCTTTCCTTGCCCAACAGCTTAAATCGACTCCCGTTAATTGAACCACAATCCGCTCCTTACGGCACCCTATCCTACATGATAGCGGTGATTCCGTAGTGAGACCGGTTGTGGTTGGATTAACCGGAGGTTATGGCTAAGAGCCAAGAACGGACGGACAAGCACCAAAAGGAAGACTTATGCGTTGGAAAGCCTAGCTTATACTCGCAAAGTCCTTCCTAGTCGTGCTAATCCCCATTGTTGCCGATTACCGTAACACCGATATTAAGAGGGGCAACGAAAGATGTGGAGACTCCTAACTCAAACTAACCTAATCCTAACCCTAACATGCTCTATTTAAATATCAACTCAACACTTAGTTAATCACAAACAAAATCTGAACAACCGGACTTAACTCGTCGAAAAACACATAGAAAAAGATTCCCATCTCCCTGCGGACGACCCGTACTCAACCGGCTAGCTACAAGCGAAACCGTCTTGATTGCGGTATTTAAACTAGAACTTGAACACGCACGTATCCTACCAATCAGTCCCCACTAGTATGATCCGCATCATAGTCCAGGTAGTCAAGTACACATCCTAAGGGCTTTACCAACATGTAACAGAGAGACAATCGGCATACACGTTAAGGTAAAGAGTAACCAGATAGCATACTATCATGTCGAGCAAGAAAGTCCTCCCTATATATGTCCCAGCATCCACTACAATACACATCCTATGTATAGTAATGGCCTCTAGGGCATACATATAAATAACAAAAAGCTCTCACAACAATTTCATGGAGGAAAGAATGAAGAAGAAGAAGAAGAAGAAGTAAACTAAAAACTAACAAAAAGTGGGCATGAAAAAGAACATCCATGGCTTGGCAAGTTCTGGGCAATTTATAGGCAGGAAACAGAGAAACTAGGGCAACATTCTGACACTATATGAATTGACCAAACAACCCCTGAAAAGATTTCAACTGACGAGCCTATACGGCCGCGGTTCCGCGGCATAAGCGCGCTTATGCCGCGGAACCACGGCCATAAAGAGGAGTTAGGCCTTCTATTTTTGTCGGTATCCCTGGTTTTCTGTACTCTTCAGTGTTGTATATGTTGTTTCTCAGAATCTCTTCACAATATTTCCAGAATTTCAGCAGATCAAAAGGTGATGTGATGTGGATCTTTTGCCATGATTTTTCTTGAGCTCCGCGTAGATATGTTGGATCTTGTGTTGACATTGAGCTTTGTGCATGAAAATGACATTGATTTGCCATTTTGTCCCTTAAACTGGTGTGCGGCAACATACAGATAGAGAGCGGAGACCCGTGTTTTATCTGTGGTTGGCAGTAATCCGGAATTTGTCGTGCTTTTCCATGAATTCCACTGTTTAGAGCTGAGAACCTGTATCCTGTAATTAACTAGCAAACACGGCTCAAGAGTACCTACCTATAAACAAATGAGCATAAGAATGGGCGGTATAAAATGCAATATTCTGGTATGAACAATGCATATTTAAATCAGTTTAAATTTACATCTTATGAAACTTTCCAGTCATGTCACAAAGATAAGATGACCATAGCTCTGTTTACTGGAAACAGAGAAAGAGTTAGTGAACTCTTGGGACTGATACATAGTGATGTATGAAGGTCCCCAGTCTACATATGCTAGGACTGATTCTTTGTACTTCCTTACATTCACTGATGATCTCTCAAGATTTGGACACATGTTCCTGTTGAAACACAAGTCCGAAACTTTTGAGATAATCACCGAATATAAGTTAGAAGTAGAGAACCAAAAACGGGTATAAGTATTATGTCCTTTGATCTGATCAGGGAGGAGAATACTTAAGCACGGGATTCCTGGACTATTCTAAAGGAGAATGAGATTCTCTCTCAGCATTACTCCTCCGTATACACCACAGCACGTCGGTGTATCGGGGCGGAGCAATCACACCCTGTGTGATATGGTGCGCTCTATGATGAGTACTACTGAGTTTTCTATTTCCTTTTGGGAGCTATGCACTTGAGAAGCTGCATACCTATTAAATAGGGTTCCAATCAAATCCATTGCCTACCACTTCATATTTGATATGGAATGGGAAGAGCCCATATCTTAAGTTTGTTAAGATTTGGGGTTGTCCAGCCTATGTCTAAAGGCATAATCCGGACAAGCTCGAGGTAAGGTCAGTTCTGTGGAAGTTTGTTGGATATCCTAAGCATTAGCAAAGGAATATCTTCTACCAAACCGAGGAACAAAAGATGTTTTGTTTCTCAACATACCACCTTTGTGAAAAGGAATTTCTTATGAAAAAATTAGTGGTTATGAGGTAGAACTGGAAGGAGTTCCATCTATACAAACTACAGCAGATGATTTGGTAGAACCAAAGGATTCAATAGGTTCTGACAAACCTCAGCCTCTCTATTGATCTAGCAGGGTTCCTCATCCGCCTGAGAGATACTTCGGTTTCTCGATGACAGTGGGAGCAAGGATTGCATCATGAGATGATGACCCAACTAGTTTCGAGCAGGCCATCAAGAGTGGGGACTCTGTAAGAATGGCTGGATGCTTAGCGATCTGAGATGGAATCCATGTACACCAACAAAGTATGGACTTTGGATGCTATATCTGAAGGGTTAAATCCCTATCAGGAGCAAGTATATCTTGAGAAGATTACTTGGTGTAGATGGAAAAGTTAAGACTTTCAAAACTAGACTTGTTAAAGGTTTTCGTCATCGACCAGGCATGGATAATGATGAAACCTTTTCCAGTGGCTGTGCTTAAGCCCATCCGGATCCTACTTACCATTGCTACATACCATGATTACGATATCTGGTGGTTGGGTGTCATGACTGCTTTTCTAAATATTGATTTAGAAGAGAGCATCTATAAGTACACAGCCAGAGGGCTTCGTAGACAGTGGGAGCAGCGAAAACGTGTGCAAGTTGCTTTACAGGATAAAGCAGGCATCGCGGAGTTGGAACGTCTTTTTTGATGTGGTAGTCAAAGAGTTTGACTTCATCAAAATAGTAGATGAACCTTGTATATACAAAAAGGTAGTAGAGAGTAAGGTGGTCATCCTCGTATTGTACGTGGACAACATACTCTTGATAGGAAAAGAGTTTCCTATACTACGCACGGTCAATCTCCTCTTATCACAAGGATTCTCCATATAGGATCTAAGTGACACCTCCTAAATCCTAGGTTTTATATCTATGAGATAGATCTAAATGGATATTAGGATTCTCACTAGGTATAGTGAGATGGTATCAATGGATCCTGGGGAGAATCACTGGAAAGGTTCCAGGGTGATAAGGACGACTGAATGTCAGTCGCAGGCATTGTCTTTACCCTCAGTGGAGTGACGGTATGTTGGAAGAGTTCCAAGCAAGATACCATGGCAAACTAGACGATAAAGGCTGGTGACATCGCTATCAAAGATACTATCAAAGAGGCAGTTTGGGCGTATATTAGTTCATAAGATGAACTAGGTTCCTACCATTGTATGACAATGGAAGTGAGGCTTTAGCCAAGGAACCCCGGTCCCATCAGTGACCTAGACATACTCTGAGGCAGCATCACCTGATCAAGGAGATAGTTGATCTCCAGGGTGATAAAGGTTAGGAGAGTAGACTCAGAGGACAACACGGCGGATCCACTCACAAAGGCCTTTTCCCAGAGAGAGACTTTTATGGGATGGTTAAGTATGAGATACTACAACCACTGCTCCAGATGGCCCTAGTGCAAGTGGGAGATTGTTAGTTATATGTATGCCCTAGAGGCCATTACTGTACATGAGATGTATATTGTAGTGGATGCTGGGACATATATAGGTAGGACTTTCTTGCTCGACATGATAGTACGCAATATGGTTGCTCTTTATCTTAACATGTATACTTACTGTCTCTCTGTTACATGTTGATAAAGCCCTTAGGATGTGTACTCGACTTCCTGGACTATGATGTAGATCATACTAGTGGGGCATGGGCAGTCCATGAGTACATCCTTCAATGTTCCTAATCGTGGGAATATCGAGACGGGGCATCAATATTCCAGAGTAGACTAGCGTATATCTTCTCGACCCATGTGATGGGCGATGGATGATCCCATATCCATTGGTGTTTGACATCAGAGACGGTATGCGGGTACTCAGTAGAGACTGGGTACACTGAACGGACTCGCTGAGAACTCCCAGATGGTATTATACCTCACGTCAGATGGCAGTTCTCTGGTGACACTGGTACAGCTTAGTCTGTTGACCCGAGATCGTCATAGAGTCTTGTGTGTCTCCCACTGTGCTTTGATTTCCACCCTACCACGGCTCTACTGAGTCGTGCAAATAGGTGGTTTTTGGGTACAGACCCGATTCACATGGAGGCAATGAGCGATAGGAGGGGATTCGTCTCTCCCGGTATGGGGGTTGATGTTGCGCTATGCTCGACTGGCCATAACTGGAAATCCTGGCCAGGGTTCACTGATTTACTGGTAAGAGTTATCAGTAGTTTCATGCTTGTTATGGACCTTACATCGGCATGACTTATCAAGCTGCCGGGGTCTGACGTTTACCACCCCTAGGCGAGATATGCGACATATCAGACGAACAGACCGGACTGTGCGGTAAGTGTTACTGATTGGATTCGCAGGAGTGTGAGAAGGCTTGCTCGTTGATCTTCTGATCGCTAAATACCCGGGTGGCCGTTACGTTTAGCAGACCGCTTGCGGCTTATGGGTGATTGATATGATCACCACCTACTGCCGGCGTATTGACAAGTCTTTAGAGTCCTACACAGAGGTTTCCTGGCTCAAGCGAAACGAAATAGGAGCGCATATGAGATATGTGCGGGACCGAGAATAATACCAGTATGTAATACTGTATTCTATTCTCACGATTTGTATCATCGGACGGTTATATGAGATATAGCCGGGTTACAGAATCAAGTGTTGATTCGATACATTGATACACTTGATATTAGTCGGTTATATGCGATATGACCGGATCGTTAAATCAAGTGTTGATTTAATGATTTAATGTATAATTATATATTAGATATATTACTTTACATTAACTAGTATTGGTTCACTTAAGATTGATTTTCTCACTTGATGTGCACAAGTTGTATATGTGATATATGTTTGTGCACTAGTTTGTATCATGATTGATGATACATGCAAACTTGGGTGTGTGTATGACTTACACCATATTTAAGATAATGGTTTAGGTTTTTATTTATTTTGGTAAAACAAAATGGTGGCTTTCTTTGTCTTTGCTTGAAGCTTCATGAAGCTTTCAAGCATCTTTGACAAAGTCCACTAATTTTATTTTGCATAAGATTTTCATTAACCTAACCATTACCTCAAACTATGGTTTAGTCTCTACAAAGGTAAACTCACCCATGGTTGCAATATGATAGACTTCACTTGATTATTCTTTTTTGATAATTCATTATTATTCTTTTCTTCTTCTTCTTCTTCTTCTTCTTCTTCTTCTTCAAGAAGAAGAAAGCTTTCTAGAAAATTTTCAAGTGAAGATTTAGAGTGAGAAATCCAAATCTAAAGTGAACCCATTTCCTATTTCATCATCCTCTACTACTTGCCATTTAGTTTAGGGTGTTCTCTTCACAAAGTTCTTGACCTAGTGAAGATGGAGCTTGAGTTTGAGTCTCCTCGACGTAGATCATCTTCGGCCTCGAAGTCAACGACCTAGCCCGCTCATTTCTCCGAAGAAACCATCGCTAGAGTCCGGGATCCCGATGATCGCAGCGAAAGAACGTCAACACGGAGCTTTAGAAGTGAAGGACCGGATCTACAAAGGTTGTAATCTCTTTCACTTGTAGTTAAAATGTTTAACTTGCTATTTTTCGCATAATCTTCAGTATACGATCTTGGTTAGGGTTGTTCGGCACAGCTATTTTTTTTAATCGGGCATGGTTGATGCCTTATAGAGCCTCATTAGAATGCCTTGGAACCCTACATCGGCGAGTCCGTCCAGTGTACCCAGTCTCCACTGAGCACCCGTATACCTTCTCTGATGTCAAACACCAATGGATATGGGATCATCCATCGCCCATTATATGGGTCAAGAAGCGCATACGCTAGTCTACTCTGAAGTATCGATGCCCTGTCTCGGTACTCCAACGACTAGGAACATTTGAAGGATGTACTTGAAGACTACACTGTCCCCACTAGTATGATTTGTATCATAGTCCTGGTAGTCAAGTACTCATCCTAAGGGCTTTATCAACATGTAACATAGAGACATTCAGAGAACATGTTAAGATAAAGAGCAACCAGATAGCATACTATCATGTCGAGCAAGAAAGTCCTCCCTATATATGTCCCAGCATCCACTACAATATACAACGCATGTACAGTAATGGCCTCTAGGGCATACATATAACTAACAATCTCCCACTTGCACTAGGGCCATCTGTTGTGGTATCGCATACCTAACAATCAGCTGTGGTTTAAGTATCTCATACTTAACCATCCCATAAAAGTCTCTACTGGGAAACAGGCCTTTGTGAGTGGATCCGCGTTGTTGTCATCTGTGTCTACTCTCCTAACCTTGATCTCCCTGGAGATCAACCATCTCCATGATCAGGCGATACTGCCTAAGAATATATCTGAATCTTTGATGGGACGGGGGTTCCTTGGCAAAAGCCAAAACTCCATTGTCATACAATGGTAGGAACGAAGTTCATCTCATGAACTAGTATTTATATCCAGACTGCCTCTTTGGTAGCATCCTTGGTAACGATGTATCTAGCCTTTAATCGTCTAGTAAGTCACGGTATCTAGCTTGGAACTCTTCCAACATACCGTCCCTCCACTGAGGGTAAAGACAATGCCTGTGACTGACATTCAATCAACCTTACCACCCTGGAACCATTCCAGTGATTCTCCCCAGGATCGATTGATACCATCTCACTACAACTAGTGAGAATCCTAACATCCAATTAGATCAATCTCATAGATATAAAACCTAGGATTTAGGAGGTATCACTTTGATCCTATATGGAGAATCCTTGTGATAAGCGGAGATTGACCGAGCGTAGCATAGGAAACTCCTTCCCTATCAAGAGTATGTCATCCACGTACTCTACGAGAATCACCACCATACTCTCTACTACCTTTTGTATATACAAGGTTCATCTACCATTTTGATGAAGTCAAACTCTTTGACTACTACATCAAAACAGATGTTCCAACTCCGCGATGCCTGATTTATCACATAAATCATCTTGCACACGTTTCCGCTGCTCCCACTGTCTACAAAGCCCTCTGGCTGTGTACTTATAGACGCTCTCTTCCATATCAACATTTAGAAAAGCAGTCATGACACCCAACCGCCAGATATCGTAGTCATGGTATGTAGCCGTGGCAAGTAGGATCTGGATGGACTTAAGCATAGCTTTGAAAGTCTCAACTTTTCCATGTACACCAAGTAATCTTCTCAAGATATACTTGCTCCTGATGGGGATTTAACCCTTCAGATAAAGAAACGAAAGTCCATACTTTGTTGGTGTATAAGGATTCCATCTCAGATCGCTAAGCATCCAGCCATTCTTACAGAGTCCCCACTCCTGATGGCCTGCTCGAAACTAGTTGGGTCATCATCTCATGATGCAATCCTGTCTCCCACTGTCATAGAGAAACCGAAGTATCTCTCAGGTGGATGAGGAACCCTACCAGATCGGCGGAGAGGCTGAGGTTCGTTGGAAACTATTGAATCCTCTGGTTCTACCAAATCATCAGCTGCAGTTTGTATAGCTGGAACTCCATCCAGTTTTACCTCATGACCACTAATTTTTTTACAAGAAATTCCCTTTCACAAAGGTGGCATGCTGAGAAACAAAAACACCTTTTGTTCCCTAGTTTGGTAGAAGATATTCCCTTGCGAATGCTTGGGATATCCAACAAACTTCCACAGAACTGACCTTGCCTCGAGCTTGTCCGAATTTTGCTTTTAGACATAGGCCAGACAACCCCAAATCTTAACCTCTTTAAGTGATGGGCTTTTCCCATACCATATCACATATGGAGTAGTAGGCAACTGATTTGATTGGAACCCTATTCAATAGGTATGCAGCTTCTCAAGTGCATAATTCCCAAAAGGAAATAGGCAACTCAGTAGTACTCATCATAGAGAACACCATATCACATAGGGTGCGACTACTCCGCCCCGATACACCGACGTGCTGTGGTGTATACGGAGGAGTAATGCTGAGAGAGAATCTTATTCTCCTTTAGAATAGTCCAGGAATTCCGTTCTTAAGTATTCTCCTCCTTGATCACATCAAAGGACATAATACTTATACCCGTTTTTGGCTCTCTACTTCTAACTTATATTCTGTGATTATCTCAAAAGTTTCGGACTTGTGTTTCAACAGGAACATATGTCTGAATCTTGAGAGATCATCAGTGAATGTAATGAAGTACAAAGAACCGGTCTTGGCATGTGTAGACAGGGGACCTTCATACATCAGCATGTATCAATCCCAAGAGTTCACTAACTCTTTCTCTATTTCCAATAAACTGAGCTGTGGTCATCTTATCTTTGTGACATGACCGACAAGTTTCATAAGATGTAAATTCAAACTAATTTAAATATGCATCTTTATGTAACTTTAGCTTTTCGGGTCGCATCGATATGACCTAGTCTACAATGCCTCAAGAAGGATTCGTTCATTTCTGAACTCTTCCTCTTGTGTGTGCTCTGTACGTTAAGAACTGTTGTTTGATTTAGAACGTTTATGTTTTTAGATAACGTGCCTGAACCGATCAACTCTTGATATATGAAATGTTCAAAACATTATCCAACAATACAAAATTATATCCTTCTTTACTAATAAAGAGACTGATATGATGTTTTATATCAGGTTCGGTATCTAATAACATTCATTCAGAATCAATGTATCTGTTAATACAGGGTGATAACTACCAACAGACTTGGCTGCAACACTTGCACCGTTTCTATCTCATGAAACTTATCACCCGTTCTCAGTTATCTACCTATCTGTAGCCCATGTAACAAATTACATTTGCGGGATCCTGATCCGGTATCTCATACCCAGAACGTAAAGGATACTGAGAAATAGTTCTCGGTAATGAACACACCCGAAAAAGATGCATCATCATGCACTTTCTTCATTTGGGCGGCACAGGAATTCTTGTAATCCCCAATTTCCTGCTCGGTCTTATAACAATTATAAGTTGGAGCGGGACCAACGTTCCCTAGCGCAGTATAACAAGCGGGTTCGGTCAATACATCTGTATTATTATCTTGATTAAGGCGTGACATAGTCGCAACCAGGAGAGAGAGAGAAGAAAACACTCAGTGTATGCTCTTGCAAGATTAGATTGGTCATTAATATATCTAATCAGGATGTCTCCCACTGTTTTAGTCAAATCTTCCTTCAAACCCTAAAAGGTAAGACTAGCCGGGATTAATTACACTCTACAAGTTCGCCAATCTTTTGGCCAGGCCAGTGCCGGTACTTTGAGGGAGGTTCCCTGTGCTTTCGCACGGTCCTAATTAAAATAAACCTCATTTTCTCAGGGGCGTAACCCCGTTAACACCTTTCTAGACACCTACTTGATCGGCTAATTGTAATGTGTAAAACTCTCCCAGGAGTAACTCTTACTCGCAGCGGGTATCGGGATCCAACTATCTCATAGAAGGTATGCAATCTCATTGCAAATTTCAACTCTTGAAATTCCCAATAATATTTTACCTCTAGCGTGCTATGACCTTGACGCGTGCCAAACAACCCATAGTCCGCTAGTCAAGTTCAACCCGTACATTTCCTGATTGAATTAAACCCACCCGTACGACCCTTGACGCATGCCAAACAACGTCGTACGAATACCCTAATCCAATCGCATCGTATGCAAGCAGATAAGCACTAGTTAGCTACCGTACACTACGTCTTGACGCATGCCAAACTACCGCAGCACGAATACTAAGTAGTACTTATCTGAAATGACGGAGGGCTACGACAGGTTTTTAAGAAAACCTTTTGCGTAATAAACTTGATATCGTCGTAGAATCGAGTGATTTTAAATGGAATGTTTTTTAGGCCTTCGCTAGTTTTGCTAAAGAGGTCACTCCCGGTGAAGGGATCTCGGCTCTTTCATCATCGAATAAGGTGCAGGATATTTCATAAATATCACTATGCAAAGCAAAAACTATAAAAACAATCAAAAGACAAACTGAGTTTGTAGCATCTGCTAGTTTCGCTAAAGAGGTCACTCCCGGTGAAGGGATCTCGGCTCTTTCCTTATCGAATAAGGTGCTGGATGTTCTACAAGGAACACCGCTATGCAAAGCAAGAACTAGAGCTACCAGTTTTTAAACAAGTTTCTACAACATCTTTAGGTTTCTTTTATTTCATTAATCTCATTAATGAAGTCCCATTTTATTATGCTTCACAAGCATCACATTTGAAACGAAATCTACAATATAACATATATCTCATATATATAATATAAACATTCGTCTCAGGCAGTAATATGATCTCATCACAGAACATTGCAGCAGAAGAACATATATGAAATATTGGATATACTAGGAGGTCCGTGTTTTTAATACGAGCCTGTATAAAACATGGATTCCACGGTCGGGATGAATAGCCAAACCCATATCCCTAGACCCCTACGAGAGCGGCAAGCAACACTGCCAATTCTAGGGTTAGGAGACCCGGTCTCGACTCCTCGAGATGGTCTCCCACTGGACCTTAGAACCTGGTTACTTATGCTCCCCGCCTTGGGTCTACCTAATGCGGAAAAGTAAATAATATACAATGGTGACATCATTCTCAGCCCGGAAGTGCCCCAATAAAAGAATATTACATACAAATGAATTTTACATGAATGAAAAAGAAAAACTCTCATCTCACATAAAAACCCCGGCTATTCAAAACGCGACGATCCAATATAACATATCACAGCAACACATAATATCTCATATCATCAACGTAAGCAAGTATGCGTATCCCGATTGTCGTTGATGTATAGTAACGAAGCCGGTGATACACCATATACTACGCTTACGGTCATAGAAAAGAAAGTGTAAAACTACAAAAGTTGGAATCCGCAACCTGTTTAGACATCGCATGCCTAACCAAATGAATTCCTTAGACATCTCATGCCTAACAATTATAAACCCCGCATTTTAGTCTCAATATCGAAAACTCTTTTCAATATCTAGTCGGGCAATTCAACAAGATTCCCGACATCCTGATCGAATTCTTAGTAGACGGCCGCACCCCCAGATGCCGTCGACGAAGTGCACTAAGGCGGAACACCGCTGCCGCGAGCACCCGAACGGATGCTTTTGGTGACGGGGTTTTCCTACAGTCACTTGGTCGGGGCTATGGGGCGTGGCTATCTATTAAGTTTACCCGCTGAGTATCCTCGTACGCTACGTGATTGCGACGGACTTTTGATCACATCAAAATCCCGTAGCAACCGATCAAATGAGACTAAACCGCTAGATTTATAACATTCAAATTAGTTATCTCATAACTACTTGTGGATTCCAAATATTGTATCACATTCCAGATAAATAGACAATGTTAAACTTTCCGATCGAATAAACAAACACCCAAGATTTCCCAAATAGCTCAACACTTGAGCGGAGTTCAAAACGTATCCATCACATGCCACAGTACCAATGGTCCAGCCGTAGAAGAGTCAAACCAACGCCTCACATGTGGCAACGCCGTACTGCCCCAAACCCTAAGGTTTAGAGGCGGTTCAGACGATCACATAATCGAGTTAAGGTTTGTGTTCTGTTAGTGTTTATGCCCTAGAAGGCCATTACTGTATCATACTAGTTTGTATATTACTTAATGGAAGCTTGGGATATTCACATGTATATAACAGTCTTGCTAAAACATGGTAGTATGCTACTTGGTTTTTCTATCTTGATATGTGAGTATACGTATTGATAGAGCTCTTAGGATCTTGCTTGACTACCAGCGTTGTGATGGCAGTCACACTAGTGGGGGCTGGGTAGTCTACAAGCACATCCTTATTCAGGTCCCTAGTCGTTGGATTATCGAGACGGGGCATCGATACTCCGGAGTAGACTAGTGTGTACGCTTCTCATCCCAGTTTGGGAGATGGTCTGTCCCACAGCCGTCAGTACGTCGTACTGGAGATAGTATGCAGGTGCTCGTTAGGTTACGGGTACACCGGACAGGACTCACAGGAAACTGTTGGTTGGTTTTATACCAGTCGTCAGTGAACAGTTCCGAGGTGACATGAGTACAGCATAGTCCGCAGACTTGACACTGCTACTTCACCTCGAGTGTGTCCCACTGTTCTTAGATTGCTACCCAACCACGGCTCAAAGGAGTTGTGCAAACAGGTAGCAGTTGGGTGCAGTCCCGAGCACTTGGAGGCAGTGGCGGTTAGACAGGATTCGTCTCTCCCGGTATTGGGGGATGATATCGCGCTGTGTCAGAGAGCCATTACGCAAAGTCCCTGGCCAGGGCAAGCGAGATTTGCTGGTAAGTTCCAGTAGTTTCTCAGGGTGTAATGGGCTTCGCTCCGACACGACTTATACCGCTATTAGGGGACTGACGCTTGCCGCCCCCCAAGGCCCGATATGCGATAGTCTTAGACGAACGGACCAGACTGTATGGAGATTGTCACAGCAGACTCAGTAGGAGTTCCGATGGGTTTCCTCATCGGCCTTCTTATCGACATCTACCTGGGGACCGTTACGTACAGCTAGTGCCGCTTGCGGTCTTTGGTTAAACCCACTGCCAGCGTAGTAGTCAAGTCTCTAGTGTCCCACACAGAGAGTTTCCCTACTCCAGGAGAAACGATATAGAGGTCGTATGATTTTACGACAAGGGTTCGGACGCATACGTATGTTTACGCACGTACGACATCCGGACAGTTTTTACTAGTCGGCTTTGGTTTAAGCCAGTTACTAGTATCCGGTTATTGGATTTATACAGTCTAAAGTTTTTCCGTGTTTTCACGGATAGGAGGGGCGTTCTCGTAATTGCGCGAGAAGCTTCTAGAAGGTGGTGACTAAGGGGGTTAAGGTGGCATATACATTGAATGAGATTAGTGAGTCATATGGATGATTCATCCATGTCATTAATGCATCATAAATGCTTAATGACTCATGGAGATGAATCACCATTAGATATTTATCAAGCATTGTTGTAAATCATTTTCTTTTCTTTTCTTGATAAATAATAATGCTTGATATATATTATGATAGCTCATTTTCTCATCTTATGATTATTCTCACTTTCTCTCTCCTCAAGCTCTCCCTCTTCAAACCCTAATCCTCTCCTCTCATGTGTTGAGTACAAGGATTAGATTAGACTACTTAATCCTTAACCATTCTCTATATCACCTAGGTTACTTGGATTAGCACTTCAAGAAACCTAGTTACCTCTAGTTTGAGGTGAAGCTTGTAGTAAAGCTCTCGGGTGGATCTTCTACTACTTAGAGAAAGCCAGAGAGGACGTGGAGAACGACAAGACGAAGGACTCGGTTCTATAGGTATAATCACATAACATAGTAGTTAACACTTCTATGGTTTCTTGTTAATTATTGTTTATGCAAAGATTCTCGGTTAGTCGATGTTTACGCCTAAAACAAGATCTTTTTTCATTATTCCGCCTTCCCGCAAGTCGTAGGGTGCTGTACCTCGACTTATAGTAGTATCAGAGTCTCGCTAAACAATAAATAACTCATTAGCAAAGTCGTAAGAATTTCGAACGCAAAAAGGACCGGAAACATCGTCGATTATCACACTTGCTGTCGAATTTTAAACTGGCTCTAAAAATTTTTCAGGGTGCTTCAGAATAACAAGCAGGAAAAACTAGGGCTACTGAAGAAATTTGGACTCCTAACTCGGTCATATCACCGTGGAACCGCGGCGGATCCATGCGATCCGCCACGGATCCGCTGCCGAGTTGGGGCCAAGTCGGGCCAAATTTATTCAGTAACTCCTAGGTGTTAACAGTGATATTTCTGGAATGTTTTATTTTCTGCTAAGATCTCTGGTGCACAGAGAAGTTTTGCAGTAGAATCTAAAGTGTTTTTCTCAATCGAAATTTTACGATGTTTGCTAATATGATTATATCTGTGATTGTATAATGTGTTCTTAAACCTCCCCTAACTGCTAGTATGTCGGTTGGTAGGAGGTTGCACATTTCTGTAATGGTTTTTACTGTTTGTGGATGTGAACTGTATTGGACTGTTGTGATGATTAGCCGGGGTTTGTGATGGGTTATTATTTTAATTCATTCGATGTAATTGTAATATGTTGTAATATTATTTTGCGGGGCACATCCAGGTTGCGGTTGTAGCCACCGTTGTATTATTTCATTTTACTGTTTTTTCTCCTAGGATAGACCCAAGGTGGGGTGCACAAACTACCGGGTACTTTGAAGTGTTTAGTGGCCTACTCACTTTGTTGAGGGAGACCGCTTCACTTCGGGTATTTGGCGGGTAGTTTGCAGTACCCGTAGGGGTCTAGGGTAGGGTAATGGCTATTTATCACAACTGTGTAATCCGTCTTTTGTTGCAGGCTCTAAACAAACACGGATTGCTTGCAAATCCAATAAAGTTCATATGAGATCTGGAATGCCTATTATTGCGTCTGAAGAATGTACAATATCTATATATGATAGCTATTTAGACGTCACTTATGTTTTACACGCGCGCTAGCCCAGCCCCCGCTCTGTCGTTAGTTAAGTAACCTAACGGGTGATGACGGGACCCCGTGGCGAATGCGGATGGCATAAGAGGACGTTGTATTTTCGTTGTTTTCTGTAATGATAGGTTAAATGATGGGACGCATTATTTTAATGCAAAGAAAATAAACCAAAGTTGAATCGTTGGAACAAATTTAAAAGAAACCACTCGGTTATTTTAAAAGAGCAGAATTTTTAATTGCGGAGCTTTAACCACTCCTTTTAAAAAGCTATCAGGTTCCTTCGATTATATCAAGTTCACTACGTTCACGGTTTCGCCAAAACTAGTCGTAGCCCTCCGTCATTTCTTATGGATGGTCAGTAGTATTCAAGCTATGTTTGTTGGCTTTCGTCAAGGCATAGTGTTTGGTAGCTGCTGGGGTATTCATTTGTTGCATAGATAGATGAGTTGGTTTGGGACAGTCGTATAACCTTGTTGGCTTTCGTCAAGGGTATATACGGGTGGGTTCAAATTAACAAGATAATGATGGGCAGAACTTGACATGTGTTTTATGATTTGTTGGCTTTCGTCAAGGTCATAAGAACATGGGGCAAAAATCTATATCGGGAATTTCTAAAGAAACTGAAATTTGCAAAGAGATGCATACCATTTGGAGTTTGATGAATGTTGGTAGGATTCCTTCAACATTATCATATGATGATATTTGGATCCCAATCCTACTGTGAGTATATGCTACTTATCAGGAGATTCGTCACTGAACGATCAATGCTATAAACCAAGTAGGTGCCGAGAAAGGTGTCAGCGGGGTTACGCCCCCAGAGAAAAGAGGTTATTTAATTAAGGAACTTCGCGAAAGCGTTGGAAAACCTCCCTCGAAGTACCGATACTAGCCTGGCTGAACGGTTAAGCAAGTATTGTACAGTGAGAATAGTCTTGGCTAATTCTTCTTTTATGGTTTGAGGAAGGATTCGAGAAACAGTGGGAGCCATCCAGTTTAGATAAATTAAAAACCAATCTAAACTTGCAAGAGCATCATATTAAAGTGTTTTCTTCTCTCTCTCTCATTGCAGCGACCTTGTGACCATGACTAGGTTACATCTAGATAACAAGTAGACTGAATCTAACTTTTATGACTGGCAAAGGTCTGTCCAGATGACCATTGCCTATGACAAGCTGGACCACCCTATTACTACTCAAGATCCCGCCATCCCAGGTCCAGTTTCCACCGTCGCGGATATGGATATCCGTCAGACAAAGGAAAAGGATAAAGCGAAAGCCAAGTGCCTCGTGTTGGCTTTAGTTGATGGTGTATACCAGAAGCAGCACGAGAAGATGGACTATGTTTCCATCTTTCTCCATAACAAAGATTTATATGGAGAGCAATCTCATATCGCAAGATATGAGGCCTCGAACGAATTAATTCAAGCGAGGTCGGCTGACGGGTCATCTGTAAGGGACGACGTCCTTACGATGACTAGCTATATTGATAAGCTCTAGGACCTGGAGACCACGTTGGGAAACAGGTCATATGCTGACTTATTTCCACAGTCCCTACCCTCTACTTATACCCTGAAAGAAACCAGGGAGACACAAGCTCTGCTTAATGGGGGATCTTCTTCTTCTACATCCAGGGCGAAAGCAAAGGATGAAAAGAAGAAGACCTCTACAAAGCCGATATACCGTGTCAGTAAAGTAGGAGGAAAGGGAAGAGCAAAATTTTCGGGACTTGGTGTAGGGAAGGAGGGATGTTCCTATTGTTATGGGAATGGACATTGGCAGAAGGATTGCAGGGCTTTGGAAGCCAGTAGCCAGGATACGAAGCATGTTGTGGCTTCAGCCTCAAGTGTGTTTGTAACTGAGAACTGTTTGTCAATTAACTCTACTTCCTGGGTAATATATACTGGAGCAGGATCTCATATCTGTAATTCGTTACATGCTTTGAGAAACCGTAAAGTTATAAGGATAGGTGATTTGTCTCTCAGAGTTGTAAACGGAATGAGCGTTGATGCTGAATCCGTGGGAGAATATCGCCTAGGTTTGACAAGTGGGCAGATATTGATTCTACGTAACTGTCTGTATGTACCTAGTTTGACTTGTAATATCATATCAGTGTCCTCACTTTCAAGAGAGGGATATGACTTTACATTCGTAAGCGATGTAGTTCACATCCACCTAAATCATGTTCTGATTGGGTCCGGTACATTAGATGACGGTATATAAGTATTGAATCAAGCTCAGGTTTTCAATGTCCAGAGCACACTTAAAAGAAAGTCTCCAGAAATGAATCAGGCTTTCTTATGGCATTGTAGACTAGGTCACATCAATGAAACACGATTAACGAAGTTACATAGAGAAGGATATTTGAATCCGTTCGAATATCAATCTTATGCCACTTGTGAATCTTGTCTCATGGGAAAGATGACAAAGACTCCGTTTACTGGACACGGAGTAAGAGCGAGCGAGCTCTTAGGACTCGTACACAGTGACGTGTGCGGTCCAATATCTACACATGCGCGAGGTGGTTATTCCTACTTCATCACTTTTACGGATGATTGTAAGTCGATGTACAACACCCCACGACTTGCGGGGAGGCGGAAATTTGAAAAACGATCTTGTTCTTTGCTTAAACATCGACTAACCGCACGAATCGAAGCTAAACGATAACTAACATGAAACATAGAAGTTCTATACTACTATGTTTAGGGATTATACCTAACGAATCGTGTCCTTCGTCTTTGCGAACTCCACCTCCTCCTCGGCCTTCTCGAAGTAGTAGACGATCCACCCGAGAGCTTTACTCCAAGCTTAGCCTCTAAACTTGAGGCAACTAACTTTCTTTAAGTGCTAATCAAAGAAGCTAGGTGATATAGAGTGAGGGTTATGGTTTAATTAGTCTAACTAATCCTTGTACTCAACACATGAGAGGGGAGGATTAGGGTTTGAAGAGGGAGAGCTTGAGGAGAGAGAAGGTGAAGATAATAATGAAGTGAGAATAATGAGTTATGATAATATATATCAAGCATTTCTTTTATCAAGAAAAGAAAATAAAACAATTTAACAACCATGCTTGATAATATCTAGTGATGATTCATCCCCGTGAGTCATTAAGCATTTATGATGCATTAATGACATGGATGAATCATCCATATGACTCACTAATCACATTCATTGTATATGCCACCTAAACCTCCTTAGTCACCACCTTCTAGAAGCTTCTCGCGCAATTACGAGAACGCCCCTCCTTTCCGCAAAAATACGGAAAAACTTTAGACTGTATAAATCCAATAACCGGATACCAGTAACTGGCTTAAACTAAACCCGACTGGTAAAAACTGTCCGAAATTCGTACGTGTGTAAACACATGTATGCGTCCGAACCCTTGTCGTAAAACCATACGACCTCTATATCGTTTCGCCTGGAGTAGGAAAACTCTCTGTGTGGGACTCTAGAGACTCGACTACTACGCTGGCAGTGGGTTTAACCACAGACCGCAAGCGGCACTAGCTGTACGTAACGGTCCCCAGGTAGATGTCGATAAGAAGGCCGATGAGGAAACCCATCCGAACTCCTACTGAGTCTGATGTGACAATCTCCGTACAGTCCGGTCCGTTCGTCTAAGACTATCGCATATCGGGCCTGGGGGGGCGGCAAGCGTCAGTCCCCTAATAGCGGTATAAGTCGTGTCGGAGCGAAGCCCATTACACCCTGAGAAACTACTGGAACCTACCAGTAAATCTCGCTTGCCCTGGCCAGAGACTTTGCGTAATGGCTCTCTGACACAGCGCGATATCAACCCCCAATACCGGGAGAGACGAATCATGTCTAACCGCCACTGCCTCGAAGTGCTCGGGACTGCACTCAACTGCTACCTGTTTGCACGACTCCTTTGAGCCGTGGTAGGGTAGCAATCTAAGAACAGTGGGACACACTCGAGGCGAAGCAGCAGTGTCAAGTCTGCGGACTATGCTGTACTCATGTCACCTGGGAACTGTTCACTGACGACTGGTATAAAACCATCCAACAGTTCCCTGTGAGTCCTGTCCGGTGTACCCGTAACCCAACGAGCACCTGCATACTATCTCCAGTACGACGTACTGACGGCTGTGGGACAGACCATCTCCCAAACTGGGATGAGAAGCGTACACACTAGTCTACTCCGGAGTATCGATGCCCTGTCTCGATAATCCAACGACTAGGGACCTGAATAAGGATGTGCTTGTAGACTACCCAGCCCCCACTAGTGTGACTGTCATCACAACGCCGGTAGTCAAGCAAGATCCTAAGAGCTCTATCAATACGTATACTCACATATTAAGATAGAAAAACCAAGTAGCATACTACCATGTTTAGCAAGACTGTTATATACATGTGAATATCCCAAGCTTCCATTAAGTAATATACAAACTAGTATGATACAATAATGGCCCCTAGGGCATATACACTAACAATCTCCCACTTGCACTAGGGCCATGTACTGGCATATCGAAGACCGATGATCTCGAGTAGCCTCTCGAACTGAATCTGAGGTAGGGCCTTCGTGAATGGATCAGCAATGTTCTCTTCAGAAGCAACTCTCCGTACCTCGATCTCCTGACGATCAATGATCTCCCTGATCAGGTGATACCGCCTTAAGATGTGTCTGGACTTCTGATGGGACCTTGGTTCCTTTGCTAAAGCTATAGTTCCGTTGTTGTCGCAATACAGAGGTATTGGATCAACTATGGTAGGAACCACCTGAAGTTCTGTTAGGAACTTCTTCATCCAGACTGCTTCTTTTGCGGCATCGCAAGCAGCTATATACTCCGCTTCCATCATCGAGTCAGCAACGGTGTCCTGCTTGGAGCTCTTCCAGCACACCGCCCCTCCATTGAGGGTAAAGACATAACCCGACATGGACTTGGAATCGTCCTTATCACTCTGGAAGCCGGAATCAGCAAAGGCCTCCAACCTGAGGTCTTTTCTGCCGTAAACCAAGAACATCTCCTTAGTCCTTCTCAGGTACTTGAGAATGTTCTTTACTGCTATCCAGTACTTCTCCCCTGGGTCTGACTGATACCGGCTTACCACGCTCAGTGCGTAAGCTACATCTGGTCTGGTGCACAACATCGCATACATTATAGAGCCTACCGCAGAAGCGTAGGGTATAATAGACATGCGTTCCCTTCCAAATCAGTCTTGGGAGACATCTCTTTGGAGAGGGTGATTCCGTGACAAGCCGGTAGATTACCGCGCTTAGAATCTTCCATACTGAATCTTTTCAGTACAGTGTCGATATACCTGGACTGCGAAAGTCCCAACATCCTCTTGGATCTATCACAATAGATCCGGATCCCCAGAATGTAAGAGGCATCACCCAGGTCTTTCATGGAGAACCTGTGTGACAAGAATCCTTTGACAGATTGTAGCATAGGAATGTCATTTCCTATCAATAGAATGTCATCCACGTACAAGACGAGGAATACGACACTTCTGGCTACAACTTTACTATATATGCACGGTTCATCTGGATTTTTGATAAAGTCATATTCTTTGACTGTTTCATCAAAACAGATGTTCCAACTCCGCGATGCCTGCTTTAGTCCATAAATGGACTTAAGCAGCTTGCATACTTTCCCGCTGCTCCCACTCTGATTGAAACCCTCTGGCTGATCCATATAGACGCACACTTCTAAATTTCCATTCAGAAAAGCCGCCTTTACGTCCATCTGCCAGATTTCATAATCATGGAAAGCAGCAATAGCAAGAAGGACCCTAATGGATTTGAGCATAGCCACTGGAGAAAAAGTTTCGTCATAGTCCAAACCAGGTCTTTGACGAAAACCCTTTGCAGCAAGTCTAGCCTTATAGGTTTCCACCTGTCCATCTACACCAATCTTTTTCTTGAAGATCCATTTGCATCCTATGGGTTTTACCCCATCTGGAGCAAAGTCCAAAGTCCATACTTTGTTGGTGTACATGGACTCCATTTCGTTCCGCATTGCATCTAGCCATCGTACCGAGTCGCCGCTCTGGATGGCCTGCTGGAAGTCAGTAGGTTCATCATCACCTATGATGCAATCCTCTCTATCCCCATCTATGAGAAAACCGTAGTATCTCTCAGGCGGATGAGACGGCCTACTACTCCTGCAGAGGGGTGCGGGAATGTCCTGTTCTTCTTGAACTTCCGGTTCTACCAAACTTTCAGTAGCAGCTTGTGGTTCTGGAATTTCTTCCAGTTCTATTTCGCTCCCGCTTATTTCCTTTTCTAAAAACTGATGTTCTAGAAAATGGGCATTACGAGAAACAAAAACCTTTTGTTCCTCTGCGTAATAGAAATAATATCCCTTGGAGTTCTTTGGATATCCCACAAACATACATTTTACTGATCGTGCCTCGAGCTTGTCCACATGCTGCTTTTTAACAAAAGATGGACATCCCCAAATCTTCATATGCTGAAGATGGGGTTTCTTCCCAGTCCACATCTGATATGGAGTGGTAGGCACAGTTTTGGTAGGAGCCCTGTTCAGAAGATATGCTGCTGATTCTAGCGCATAACCCCAAAAAGATCGCGGTAACTCAGCATTACTCATCATGGATCGTACCATATCCAATAGGGTTCGATTCCGTCTCTCCGATACACCGTTGTGTTGTGGAGTGTATGGAGGAGTAAGCTGAGAGAGAATTCCTTTCCCTTTTAGGTAACCTAGGAACTCGGCACTCAAGTATTCACCACCTCGATCAGATCTAAGTGTCTTGATACTTTTGCCGGTTTGGTTTTCTACTTCATTCTTATACTCTTGGAATTTCTCAAAAGCCTCGGATTTATGTTTCATTAGATAAATGAATCCGTATCTTGAGTAATCATCCGTGAAAGTAATGAAATAGGAAAACCACCTCTTGCATGTGTAGACAATGGACCACATACATCGCTGTGTATGAGTCCTAAGAGCTCGCTCGCTCTTACCCTTTGTCCAGTGAATGGGGTCTTTGTCATCTTTCCTTTGAGACAAGATTGACAAGTGTCATAAGTTTGATATTCGAACGAGTCTAAATATCCTTCTCTATGCAACTTAGTCAACCTTCTCTCATTGATGTGACCCAGTCTACAATGCCATAAGAAAGCTTTATTTAAATCTGGAGACTTTCTTTTAAGTGTGTTCTAGACATTGAAAATTTGGAGTTGGTTTAAAACATATATACCGTTATTTAGTGTACCGGACCCAATCAAACCATGATTAAGGTGGATATTAACAACATCTCTTACAAACGTGAAATCATAACCTTTATTTAATAACAAGGAAACTGATATGATATTACACGTTAAGCTTGGTACAAAAAAACAGTTATGTAAAACCAAAATGTGTCCACTCGTCAATCCTAGCTGATAATCCCCGACGGACGCAGCTCCCACGCTAGCTCCGTTAGCAACCTTTAGGGTCATATCACCTTCCTTCAGCACTCTACGGTTTCTCAGTGCCTGCAATGAATTGCAAATATGAGATCCTGATCCGGTATCCAATACCCAGGAAGTAGAGTTGATCGACAGACAATTCTCAATTACAAACAAACCTGAAGTCGAAGCCACAGCTTGCTTCGGTTCCTGGTTCTTGGCGTTCCACGCCTTGCAATCCTTTTTCCAGTGCCCTTTCCTGTGACAATGGAAGCACTCATCCTGGCCTACTACCGGTACCGCAAACTTTTTCTTTCCCTTCACTCCCACCTTACTAACACCTCCTCTAGGTTTGGTGGCGGCCTTCTTCTTCCTTCATTTGGCCCTTGCCTTGGACCCGGAAGAAGATGTACCGCTAACAAACATAGCGGGTGTTTCCCTTGTCTTCTGCAAGGTGCCCTCTGCACTCCTTAACATGTTCAGGAGTTCCGGAAGTTCAACTTCTTTTCTTTGAATGTTGAAGTTCAGGATAAACTGGGCATAGGTGTGAGGAAGGGACTGGAGAATAAGGTCTATATAGAGCTCATTATCCAAAGTCGTCCCAAGGTCTGCGAGCTCTTCAATATAGCCGATCATCTTTAGGACATGTTCTCCTACTGATGACCCGACAGCCAACCTCACTCGAAACAAGTTCTTAGAGGTCTCGTATCTTGCTATACGAGATTGCTCTCCATAAAGTTCCTTTGTATGGAGAAATATGCCATCAAGGTCCATATCCTCGTGCCTCCTCTGATGTTCATTGTTCATTGAGGCAAGCACGATGCACTTGGCTTTCGCGCAATCTAAATCCCAGGTTTTGCGGATTTCCTTATCCGCATTGCTGGATTTGGGACCAGGGACAGCAGGTGCCGTAGCGGTGAGGACGTACCCCAATTTGTCATAGGTCAAAGCCATTTTGACATTCCGCAGCCAATCTTTATAGTTTGGCCCTGTCAGTATATTTTTCTCTAAAAGTAACTTAAGTCCAGTCATTTTCAGGGTCGCTGCAATTAGGAGAGAGAGAAGAAAACTCTTTAGCATGATGCTCTTGCAAGTTTAGAGTGGTTTTTAGTTTATCTAAACTGGATGGCTCCCACTGTTTCTCGAAACCTTCCTCAAACCATAAAAGAAGAATTAGCCAGGACTATTCTCACTGTACAATTCTTGCTTAACCGTTCAGCCAGGCTAGTGTCGATACTTCGAGGGAGGTTTTCCATCGCTTTCACGAAGTTCCTTAATTAAATAACCTCTTTTCTCTGGGGCGTAACCCCGCTGACACTTTTCTGGACACCTACTTGGTTTATAGCATTGATCGTTAAGTGACGAATCTCCTGATAAGTAGCATATACTCACAGTAGGATCGGGATCCAAATATCATCGTATGATAATGTTGAAGGAATGCTACCAACATTCATCAAACTCCAAATGGTATGCATCACTTTGCAAATTTCAGTTTCTTTAGAAATTCCCGATATAAGTTTTTGCCCCATGCTCTTATGACCTTGGCTTTGGTCAAAATGTCATAAGTTACATGTCAAGTTCTACCCGTCATTATCTTGTTAATTTGAACCCATCCGTATATACCTCTGACTTTGGTCAAATGATAATACGACTGTCCCAAACTAACTCATCTATCTTATGCAACAAATGAAAACCCAGCAGCTACCAAACACTATGCCTTGACTTTGGCCAAAATGCATAGCTTGAATACTACTGAATACCCAATTGAAATGACGGAGGGCTACGAATGGTTTTGGCGAAACCGTGAACGTAGTGAACTTGATATAACCGAAGGAACCTGATAGCTTTTAAAAGGAGTGGTTAAAGCTCCGCATTTAAAAATATCTGTTTTTAAAATTAACCGAATGGTTTCTTTTAAATTGTTCCAACGATTAACTTTTGGTTTATTTTTCTTTGCATTATAAATAATGCGTCCCATCATTAACCTATCATTGCAGAAAACAACGAAAATACAACGTCCTCTTATGCCATCCGCATTCGCCACGGGGTCCCGTCATCACCCGTTAGGTTACTTAACTAACGACAGAGCGGGGTCTGGGCTAGCGCGGGTGTAAAACATAAGTGACGTCTAAATAGCTATCATATATAGATATTGTACATTCGTCAGACGCAATAATAGGCATTCCAGATCACAGATGAACTTTATTGGATTTGCAAGCAATCCGTGTTTGTTTTGAGCCTGCAACAAAAGATGGATTACACAGTTGTGATGAATAGCCATTACCCCACCCAAGACCCCAATGGGTACGGCAAACTACCCGCCCGGCAGTTTGTGCACCCCACCTTGGGTCTGTCCTAGGAGCAAAAACAGTAAAATGAAATAATACAACGGTGGCTACAACCGCAACCTGGATGTGCCCCGCAAAATAATATTACAACAAATTACATTTACATCAAATGAATTAAATAATAACCCATCACATAACCTCGGCTATACATCACAACAGTCCAACACAGTTCATATCCACAAACAGTAAAAACCATTACAGAAATATGCAACCCCCTGCCAACCGACATACTAGCAGTTAGGGGAGGTTTACGAATACATTATACAAACACAGATATAATCCAACAAGCAAATACTGTATAATTTCGATCGATTAAACACTTTTAATTTTGCTCCAATACTTCTCTGTAAATCTGAAACCTGAGCAAAAATAAAATATTCCAGAAAATACCAAATATCACAGAGAAGCAACACAGGAAAATTGGGTTCCTGAATCGCCAACTCGGCGGCGGAATCGCGGCGGATCGGTGGGATCCGCCGCGGTTCCCCGGCGCTTTAGGCGATTCAAGGGCCCAATTTTCTTGGATGTTCTTCTACTGTCTTTTAAAGCTTTCTGAACATCCCTGAAAAATTTTTGGACTTCATTTAAAAATCGACAGAAACTTGTGATTTCGGGCTTTTCCGGTTTCGTTTTTTCCGTTCGAAATTCATACAAATTTGCAAGTAAGTTATTTATTGTTTAGCGAGGCTCTGATACCACTGTAAGTCGATGTACAACACCCCATGACTTGCGGGGAGGCGGAAATTTGAAAAACGATCTTGTTCTTTGCTTAAACATCGACTAACCGCACGAATCGAAGCTAAACGATAACTAACATGAAACATAGAAGTTCTATACTACTATGTTTAGGGATTATACCTAACGAATCGTGTCCTTCGTCTTTGCGAACTCCACCTCCTCCTCGGCCTTCTCGAAGTAGTAGACGATCCACCCGAGAGCTTTACTCCAAGCTTAGCCTCTAAACTTGAGGCAACTAACTTTCTTTAAGTGCTAATCAAAGAAGCTAGGTGATATAGAGTGAGGGTTATGGTTTAATTAGTCTAACTAATCCTTGTACTCAACACATGAGAGGGGAGGATTAGGGTTTGAAGAGGGAGAGCTTGAGGAGAGAGAAGGTGTAGATAATAATGAAGTGAGAATAATGAGTTATGATAATATATATCAAGCATTTCTTTTATCAAGAAAAGAAAATAAAACAATTTAACAACCATGCTTGATAATATCTAGTGATGATTCATCTCCATGAGTCATTAAGCATTTATGATGCATTAATGACATGGATGAATCATCCATATGACTCACTAATCACATTCATTGTATATGCCACCTAAACCTCCTTAGTCACCACCTTCTAGAAGCTTCTCGCGCAATTACGAGAACGCCCCTCCTTTCCGCAAAAATACGGAAAAACTTTAGACTGTATAAATCCAATAACCGGATACCAGTAACTGGCTTAAACCAAAGCCGACTGGTAAAAACTGTCCGAAAGTCGTACGTGTGTAAACACATGTATGCGTCCGAACCCTTGTCGTAAAACCATACGACCTCTATATCGTTTCGCCTGGAGTAGGGAAACTCTCTGTGTGGGACTCTAGAGACTCGACTACTAAGCTGGCAGTGGGTTTAACCACAGACCGCAAGCGGCACTAGCTGTACGTAACGGTCCCCAGGTAGATGTCGATAAGAAGGCCGATGAGGAAACCCATCCGAACTCCTACTAAGTCTGATGTGACAATCTC
Organism: Agapanthus africanus; assembly: GCA_030015575.1. NCBI lineage: Eukaryota > Viridiplantae > Streptophyta > Magnoliopsida > Asparagales > Amaryllidaceae > Agapanthus > Agapanthus africanus. The sequence continues at coordinate 676,047,252 of CM057338.1, read as the reverse complement.
CGTACAGTCCGGTCCGTTCGTCTAAGACTATCGCATATCGGGCCTAGGGGGGCGGCAAGCGTCAGTCCCCTAATAGCGGTATAAGTCGTATCGGAGCGAAGCCCATTACACCCTGAGAAACTACTGGAACCTACCAGTAAATCTCGCTTGCCCTGGCCAGGGACTTTGCGTAATGGCTCTCTGACACAGCGCGATATCATCCCCCAATACCGGGAGAGACGAATCCTGTCTAACCGCCACTGCCTCCAAGTGCTCGGGACTGCACCCAACTGCTACCTGTTTGCACGACTCCTTTGAGCCGTGGTAGGATAGCAATCTAAGAACAGTGGGCCACACTCGAAGAGAAGCAGCAGTGTCAAGTCTGCGGACTATGCTGTACTCATGTCACCTGGGAACTGTTCACTGACGACTGGTATAAAACCATCCAACAGTTCCCTGTGAGTCCTGTCCGGTGTACCCGTAACCTAACGAGCACCTGCATACTATCTCCAGTACGACGTACTGACGGCTGTGGGACAGACCATCTCCCCAACTGGGATGAGAAGCGTACACACTAGTCTACTCCGGAGTATCGATGCCCTGTCTCGATAATCCAACGACTAGGGACCTGAATAAGGATGTGCTTGTAGACTACCCAGCCCCCACTAGTGTGACTGCCATCACAACGCCGGTAGTCAAGCAAGATCCTAAGAGCTCTATCAATACGTATACTCACATATTAAGATAGAAAAACCAAGTAGCATACTACCATATTTAGCAAGACTGTTATATACATGTGAATATCCCAAGCTACCATTAAGTAATATACAAACTAGTATGATACAATAATGGCCCCTAGGGCATATACACTAACAATGATTTCTCTAGGTATGGACATATCTTCTTGATGAAGCATAAATCCGAGGCCTTTGAGAAATTCCAGGAATATAAGAATGAAGTGGAAAACCAAACAAGCAAAAGTATTAAGACACTAAGATTTGATCGAGGTGGTAAATACTTAAGTGTCGAGTTCCTGGGTTACTTAAAAGAGAAAGGAATTCTCTCTCAGCTTACTCCTCCATACACACCACAACACAACGGTGTATCGGAAAGGAGGAATCGAACTCTATTGGATATAGTTCGTTCCATGATGAGTAAGGCTGAGTTACCGCGATCATTCTGGGGTTATGCGCTAGAATCTGCGGCATATCTTTTGAACAAGGTTCCAACCAAGACTGTGCCTACCACACCATATCAGATGTGGAGTGGGAAGAAACCCTATCTTCAGTACCTGAAGACATGGGGATGTCCAGCTTTTGTAAAAAAGCAGCATCCGGACAAGCTCGAGGCACGCTCAGTAGAGTGTAAGTTTGTGGGATATCCAAAGAACTCCATGGGATATTGCTTCTACTACGCAGAGGAACAAAAGGTTTTTGTTTCTCGTCATGCCCGCTTCTTAGAAACTGAATTTTTAGAAAATCAAAAGAGTGGGAGCGCAGTAGAACTGGAAGAAATTCCAGAACCACAAGCTGTTACTGAAAGTTTGGTAGAATAAGAAGTTTCAGAAGAAAGGGACATACCAGCGCCTATCCGCAGAAGTAGTAGGCAGTCTCATCCGCCCGAGAGATACTACGGTTTTCTCATAGACGGGGATCAAGAATATTGCGTCATTGAAAATGACGACCCTACTAGCTTCCAGCAAGCCATTCAGAGCGGCGACTCGGTAAAATGGTTGGATGCAATGCGGACCGAAATGGAGTCCATGTACACTAACAAAGTATGGACTTTGGACACTGCTCCAGATGGGGTAAAACCCGTAGGATGCAAGTGGATCTTCAAAAAGAAGATTGGTGTAGATGGACAGGTTGAAACCTATAAGGCTAGACTTGTTGCAAAGGGTTTCCGTCAAAGACCTGGTTTGGACTATGACGAAACCTTTTCTCCAGTGGCTATGCTGAAATCCATTCGGGTCCTTCTTGCTATTGCTGCCTTCCACGATTATGAGATCTGGCAGATGGACGTAAAGACGGCCTTTCTAAATGGAAATTTAGAAGAGAGCGTCTATATGGATCAGCCAGAGGGATTCATTCAGAGTGGGAGCAGCGGTAAAGTATGCAAGCTGCGTAAGTCCATTTATGGACTAAAGCAGGCATCGCGGAGTTGGAACATCTGTTTTGATGATACTGTCAAAGAATTCGACTTTATCAAAAATCCAGATGAACCATGCATATACAGTAAGATTGTAGGGAGAGTTGTTGTATTCCCCGTCTTGTACGTGGATGACATACTCCTAATAGGAAATGATATTCCTATGCTACAGTCAGTCAAAAGATTCTTGTCACAGAAATTCTCCATGAAAGACCTGGGTGATGCCACCTACATTCTGGGGATCCAGATCTATCGTGATAGATCAAAGAGGATGTTGGAACTTTCGCAGTCCAGGTACATAGACACCATATTGAAAAGATTCAGTAGAAGATTCTAAGCGCGGTAACCTACCGGCTTGTCACGGAATCACCCTCTCCAAAGAGATGTCTCTTAAGACTGATTTGGAAAGGGAACGCATGTCGATTATACCCTACGCTTCTACGGTAGGTTCTATAATGTATGCGATGTTATGTACCAGACCAGATATAGCATACGCATTGAGCGTTGTAAGCCGGTATTAGGCAAATCCAGGAGAGAATCACTGGATAGCAGTAAAGAACATTCTTAAGTACCTGAGGAGGACTAAGGAGATGTTCTTGGTTTACGGCGGAAAAGTCCTCAAAATGGAGGCCTTTGCTGATTCCGGCTTCCAGAGTGACAAGGATGACTCCAAGTCCATGTCGGGTTATGTCTTTACCCTCAATGGAGGGGCGGTCTGTTGGAAGAGTTCCAAGCAGGACACCGTTGCCGACTCAATGATGGAAGCGGAGTACATAGCTGCTTGCGATGCCGCAAAAGAAGCTGTCTGGATGAAGAAGTTCCTCACAGAACATCAGGTGGTTCCTACCAGTGTTGGTCCAATACCTCTGTATTGCGACAACAACGGCGCTATAGCTTTAGCGAAGGAACCCAGGTCCCATCAGAAGTCCAGACACATCTTAAGGCGGTATCACCTGATCAGGGAGATCGTAGATCGCCGGGAGATCGAGGTAAAGAGAGTAAATACAGAGGATAATATTGCTGATCCATTCACTAAGGCCCTACCTCAGATTCAGTTCGAGAAGCTACTCGAGATCATCGGTCTTCGATACGCCAGTACATGGCCCTAGTGCAAGTGGGAGATTGTCAGTGTTTATGCCCTAGAAGGCCATTACTGTATCATACTAGTTTGTATATTACTTAATGGAAGCTTGGGATATTCACATGTATATAACAGTCTTGCTAAAACATGGTAGTATGCTACTTGGTTTTTCTATCTTAATATGTGAGTATACGTATTGATAGAGCTCTTAGGATCTTGCTTGACTACCGGCGTTGTGATGGCAGTCACACTAGTGGGGGCTGGGTAGTCTACAAGCATATCTTTATTCAGGTCCCTAGTCGTTGGATTATCGAGACGGGGCATCGATACTCCGGAGTAGACTAGTGTGTACGCTTCTCATCCCAGTTTGGGAGATGGTCTGTCCCACAGCCGTCAGTACGTCGTACTGGAGATAGTATGCAGGTGCTCGTTAGGTTACGGGTACACCGGACAGGACTCACAGGGAACTGTTGGTTGGTTTTACACCAGTCGTCAGTGAACAGTTCCTAGGTGACATGAGTACAGCATAGTCCACAGACTTGACATTGCTACTTCGCCACGAGTGTGTCCCATTGTTCTTAGATTGCTACCCTACCACGGCTCAAAGGAGTCGTGCAAACAGGTAGCAGTTGGGTGCAGTCCCGAGCACTTGGAGGCAGTGGCGGTTAGACAGGATTCGTCTCTCCCGGTATTGGGGGATGATATCGCGCTGTGTCAGAGAGCCATTACGCAAAGTCCCTGGCCAGAGCAAGCGAGATTTGCTGGTAGGTTCCAGTAGTTTCTCAGGGTGTAATGGGCTTCGCTCCGACACGACTTATACCGCTATTAGGGGACTGACGCTTGCCGCCCCCCTAAGCCCGATATGTGATAGTCTTAGACGAACGGACCGGACTGTATGGAGATTGTCACAGCAGACTCAGTAGGAGTTCGGATGGGTTTCCTCATCGGCTTTCTTATCGACATCTACCTGGGGACCGTTACGTACAGCTAGTGACACTTGCGGTCTGTGGTTAAACCCACTGCCAGCGTAGTAGTCGAGTCTCTAGAGTCCCACACAGAGAGTTTCCCTACTCCAGGCGAAACGATATAGAGGTCGTATGGTTTTACGACAAGGGTTCGGACGCTTACGTATGTTTACGCGCGTACGACATCCGGACAGTTTTTACTAGTCAGCTTTGGTTTAAGCCAGTTACTAGTATCCGGTTATTGGATTTATACAGTCTAAAGTTTTTCCGTGTTTTCACGGATAGGAGGGGCGTTCTCGTAATTGCGCGAGAAGCTTCTAGAAGGTGGTGACTAAGGGGGTTAAGGTGGCATATACATTGAATGAGATTAGTGAGTCATATGGATGATTCATCCATGTCATTAATGCATCATAAATGCTTAATGACTCATGGAGATGAATCACCATTAGATATTTATCAAGCATTGTTGTAAATCATTTTCTTTTCTTTTCTTGATAAATAATAATGCTTGATATATATTATGATATCTCATTTTCTCATCTCATGATTATTCTCACTTTCTCTCTCCTCAAGCTCTCCCTCTTCAAACCCTAATCCTCCCCTCTCATGTGTTGAGTACAAGGATTAGATTAGACTACTTAATCCTTAACCATTCTCTATATCACCTAGGTTACTTGGATTAGCACTTCAAGAAACCTAGTTACCTCTAGTTTGAGGTGAAGCTTATAGTAAAGCTCTCGGGTGGATCTTCTAATACTTAGAGAAGGCCGGAGAGGACGTGGAGAACGACAAGACGAAGGACTCGGTTCTATAGGTATAATCACTTAACATAGTAGTTAACACTTCTATGGTTTCTTGTTAATTATTTTTTATGCAAAGATTCTCGGTTAGTCGATATTTACGCCTAAAACAAGATCGTTTTTCATTATTCCGCCTTCCCGCAAGTCGTGGGGTGTTGTACATCGAGTTACAGGTTCTTCTAGAGAGTCTACCGCATTACGTGCATTATTTTCCGGAAGTTTCAAACTCGAGAAAAAATCCAACTTTTGAAAATTTTCCGGTAGGGGAAAAAGTGAGTTATTGATATCCGTTCGAACTTTTTAACACGTTCTAAATTACCCGGAAAAATTAAACGAAGTTAAACTTTCCGATCGAATCAACGAGTTCCCAATACATCCCAGAAAACTCAACACTTGAGTAGAATTAAAAATTCCCAGAACAATTAAAAAGGACCCAAGAATATATACCTGAATTTGTGGGCCCCATCTTCACTGTTTGGTCGCGGAACCGCCGCCAAACGCTTGTTTTGGTAGCGGTTCCGCGGTCATAATGGCGAGTTGGTGGTCCGTACTTTACAGTAATTCTTAGATTTCCCTGCTTATTTTTCTGAGTATTTTTAATACGAAAAATCAACATTTTTTAAAAATTTCCAGAGAAGGGGTTCGTGTCGGGGTTTCGGGGTTCGATCGGACTTTAAACTTCGTCTAGACTTCGCCTAAAGCTCTAGCTTGGCTCTGATACCACTGTAGGGTTACTAGGCACTGTCACAAGGGACTACAAGGCATCAACCATGCCGAATTCAAATTTTTCAAGTGTCGAACGACCCTAACCAAGATCTTAGACTAGAGATTAGGCGAAACAAAGCAAGTAAACAACTTTACATCTAATAGTTAGGGATTACAACCTTTGTAGTCCGTTCCTTCACTTCTAAAGCTCCGTGTCGAGGTCCCTTCGCTGCGATCATCGAGTATGCGGACTCTAGAGAGGCTCCATGAAGAGAAAGATACAAGCTTGCTTCCGATTTTCGATAACAAAGATGATCTACCTTGAAGAAACTCAAGCCCAAGCTTTTGCTTCACTAATCAAGTATTAGCAAAGCAAACACCCTGATCTAAGCGGCTAGAATAGATGAGGATGATGAAGTAGGAATTTAGCACTCTTTTGTTTTCTTTATCTCACTCATAAACATCACAAATGGAAAAGCTAGAAAGCTTTTCATCAAAGGAAGAAGAAGAAGAAGCTCAAAACCTTTTGTGATGAATAATGAAAAACTTAAGTGTATGGTTAGAAATGCAACCATGGGTTAAGTATGAAGACTTAACCCATGTAGAGAAACAACTATGGTTAAAGGGTTGGGTTGGGTTAAGGAAATATCTATGCAAAATATCAAGGTCAAAGTCAAAGCTTCAAGAAGCTTCTTGAAAGCTTCATGAAAGGTTAACCCTAATCCAAACCCTAACCACATTTATTCTCCACAAAATATGTTGCATTTATAACCATAACATGTTACAATATTATATATCACATATACAATATTTATTGTAACAAAATAAAATAATACAATTAATATATATCAATGTATTACCCGAGTGAGAAAAAGAATCTTTAAGTGAGCTATTATTAGTTAATGTAATTTAATATATCAAATATATAATTATACATTAAATTATCGAATCAACACTTGATCCGATAATCCGGCTATTTCACAAATAACCGACTAATATAATCTGTATCAGTTCATCGAATCAACACTTGATCCGATGACCCGGCTATATCACATATACCCGGCCGATATCTCATATCGCGAGAATCCAATACGGTATCACATACTCGTATTGTTCTAAGTCCTGCACATATCACATATGTGCTCCTACTCCGTTTTGCCCGAGCCAGGAAACCTCTGTGTAGGACTCTAAAGAATTGTCAATACGCCGGCAGTAGGTGATAATCATATCAAACACCCACAAGCTGCAAGCGGTCAGCTAAACGTAACAGCCACCCAGGTATTGAGCGATCAGAAGATCAACAAGCAAGCCTGTACATTCTCCTGCGAATCCAACCAGTAACACTCCCGTACAGTCCGGTCTCTTTGTCTGATATGTCGCATATCTCGCCTAGGGGTGGTAAACGTCAGACCCCAGTAGCTTGATAAGTCGTGTCGATATGAGGTCTATAACAGTTCGAGAAACTACTGATAACACTTACCAGTAAATCTCAGCAACCCTGGCCAAGGATTTCCAGTTATAGCAAATCGAACACAGCGCAACATCAACTCCCTATACCGGGAGAGACAAAACCCCTTCTATCACTCATTGCCTCCATGTGATTCGGGACTGTACCCAAAAGCCACCTTTTTGCACGCCCTCTTGGACGTGGTATGATGGAAATCAAAGCACAGTGGGAATCACACAAGACTCTATGACGATCTCGGGTCTACAGACTAACCTGTACCAGTGTCACCAGAGAACTGCCATTTGACGTGAGGTATAATACCATCTGGGAATTCTCGGCGAGTCCGTCTAGTGTACCCAGTCTCTACTGAGCACCCGTATACCTTCTCTGATGTCAAACACAAATGGATATGGGATCATCCATCGCCCATCATATAGGTCAAGAGGCGCATACGCTAGTCTACTCTCGAGTATCGATGCCCTGTCTCGGTACTCCCACGACTAGGAACATTTGAAGGATGTACTTGACGACTACATTATCCCCACTAGTATGATCTACTGCATAGTCCTGGTAGTCAAGTACTCATCCTAATGGCTTTATCAACATGTAACATAAAGACAATCAGAGTACATGTTAAGATAAAGAGCAACCAGATAGCATACTATCATGTCGAGCAAGAAAGTCCTCCCTATATATGTCCCAGCATCCACTACAATATACAACGCATGTACAGTAATGGCCTCTAGGGCATACATATAACTAACAAACGTATCGCAATTTCGTATTAAAATCACATCGGAAAACCAAAACAACACGCTAAAGTCCTATAGGTTAGAACCTATGGACCATGCCTTCAAAACCACCAACAACCCTCGATATCGTCGTACAAACGTCGAATGATCGAGGTACAACATAGAAACAAAAATCTAGAATGCAAAATACGCAAAACGAAACCCCGAATCAAAACAGCAACTCTTGAAAATGGTCCCAGATTTTACCCTAGGTCAAATTGGTCAATTTTGCATATGCCGGGGGTCTAATTTACTGGAGATAAAGCCCTGGAACAAAAACGAATCAATTCCAAACTGCTCTGGCCTCAAATTGCGGCCGGAATGAATTTATTTGCAGCCAGGGTTGAGGGTTAGGGGCTAGGGTTTCAGTGGGGGTCCTAGGTTGCCTGCATGTGTCACTGTCTTTGGTAAATAATTTTCAGGTCACCCGGGTGTTAGCAGATTTCAATACACACACACAGAATCCATAATTCTTCCGATATCGGGTTTCTAAATCCGTATTCTGGGGTTCTAGTCTCTGGTTTAGGTCTGAATTCTAGCACTAAGGGGTTTGTGTGGCTTCTACCGAGCTCAATTACATATCACAACTCAAGAATTCCATAAACCCTAACTAGAAATTTCCAAATCTCACTAAACGACACCAAATCGGTTCTAAACAAACATGGATGTAAAAGCAATGGAAATACTAGGCTAATGGTTAAGAGAATACCTCATTTGGCAACTCAAGAATTTTCTTGAGTTGCCCCAAGTGTTCAAAATGCAAGCTTTCTTGATCCAAGATGTAGCTAGTGAGCTCATGCATATTTTTTATGAAATGGAGATAGGGTTTTGAGGTGTTTTTAATGGTGTTTGAGAGGATGAAGATGGTGGAGGAGGAGGAGGCAGCAGCACTTTGAGAGGGGAGAGAAGAAATAAAGAGGAAATAATGAAGGGATGAAGGTCATGGTCCAAGATTGACCCCCTCTCCTCACTCTCTCTCATGCCCATACCCAATTCTTTATTAATATCCTTTTCTTTTCTTTTCTTTTCCTTTTCTTTTCTCTTCTCACAAAACCAAAACCATGCATGATAACAAGAAGGAAACCATAAAAGAAAATGTAAAAAGTGCTAAAAATGACATGTGCATGTCATGTGCACAAAACACGCTTAAAGCCCGATTAGCGATTTTAATCGCGATTAGCACTAAATTAGTATCAAAAAAATCGTAAAACTTCATAATTTGTATAAATCCAATAAAGCACCCTCATTTTAGAAATTTCTGGAATTTTCCAAATTTTTCCCCAATTTATCGGTATTTAATTATACCGCCTTATTAAAATATTCAATATAATATTATTAAATTATAAAAATCCCCAAAAATAATATTTTATTTTTCTGAAATGTTACAGGGGAGGCAAGCGTCAGTCCCCTAAAATCGGTATAAGTCGTGTCGGAGTGAAGCCCATTACACCCTGAGAAACTACTGGAACATCTACCAGTAAATCTCGCTTACTCTGGCCAGGGACCTTGCGTAATGGCTCTCCAATCACAGCGCGATATCAACTCCCAATACCCGGAGAGACGAATCTTATCTAATCGCCACTTCCTCCAAGTGCTTCGGGACTACACCCAACTGCTGCCTGTTTGCACAACTCAGTCGAGCCGTGGTAAGGTAGCAATCTAAGAACAGTGGGAACACACTCGAGGCGAAGCAGCAGTATCAAGTTTACGGACTATGTTGTACTCATGTCACCTGGGAACTGTTAACTGACGACGGGTATAATACCAACCAACAGTTCCCTGCGAGTCCTGTCCGGTGTACCCGTAACCCAACGAGCACCTGCATACTATCTCCAGTACAATGTACTGATGGCTGTGGGTCAGACCATTTCCCCTGCAGGGATGAGAAGCGTATACACTAGTCTACTCTGGAGTATCGATGCCCTGTCTCGATAATCCTACGACTAGGGACCTGAAAAAGGATGTGCTTATAGACTACCCAGCCCCCACTAGTGTGACTGCCATCACAACGCTGGTAGTCAAGCAAGATCCTAAGGGCTCTATCAATATGTATTCGCGATATGCTAAAAGAAACATATATACATATTAAGATAGATATAAACCAAGTTGCATACTACTATGTTGAGCAAGACTGTTAATACAACTATGAATATCCCAAGCTTCCATTAAGTAATATACAAGCTAGTATGATACAATAATGGCCCCTAGAGCATATACACTAACAATCTCCCACTTGCACTAGGGCCATGTACTGGCATATCGCAGACCTATCATCTCGAATAGCCTTTTGAACTGTGTCTGAGGTAAGGCTTTTGTGAATGGATCTGCAGTGTTCTCCTCTGTAGCAACTCTCCGGACCTCGATCTCCCGACGATCTATGATCTCCCAGATCAGATGATACCGCCTCAAGATGTGTCTGGACTTTTGATGGGACCTGGGTTCCTTCGCTAAAGCTATAGCCCCGTTGTTGTCACAATACAGAGGTATAGGATCAACAATGGATGGAACCACCTGAAGTTCTGTTAAGAACTTCTTTACCTAGACTGCTTCTTTTGCGGCATCAGAAGCTGTGATATACTCTGCTTCCATCGTCGAGTCAGCAACGGTGTCCTGCTTGGAACTCTTCCAGCACACCGCCCCTCCATTGAGGGTAAAGACATAACCAGACATGGACTTGGAGTCATCCTTGTCACTCTGGAAGCTGGAGGCAGCAAAAGCCTCGATCTGGAGGTCTTTTCCGCCGTAAACCAAGAACATATCCTTAGTCCTTCTCACGTACTTGAGAATGTTCTTTACTACTATCCAGTGCTTCTCCCCTGGGTCTGACTGATACCGGCTTGCCACGCTTAGTGCGTAAGCTACATCTGGTCTGGTACACAACATTGCATACATTATAGAGCCTACCGTAGAAGCGTAGGGTATAATTGACATGCGATCCCTTTCCAAATCAGTCTTGGGAGACATCTCTTTGGAGTGGGTGATTCCGTGACAAGCCGGTAAATTACCGCGCTTAGAATCTTCCATACTGAATCTTTTCAGTATAGTGTTGATATACCTGGACTGCGAAAGTCCCAACATCCTCTTAGATCTATCATGATAGATCTGGATCCCTAGAATGTAAGAGGCATCACCCAGGTCTTTCATGGAGAACCTGTATGACAAGAATCCTTTGACAAATTGTATCATAGGAATTTCATTTCCTATCAAGAGAATGTCATCCACGTACAAGACGAGGAATACGACAGTTCGTGCTACAATCTTACTATAAATACATGGCTCATCTGGATTTTTGATAAAGTCATATTCTTTGACCGTTTCATCAAAACAGATGTTCCAACTCCGCGATGCCTGCTTTAGTCCATAAATGGACTTAAGCAACTTGCACACTTTTCCGCTGCTCCCACTCTGATTGAAACCTTCTGACTGATCCATATAGACGCACTCGTCCAAATTTCCATTTAGAAAAGCCGTCTTTACGTCCATCTGCCAGATCTCATAATCATGGAAGGCAGCAATGGCAAGAAGGATCCGAATGGATTTTAGCATAGCCACTGGAGAAAAAGTTTCATCATAGTCCGAACCAGGCCTTTGACGAAAACCCTTTGCAACAAGTCTAGCCTTATAGGTTTCCACCTGTCCATCTACACCAATCTTCTTTCTGAAGATCCACTTGCATCCTATGGGTTTTACCCCATCTGGAGCAAAGTCCAAAGTCCATACTTTGTTGGTGTACATGGACTCCATCTCGGTCCGCATTGCATCCAGCCATCTTACCGAGTCGCCGCTCTGAATAGCCTGCTGGAAGCTAGTAGGTTCATCATTATCAATGGCGCAATCCTCTCTATCCCCGTCTATGAGAAAACCATAGTATCTCTTAGGCGGATGAGACGGCCTACTACTCCTGCGGAGGGGTGCGGGAATGTCCTGTTCTTCTGGAACTTCTGGTTCTACCAAGCTTTCAGTAGTAGCTTGTGGTTTTGGAATTTCTTCCAGTTCTATTGCGCTCCCACTTGTTTCCTTTTCTAAAAACTGCTGTTCTAGAAAATGGGCATTACGAGAAACAAAAACCTTTTGTTCCTCTACATAATAGAAAAAATACCCCTTGGAGTTCTTTGGATATCCCACAAACTTACACTGTACTGAACGTGCCTCAAGTTTGTCCGCATGCTACTTTTTAACAAAAGCCGGACATCCCCATATATTGAGATACTGAAGATAGGGTTTCTTCCCACTCCACATCTGATATGGTGTGGTAGGCACAGTTTTGGTAGAAACTCTGTTCAAAAGATATGCAGCTGATTCTAGTGCATAACCCCAGAAAGATCGCGGTAACTCAGCATTACTCATCATGGAACGTACCATATCTAATAGGGTTCGGTTCGGTCTCTCCGATACACCGTTGTGTTGTGAAGTGTATGGAGGAGTAAGCTGAGAGATAATTCCATTCTCTCTTAGGTAACCCAGGAACTCGGCACTTTAGTATTCACCACCTCGATCAGATCTCAGTGTCTTGATACTTTTGCCGGTTTTTTTTTCTACTTCATTCTTATATTCTCGGAATTTCTCAAAGGCCTCGGATTTATGTTTCATCAAGAAAATAAATCCATACCTAGAGAAATCATCCATAAAAGTAATGAAATATGAAAAACCGCTTCTTGCGTGTGTAGACATTGGACCACATACATCGCTGTGTATGAGTCCTAAGAGCTCACTCGCTCTTACTCCATATCCAATGAATGGAGTCTTTGTCATCTTTCCTTTGAGACATGATTGACAAGTGGCATAAGATTGATATTCGAAAAGATCCAAGTATCCTTCTTTATGTAACTTAGTTAACCTTGTCTCATTGATGTGACCTAGTCTATAATGCCATAAGAAATCCTGATTTATATCTGGAGACTTTCTTTTTAGTGTGTTCTGGACATTGAAAATCTGCAGTTGGTTTAACATGTATATACCGTTATCTAGTATACCGGACCCAATCAAACCATGATTAAGGTGGATGTTAACAACATCGCTTACAAACGTGAAATCATAACTTTCTTTTGATAACAACGATACTGATATGATATTACATGTTAAACTAGGTACACAAAAACAGTTGCGCAAAACCAAAATATGTCCACTTGTCAATCCAAGGTGATAATCCCCTACGGACACAGCATCCACGCCCGCTCCGTTCGCAACTCTTAGGGTCATATCACCGGTCTTCAGTACTCTACGGCTTCTCAGTACCTGCAATGAATTGCATATATGAGATCCTGATCCGGTATCCAATACCCAGGAAGTAGAGTTGATTGACAGACAATTTTGAATTACAAACACACCTGAAGCCGAAGCCACAACTTGCCTTGGGTCCTGGTTCTTGGCATTCCAAGCTTTGCAATCCTTCTTCTAATGGCCTTTCCTACGACGGTAGAAGCACTCGTCCTTTGCTACTACCGGTACCGCATCCTTTGCCTTTTCGTTGACTCCCACCTTACCAACACCACCTCTCGGTTTGGTAGCGGCCTTCTTCTTCCTTCCTTTGGCCCTTGCCTTGGACCTGGAAGAGGAAGCACCATGAACAAATATAGCGGGTGTTTCCCTTGGTTTCTGCAAGGTGCCCTCTGCACTCCTCAACATGTTAAAGAGTTCTGGAAATTCAACTTCTTTACCTTGAATATTGAAATTCAAGATAAACTGGGCGTAGGTGGAAGGAAGGGACTGGAGAACCAAGTCAGTATACAACTCGTTCTCTAATGTTGTCCCGAGGTCCGCGAGCTCCTCAATGTAGCCAATTATCTTAAGGACATGTTCCCCTACAGATGATCCGACGGCCAGCCTCGACTGAAACAAGTTCTTCGAGGTCTCGTATCTAGCTATACGAGATTGCTCTCCATACAAATCCTTGGTGTGGAGAAATATGGATTCAAGATCCATATTCTCGTGCCTCCTCTGATGTTCATTATCCATAGAGGCAAGAACGATGCATTTGGCCTTCGCGCAGTCTATCTCCCAGGTCTTGCGGATTTCCTTATCCGCGACACTGGATTCTGGACCTGGGACGGCAGGGGCTTTAGTAGTAAGGATATACCCCCAATTTGTCATAGGTGATTGCCATCTTGACATTCCTGAACCAATCTTAATAGTTTGACCCTGTCAAAATATTTTTTTCTAATAATAACTTAAGGCCCGTCATGTTCTTGGTCGCTGCAATTAGAAGAGAGAGAAGAAAACACTTTAGCATGATGCTCTTGCAAGTTTAGAGTGGTTTTTAGTTTATCTAAACAGGATGGCTCCCACTGTTTCTCGAATCCTTCTTCAAACCATAAAAGAAGAACTAGTCAGGACTATTCTCACCGTACAATACTTGCTTAACCGTTCAACCAGGCCAGTGTCGGTACTTTGAAGGAGATTTTACGACGCTTTAGCGAAATTCCTTAATTAAATATCCTCTTTTCCCTGGGGCGTAGCCCCGCTGACACCTTTCTCGACACCTACTTGGTTTATAGCATTGATCGTTAAGTGAAAGAATCTTCCGATGAGTAGCATATACTCACAGTAGGATCGGGATCCAAATATCATCGTGTGATAAAGCTGAAGGAATCCTACAAAAATTATCACACTCCAAATGGTATGCAACTCTAGCAAGTTTCAGATTCTTTAGAAACTCCCGATATTGATTTTTGCCTCATGCTCTTATGACCTTGATGTTGGCCAAAACATCATAAGTCACATGTCAAGTTCTACCCATCATTATCTTGTTAATTTGAACCCACCCGTACATGCCCCTGACGTTGGCCAAATGGCAGTACTACTGTCCCAAACCAACTCATCTATCTATGCAACAGATGAATACCCAGCAGCTACCAAACTCTATGCCTTGGCGTTGGTCAAAATACATAGCTTGAATACTACTTAATACCCAAATGAAATGACGGAGGGCTACGAATGGTTTTGGCAAAACCGTGAACGTAGTGAACTTGATATAATCAAGGAACTTGATAGCTTTTAAAAGGAGTGGTTTAAGCTCCGCAATTAAAAATCTACTGTTTTAAAATAACCGAGTGGTTTCTTTTAAATTGTTACAACGATTCAACTTTGGTTTATTTTCTTTGCATTAATATAATGAGTCCCATCAATTAACCTATCATTGCAGAAAACAATGAAAATACAACGTCCGCTTATGCCATCCGCATTCGCCACTGGGCCCCGTCATTCACCCGTTAGGTTACTTAACTAACGACAGAGCGGGGGCTGGGCTAGCGCGGATGCAAAACATAAGCAACGCCTACTAGATATCATATATAGATATTGTACATTCGTCAGACGCAATAATAGGCATTCCAGATCACAGACGAACATATTGGATATTCTAGGAATCCGCATTTCCTTTGAGCCTGCAATGAAAGACGGATTACACAGTCGTGATGAATAACCAACCCCACCCTAGACCCCTACGGGTACGGCAAACTACCCGTCAAGTACCGGAAGTGAAGCGGTCTCCCTCAATGACGTGAGTAGGCCACTAAGCACTTCAAAGTACCCGGTAGTTTGTGCACCCCACCTTGGGTCTATCCTAGGAGCAGAAAATAGTAAATGAAATAATACAACGGTGGATACAATCTCAACCCGGATGTGCCCCGCCAAAGAATATTACAACAATTTACAATTTATAAATGAATGAAAGAAACACTCGTCTCACATCCCCGGCTATCCATTCACGACAATCCAACAAGATCATATTCACAAACATAAAGTAACCATTACAGAAATGTGCAACCCCCTGCTAACCGACATATAGCAATTAGGGGAGGTTTACGAACACATAAATCACAACACATATATAATCCAGTTAGCCAAAGTTCTTAGAATTTCGATCAATCACAACATTTGAATCTACTCCAAAAACTTCTCTGTGTACAAAAATCCTGAGCAGAAACAAAAAAATCCCAAAAAACCAACATCAACACAGAAGAATAACTGAGCAAATTTGGGTTGACTCGGTGTCAACTCGGCCGCGGATCCGCGGGGGATCGCTTGGATAGGCCGCGGTTCCGCGGTGGTTTGGCCGAGCCACAATCCCAAATTTCTTCACAATTCTTAAAAAACCCTGCTTGTATTTTTAAGGTCCCTGAAAAAAATTTAGACCTCAATTTAAAATCGGTAGAAACTTGGTGAAAATATTGTTTTTTCGGGATTAAATCGCGATCGAATTTCTAAAGACTTTTCTAACATATTAGTTATGGTTTAGCTAGGCTCTGATACCACTGTAAGTCAACGTTATACACCCCACAAGATGCGGGGGGGGGGGCGGAATAGGTAAAACAATCATTTTGTTCAAAGTAACATCGACTATCAAACGGATCTTTGCTAAACCCTAACTAACATACTATCTAGAAGTAGTTAACTACTATGATAGATGATTATACCTCAAGATACTAGTCCTTCTTGTTCTTGTTGTTCACCTCCTCATCGGCCTCCTCGATGTAATAGAAGATCCACCCGAGAGTTCCATCTTCAAGCTTTAACCTCTAACTTGAGGTAACTAAGTGGCTAGGATTGCTAATCTAAGTGACCAAGAGGATATAGAGATTGATTAAGGATCTATTAGTCTTTCTAACCCTATGGTTCTCAACTCATGAGAGGATTAGAGTTAGGATGAAGAAGATGAGAGCTTGAGGAGAAAGAATGTATTTTTGATTATGAATTGAACTTGAGTCATTTTGATAATAATATGAAGCATGAAAATATCTAAGCAATAATATATTAAATCATCAATCATGCTTCATTAATTACCTTGAGATGAATCACCTTATGACTCATGGTGCGATTAATGAAAATAACACACCATCTCTCCACCTCATTAAGTTTAATTCACAAATGAATTAAAACTAAATGAGCCACCTTTCTTCTAGAAGCTTCCCGACTAATTATGAGAATGCCCTTCCCATCCGTATTCACGAAAAACACGGATATACTGAGACTGCATAAATCCAATAATCCAATACTAGAATCTGGCTTAAACCAAAGCCTGCTAGTATAATATGTCCGAACATCATACGGGCACAAGTACACGTATATGTCTGAATCCTGTCGTAAAACCATACGACCTCTATATCGTTTCGCCTGAAGCAAGGAAACCCTCTGTGTGGGACTCTAAAGACTCGACACTATGCTGGCAGTGGGTTTAACCACAGGCCGCAAGCGGTACTAGCTGTACGTAACGGTCCCCGGGTAGATGTCGATAAGAAGGTCGATGAGGAAACCCATCCGAACTCCTACTGAGCCTGATGTGATAATCTCCGTATAGTCCGGTCTGTTCGTCTAAGACTATTGCATATCGGGCCTAGGGGTGGAAAGCATCAGTCCCCTAAAAGCGGTATAAGTCATGTCGGAGTGAAGCCCATTACACCCTGAGAAACTACTGGAACATCTACCAATAAATCTCGCTTGCCCTGGCCAGGGACCTTCAGTAATGGCTCTCCAAACACAGCGCGATATCAACTCCCAATACCGGGAGAGACAAATCCTATCTAACCGCCACTGCCTCCAAGTGCTTCGGGACTGCACCCAACCGCTGCCTGTTTGCACGACTCAGTCGATCCGTGGTAGGGTAGCAATCTAAGAACAGTTGGAACACACTCGAGGCGAAGCAGCAGTGTCAAGTCTACGGACTATGCTGTATTCATGTCACCTGGGAACTGTTAACTGACGATGGGTATAATACCAACCAACAGTTCCCAGCGAGTCCTGTCCGGTGTACCCGTAACCCAACGAGCACCTGCATACTATCTCCAGTACAACGTACTAATGGCTGTGGGTCAGACCATTTCCCCTGCTGGGATAAGAAGCGTATACACTAGTCTACTCCGGAGTATCGATGCTGTCACGACCCGAAAGAGCACGTGACTGGCCCTTGAACCATATGAAGTCTATAGGACCCCATCTGATCCAAGTAAGCCAAAAGCCCAGCAATCTAAAACCATTTAAGGAGTAAATAGGGAAAATTAGTTTTAAGAGGTAAAGAAAACATGTTTGAAAATCAAGTTTTTAAATAACTAAGCCGAATATGAATTTTTAAAATGTGTAATTTTTCCTGAAAATTTCGGCAGAGTTTTCTTTGTAAAAACTGGCCCCGAACGGGGTACAACAAGAATAATATATATGACATGATAAAAGGCATCCCCAAGCGGGAGCTAGCTCTTCGTCAATCGACGGTCACAACCATGCAAGCAATAATAATATACAACGCCAAGGGGCGAGGATCAAAACTGAAAAGAAACTCAAAAACAGCCAGAAAACCGCAATACTACAAGCGCGACTCTAAGGTCGAAACAATACAACACTGATTTCTAAGTCTGAAACAAACTACAAGTTTTGGTTGATGGACAATTCTAGATACAATAAAAATACATGAACAATGGCGGTTCTGATACAAAGAACCCACCTAACCAAGCAAGTCACCCATAGGAAGCAGTGTGCCAGAAATGCCGCTATGGAATCTGTACGGCAAAAACCTGCAAGAACTGGGGCACAACGGGGATGAGTTGCCAACTCGTGAATAGAAAATATCTACAAGCAGAGATCGAATGCATGACCTATCCTAGGTCAATACGATCAGATAATAAATAAACCTCAATATGAATAAAGCTGAAGCATGCTAAACTGGCAATGTAATCTCTATACATGAGTGTAGTGCCAAGTGCTCGTGCTAGTGCCTCAGGTAATAGCATGTCATGAATATGAGGTATAACCAATGTAATCAAATCTGCACACTCGTGGATCCCGTCCACTCGTCACCCACTGACAATAACCACCATGCATGTAAATATCATGAATCATGTGCATGGGAAATAATATGAGGATATAACCACCCGTGTCCCTCGCGACACATCAAAATCATGGAACCAGGGTGCCCAGCATCGACACCCGAAAACATCATGAAAACTGTACCCAGCATCGGCACGTAAATCCTCATATATCGGGCTCCGTCAGTCCGGATCGGCCCGCGGGCTCTGTCTGCGGTATCGGCCCTCGGCCCCGGCAGTATGCCCAAAACATCTATCGACTCTGGTCGGTATCCTCCGGATAACCGCCAGGTCCAACCAATCACCGGTAGGTACTCGCCCGCCTCCAGTCTCAATCGGCAAAGCTCATTGATCATCTTGCCGAGGGGAACTATACCGGGTCCACCATGTACCCGCAATCGGCTCATCCACTCCTCGATTCGGGTTTCACATGTCGCTCTCAGCACCGAGAAAACACATGGTGGACGCACTGAAATATCATATCAAGGGTAACCGGGTTTTTAAAGCAATGACATATTCTCTTTTGAAACACTCTCGGTTCCCAAATCCAGAAATATCATAGAAACAACATATCTCAATGCGTATAATCAAAAGCATGAAGTATGCGACATGTAAAGGAAGGTATGCATATCATCATGTCATGCAAGGATCATATACTGAATGCAATAGTACTACAGTGTAGTGACATGGCAATTATCGATGATGAGTGTGTGAGCCGGCAACAAGTGTACGTGGAACATATGCATCATCGATAATGGTGCTGGTATCCTAGCAGCATGACTGAAATATAACCACAGTACAAGCGATGCAATGCAAATAGCATGAATATGCGGAATCGAATAATCAACGCAAAAGTAAAGAATCTACACCAATCTATACAAGTCATGCAGGGGTGCCATTTGAAATAAGACGAATCAGGGCTTTTGGAAAAACAAGGGCTACGGTGTTTTAAGAAAAGATACATCATTTGAAAATATCTGTATGACCCTTCTGCCTATCTTTAAAATATCCCCGATTCGTTAGTTTGAAATAGGTATGACTCGGTCCAGTCTAATGTCTACTAAGTAATCTAGACAGGAGGGGTAAGAAACCACCTAATCTGAGTCAATATATATAGATATGATAGTCGGTGATCCCGCCTCAATAACATATCGTAAGATATCCTCGAGTCATGAGTGCGGATCTATCATCAATATCGGCTCGTACGGTAGATCGTCGTAAGGCATCCCAATAGCTGGGTAGGGATCAATATCACAGTACCTCATCACATATCAGGTATCACTATCATCAGATCGCATAATCTGGGGTACTACTCTAAGTCTAGTACAAATCGATACCATCTATAAAAATATGAATGCGGGTAAAGCACATGTCCAAAGGCCCGCTAAAACTATCATATCGCACCTCGAAGACAAGCTATGTCACATCGCCGATCTCACGGCCTCACATCAAGTATCATCTCAAACCACGTATCATCCTCAAATCCCGTATATAAACACATAGTCCCATACCCATGTGTAGATATACGCACCATCATATGCACTCTAATAAATGAAAGAATGAATGCAAGTATGTGTGTAAATGTATGTGTGAGTGCAACCACTACTCTAGGGTTCGCACTATACTAAACCAATATATTCTTATCATCAAAATATCATTATTACCATCAATAACCCTAAACAACACATAATAAATATTCGTGTGTATACGTATTCGTATACATCACAACGGACTGCGGGGGTGCTATACGCCATCCACCCGACTTCTCCCCGTAGATATAAATCTACTCACCTTGCTTCTCGTGTGCCAAAGCCGATGTCGCTATCTTCACCTCCTTTGCCTCAACATCACGCGGGGTACCTACACGTATATCACAATGCTAAAGCACATGAAAATCACATTGGAAACCAAAATGGCACACGCTACCCGCATAGGTAAAAACCTATCGACTCGCATGTAAACACAATCAAAATCCACTTGTCGTTGACGTCCAAACGCCACCCGACAGGAATGAATCACCAAATACCAAAATCCATGCTAAAACAAGTCCCAAATTATACACCAACATAGGAAAATCAACCCAGATTTCACCCTAGATGGAATCAGTCAAAACTAGACATACTCAGGGTCAAAACTAGAGGAAATGGGGGCATGCACAGAAAACGAGGCAATTCCTTAAAATACCTTATTTTAGAATTTTCCATAATTTTTCCCCATTTATCTGTATTTAATTATACCAGAATATTAAAATATTCATTAAAATAATATTAAATTATAAAATTTCCCAAAAATCATATTTTATTATTTTGAAGACGTTACAATCTACCCCCCTTAAAGAAATTCGGTCCCCGAATTTAAATTTAAAACCCCAAATTCTAAAACATTTCGATACGAATTCCAAGTCGTCGGGGCTCCGAAATCATCAACACATAAAACGTCACAGCGCAATGCATGCGCATGAGTACTGAGCAGATAACTCAAAAACAACGCTCCATCAAGCATCCCGCAATCATCGGAGTCAAGGTAAGGACACAATGTCAAATCCAATACAAAACCGATATGATATGGATCAGAACTACACATGCAGACATCCAATCTATACATGTGAATAGCTGATGTAAAAGCATGCCAAATCCTTTTTAAGTCGCTGTGCGATGCGCATAACACTGCACAGTGGCGGACGTTTTTCATAAGAAAGTAACTATATATGTATATATATATCCTTTGTTTAATAAGCACGTTCCGCCGTTTTGAAAACAATCAGAAGGGTTTCCTTGTTTTTTTAAAACGTTTCGTGTCATATCGGACACGTAGGTATATACTGAGACTATAGCTCGCTCTTTGGAAATCCCTTCGATAACTATCGATGCATGCAAAAAAAAAAAAAAATATCCAGGTACTGTCCTCTGACTAGTCCTGCTCAGTAAGAAAATAATATCCAATATCATAAAAATGTACTGTTCCAAAAGGAATAAATCTCAAAAATATACATAACCCACCCTGTGCATCTGGTGCGCACGGGAATCAAAATCCATATATGTGCTAAACAGATGCACATAACAGCATCTAGGTGCAACGGGTGTTCACAAAGCATCTGTCATAGGCAACGTGTGTGCCTGACAGCCAAAAACCCGGTGCATCTGACATGCACGAAGAAATCTCGATTTAGTGCATCGGGTGTGCACCAAAATCGTATCTCAAAACATGCGCCCAACATGCGCGGAAATCCAAATCGGTGCATCCATCGTGCACGAATGAAAATCTAAACCCTGCGCACTCAATATGCACGGAATCACAAAATCCAATAGCAACGTCGAATATGCGTAAGTCCAGTCAAAAGCACGGAGTGCAAGAATCCACATCAATATCACAATCAAAATCGACATACCGAAAGGCATCAAATCGAAGTCAGGTGCAATCGTAATGCACAAAATATAAATCCGGTGCAACAAAGGCACGAAATATAAATCTGATGCGATAAACGCAAGAAACATAAAACTGGTGCGACAAATGCACGAAGTATAGAACTGGTGCATCCCATGCACAAATACCAACCAATAACTCAAATACGTAAGCAGCAACACCAAGTGTATCCAGATATGAAGAAAATCATAAACGTGTGCAGCTGCGGGCACAAAACATATATCGATGCACTACAAGCACATATAAGCTATACCGAGTGCAAAATCAAAACACTAAAATTACATGAAACTCTGCTGGAAGCGTAAATCAAATCACCAGCATAAAATAGGCATGAAATCGCAATCAACAGCTCAAGAGTAATAACTATGTACAAGGTATAAATACCCAGTAGGTGCAACCATGGTGCACAAAATCAAATATCATGAAACTCAGTCATCAAGACTAAATCATGCGAATAGATCGCCCAAAATACCGAAATCCAAAGCAACGGATACGTGATAATCAAATCACAAAATCACAAATCATAATTACCGTCGTCGGTATATCCTTCTTCAGGGTCGAGAAGGTACCGGTACATCCGATGCTAGCGGCGCAAGATATCTACTTGCCTCTTACTCGCGGCTGGCGTCCTCTGCCTCTGGTTCCTGATCTTTCCTGTAGATTACCAACTCGCAATCCATCGGCTCATCGGCCCGGTCAGGTGTGCTGACAGGAACGATTCCGTTCTTGCACTTCCCTGATCATCTCTCGGTCAATCCTCACGACCGCTCGTAAAGCAGCACATCTCTGGCGCCGACCTCAGGTCCTCTGAATGCATATCACACATCCGATCCTGGGTGCAACTCTTATTGCAGCAGTGTACTGGAAGGAATCCTACTCAAGGTCTCTTCTGATCTTGCCTAAGCCAAACTGTAAGGAGGCTGGTACTCTGGCGAAATCTTTTCTCGCTCTCTGGACCTCTGCGTCCTTAGTACAACATCTCCTCGGAAGCTGGTCGCATCTCTGCACCTCTGTATGCATGTCCGGCCTATAATCTTAACGGGGTGTAGTGACAGCTCTCCTGCCTCTCGCACGAACTTCTCGTCCCGCTTGTCTGTATCATCGACCATTCGACGTCGCGTCTTTATCTGCACACTGCAATGTCCTCGGCTACGGTCCACCCGAAGTCTCTAACACGGACTCGAAATCACGAACTCAGTATCTTCATCACTCAGTAGAAGATATCTAGCCGAACACGTCCTCAACGTGCATGTCACATCTCTGATGTCAGCGGAGTGGAACGTCATCTCGTCGAAATCTCGTGCAAACTCTTTACTCCACCTTGCTCCAATATCGACAGGTTCGGACTCATCTCATCATGGCTACACAGACTGCGCTCCGACGGCTATGCTCGTATCTGGAGTCTCCCAAGCAGTGTCCCATCACATGATATCCGAATGATGTCGAATCATCCGATCGACTCGTCAGAACCTCACAATCCCCCAAGAGCTCAACATCTCGGGTACAGTTTAATAGTATCGAGTACATGCCACAGCGTCGGTGGTCCAGCCGTAGAAGGGCAAACCCAAGCCTCACTAATGGCGCCGAGGAACTGCCGCAAACCCTAAGGTTCAAAGGCTTTCACACGGTCATTAAGTCGAGTTAGGGTTTCATTCTTCTAGAGGGTCCATAGAATCACCTGCATGTCTTTCCGTATACTTTAAACTTGGAAAATGGGTTCCTGACCTTCGATCGTCTCAATCGACTCTCAACGAATCTGCGTGAAGTCGCCTCTAGCTGGAATCAATCTATCTGATGACCTCGCATCGGGGTAAGCGAACGAACCACATGTCCTAGTCATTCATCCTTGGTGACTAGCGACTCACTACCATATCTCTAAGAATATGCTCATGCTGCAGTAGCTCCAATCATCTGGGCGATATCTCATCACTCGCAGCAACAACTGGCTCATTCGTCGGTACGCTAAGCAGCGCCTCAACCATCATGAATAAGCGATATATCAGCAGTCATCACATCCTGGCTGGCCTCTATCAGTGGCTCAATCCTCTGGTACCGTCCGGTACATCCGAGAAATCTCGCAACAGCGATCTGTCAAACGCTCAAAGTGCGGAAACACAAAATACGAAGCCTCAATGCAACCGTATGTCTCTGGAATCACGCCCCGGTCAGCCCTCGTCCTCGACGAGCTCATGCTGACAACTCGAGCCGTAGCTCACTCTGCCCGTGCAATCGCGGCAGCAAAACCATAACCAGTATCGATGAAGATAGATCATAGGAAGGAATATGACACAATGCAAGGAAATGTACAACCTAAGGTTTCTTAAGCGGAGTGGCGTGTCGTAAGTATGCCGCGGAACATACCCACGGTACGTCACTCTACTTTAGTCACCTATTCCATCAACCAAGGGTCATCCTACACGACGAAAGTTCGGGTCTAATACCCCCTCGACCAAGTCTAAGTTCCGTAAGGTCAAGCCTAAGTTCCTTATATAGATAACGCCCTAGGCTCCACATAGTCAAACTTAGACTCGAACCAAGGTCAACCTAGCGCTCTGAAACCAACTTTGTCACGACCCGAAAGAGCACGTGACTGGCCCTTGAACCATATGAAGTCTATAGGACCCCATCTGATCCAAGTAAGCCAAAAGCCCAGCAATCTAAAACCATTTAAGGAGTAAATAGGGAAAATTAGTTTTAAGAGGTAAAGAAAACATGTTTGAAAATCAAGTTTTTAAATAACTAAGCCGAATATGAATTTTTAAAATGTGTAATTTTTCCTGAAAATTTCGGCAAAGTTTCCTTTGTAAAAACTGGCCCCGAACGGGGTACAACAAGAATAATATATATGACATGATAAAAGGCATCCCCAAGCGGGAGCTAGCTCTTCGTCAATCGACGGTCACAACCACGCAAGCAATAATAATATACAACGCCAAGGGGCGAGGATCAAAACTGAAAAGAAACTCAAAAACAGCCAAAAAACCGCAATACTACAAGCGCGACTCTAAGGTCGAAACAATACAACACTGATTTCTAAGTCTGAAACAAACTACAAGTTTTGGTTGATGGACAATTCTAGTTACAATAAAAATACATGAACAATGGCGGTTCTGATACAAAGAACCCACCTAACCAAGCAAGTCACCCATAGGAAGCAGTGTGCCAGAAATGCCGCTATGGAATCTGTACGGCAAAAACCTGCAAGAACTGGGGCACAACGGGGGTGAGTTGCCAACTCGTGAATAGAAAATATCTACAAGCAGAGATCGAATGCATGACCTATCCTAGGTCAATACGATCAGATAATAAATAAACCTCAATATGAATAAAGCTGAAGCATGCTAAACTGGCAATGTGATCTCTATACATGAGTGTAGTGCCAAGTGCTCATGCTAGTGCCTCAGGTAATAGCATGTCATGAATATGAGGTATAACCAATGTAATCAAATCTGCACACTCGTGGTTCCCGTCCACTCGTCACCCACTGACAATAACCACCATGCATGTAAATATCATGAATCATGTGCATGGGAAATAATATGAGGATATAACCACCCGTGTCCCTCGCGACACATCAAAATCATGGAACCAGGGTGCCCAGCATCGACACCCGAAAACATCACGAAAACTGTGCCCAGCATCGGCACGTAAATCCTCATATATCGGGCTCCGTCAGTCCGGATCGGCCCGCGGGCTCTGTCTGCGGTATCGGCCCTCGGCCCCGGCAGTATGCCCAAAACATCTATCGACTCTGGTCTGTATCCTCCGGATAACCGCCAGGTCCAACCAATCACCGGTAGGTACTCGCCCGCCTCCAGGCTCAATCGGCAAAGCTCATCGATCATCTTGCCGAGGGGAACCATACCGGGTCCACCATGTACCCGCAATCGGCTCATCCACTTCTCGATTCGGGTTTCACATGTCGCTCTCAGCACCGAGAAAACACATGGTGGACGCACTGAAATATCATATCAAGGGTAACCGGGTTTTTAAAGCAATGACATATTCTCTTTTGAAACACTCTCGGTTCCCAAATCCAGAAATATCATAGAAACAACATATCTCAATGCGTATAATCAAAAGCATAAAGTATGCGACATGTAAAGGAAGGTATGCATATCATCATGTCATGCAAGGATCATATACTGAATGCAATAGTACTACAGTGTAGTGACATGGCAATTATCGATGATGAGTGTGTGAGCCGGCAACAAGTGTACGTGGAACATATGCATCATCGATAATGGTGCTGGTGTCCTAGCAGCATGACTGAAATATAACCACAGTACAAGCGATGCAATGCAAATAGCATGAATATGCGGAATCGAATAATCAACGCAAAAGTAAAGAATCTACACTAATCTGTACAAGTCATGCAGGGGTGCCATTTGAAATAAGACGAATCAGGGCTTTTGGAAAAACAAGGGCTACGGTGTTTTAAGAAAAGATACATCATTTGAAAATATCCGTATGACCCTTCTGCCTATCTTTAAAATATCCCCGATTCGTTAGTTTGAAATAGGTATGACTCGGTCCAGTCTAATGTCTACTAAGTAATCTAGACAGGAGGGGTAAGAAACCACCTAATCTGAGTCAATATATATAGATATGATAGTCGGTGATCCCGCCTCAATAACATATCGTAAGATATCCTCGAGTCATGAGTGCGGATCTATCATCAATATCGGCTCGTACGGTAGATCGTCGTAAGGCATCCCAATAGCTGGGTAGGGGTCAATATCACAGTACCTCATCACATATCAGGTATCACTATCATCAGATCGCATAATCTGGGGTACTACTCTAAGTCTAGTACAAATCGATACCATCTATAAAAATATGAATGCGGGTAAAGCACATGTCCAAAGGCCCGCTAAAACTATCATATCGCACCTCGAAGACAAGCTATGTCACATCGCCGATCTCACGGCCTCACATCAAGTATCATCTCAAACCACGTATCATCCTCAAATCCCGTATATAAACACATAGTTCCATACCCATGTGTAGATATACGCACCATCATATGCACTCTAATAAATGAAAGAATGAATGCAAGTATGTGTGTAAATGTATGTGTGAGTGCAACCACTACTCTAGGGTTCGCACTATACTAAACCAATATATTCTTATCATCAAAATATCATTATTACCATCAATAACCCTAAACAACACATAATAAATATTCGTGTGTATACGTATTCGTATACATCACCACGGACTGCGGGGGTGCTATACGCCATCCACCCGACTTCTCCCCGTAGATATAAATCTACTCACCTTGCTTCTCGTGTGCCAAAGCCGATGTCGCTATCTTCACCTCCTTTGCCTCAACATCACGCGGGGTACCTACAAGTATATCACAATGCTAAAGCACATGAAAATCACATTGGAAACCAAAATGGCACACGCTACCCGCATAGGTAAAAACCTATCGACTCGCATGTAAACACAATCAAAATCCACTTGTCGTTGACGTCCAAACGCCACCCGACAGGAATGAATCACCAAATACCAAAATCCATGCTAAAACAAGTCCCAAATTATACACCAACATAGGAAAATCAACCCAGATTTCACCCTAGATGGAATCAGTCAAAACTAGACATACTCAGGATCAAAACTAGAGGAAATGGGGGCATGCACAGAAAACGAGGCAATTCCTTAAAATACCTTATTTTAGAATTTTCCATAATTTTTCCCCATTTATCTGTATTTAATTATACCAGAATATTAAAATATTCATTAAAATAATATTAAATTATAAAATTTCCCAAAAATCATATTTTATTATTTTGAAGACGTTACAGATGCCCTGTCTCGATAATCCTACAACTAGGGACCTGAAAAAGGAAGTGTTTGTAGACTACCCAGCCCCCACTAGTGTGACTGCCATCACAACGCTGGTAGTCAAGCAAGATCCTAAGGGCTCTATCAATATGTATTCGCGATATGCTAAAAGAAACATATATACATATTAAGATAGATATAAACCAAGTAGCATACTACTATGTTGAGCAAGACTATTAATACAACTGTGAATATCCCAAGCTTCCATTAAATAATATACAAGCTAGTATGATACAATAATAGCCCCTAGAGCATATCCATGTCACGACCAGAAATTTGACACGTGATGGCCCTTAAACTACGTAACGTCTACAGGCGTAATGCAATTCAAGTAAGCCGAAAACCCAGCAATCTAAACCGTCAAAAGTAGTAACTGATAAGAACATTGTTAAAACTTTTGAAAATCTCAAGTACAAATTCTTTAAAGTCCAACTTTACTTTCTTAAAAATTTTGGCAGCACCTCCTTTGTAAAAACTAACCCCAAAAATGGGTACATACAAAGATATAAGTAAAGCATCCCCAACGGGAGCAAAATCCACGCCCAAAGGCGGAAAACAACCACCACAACAGATATACAACGCCGTAGCGAAGAAATAAAAGACGATATAAATAAAACCGCATAAAAGACCTCCAAGTCACAATAATATACAATATCGCCCTCACATCACGTCTCTAAGTCATACATGAAAGTGGTAGATGGAGAGTACTAGATACAACGAATATAAAAGGGACATCATCGGATAACCGCAAGACCCACCTATAGCAAAACTACACCAAGTCAGCCGTGGCAATATCCGCTGCAAAAGATGATACGATAGATGAAAGCCCTGCCTCTGACTGCTCTGAGGGACAACCTGTACAACCCTGTGGCACAACGGGGGTGAGTTTCCAACTCGTGAATAGTAAATAACATATGCAGGTAATCGCAGGTATGCACGCACTGCGCTAATCTATCACATGCAAGAAGAAAGCAATAAAAAGCAATATGTATATGCAACAGTCATGAAAGGTACTCTATCAGGTACTACTAAAACATGAAGCAATGCATATCAAATAAATGCGGAGTATGGGATAACACATGTCATTCTCACGGAATCCTCATCATGACAGGACCAGTGTCCATCAAGACAATCTAAATCCTAAATTCCTCAAATCGGCCCCCAAATTGGCCCCCATATCCTGTAAGTCTCATATATCCCGAGTGTCCAATATCAAGTAAATCTCATGTAATGAATAAGTATATTTGCAAGATTATTATGATGATGTATATAATTTAGATATGTATACATATATATTAGCGTCCCATTCCACAAATATATATATATATAACAGCGTCCCATTCCTCTGTTATATATACTTAGGAGTAAAAACATCATGAAAACAAGTGTCTAGCATCGACACATAAATACTCATATCCATACGTTCCTCGAATCGTAAGTGTTCGGTATCGACACCCGTAATCCAGGTATCGGTCTTTCTCATATTCATACGTTCCTCGAATCGTAAGTGTCCGGTATCGACACCCGTGATCCACGTATCGGTTTTCTGATATCTATACGTTCCTCGAAACCCCAAGTGTCTCACCTCGACACTTGTGTTCCACGTATCGGTATATACGTCCTCCGAATCTTAAGTGCCCCAATATCAACACTCTCGATCCCGTATCGGTTTAAAACAAATCTCTGAGTAGATGCATCCAAATATCAAGTAAAGAATAAGAATACTTGCATAATTTCATGAAACCACCACGGTCCTCAAATCCATAAAACATCATGTGAAATCCATATCTCAATGCGGAAATCCATGAATATAACATATGCAACATAAAAAAGTAATGTGAGCATATGAAGGAAAAACAGCTATCTAACTGCAACAAGTTATTATATATCATGCGGTTTCTAATTTCTCCAAGTCTATACAACATCAAATAAAGGTGAACATGTAGCTATAGCCAGGTATACGTAACCACATCGGCATAGAAAGTGTAGGGTTCCTAGGCACACTAATGAAGTCTCACAAGTGATCAAACATGGCCAATTGAAATTTTACAAGTGCCTACAAACCCTAATACGGATCGTTAACTAGATAATGAGGCGATGCAAGCATGTAAACGAATTAAATGCTAAAGGAAAGTGGCTACAACCTTTGTAGATCCGGTCCACCACTTGCTAAGCTCCGTGACGATGTCCCTCCGCTGTCCAAGTTGGATCCCGAACTCTAGCATCGGCTTCATCGAAGAAATGGGCGGGCTTGATCGTCGGCTTCGATGCCGAAGATGATCTACGTCGAGGCATCACAAGATCAAACTCCGACTTCACCAAGTCATGAAACTTGTGAAGAAAATGTAAGTCCATATTGCGACCCCCGGTGCTTACGGGGAGGCGGAAACGGTATAAAAAACAAATTTTTATCGCAAGAGGCAACATGGACTAAACAAGGTCGGGATCGTGTCTAAACTAAACTAGCAAATACGCTAAAGGGAGTTAGCTACTCGGATGAAGGTTATACCTAAACTTGAACTCCTTCTTCTTGAAATCTTGTAGAGGTTGATGGTTCTCTTTTCGTCGCCTTCTCCCGTCGAAGATGGATCCACCTCGAAGGTTCGACCTTTGGGCTCTTCCTCGATCTTTGAGTGAACTAGGGTTTCCGGCTTGCTAAACCTTGAACCTAGAATGAGTAGAGAGTAACTAGGGTTTGCTTTTCTTTTTAAAGAGAAGGATTCTCAACACATGAGAAGGTTTCTCTTTTTAGAGGAAGAAGAAGATGAAATGAGGAGAGAGAGAGGTTATGATAGAATGAGCTATATTTTTCTTTCTTTCAACCATAATGCCAAAAGAAAAGAATTATCTAATAATAATAATTGAAAATGAGAATAGTTGATGGTAATTTGGAATGACCACTACCATGCTTCATTTAATGAAATGTAAGCATAAATCAAGGAGGACTTTTTAAAGCATGATGGTGGTCAACATTCAACCATGGTCAACAAGTCAACCATGGTCAACAAGTCAACAAAATCAACCATAACAAAATTCTCATTTAATTACTATTATTAATAGATAATTCATAAATCCATTAGGGTTTGGAAAAAGATAACTGTCAACTGTGCATACGCACCTGTTCCGAAACCCTAATGAAAAACCTCATCCTCCGCCTCAAGCAACTGTGCATACACACCTGCATTCTCATTCCGAGGAACAAGAACACCAAGATATAAAATCAACCCTCAAAACATATACCGGTATCTGGCTCAAACCAGAGCCTGCCAGTATAATCCGTCCGGACTCCAAACGTGCACAAGTGCACGGATGAGAACGAACCCTGTCGCAAAACCATGCGACCTCTACTCTGTTTTGCCCAGAGGCGAATACCCTCTGTGTGGGACTCTAAAGACTCGACACTACGCTGGCAGTGGGTTTAACCACAGACCGCAAGCGGCACTAGCTGTGCGTAACGGTCCCCAGGTAGATGCCGACAAGAAGGCTGACGAGGTGAAACCCCATCTGAACTCCTACTGAGTCTGAATGTGACATTCTCCGTACAGTCCGGTCTGTTCGTCTGATACATCGCATGTCGGGCCTAGGGGGCGGTAAAACGTCAGTCCCCCAATAGCGGTACAAGTCGTGTCGGAGTGAAGCCCAAAACACCCTGAGATAACACTGGAAACCTACCAGTATATCTCGCTTGCCCTGGCCAGGGACTACTCATGTAATGGCTCTCCTAGACACAGCGCGATGTCAACCCCAATACCGGGAGAGACGAATCCTGTCTAACCGTCACTGCCTCCAAGTGCTTCGGGACTGTACCCAACCACTACCTGTTTGCACGACTCCTTTGAGCCGTGGTAGGGTAGTGATCAAAGTGTAGTGGGAACACACTCGAGGCGAAGTGCCAGTATCAAGTCAGCGGACTAAGCTGTACTCATGTCACCTGGGAACTGATAACTGACGATAGGTATAATACCAACCTTTCAGTTCCCGACGAGTCCTGTCCAGTGTACTCGTAACCCAACGAGCACCCGTATACTATCTCCAGTACGACGTACTGATGGCTGTGGGACAGACCATCTCCCACACTGGGATGAGAAGCGCATACGCTAGTCTACTCCGGAGTATCGATGCCCTGTCTCGATAGTCCTACGACTAGGGACCTGTATAAGGATGTGCCTATAGATTACCCAGCCCCCACTAGTGTGACTGCCATCACAACGCTGGTAATCAAGCAAAGATCCTAAGGGCTCCACTAATGCGTATAAGTGATATACTGAAATAAACACAAGTACACATTGAAGTAGAAACAAACCAAGTAGCATACTACTATATTGAGCAAGATTGTTTATACAAGGTGAATATCCCAAGCTTCCATTAAGTAATATACAAACTAGTATGATACAGTAATGGCCTCTAGGGCATATACACTAACAATCTCCCACTTGCACTAAGGCCATGTACTGGCGTATCGAAGACCTATCATCTCGATCAGCCGCTCGAACTGAGTCTGGGGTAGGGCCTTGGTGAATGGATCTGCAGTGTTCTCTTCTGAAGCAACCCTCCGAACCTCGATCTCCTTGCGATCCACGATCTCCCTGATCAGGTGATACCGCCTCAAGATGTGCCTGGATCTCTGATGGGACCTGGGTTCCTTTGCTAAAGCTATAGCCCCGTTGTTGTCGCAATACAGAGGTACTGGGTCAACAATGGACGGAACCACCTGAAGTTCTTTTAAGAACTTCCTTATCCAGACAGCTTCTTTTGCGGCATCAGATGCAGCGATGTATTCCGCTTCCATAGTCGAGTCTGCAACGGTTTCCTGTTTGGAACTCTTCCAACACACCGCCCCTCCATTGAGGGTAAAGACAAAACCCGACATGGACTTGGAATCATCCTTGTCACTCTGGAAGCTGGAGTCAGCAAAGCCCTCAATCTGGAGGTCTTTTCCGCCATACACCAAGAACATCTCCTTAGTCCTTCTCAGGTACTTGAGAATGTTCTTTACTGCTATCCAATGTTTCTCCCCAGGGTTTGACTGATACCGGCTTACTACACTCAGTGCATAAGCTACATCCGGTCTGGTACACAACATCGCATACATTATAGAGCCTACCGCAGAAGCGTAGGGTATAATAGACATGCGATCCCTCTCCAAATCAGTCTTGGGAGACATCTTTTTAGAGAGGGTGATCCCGTGACAAGCCGGTAGGTTACCACGCTTGGAATCTTCCATACTGAATCTTTTCAGTACGGTGTCGATGTACCTGGGCTGTGAAAGTCCTAATATCCTCTTGGATCTATCACGATGGATCCGGATCCCCAGGATGTAAGAGGCATTACCCAGGTCTTTCATGGAGAACCTGTGTGACAAGAAACCCTTGACAGATTGTAGCATAGGAATGTCATTTCCTATTAAGAGAATGTCATCCACGTATAAAACAAGGAATACCACAGTTCTCGCTACAAATCTACTATAGATGCATGGTTCATCTGGATTTTTGATAAAGTCAAATTCCTTGACCGTCTCATCAAAACAGATGTTCCAACTCCGCGATGCCTGCTTTAGTCCATAGATGGACTTAAGCAACTTGCACACCTTTCCGCTGCTCCCACTCTGAATGAAACCCTCTGGCTGATCCATATAGACACACTCCTCTAAATTTCCATTTAGAAAAGCGGTTTTTACGTCCATCTGCCAAATCTCATAATCGTGGAAAGCAGCAATAGCAAGAAGGATCCGAATAGATTTCAGCATAGCCACTGGAGAAAAGGTTTCGTCATAGTCCAAGCCAGGTCTTTGACGGAAACCCTTTGCTACAAGTCTAGCTTTATAGGTCTCAACCTGTCCATCTACACCAATCTTCCTTTTGAAGATCCACTTGCATCCTACGGGTTTTACCCCGTCTGGAGCAATGTCCAACGTCCATACTTTGTTGGTGTACATGGACTCCATTTCGGTCCGCATTGCATCCAGCCATTTTACCGAGTCAACGCTCTGAACGGCCTGTTGGAAGCTAGTAGGCTCATCATAGTCTATGATGCAATCCTCTCTATCCCCGTCTATGAGAAAACCGTAGTATCTCTCGGGCGGATGAGACTGCCTATTACTTCTGCGGAGCGGCGTAGGAATGTCCTGTTCATTTGAACCCTCTGGTTCCACTAAGCTTTCAGTAATAGTTTGTGGTTCTGGAATTTCTTCCAGTTCTACTGTGCTCCCACTTATCTGGTTTTCCAAAAACTCAGTTTCCAAGAAGTAGGCATGACGAGAAACAAGAACTTTTTGTTCCTCTTCACAGTAGAAGAAATATCCCTTGGAGTTCTTTGGATATCCCACGAACTTACACTGTACTGAGCGTGCCTCGAGCTTGTCCGCATGCTGCTTTTTAACAAAAGCTGGACATCCCCAAGTCTTGATGTGACTGAGATGGGGCCTCTTCCCACACCACATCTCATATGGTGTAGTAGGCACAGTCTTAGTAGGAACTCGGTTCAATAGGTACGCAGCTGATTCTAGTGCATACCCCCAGAATGATCGCGGTAACTCAGCGTTACTCATCATGGACCGTACCATATCCAATAGGGTTCGGTTCCGTCTTTCCGATACACCGTTATGTTGCGGAGTGTATGGAGGAGTAAGCTGAGAGAGAATCCCATTCTCTTTTAAGTAATTCAGGAACTCGGCACTTAAGTATTCTCCACCTCGATCCGATCTTAGAATCTTGATACTTTTGCCGGTTTGTTTTTCAACTTCATTCTTATATTCCTGGAATTTTTCAAAAGCTTCGGACTTATGTTTCATTAAGAAGACATAACCGTATCTTGAAAAATCATCCGTAAAAGTAATGAAGTAAGAATAACCGCTTCGCGCATGTGTAGACATTGGACCGCACACGTCGCTGTGTACGAGTCCCAAGAGCTCGCTCGCTCTTACTCCGTGTCCAGTGAACGGAGTCTTTGTCATCTTTCCTTTGAGACAGGATTGACAAGTGGCATATGATTGATATTCGAACGGATCCAAATATCCTTCTGTATGTAACTTAGTCAACCTTCTCTCATTGATGTGACCCAGTCTACAATGCCATAAAAAAGTCTGATTGATATCTGGAGACTTTCTTTTGTGTGTATTCTGGACATTGAAAATCTGTGGTTGGTTTAATACGTATATACCATTGCTCAGTGTACCAGACCCAATCAGAACTTGATTAAGGCGAATGTTTACAACATTACTTACAAACGCAAATTCATAACCTTCTTTAGAAACCAAAGATACAGAAATGATATTACAAGTTGCGTTGGGTACAAAAAAGCAATTACGCAAAACCAAAACATGCCCATCTGACATTCCCAGGTGATAGTCCCCCACGGCTTTAGCATCCATGCTAGCTCCGTTCGCAACTCTGAGGGTCATGTCACCTTCCTTCAAAAACCTACGGTTTCTCAACGCCTGCAAAGAATTACAGATATGAGATCCTGATCCGGTATCCAATACCCAGGAAGTAGAGTTTATAGAAAGACAGTTTTCAATAACATACACACCTGAAGCTGAAGCCGCAACCTGCTTCAGTTCCTGTGTCCTGGCCTTCCAAGCCCTGCAATCTTTCTTCCAGTGTCCACTCTTATGACAATAGAAGCATTCTTCTTTTCCAACAAGCTTCCCCGCTATCTTTGTTGCCTTTTCCTTTCCCTTCGTACCCACTTTACTAACACCGCCTCTTGGTTTGGCGGGGGCTTTCTTCCTCTTTCCCTTGGCTTTCGCCTTGGACCTAGAGGAAGAAGATCCTCCTACAAACAAAGCGGGTGTATCCCTACCCTTCTGTAGGGTGCCCTCTGCGCTCCTCAGCATGTTGAGGAGTTCTGAAAGTTCAACTTCCTTTTCTTGCAAGTTGAAATTCAGTATGAACTGGGCGTAAGTGGATGGAAGGGACTGGAGAATTATATCCGTATATAGTTCACTGTCCAACGTGGTCCCAAGTTCCGCGAGCTCCTCAGTGTAGCCAATCATCTTAAGTACGTGGTCCGCTACCGATGATCCGACGGCCAACTTAGTCGAAAATAACTTCTTCGACACTTCGTATCTTGCGATACGAGACTGCTCTCCATACAGTTCTTTTGTATGAAGAAATATGGATTCCAAATCCATATTCTCGTGCCTCCTCTGATGGTCGTTGTCCATCGAGGCAAGTACGAGGCACCTGGCCTTCGCGCTGTCAATCTCC
The DNA here is from genome assembly GCA_030015575.1 of Agapanthus africanus. NCBI lineage: Eukaryota > Viridiplantae > Streptophyta > Magnoliopsida > Asparagales > Amaryllidaceae > Agapanthus > Agapanthus africanus. Next base: position 676,011,063 of record CM057338.1, on the reverse strand, counting down.
CAAGTCTTACGGATTTCCTTATCCGCGACGCTGGAGGTGGGACCTGGGACGGGGGGAGCTTTGGTGGTAAGAAGATACCCCAGCTTGTCGTAAGTGATTGCCAATTTGACATTCCTGAGCCAATCTTTGTAGTTTGGCCCTGTCAGTATGTTTTTATCTAGAAGTAACTTAAGTCCAGTCATTTCGATTTGGTCGCTGCAGGGGGGAGAGAAGAAACACTTTAGCACGATGCTCTTGCAAGTTTAGAATGGTTTTTAATTTGTCTAAACAGGATGGCTCCCACTGTCTCTCGAATCCCTCCTCAAACCACAAAGGAAGAATTAGCCGGGATCAATCCCACCGTACAATACTTGCTTAACCGTTCAGCCAGGCCAGTGTCGGTACTTCGAGGGAGGTTTTCCAACGCTTTCGCGAAGTTCCTTAATTAAATAACCTCTTTTCCCTGGGGGCGTAGCCCCGCTAACACCTTTCTAGGCACCTACTAGGTTTATAGCATTGATCGTTTAGTGAGAAATTTCCCGAGGAGTAGCATATACTCACAGTAGGATCGGGATCCAAATATCATCGCGTGACGAAAATGAAGGAATCCTACCATAATCATCACACTCCAAATGGTATGCAAATCTAGCAAGTTTCAGTACTTATGAAACTCCCGATGTGGATTTTTGCCCCATGCTCTTATGACCTTGACTTTGGCCAACAAATCATAAGTCACATGTCAAGTTCTTCCCGTCGTTTTCCAGGTTAATTTGAATCCACCCGTACATACCCTTGACTTTGGCCAACAAAGCAGTACGACTGTTCCAAATCAACGCATCTATCTATGCTGCACATGAATATCCAATAGCTACCAATCACTATGCCTTGACTTTGGCCAACAAACACAGCTTGAATACTATTGACTATTTATGTGAAACGACGGAGGGCTACGAATGGTTTTGGTAAAACCGTGAACGTAGTGAACTTGATATAATCGATGGAACGAGATAGCTTTTAGAAGGAGTGGCTCAAGCTCCGCATTTAAAAGTTAGTTTTGAAAAGAACCGAGTGGTTTTTCGAAAGTGTTCCATCGACTTAAACTTGGTTTATTATCTTGCATTAGTTCTTTTAATGCGTGATATTCTTGCATTAGTTCTTTTAATGCGTCCCATCATTTAATCCTACCATTGCAGAAAACAACCAAAATATGACGTACGCTTATGCCATTCGCATTCGCCACGGGGTCCCGTCATCACTCGTTAGGTTACTTAACTAACGACAGAGCGGGGGCTGGGCTAGCGCGGCTGTAAAACATAAGCAACGCCTAAATAGAAAGCAATGATAGACATTACAGATCACAGATGAATACATTGGATATACTAGCAATCCGCAATCCTTTCGAGCCTGCAACGAAAAGCGGATTACACGGTCGCGGTGAATAGCCAAATACCCCACCCAAGACCCCTACGGGTGCGGCAAACTACCCGCCAAGTACCCGGTAGTTTGTGCACCCCTCCATGGGTCTATCCTAGGAGCAAAAACAGTAAAAAGAATTATACAATGACGGCTACAACCCCGACCCGGTTGTGCGGCCAAACAAATAATATTATTACATCAATTTACATTTACAATGAATGAAAGAAAAACAAAAGCTCATCTCACAGAAAACACCCTATACTACTTGGCAAGAGGTAGAGGATGAAGAAATAGGAAGTGGGTTCACTTTAGAATTGGATTTCTCACTTGTTTTCATCACTTGCCATTGATGTAGCAAGCTTTTCTTCCTTGCTCATGAAGAAGAAGAAGAAAGAAAATGAATATGATAAATTAATAAAAATGAAAATAAAATGAATACTTATCATGTATTCAACCATGGTTTAGTGTAGAGATTTAACTAAGGTTAGATGAGTGGTTAGGGTTAGAGAAGAGACAAGAATGGTGGACTTGTTCAAAGCTTCAAGAAGCTTCAAATAAAAACAAAACTAGCAACCATTCTTTTCTTTATCATTTTCTTTTGCCAAAATAAACAAAAAGAATAAATAAATGAATAAGTAAATAAAATGAAACCCTAACCATTCATATAACCATGGTCAATTCTTTACACAAACCCAAGCTTGCATGTATCATCAAACATGATACAATCTTGTGCACAAAAAATATATCACATATACAATGTGCACATCGAGTGAGAAAATCCAATTTAAGTGAACCTATACTAGTTAATGCAAAGTAATATATCAAATATATAATTATGTATTAAATCATTAAATCAACACTTGATTTAACGATCCGGTCATATCGCATATAACCGACTAATATCAATAGTAACAACTTATCGAATCAACACTTGATCCGATAACCCAGCTATATCGCATATAACCGATCAATGTTATAAATCGCGAGAATCAAATACAGTATCATATACTGGTATTATTCTTGGTCCCGCACATATCTCATATGCGCTCCTATTTCGTTTCGCTTGAGCTAGGAAACCTCTGTGTAGGACTCTAAAGACTCGTCAATACGCCGGCAGCAGATGATGATCATATCAAACACCCATAAGACGCAAGCGGTCTGCTAAACGTAACGGCCACCCGGGTATTGAGCGATCAGAAGATCGACGAGCAAGCCCGCTCACACTCCTGTGAATCCAACCAGTAACACTTACCGTACAGTCCGGTCTGTTCGTCTGATATGTCGCATATCTCGCCTAGGGGTGGTAAACGTCAGACCCCAATAGCTTGATAATTCATGCCGACGTAGGGTCCATAACTTTCGTGAAACTACTGATAACTCTTACCAGTATATCACAGCAACCCTGGCCAGGGATTTCCTGTTATGGCCAGTCGTGCATTGCGCAACATCAACCCCCAATACCGGGAGAGACGAATCCCCTCCTATCGCTCATTGCCTCCATATGAATCGGGACTGTACCCAAAAACCACCTGTTTGCACGACTCAGTAGAGCCGTGGTAGGGTGGAAATCAAAGCACAGTGGGAGACACACAAGACTCTATGACGATCTCGGGTCAACAGACTAAGCTGTACCAGTGTCACCAGAGAACTGCCATCTGACGTGAGGTATAATACCATCTGGGAGTTCTCGGCGAGTCCGTTCAGTGTACCCAGTCTCCACTGAGCACCCGCATACCATCTCCGATGTCAAACTCCAATGGATATGGGATCATCCATCGCCCATCACATGGGTCGAGAAGATATACGCTAGTCTACTCTGGAATATCGATGCCCCGTCTCGATATTCCCACGACTAGGAACAATGAAGGATGTACTCATTGACTACCCAGGCCCCACTAGTATGATCTTCATCATAGTCCTGGAAGTCGAGTACACATCCTAAGGGCTTTATCAACATGTAATCAGAGAGACAGAAAGTATACATGTTAAGATAAAGAGCAACCAGATAGCGTACTATCATGTCGAGCAAGAAAGTCCTACCTATATATGTCCCAGCATCCACTACAATATACATCCAATGTACAGTAATGGCCTCTAGGGCATACATATAACTAACAGCAAGATATGTGTATCTACCTATCAATAATGATGTAATACCCTCCAGGTATATGTACAAGTATGTATGCATGATGTACACGTAGTTATGTCTCATATGTGTATATACCTATCACTAATGGTACAATACCATATCGGTATATAGGTAATTAGCATGTAGGCATGTCAAGGCATATGTGTAAGCATGTAGGTATACAGGTATGTTATATGTCATATGCACAATAAAAATATGGATTTTGTCTCAAGTCCCTAACCAATACAATATCACGTATGCATAGGTGTTGTACGTGTCATGGCAATTATTGACGGTGTGAGTAGCATACAATCAGTGCTTGTACAACATGAACCGTCAATAATAGTGCAGTGTCCAAGGGTACAAGTCTAAGCACAACAAGTAATAATATGCAATAAAGTTTTATGCACAATCTCTATATGTGCAATATAAACATGCGGCTAATATTATATCATATCTAACCCTGACGCATAACGCCATGCAGGCGATTCCCTTGTAGATGTTAAATCTACTCACCAACGCTCCTGGCTAAGTAAATCCAACCACTTGCTTTCCCTTCTTCGCAGCGTCCGAAGTCCTCGCCTGCGATCCTAAGATCATAAAACAATATAACAAGTATATATTAGCAATCGACAATAACACGTACCAACTACGTTTGACCGACGCACCAACTCCAAACATACTCTCAAGTGTTCGTCTAGTGGCTAACGCGCGTAGCGACAGTATGAAACCAACTCAAGAGCAAAAGCTACACAAAGACAAGAACGATATCGGCACAACCCTAGCTAGGAACGCTAAACGACACAACCACCAAGCCTAGACCCTAATCGTACCGATCGCGCATTCACAACACAATAAATAACCTGGAATCTAATATAAATAACGTCGCAACATCAAAAGAAACCCACGCCTAAATTATTCGGAAATCTAGTAAGAAACTTATATCATTTTTAGCTCAAAACTACAAGTTTTACCAAAACTAGAAATCACAAATATCACAAAAAAGCAAGATTAAACCATCCAAATCATTACTAGAATTTTAATCTCACTTAATTAGGATTTAGTAAAAGCTTAGTTTGCTAATTAGCTAATTTTACAATTTGGAAAATATCATTTAACAAACTAGCAACAAGGTTTAGTTTTCATTTGTCTAAAATTATTAACTAACCATTTCACTAATTAAAACCCTAATTTGATTACAAAAAACCTTACTAGGAATTCTAAATATGAAATTAAAAGCTTTAAATTATCATCTAATTAAGCTAATTGAAGTATTAAGCAACAATTAGAGTTTAGGGTTTGGATTTATACCTCCACAAAAGATCAAAATCAAGCAACTAGAAATCCAATTTTGCCTCCAAAATGCTAACTTTAAAGAAGATCCAAGCAAGTTTTGTGAAGAAGAATGAAGGGAAATGATTTGTATTTGAGTTTGTATGAATTATTTAGGATTTTTGATGAATTTGTGAATCTTTGAAATGAAGAAATGGAGCAAAAGAGAAGAGAGGGCAGCAAGCATGAAGGTTTCGGCCAAGGCTAAGGAAGCTAGGGTTTGTGGAATTTTGTAGAAAAATCTAGAAGAAAAATAGCAATAATTGCATAATAAAACAAAAATCCTTTATGTCATCTTTATTATTTTCTTTAAAAATTCATTCTAATTATCCAAATATCTAGATATTTTGGTGAAAAAAGTTTAGAACTTAATCTAGTGATTAACTTGGCATAGATCCATATTAGTAGTAATTAACCCAAACCAAAAAGTAATCACCACCAATAAAGTGCACAAATAAAGTATTAAAATAATATTTAATTAGGGAAATATTCTATGTGAACCAAAACTTCCAATTTACCACCAAAGCCCGCGCACTAGCTTCATTCTAGCTATACTTGGTGCAGTAAATTTTATACTGCAAAAAGATCGCTTCTAGGTTTTTACGGAAAACACCAACTATTTTACCCTAAAAACGGAAAATCGCCTAAACGATTTCCAAAACGTTACAATCTTCCCCCCTTAAAGAAATTCGGTCCCCGAATTAAAATTCTTACTATGCTAACCTTCAAAGAGATGAGTGCCAAACTTTCACATCTCGCTCGCAGCCTCTCAAATGATCACCTCACTAGTCGGCTACCCCAAAAAACCTTCACAAATGGCAAGACTCTTGACCGAAGTTTTCTCCACCTGCCGATCCACTAACACTATCGGCTACCGGTGAACGAAAAGATCGCGTCCAAACTAAATGGTCTGATGCTGAATCATGTGAGAAAGGTCATGAAGGTATTTGCAAGTATCAACACAAGGAATTGTTTACCCCAGTCAGAGCAAAGCTCTGTTCAAATTCCAAGGTGGGAAAAGAAGCAATGCTTCTGTTTTTCTCCAATCAGAGCAAAGCTCTGTCTTGAAAATTAAAGTGAAAAATTGAAATTAAAATAAATGAAGCAACGCTTCAGATTCCTTGCGCTGCGCGCAACGCGCCACGTGTCAAAATCAGACACGTCAGTACAAGGAGCGCAGCGCCCAAGGCAGCGCACCCAATCAGAGCAAGGCTCTGTTTAAAATTCAAACTTAAATTAAAGAAGCAAAGGTTCAGCTGACTTGCGCTCTGCGTTGCGCGCCACGTGGCAGCGCAGTTGCGCTGGCGCAGTGGCGCTGCGCTCTGCGATGCGCGCCACGTGGCAGCGCAGTCGCGCCAGCGCAGTCGCGCTGCACAGTGCGCTGCGCGACACGTGTCAAGAACAGGTGCACTTGCGCCAAACAGAATAAAATTCTGAAAGATTTCTCTGATCTTATCAAAACAATAAGATCCTCTCCTGTAAAACAGGAGCCCTTGGATCAAAGATCCAACGATGGGGAAAATTCCTCAAATCACTCAGAGAAAGATCTCTTTAACAAATCTAACTAATTTATGGGCACTATAAAAAGGACCCTAAGCCTCAATTCAATAGCATGAACATTTTCTAAAAGAAAAAAGAGAGAGAACTCTGAAGAACTCCTCAAGAACAAAAAAGGTAAAAACCTTTAGAAAAAGAGAAAATTCTCTTAAAAAAACAGATCATTGATCTGAGAACAAGATCAATGATCTTCAATAAGAAAGAAAACTAACTAATAATAGTGCTTTGCACTTTTTATGAACCTTTGGTTCTTTGAGATAAGAAAAACTTATCTTTTTCTTTGATCTAAATTAGATCAAGAAACCAAATAGTGCTTTGCACTTCTGTTCTTGAATCTAAAAGAGTCTTAGTGCTTTACACTTCCAAACTGCGCTGTTGCGCTCTTAGGAGAGCGCCACGTGTCAGCTCCAGAACAACTTGCGCTACGCGATAGAGCTTCGCTCTCTGTAATTAGAGCAACTCACCAAGGTACGCCACGTGTCAGCAGCGCAGCGCACTGCGCTGTTGCGCTTGCGCTCACCAGAGCGTGGCACGTGTCACCATCACATGCGCTTGCGCTCATGGGACACTGTCAGAGTATTTAATGCTCTGCATTATTAAAAAAAAGGGACAGAGCCCAATTAAAAGACCTAACAGGCCTAATAAAAAATGCCATGCATTCTAAAAAGAAAAGGGGCAGAGCCCAAACAAAATAGATGCTCTGCATCACTCATAAAAGGGCAGAGCCCAACCAAGGCAAAAATAATGCAGTGCATTACTAAAAAGGGGAAAAGCCCTAGCATAGGTCTAATTGACCAAAAACAAAAGAATTTTGAAACTGGACTTAGCCCAATCATGGCCGTAAGTCCTCAAACTAAATTGACTGAGCACGGCTGCTCCCTAAATTAATTTATATCCGGTTTAAGGGTATATCTCCGAAATCCTCTGACATCTATCGTTGTAATTCCTCAACGACGTCAGAGAGGTGACGTGTCCCAACGACCACACATGAATACGGACTGCGGGGTCCTTAAATTCGTGGACCGAAACGTCCTTAAACTAACATTGGACCGAAACGTCCTTAAACTAATGATGGACCACTACGTCCTTAAACTGGCGATGGACCGAAACGTCCTTAAACTAATGTTGGACCGAAACGTCCTTAAACTAATATCGGACCACCATGTCCCTAAACTGGAACATGGACCACCATGTCCCTAAACTGGAACATGGACCACCACGTCCCTAAACTGGAACATGGACCACCACGTCCCTAAACTAATGTTGGACCGAAACGTCCTTAAACTAATGTCGGACCAAAACGTCCTTAAACTAACGATGGACCACCACGTCCCTAAACTGGAATATGGACCACTACGTCCGTAAACTGGAATACGGACCACCACGTCTCTACACTGGAACATGGACCACTACGTCCTTAAACTGGTATTGGACCACCATGTCCCTAAACTAGAATATGGACCGCAATGTCCTTAAACTACCAATGGACCGCAATGTCCCTAAACTACCTATGGACCACTACGTCCCTAAACTGGAACAATAGAGCCCCTAACTGCTCTTTTGTCGGATCTAAATGATCCCGTTTAAGTTGATCTTAGCCTCAAATATGGCTAACGTATCCTTAAACCTTCAAACAGACTTTAGTCCCAAATTGGACTATTGATCCCCCAATCAACTCTGGCTCAAGGGTACATCTCTGAACTCCTCTGACATCTATCGTTGTAATCCTTCAACGTCGTCAGAGAGGTGATGGGTCCCGATGGCCATACATTCAATGGACCACCATGTCCCTAAACTGGCAATCGACCGCAATGTCATTAAACTAAACAATAGAGCCAATTGCTCTTTTGTTGGATCTAAACGATCCTGTTAAGTTGATCTTAGTCTCAAATTAGACTAACGTATCCTTAACAAACGTTTAAGTTGATCTTAGTCTCAAATATGGCTAACGTATCCTTAAACCAAAACACCAAACCCAAATCTAAGAAAATACGGATTTGGATTAATCCACGTCCTACGGGCGACGAAATAAATAGTCTCCGTATACAATCCACGGGCAACCACAAGAAAAACAAACACCCACGACTCGAAGTGACCAGCTGGAAAAGGAGAAAGTTGTTACCGCGATGCGGTAGCGTAATTAACTGCAGGGGCTTGCGCCTGCAGGGAAGAGCGTCCCCACAATCAAAAATCTCTCAAGCAAGGGGGAATCTGACGAAGTTTGCTACATCGGCCGCATCCGTCTAAACCTTCGATACATGGTATCATAAATCAACTTGGCATCTTCGGAGAGGTGAACGGATAGCACCAAATAGCATCTGCCCCGAATCTCAGGCAAGACGTCAGTGCCTTCGCCGTCTTTCGGAGGGGAACAGATTCTGGCATGCCCGGTGGGACCTTTTCCTCTTTCCACTCCACACTTCGTGTGTCGTGTTCACGAGCAAATCGCGGTTTGCTGTGGTTGCCTGTGGATTCAAGGTACTAAGATTTGGTGTCTTGCTCCATGCAGAAAACAGAAGATCGATGGCTTCGAACTGCACCGCTTGCAGCTGCAACTCTCACTCCGTCATTGCTGGAGGAGTGACTTATGGGCCCCAAGCGGCCTCCCTTTTCAAAATGCCAGTGGAGCAGGTGGCTCAAGCCACCACTGGACTATTTTTTGGGACCATACTCCCACCAATGAGCTTCAACGCCCCAATGACATCGCAAGAAGCTCCGAAGAAGTCGGTCTTCGATCGACTTACCACTGCCGCGACCCCTCTCAACGGGTCGCCCAACTCCACTGCTTCAGTTTTTAACGGACTGGGCCAGAGCTCTAACGGGTCCATGAAGAAGCCTGCAATACCAGAAGGCGTTATCCCGAAGCGGATAGCTTTCCCTACTCCAGTTTCAGGTGAAATCACCAAGGTTGCTTCCCCTGCTCGGAAGTCCGCTTTTGACAGGTTGGCCGTCCCTGTTCAACGGACGTCGGTCTTTAAAAGGCTGGTACCATCATATTCTGACCAACACAGGAGGCATAAGGAGGTCACCCCTATAGCTGAAACAACTCCATCAGCACGACATGCTCGACGTCGCCACTGGCGCCGAGCGAGGAAGGCTGGGGGCAACTCCCCCTCTGGGTTTACTCCTCCAGCTCCAACGGTGGGGATCGAGGCTGCTGTTCCAACCGGGAACAGCTATGAGTTGCTGAACTCGGTGCGCAGAAACTCTCCTACCGCGGTGTTGAAGCGAACTCCTTCGCCTGTAGAAAATACTCCAGAGAAGAAGCTAGGACAGCCCCCTCAACGGCTATCCTCTAAAATTTACAAGGTCTGGCGACAGGTCCAGGAGTCGGTGATTGATGAAAACTATCTCCACCGACAGAAAAGGACGGAGGTTCGGCAAAAGAAAGATTACTCTGTCAGACCAGAAGAAGCAACGGCTACTCGAGTGTCTACTGCAACGACACCCTCAACGCCAATCACTCAAAAGAGAAGAAGCCGCAAAAAGCCCCTGTGAACAAGGCACACCGTGAAAGCGCTGGACACAAACGCCCCAAGTCTGGGGGCATGGTAGTGCACACGGTTTATATGGCTTCCGGAAAGGAGGAAAGCCGCGCTTTGACGAGTCACCGACCGCTCACCCGATCAGTAACGAAAGCCCAGGAGCAACAGCAAAAACTCCAGGAAATGATGACTGCAATGGCCGCACTCACTGGGCCAAAAGAAAGCTCTGAAACGTCCTCGGATGAGCGTCAAGAACAAGAAACTGACACTGAGTTTCTTCGCCGGATATTGGAAAAGAAGGATAAAGAGGCTGCGGAACAAGCGGCCAGCATAAAGAAAATGGCCCTCCTCTTCCAAGATATGGTAGGGATGATGTTACAGCCAGACCCTCCAGCTGAAGACCCTCCAATCATTGTTGAAGATGACGGAGGGGAGACATCTAATCCCCCGACGGCTCTTTCAGCAGCCAAAGATGAAACCATTTCCAAGGCCACGCTAGACGATTATATAGCTCAGCAGATCCGGGTTCATCAGGCGAATGAAGCGGCTGGGCGAATTGTTAGAACCGGACGACCGTATCCGAGCTGGTACGACCAAATTAGTTACCCGCAGGGATATACGATCCCTAAATTCCATGTATATAAAGGGACAGGGAATCCGCATCAGCATGTCGCTCAATTCAGGGCCTTATGCGGCAGCACTGGAGGCGATGACAAATTGTTGCTTCGCCAATTCGTTGGCAGCTTAGCAGAAACAGCCTTTGAATGGTATTCGGAGCTACCTAATGACTCTGTCAAAATATTTGCGGAGATGGAGCTACTGTTCATGCAAAGATTCGCGAGTGCTAGTGAATGCACCCCGATAACAGCACTGATAAATGCCAGGATAAGGCCAGGTGAAACGTGGGTCCAATACGCAACACGATGGCGAAACCTATGGTCGAAATGTGAACAACGCATAGATGAGGCACCTGCGGTAGGCATGTTCGTGGGTACCCTTGACCCTCAAGCGCTCATCTTGCAATTCATGATGTTCTTCAGGCCGACCACCTTCTAGGCTTTGATCGACAAATTAGCACAAATGGACCAGATGCGCCATGGACCGTCTCCTCCAAAACATGATTCTCGAAATGAGAAAAGAAAAGGGAAAGCAATCGTCGCCGCCAATGCTCAACGACAGCCGAGCAATTCAAAACTGGTCCTTCGCCAAACAATGTGCGTCCGCGCCCATCCCAGTTAGTTATATGTATGCCCTAGAGGCCATTACTATACATAGGATGTATATTGCAGTGGATGCTTGGACATATATAGGGAGGACTTTCTTGCTCGACATGATAGTATGCTATCCGGTTGCTCTTTACCTTAACGTGTACACTGATTGTCTCTCTGTTACACGTTGGTAAAGCCCTTAGGATGTGTACTTGACTACCTGGACTGTGATGCGGATCATACTAGTGGGGACATGGTAGTCTATAAGTACATCCTTCAAGGTCCCTAGTCGTGGGTATATCGAGACGGGGCATCGATATACCAGAGTATACTAGCGTATACCTTCTCGACCCATACAGATGAGCGATAGATGATTCCATATCCATTAGTGTTTAACATCAGAGATGATATACGGGTGCTCAGTGGAGACTGGGTACACTGGACGGACTCGCCGAGAACTCCCAGATGGTATTATACCTTACGTCAGATGGCAGTTCTCTGGTGACACTGGTACAGGTTAGTCTGTTGGCCCGAGATCGTCATAGAGTCTTGTGTGATTCCCACTGTGCTTTGATTTCCACCTTACCATGCCCAAGAGGGCATGCAAAACGGTGGTTTTTGGGTACAGTCCCGATTCACATGGAGGCAATGAGCGATATGAGGGGATTCGTCTCTCCCGGTATAGGGAGTTGATGTTGCGCTGTGTTCGATTGGCTATAACCGGAAATCCCTGGCCAGGGTTGCTGAGATTTACTGGTAAGTGTTACCAGTAGTTTCTCGAACTGTTATAGACCTCATATTGACACGACTTATCGAGCTATTGGGGTCTGACGTTTACCACCCTTAGGCGAGATATGCGACATATCAGACGACGAGACCGGACTGTACGGTAAGTGTTACTGGTTGGATTCACATGAGTGTGAGCAGGCTTGCTCGTCGATCTTATGATCGCTCAATACCCGGGTGGCCGTTACGTTTAGCAAACCGCTTGCGGCTTGTGGGTGTTTGATATGATCATCACCTGCTGCCGGCGTATTGACGAGTCTTTAGAGTCCTACACAGAGGTTTCCTGGCTCAAGCGAAACAAAATAGGAGCGCATATGAGATATGTGCGGGACCGAGAATAATACCAGTATGTGATACTGTATTCTATTCTTGCGATTTGTATCATTGGACGGTTATATATGATATAGCCGAGATACCGAATCAAGTGTTGATTCGATACATTGATACACTTGATATTAGTCGGTTATATGCGATATGACCGTATCATTTAATCAAGTGTTGATTTAATGATTTAATGTATAATTATATATTTGATATATTACTTTACATTAACTAGTATTGGTTCACTTAAGATTGATTATCTCACTTGATTGTGCACATTGTATATATGATATAGTTTTGTGCACTAGATTGTATCATGTTCGATGATACATGCAAACTTGGGTGTATGTTTGAATTAAACCATGGTTAGTTAATGTTTAGGGTTTCATATGCTTTATTTATTTATTCATTTATTTATTCATTTGAGAAAGAAATAAAATGGTGGCTAACTTTGGATTTTGTTGAAGCTTCATGAAGCTTTGAAAGCTTGACCATTTTGTTTCTTTCCTTAACCCTAACCATTCACCTAACCCTAGTTAATTCTCTACACTTTACCATGGTTGCAATATGATAAGGGTCACTTGATTTTCTTTTGGAAATATTCTTTTTCATTCTTCTTCTTCTTCTTCTTCAAGATAAAGAAAGAAAAGCTTTCTACAAAATTTCAAGTGATGATTCCAAGTGAGAAATCCAAATCTAAAGTGAACCCACTTCCTATTTCTTCATCCTCTACCACTTGCCATGTAGTATAGGGTGTTTTCTTCACAAGTTTCATGACTTGGTGAAGTTAGAGCTTGATCTTGAGTTGCCTCGACGTAGATCATCTTCGGCATCGATGTCGACGACCTAGCCCGATCATTTCTTTGACGAAACCATAGCTAGAGTCCGGGATCCGATGATCGCAGCGGAGGGACATCATCACGGAGCTAAGGAAGTGGAGGACCAGATCTACAAAGGTTGTATTTCCATTCACTTAGTATTTAAGTTGTTAACTTGCTTGCTTGTTTCTCCTAATATCTAGTTAACGATCGCATTAGGGTTTCACGGCACCGGAAATTTTTGAATTTGGCATGGTTGATGCCTTATGAGACCTCATTAGTGTGCCTAGGAACCCTACAGTGGTATCAGAGCCTAGCTAGAGTTTTAGGCGAAGTGTAGACGAAGTTAGAAGTCCGATCGAACCCGTAAACTCCGACAAAACCCTTCTCTGTACATTTTTCAAAACAGTGGATTTTTGTGAATTAAAAATTCTCAGAAAAACAAGCAGGAAAAACTAAGAATTACTGTGAAGTACGGTCCTCTAAGTCAATAATTTGACCGCGGAACCGCGGCGAAACCATGGGTTTGGCGGCAGTTCCGCGGCCAAAATTTGGACTTAGTCCCTGAAATTTCATATATTTATTCATAGGTCCTTTCTTGGCAATTTTTTATGGGAATTTTTTAATTCCACTCAAGTGTTGAGTTTTCTAGGGTTTTTTTGGGGACTCGTTAATTTGATCGGATAATTTAACTTCGTTTATGTTTTTCCGGATATTTTAGAAACTGTTAAAAAGTTCGACCGGATATAAATACCCACTTTTTCCCCTGCCGGGAAATTCCTAAGTGTTGGATTTTTCCGTAGTTTAAGAATGTTCTAAGTAGTGCAAGTAACGCGATGGACCCACTAGAAGACAACAAACCTTAACTCGATTATGTGACCGTCTTGAACTGCCCTTTGAACCTTAGGGTTTGGGGCAGTATGGCGTGCCACATGTGAGGCGTTGGCTTGACCCTTCTACGGCTGGACCGTTGGTACTGTGACATGAAATGGATGTTTTTAAACTTATTTCAAGTGTTGAAAACCATTCGGGAAAACTTGGGTGTTTGATTGTTCGATCGGAAAGTTTAACATTTTCTATTTATCCGGAATGTGATACAACATTTGGAATTCACAAGTAGTTATGAGATAACTGAATGAATGTTATAAATCTAGCAGTTTAGTCTCACTTGATTGGTTGCCACGGAATTTTGATGCGATCAAAAGTCCGTCGCAATCACGTAGCGTACGCGGATACTCGCCGGGTAAACTTAATAGACAGCTACACCCCATAGCCCCGACCAAGTGACTGTAGGAGAACCCCGTCGTTGAAAGCATCCATTCGGGTGCTCGCGGAAGCGGTGTTCCGCCTTGGTGCACTTCGTCGACGGCATCGGGGGTGCGGCCGCCTAATAAAGTTTGCGACGAGCATTCGATCAAAATGTCGGGAATCTTGTTGAATTGCCCGACTTAACATTGAAAAGAGTTTTCGATAATGAGACTAAAATGCGGGGTTTATAATTGTTAGGCATGCGATGTCTAAGGAATTCATTTGATTAGGCATGCGATGTCTAAAGTGTTTGCGGATTCCAACTGTTGTAGTTTTACACTTTCTTTTCTGCGACCGTAAGTGTAATATGTGATATCGCCGATTTCTTTGCTATATGTCAACGACAATTGGGATGGGCATATTTACTTACGTTGATGACATGTGATGTTATGTGTTGCTGGATAAGTTATATTGGATCGTCGTGTTTGAATAGCCGGGGGGGTTTTATGTGAGATGAGTGTTTTTCATTTTCATTCATGTAAAAACTTGTATGTAATGTTCTTTTATTGGGGCACTTCCAGGTTGCGGAAGATGTCACCCTTTGTATATTATTTACTTTTCGGCACTAGGATAGACCCAAGAAGGAGGGCACAAGTAACCGGGTTCTGGAGTCCAGTGGGAGGCCAACTCGAGGAGTCGAGTCCGGGTCTCCTAACTCTAGAATTGGTAGGGTTGCTTGCCGCTCTCGTAGGGGTCTAGGGGTATGGGTTTGGCTATTCATCGCGACCGTGGAATCCGTGTTTTATACTGGCTCGTATTGAAAACACGGACGTCCTAGTATATCCAATGTTTCATATGATTCTTCTGCTGCAATATCTGTGATGTGATCATGTGATGTTCTGTGATAAATACTGTATATAGTATATATGATATATTATATAGACGTTACTTATGTTTTACACCCGCGCTAGCCCTGCCCCGCTCTGCCGTTAGTTACCTAACCTAACGGTGCACGAGGGGACATCGAGGCGAATGCGGATGGCATAAGTGTATGTCGTATTTATCTGTGATGTTTAGGTACTTAAATGATGGGACTTCATTAATGAGATTAATGAAATAAAAGAAACCTAAAGATGTTGTAGAATCGAATTTCAAAATAAAACAGGTAGCTACAGTTCTTGCTTTGCACAGTGGTATATATGATATATCCTGCACCTTATTCGATAAGGAAAGGACCGAGATCCCTTCACCGGGAGTGACTCCTTTAGCAATAACTGGCAGATGCTACACCCCTCGGTTTGTCTTTTGATAGCTTCTATAGTTTCTGCTTTGCACAGCGATATATATGATATATCCCGCACCTCATTCGACGAGGAAAGGGCCGACGATCCCTTCACCGGGAGTGACCCCTTTAGCAAAACTAGAAAAGCCTCAAAAACACTCCATTTCAAAATTCATTCGATCCTACAACGATATCAAGTTCATTACGCAATAGGTTTTCAGAAAAACCTGTCGTAGCCCTCCGTCATTTCAGATAAGTACTAGTTAGTATTCGTGCTGCGGTAGTTTGGCCTCCGTCAAGGCGTAGTGTACGGTAGCTAACTAGTGCTTATCTGCTAGTATATGATGCGATTGGATTAGGGTATTCGTACGGCGTTGTTTGGCCTCCGTCAAGGGTCGTGCGGGTAGGTTTAATTCAATCAGGAAATGACGGGTTGAGCTTGACTAGCGGACTATGGGTAGTTTGTCCTCCGTCAAGGTCATAGGACGCTAGGGGCAAAATTATCGGGAATTTCAAGTGTTGAAATTTGCAATGAGATTGCATACCTTCTATGAGATAGTTGGATCCCGATACCCACTGCGAGTAAGAGTTACTCCTGCGAGAGTTTTACACATTACAATTAGCCGATCAAGTAGGTGTCTAGAAAGGTGTTAACGAGGTTACGCCTCTGGGAAAATGAGGTTTATTATAATTAGGTTCGTGCGAAAGCACGGGGGACCTCCCTCAAAGTACCGACACTGGCCTGGCTAAAAGATTGGCGAACTTGTAGTGTATAATTAATCCCGGCTAGTCTTTCCTTTTAGGGTTTGAAGGAAGATTTGATTAAAACAGTGGGAGCCATCCTGATTAGATAAAATAATAACCAATCTATTCTTGCAAGAGCGCACGCTGAGTGTATTCTTCTCTCTCTCTCCTGGTAGCGACCATGTCATGCCTTAATCAAGATAATAATACGGATTATTGACCGAACCCGCTTGTTATACTGAGCTGGGGAACGTTGGTCCCGCTCCAACTTATAATTTTTATAAGACAGAGCAGGAAATTGGGGATTACCAGAATTCCCGTGCCGCCCAAACGAAGAAAGTGCATACTGATGCATCATCTTCGGGTGTGTTCATTACACAGAACTGTTTCTCAGTATTCTTTATGTCCTGGATATGAGATACCGGATCAGGATCCCACATATGTAATTTGTTACATGGGCAACAGATAGGTAAAGAACTGAGAACGGGTGATAAGTTTCATGAGACAGAAAACGGGGCAAGTGTTGCAGCCAAATCTGTTGATCACTGTCACCCTGTATTACCAATACATTGATTCTGAACGAATGTTATTAGATACCGAACCTGATATACAAAATCTTATCACTCTCTTTATTAGTAAAGAAATGATAAAATTTTGTATTGTTGGATAATGTTTTGAACATTTCCTATATCAAAAGTTGATCGGTTCAAGGCACGTTATCTAAAAGCATTGATGTTCTAAATCAAACTATAGTTTTTAGTATACAGAACACACACAAGAGGAAGAGTTCAGAAATGAACGAATCCTTCTTGAGGCATTGTAGACTAGGTCATATCAATGCGACCCGACTAGCTAAAGTTACATGTAGATGCATATTTAAATCAGTTTGAATTTACATCTTTTGAAACTTGCCAATCATGTCACAAAGATATAATGACACCAGCTCTGTTTATTGGAAACAGAGAAAGAGTTAGTGAACTCTTAGGATGATACATGTTGATGTATAAAGGTCCCCTGTCTACACGTGCCAAGACCAGTTCTTTGTACTTCATTACATTCTCTCATGATCTCTCAAGATTCAGACATATGTTCCTGTTGAAACACAAGTCCGAACCTTTTGAGATATTCACGGAATATAAGTTAGAAGTAGAGAACCAAAATGAGGGTATAAGTATTATGTCCTTTGATGCGATCAGGGAGGAGAATACTTGAGCACGGAATTCCTGGACTATTCTAAAGGAGAATGAGATTCTCTCTCAGCATTACTCCTCCATATACACCATAGCACGATGGTATATCGGGGCGGAGCAATTGCACCCTATTCGATATGGTGCGCTCTATGATGAGTAATACTGAGTTACCTGTTTCCTTTTGGGAGTTATGCGCTTGAGAAGCTACATACCTATTGAATAAGGTTCGAATCAGATCACAGCCTACCACTCCATATGAGATATGGTATGAGAAGAGCCCATGTCTTAAGCTAGTTAAGATTTGGGGTTGTCCGGCCTATGTCTAAAAGCAAAATCCGGACAAGCTCGAGGCAAGGTCAGTTATGTAGAATTGGAAAGGTTCCAGCTATGTAAACTATAGCAGATGATTTGGTACAACCAAAGGATTCAGTAGATACCAACGAACCTCAGCCTCTCCGCCGATCTAGTAGGGTTTCTCACCCACCTGAGAGATACTTCAGTTTCTCTATGACAGTGGGAGCGAGGATTGCATCATGAGATAATGACCCAACTAGTTTCGAGCTGGCCATCAGGAGTGGGACTCTATAAGAATGGCTGGATGCTTAGCGATCTGAGATGGAATCCTTATACACCAACAAAGTATGGACTTTGGTTGCTATATCTGAAGGGTTAAATCCCCATCGGGAGCAAGTATATCTTGAGAAGATTACTTGGTGTAGATGGAAAAGTTGAGACTTTCAAAGCAAGACTTGTTAAAGGTTTTCGTCATCGACTAGGCGTGGATAATGATGAAACCTTTTCCAGTGGCTGTGCTTAAGTCCATCCGGATCCTACTTGCCACGGCTACATACCATGACTACGATATCTGGCGGTTGGGTGTCATGACTGCTTTTCTAAAATGATGTTTTAAAAGAGAGCGTCTGTAAGTACACAGCCAGAGGGCTTCGTAGACAGTGGGAGCAGCGGAAACGTGTGCAAGATGCTTTATAGGATAAAGCAGGCATCGCGGAGTTGGAACGTCTGTTTTGATGTAGTAGTCAAAGAGTTTGACATTATCAAAATGGTAGATGAACCTTGTATAAACAAAAAGGTAGTAGGGAGTATGGTGACGATCCCCGTAGAGTACGTGGATGACATACTCTTGATAGGGAAGGAATTTCATATGCTACGCTCGGTCAATCTCCACTTATCTCAAGGATTCTCCATAAAGGATCAAAATGATACCTACTAAATCCTGGGTTTTGGATCTATGAGATAGATCTAATTGGGTGCTAGGATACTCACTAGTTGTAGTAAGATGGTATCAATCGATCCTGGGGAGAATCACTGGAAAGGTTCCAGGGTGATAAGGACGACTGAAAGTCAGTCACAGGCATTGTCTTTACCTTCAGTAAAGGGACGGTATGTTGGAAGAGTTCCAAGCTAGATACCGTGGCAAACTAGACGATAAAGGCTGGATACATCGCTACTTAAGATGCTACCAAAGAGGCTGTTTGGGTGTATATTGGTTCATAAGATGAACTAGGTTCCTACCATTGTGTGACAATGGAAGTCTGGCTTTGGCCCAGGAACCCCGGTCCCATCAGTGACCCAGACATAATCTAAGGCAGTATCACCTGATCATGGAGATGGTTGATCTCCATGGTGATCGAGGTTAGGAGAACAGACTCAGAGGACAACACGGCGGATCCACTCACAAAGGCCTTTTCCCAGAGAGAGACTTTTATGGGATGGTTGAGTATGAGATACTAAAACCACTGCTATACAGATGGCCCTAGTGCAAGTGGGAGATTGTTAGTTATATGTATACCCTAGAGGCCATTACTATATATAGGATGTATATTGTAGTGGATGCTTGGACATATATAGGGAGGACTTTCTTGCTCGACATGATAGTATGCTATCTAGTTGCTCTTTACCTTAACGTGTACACTGATTGTCTCTCTGTTACATGTTGGTAAAGCCCTTAGGATGTGTGCTTGACTACCTGGACTGTGATGCGGATCATACTAGTGGGGACATGGTAGTCCATAAGTACATCCTTCAAGGTCCCTAGTCGTGGGTATATCGAGACAGGGCATCGATATACCAGAGTAGACTAGCGTATACCTTCTCGACCCATACAGATGGGCGATGGATGATCCCATATCCATTGGTGTTTGACATCAGAGATGATATACGGGTGCTCAGTGGAGACTGGGTACACTGGACGGACTCGCCGAGAACTCCCAGATGGTATTATACCTTACGTCAGATGGCAGTTCTCTGGTGACACTGGTACAGGTTAGTCTGTTGACCCGAGATCGTCATAGAGTCTTGTGTGATTCCTACTGTGCTTTGATTTCCACCTTACCACATCCAAGAGGGCGTGCAAAATGGTGGTTTTTGGGTACAGTCCCGATTCACATGGAGGCAATGAGCGATATGAGGGGATTCGTCTCTCCCGGTATAGGGAGTTGATGTTGCGCTGTGTTCTATTGGCTATAACCGGAAATCCCTGGCCAGGGTTGCTGAGATTTACTGGTAAGTGTTACCAGTAGTTTCTCAAACTGTTATAGACCTCATATCGACACGACTTATCGAGCTATTGGGGTCTGACGTTTACCACCTCTAGGCGAGATATGCGACATATCAGACGACGAGACCGGACTGTACGGTAAGTGTTACTGGTTGGATTCACAGGAGTGTGAGCGGGCTTGCTCGTCGATCTTCTGATCGCTCGATACCCGGATGGCCGTTACGTTTAGCAGACCGCTTGCGGCTTGTGGGTGTTTGATATGATCATCACCTGCTGCCGGCGTATTGACGAGTCTTTAGAGTCCTACACAGAGGTTTCCTGGCTCAAGAGAAAAAAAATAGGAGCGCATATGAGATATGTGCGGGACCGAGAATAATACCAGTATGTGATACTGTATTCTATTCTCACGATTTATATCATTGGACGGTTATATATGATATAGCCGAGATACCGAATCAAGTGTTGATTCGATACATTGATACACTTGATATTAGTCGGTTATATGCGATATGACCGGATCATTAAATCAAGTGTTGATATAATGATTTAATGTATAATTATATATTTGATATATTACTTTACATTAACTAGTATTGGTTCACTTAAGATTGATTATCTCACTTGATTGTGCACATTGTATATATGATATCGTTTTGTGCACTAGATGTATCATGTTCGATGATACATGCAAACTTGGGTGTATGTTTGAATTAAACCATGGTTAGTTAATGGTTAAGGTTTCATATGCTTTATTTATATATTCATTTATTTATTCATTTGAGAAAGAAATAAAATGGTGGCTAACTTTGGATTTTGTTGAAGCTTCATGAAGCTTTGAAAGCTTGACCATTTTGTTTCTTTCCTTAACCCTAACCATTCATCTAACCCTAGTTAATTCTCTACACTTTACCATGGTTGCAATATGATAAGGGTCACTTGATTTTCTTTTGGAAATATTCTTTTTCATTCTTCTTCTTCTTCTTCTTCAAGATGAAGAAAGAAAAGCTTTCTACAAAATTTCTAGTGATGATTCCAAGTGAGAAATCCAAATCCAAAGTGAACCCACTTCCTATTTCTTCATCCTCTACCGCTTGCCATGTAGTATAGGGTGTTTTCTTCACAAGTTTCATGACTTGGTGAAGTTGGAGCTTGATCTTGAGTTGCCTCGACGTAGATCATCTTCGGCATCGATGTCGACGACCTAGCCCGATCATTTCTTCGACGAAACCATAGCTAGAGTCCGGGATCCGATGATCGCAGCGGAAGGACATCATCACGGAGCTAAGGAAGTGGAGGACCGGATCTACAAATGTTGTATTTCCATTCACTTAGTAGTTAAGTTGTTAACTTGCTTGCTTGTTTCGCCTAATATCTAGTTAACGATCGCATTAGGGTTTCTCGGCACCGGAAATTTTTGAATTTGGCATGGTTGATGCCTTGTGAGACGTCATTAGTGTGCCTAGGAACCCTACAATCCCTCGAGGAGAGACTAAGACGTTCTTACTCGTTTCCTCAGAATAAAACGAAAAGACTGTTCGAGCTGGCAGTGCGCAACAGACTCATCAATCTGCCGAGTCCAAAGCATCTGTCACAGCCAGACGATCTTAATAATCCCAATTATTGCCCTTACCACCAAGCGGTAAGTCACCCGATCGAGGATTGTTTCGTATTTAAGGGATGGATCGAGGATCAGTACCTACAAGGCAAATTCGCGCTGTCTGAAAATTGGAAGGTAAACCCGCCACAGCCGCATACTCCAAAGAAAACGGATACAATGGGTGCAGCTTGTTCTATCGTCGAAGATGTAAATGATGGAGAAAACTCATCAGATGAATCCGAAGACTACGTAGCGACTTGTCATGTGATTTCTCATTCACTGGCAGATGATGAAGAGGCTTCTTGCGCCGAGAAACCAATGGCGAACCCTGAGCCGGAGACTCTACAGCCATCAGACGAGTTGATCGATGTCTTCCTAAATGAAATTCGTCTGAAAGCAAAAGCCAATCAAGAGCGTGAAATGGCCATACTGGAAAGAGCCAAGGCATTCCCGTCAAATCAAAAGCCATACACTGCAGGTAAAAACAAATTCAAGACGAGGAAAAGGTTCGCCAAAGCTCTATCAGTAGGAATGAAGCTACCGCCCTCTGAAGAAAATACTCTCGCTGAGGGCAAAATGTGAAGCTCGTAGACGCCGAAAAAATGCGATAGATGAGCGCAAAAGAGCCGCCGACGATTGTCATATAGCCGACTCCAAAGGATCACAAATTATTACCTTTGGAAGCGACTCTGACGAAGAAGCTACCCCCAACCCTTCTCTCGGGGAATCTAGTTCAAAAATAAAGGAATTGAGGAGCTGCGAGAACGTTCAGCCGTACAATCGCACGCTACTCAAAAAAAATCTCAGCTCCGCAAACAACGGAGCGAACAAAAAGGATAAAGGAAAAGGAAAAACGGCCTTCGTCGCCAGCGCTCAACAACAATCAAGTGACCCTAGACCGGTTGCTCGCCAAAGCAAAAAGCGGCAACCCCTCCAGGAAAAGTTGAAACGTCCTTACTCGTTTCCGCAAGATAAAACAAGGGGACTGTTCGAACTGGCAGTGTGCGACAGACTCATCAATCTGCCGAGTCCAAAACGTCCGTTACGGCCAGGCGATGTTAATAATCCTAATTATTGCCCTTACCATCAAACGGTAGGTCATCTGATCGAGGATTGCTACGTCTTCAAAAACTGGGTTGAAGATCAATACCAACAGGGCAAGTTCGTCATCTCCGAAAACTGGAAGGTGAGCCCGTGTCACGACCCGAAAGAGCACGTGACTGGCCCTTGAACCATATGAAGTCTATAGGACTCCATCTGATCCAAGTAAGCCGAAAGCCCAGAAATCTAAAACCATTTAAGAAATAAGTAAAGAATTTGTTTTAAAGAAGTGAAGAAATACATGTTTGAAATCAAGATTTTTAAATAACTAAGCCGAAGGTACGTTTTGAAAACAACAAGTCTTTTCTAAAAATTTCGGCAGAGTTTCTTTTGTAAAACTGGCCCCGAATGGGGTACAACAAGTAACAATATATGCAATGATAAAGGCATCCCCAAGCGAGAGCTAGCTCTTCGTCAATCGACGGTCACAACCACACAACGATATAATATACAACGCCAAGTGGCGAGGATCAAATCCAAAAGAAACTCAAAAGCAACAAGAAAACCACAATACTACTAAGCGCGACTCTAAGGTCGAATAATACATCACTAGTCTAGGTCTGAAACAATATACAAGTTTTGGTTGATGGAAATTCTAGATACAATGAAATAAATAAATACAATGGTGGTTCTTGATGCGAAAGAATCCACCTACCAAAGCAAATCACCCGCAAGAAGGTAGTGTGCCAGAAATGCCGCAATAAAACCTGTACGGCAGAACCTGCAAGAACTGTGGCACAACGGGGGTGAGTTGCCAACTCGTGAATAGAAACATCTACAAGCAGAAACCGAATGCAAGACATAAACCTAAGTCAACGATCAGTAATACAATCCACAAGAGTACATCTGAGTGTAATAAGGTGGCAAGGTAACATCTAATCATGTATGTAGTGCCAGGTACTCAGGTAATAACATGCCATCAGTATAAGGTATGTCTGCATGAAGTAAATATGATGAAATATCAATGATATCAATACACATATATTAGCGTCCCATACCACTAATATTGGTGTAAGGGTATATATAACAGCGCCCTCATACCCTGTTATATATACAAATGAAGTATGATCAGTGTAAATCCAGTCTGTATATGATCCATGTCTGTGAATATGTGGAACCCGTCCACCCGTCACCCAATGACAATAAGCATCATGTATGCAATGTGAGGATATAAACAAAATCATGGAAAAACATCATGAAACCCGTGCCTAGCATCGACACGTAAATCCTCCTGTATCGGGCATCCGTCATTCCGGGTCAGCCCTCTCTCAAAGTATATATCTATCGGGAATCCGTCAGTCCGGGTCATCCCTCTCTCTGAGTATATATCGGGAATCCGTCAGTCCGGGTCATCCCTCTCTCTGAGTATATATCGGGAATCCGTCAGTCCGGGTCATCCCTCTCTCAATACATGCCTCTAGCACCGAGAAAACATGGGGCGACGCCCCAAATATCATATCAAGGGAACCGGGTTTTTTCATAATAAAGCATCTTTTCTTAAATAATCCCACGGTCCTCAAAATCAGAAATCACATGAAAATCCACATCAAGAATAAATCCAATGCGATGTGCTATGCAATCAATCCATGATGTATGCGACATGTAAAGAAAGGTAACCATATCTAAAATCATGCAGCATGGAATAGTAATGTGCATATGTCGAGGGAAACCGCTCCTTTAGAATGAATCATCTATGATTGTGTACAGGTACATGTGTACAATATGCCAAGCAAGAATCATATCATGAATGCCACAGTACTACAGTGCAGTGGCATGGCAATTATCGATGATGAAGTGTGTGAGCCGGCAAAAAGTGTACGTGGAACATACGCATCATCGATAATGGTGCTGGTGTCCTAGCAGCATGATAATAATATAGCAATGAATATATGCCAGCAATGCGAATAGCATGAAGATGCAGAAATCTAGTAGTCGACATCACAGTGAAGTATCTACTATGCAACTACATCTAAGTAACAGGTCGATCAGGAGGGGTAGGTGTGGAAACCACCTAAATCTGAGTCGGTATATATAAAGATACATAGTCGGTGATCTCGCCTCAATATCATATCGTAAGATATCCTCGAGTTTTGAGTGCGGATCTATCATCAATATCGGCTCGTACGGTAAATCATCGTACGGCATCCCAATAGCTGGGTACAGGTCAACATCTCACTATCTCATCACATAACAGGCATCACTATCATCAGATCACATCATCTGGGGGTACTACTCTATGTCTAGTACAAGTCGATACCATCAATAAAGTATGCATGCGGGGGTAAACACATATCCCAAGCCCGCAAGAATCACAAGTCATATCCCACATATGAATCGTATCAAATCACCGATCTCACGGCACCAAGCCCACATCATCGACTCATCTCCAAAGTCATCACATATCATCAATCACAGTGCAAGTATAAGTGATAAGCAAGGGTCTATGTGTGGGTGTAATTCTATCCTAGGGTTCGCGACTATGAACTACACTAGTCACTTCTAACCCTATACTATCCATAATACACTTATTATCACAATAAACTACATAGTAATCTATCTACGGACTGCGGGGGTGCTATACGCCATCCACCCGACTTCCCCCTGTAGATATAATCTACTCACCTTGCATCATCATTTGCGGACATCACCACGCATTTGCTTGTCGCCCCGAAGTCTTCGTGGGTACCTACACATCAAATATCGTATATGCGCATTAAAACCAAATCCAAGCTAAAACGGCGCATGAAATCCAAAACGATACGATAAGGGGGCCTATAGGTGAGAACCTATGGCACGCTTTCAAAACCATCAATAAATCCTCTATATCGTCGTATAAACGCCAAATAGTCGAGGCAAAACACATTCCACCATTTCAGAATCAAAAATACGGAATACGGAAACACGAATCCAAAATAGCAACTTAGGATATATGTCCCAGATTTTACCCTAGATAGAATCTGTCAAAACTAGAAGTACCCTGGGTCAACACTACAGGAACTGGGGCTGTGCACAGAAAACGAGGAGATTCCTCACTGGTCTGGCCGCAATTTGCGGCCAGAAAGGGGATTTTGGCGGCCTGAAGGTGGAGTGGGGAGCTAGGGTTTTGGGTGTTGCCTCTCTGGTGCCTGCACATCTTACTGTCCACTCAATATTATTTTAGGAGTCTCAGGGTGTTAGCAGATTCTCAATCACAGTGACAGATTCCAGATTTTCCCCGATATTGGTTTCTAAAATCCGTATTCTGGTTTTAGCTTCAGGTTTGGGGTTCCAATTCATACACTAGGGTGTTGGTAAGACCTCTACTGAGCTCAATTTCATAATGCAACACCAATTTCACTCAAACCCTAACTAGGTTTTCATCAAGTCCATAATATCACACAATATCGATTAAATCTTAACATGGGGTAAGGGAAATGCTATAGCTAAACTAATGGTTCAGAAATTACCTCCATTAGCAACTCAAGAATTTTCTTGAGTTGCCCCTAGTGGCCAAAATCCTTGCTTCTTTAGCTCCATGTGTAGATCTAGGGATTTTGCACAACTTTAATGAAATGGACATGTGGTTTTGAGGTTGTTTTTGAGGTGAAGTGAGGAGTTGAAAAGGGAGGGAAAGGGGGGTGCAGGAGCAGCAGCAGCAAATGGTGGGAGAGGGAGAGAAATGAGGAGGAGAGTGATGAGAAAAGGCTAAGGTTTTTAGTCAAAGTCCTCACCTACTCTCTCTCTCTCACCATACCTATTTTCTTTTCTCTTTTTCTTTTTCTTTTCCCCCAAAACCCTTCTCACAAGAATAGTAGCTCCAAATAACATGAAAGAGAAATGCACAAGTGTGATAAAAATGATATGTGCAAGTTTTGCACAAAATTGCCAAAAAAACCCGATTAGCGATTTTAATCGCGATTAGCACTAAATTAGTGTCAAACTAATCACAAAAACTTAAAAATGTCATAATTCATTAATTTACCCTATTTTAGAATTTTCCATAATTTTTCTAACATTTTTCCTATTTAATTTCATTTAATTATAGATTTAATATTAAAATAATCAGTAAAATAATATTAAAATATAAAAATTCCCAAAATTAATATTTTATATTTTTGAAAATGTTACAATCTACCCCCCTTAAAGAAATTCGGTCCCCGAATTTAAATTTAAACACCCAATACTAAAACAATTTCAGTAATAATCCAATTTGTCGGGGCTCCGAAAATATCAATACAGAGAGAATATCATAAAATGTACCGCTCTACTAGAAATCAATCCCAAAATGCATATATAAGAATATCCTATGCGTCTGGTGCGCAAGGAATCAAAATCCATAAATGTGTCAAACAGGTATACAAACAACATCTAGGTGCAACTGGTGTGCACGAAACATCTGTCGTAGGCAACGTGTGTGCCTGACAGAAAAAAAATCAGGTGCATGTGACATGCACGAAGAATCCCGATTTAGTGCATCTGGCGTGCACCAAAATCGTATATCAAAACACTAAAGGTGCATGAAAATTACGCTGGAAGTGCAAATCAATTCACTGCATACGGTAGGCATGAAATCTCAATCAATATCTAAAATGTAATAACTCTGCGCAAAATATATAAATATCCAGTGGGTGCATGAATCCAATATCATGAAACTTAATCATCAAAACTAAATCATGCAAACAGAACGCCCCAAAATACCGAAATCCAAAATGACGGATACGTGATAATCGAATCACAAAATCACAAATCATAAATACCGTCGTCGGTAGTTCCTCCTTCGAGGTCGAGAAGGAGTCGGTGCATCCACTGCTAGCAGCGCAGGATATCTACTTGCCTCTTGTTCACGGTCTGGCGTCCTCTGACTCTGGGTCCTTATCTTCCTTGCGGATTTCCTATCTCGCAGTCAATCGGCTCATCGGCCCTGTCAGGTGTGCTAACGGGGACGATTCCGTTCGGCACTTCTCTGGTCATCTCTCGGTCAATCCTCACGACCACTCGTAAGGCAGCATATCACTGGCGTCGGCCTCTGGCTCTCTGAAAGCACATCACACATTTGATCCTGGGTGCAAACATCATTACAGCAACGTCCTGGAAGGAATCCTGCTCAAGGTCTCTTCCAATCATGCCTATGCCGATCTGTACGGAGGCTGGTACTCTTACACAACCTCCTTACACTGGAAAGACATCTGTGTCCTCAACACAAAATTTTCTCAGAAACTGGTCACATCCCAACGTCTCTGTAAGCATATCAGGTCTCTAGTCTCGACGGGAAGTAATGGCAGCTCGTCAGTGTCTCACACGAACCTCTCGTCCCGCTGGGTGTGCGCAATACGACCACTCCCGGGTCTAGGTCTCCTCGTATCGTACTCCAGAAAGGTCCTGTCGAGGTTCCTTTCTCAAATCTCATTCCTGCCGAATTGCCCTGAAGTCATCATCCAATGCTGAAGCTAAAGCTTATTCCGGAACGGCTGCATACTTATCGCGCCTCTTTCTGGAAGATATATCCATATTCCACGCCTCTGGGTGCGCATCACATCTCTGATGTCGGCGGAGTGGGGCGTCATCTCGTCGAAATATCTTGCGAACTCTTTTCTTCACTCTGCGTCAATATCGACTGATTCGGACTCGTCTCATCATGGCTGCACGAACTGCGCTCCGACGGCTATGCTCGCATCTGGAGTCTCCCAAGCAGTGTCCCATCACGATATCCGAAAGATGTCGAACCATCCGATCGACTCGTCAGATCCTCATAATCCCCCAAGAGCTCACATCTCGGGTACAGTTTAATAGTATCGAGTACATGCCACAGCGTCGGTGGTCCAGCCGTAGAAGGGCAAACCCAAGCCTCACTAATGGCGCCGAGGAACCGCCGCAAACCCGAAGGTTCAAAGGCTTTCACACGGTCATTAAGTCGAGTTAGGGTTTCATTCTTCTAGAGGGTCCATAGAATCACCTGCATGTCTTTCCGTATACTTTAAACTTGGAAAATGGGCTCCTGACATTCGATCGTCTCTATCGACTCTCAACGAACCTGCGTAAAGTCGTCTCTAGCCGGAAACAATCTATCTGATGACCTCGCATCGGTAACCGAACGAACCACATGTCCTAGTCATTTATCCTCAGGTGACTAGCGACTCACTATCACGTCTCCAAGAACATGCTCATGCTGCAGTAGCTCCAACCATCTGGGCGATATCTCATCATTTGCAGCAGCAACTGGCTCATTCGCCTGTACGCCGAACAGCGCCTCAATCCTCCAGAAAAGGCAACACATTGGCGGTCATCTTTGAATCGGTCTGCTCTAGATCTGAGCAAAACTCTCCACACTGGAAATCTTCAACTCAACTGGGCCCGCTCTGGCGCAAAATCGGACGAATCACCTTCGTCTCTCAAATCGGCTAGACTAGCTCACATCTGTCTCATACCTGCCTGAAATCTCCGGCAATCTCAGCTCGTAAGCTCCGAAAGCAACATCCTGTCAATCTCAGCAATAGCTGGTCCATCTGTCTGCACGGTAGGCGACATCACAATCTCTGAGGTATGCTGTACATCAACCGTCCTCTCTCAACTGGCAGCTCTAACAATAGCCCGATCGTCCGGTGCAAGACCAAGCACTCGCCTCCACTAGAGGTCAAAATCACCAATACTAACTCGAGACGTTCCCATGTCACCAGCAAACACAATGGTCGGCCCTCGTGCCAAATGAGCTCACACCGGCCGTAACCCTAGCAGCAGCCCAAACTGCGCTCAAACATGGTGACAGGAACCTCAATCGAGTATCAAAGAGAGCACATCAGTGGCCAGAAGGGAAACAACAGATCCAAAGTGGATACATGATCATAGGAAGGAACAGCATCAATGAAGGTATGATCATGAAACTAATAGAATCGGGAATCTCAAATGGATGAATAATCCTGGATATAAAGAGAATCACTGATCTCGAAAAATATGCACATCCTAAGGTTCCTTAAGCGGAGTGGCGTGTCGTAAGTATGCCGCGGAACATACCAACGGTACGTCACTCTACTTTAGTCACCTATTCCATCAACCAAGGGTCGTCCTATGCGAAGAAAGTTCGGGTCTAACACCCCCTCGACCAAGTCTAAGTTCCGTAAGGTCAAGCCTAAGTTCCGTATATAAATAACTCCCTAGGCTCCACATAGTCAAACTTAGACTCGAACCAAGGTCAACCTAGCGCTCTGATACCAACTTTGTCACGACCCGAAAGAGCACGTGACTGGCCCTTGAACCATATGAAGTCTATAGGACTCCATCTGATCCAAGTAAGCCGAAAGCCCAGAAATCTAAAACCATTTAAGAAATAAGTAAAGAATTTGGTTTAAAGAAGTGAAGAAATACATGTTTGAAATCAAGATTTTTAAATAACTAAGCCGAAGGTACGTTTTGAAAACAACAAGTCTTTTCTAAAAATTTCGGCAGAGTTTCTTTTGTAAAACTGGCCCCGAATGGGGTACAACAAGTAACAATATATGCAATGATAAAGGCATCCCCAAGCGGGAGCTAGCTCTTCGTCAATCGACGGTCACAACCACACAACGATATAATATACAACGCCAAGTGGCGAGGATCAAATCCAAAAGAAACTCAAAAGCAACAAGAAAACCACAATACTACTAAGCGCGACTCTAAGGTCGAATAATACATCACTAGTCTAGGTCTGAAACAATATACAAGTTTTGGTTGATGGAAATTCTAGATACAATGAAATAAATAAATACAATGGTGGTTCTTGATGCGAAAGAATCCACCTACCAAAGCAAATCACCCGCAAGAAGGTAGTGTGCCAGAAATGCCGCAATAAAACCTGTACGGCAGAACCTGCAAGAACTGTGGCATAACGGGGGTGAGTTGCCAACTCGTGAATAGAAACATCTACAAGCAGAAACCGAATGCAAGACATAAACCTAAGTCAACGATCAGTAATACAATCCACAAGAGTACATCTGAGTGTAATAAGGTGGCAAGGTAACATCTAATCATGTATGTAGTGCCAGGTACTCAGGTAATAACATGCCATCAGTATAAGGTATGTCTGCATGAAGTAAATATGATGAAATATCAATGATATCAATACACATATATTAGCGTCCCATACCACTAATATTGGTGTAAGGGTATATATAACAGCGCCCTCATACCCTGTTATATATACAAATGAAGTATGATCAGTGTAAATCCAGTCTGTATATGATCCATGTCTGTGAATATGTGGAACCCGTCCACCCGTCACCCAATGACAATAAGCATCATGTATGCAATGTGAGGATATAAACAAAATCATGGAAAAACATCATGAAACCCGTGCCTAGCATCGACACGTAAATCCTCCTGTATCGGGCATCCGTCATTCCGGGTCAGCCCTCTCTCAAAGTATATATCTATCGGGAATCCGTCAGTCCGGGTCATCCCTCTCTCTGAGTATATATCGGGAATCCGTCAGTCCGGGTCATCCCTCTCTCTGAGTATATATCGGGAATCCGTCAGTCCGGGTCATCCCTCTCTCAATACATGCCTCTAGCACCGAGAAAACATGGGGCGACGCCCCAAATATCATATCAAGGGAACCGGGTTTTTTAATAATAAAGCATCTTTTCTTAAATAATCCCACGGTCCTCAAAATCAGAAATCACATGAAAATCCACATCAAGAATAAATCCAATGCGATGTGCTATGCAATCAATCCATGATGTATGCGACATGTAAAGAAAGGTAACCATATCTAAAATCATGCAGCATGGAATAGTAATGTGCATATGTCGAGGGAAACCGCTCCTTTAGAATGAATCATCTATGATTGTGTACAGGTACATGTGTACAATATGCCAAGCAAGAATCATATCATGAATGCCACAGTACTACAGTGCAGTGGCATGGCAATTATCGATGATGAAGTGTGTGAGCCGGCAAAAAGTGTACGTGGAACTACGCATCATCGATAATGGTGCTGGTGTCCTAGCAGCATGATAATAATATAGCAATGAATATATGCCAGCAATGCGAATAGCATGAAGATGCAGAAATCTAGTAGTCGACATCACAGTGAAGTATCTACTATGCAACTACATCTAAGTAACAGGTCGATCAGGAGGGGTAGGTGTGGAAACCACCTAAATCTGAGTCGGTATATATAAAGATACATAGTCGGTGATCTCGCCTCAATATCATATCGTAAAATATCCTCGAGTTTTGAGTGCGGATCTATCATCAATATCGGCTCGTACGGTAAATCATCGTACGGCATCCCAATAGCTGGGTACAGGTCAACATCTCACTATCTCATCACATAACAGGCATCACTATCATCAGATCACATCATCTGGGGGTACTACTCTATGTCTAGTACAAGTCGATACCATCAATAAAGTATGCATGCGGGGGTAAACACATATCCCAAGCCCGCAAGAATCACAAGTCATATCCCACATATGAATCGTATCAAATCACCGATCTCACGGCACCAAGCCCACATCATCGACTCATCTCCAAAGTCATCACATATCATCAATCACAGTGCAAGTATAAGTGATAAGCAAGGGTGTGTGTGTGGGTGTAATTCTATCCTAGGGTTCGCGACTATGAACTACACTAGTCACTTCTAACCCTATACTATCCATAATACACTTATTATCACAATAAACTACATAGTAATCTATCTACGGACTGCGGGGGTGCTATACGCCATCCACCCGACTTCCCCCTGTAGATATAATCTACTCACCTTGCATCATCATTTGCGGACATCACCACGCATTTGCTTGTCGCCCCGAAGTCTTCGTGGGTACCTACACATCAAATATCGTATATGCGCATTAAAACCAAATCCAAGCTAAAACGGCGCATGAAATCCAAAACGATACGATAAGGGGGCCTATAGGTGAGAACCTATGGCACGCTTTCAAAACCATCAATAAATCCTCTATATCGTCGTATAAACGCCAAATAGTCGAGGCAAAACACATTCCACCATTTCAGAATCAAAAATACGGAATACGGAAACACGAATCCAAAATAGCAACTTAGGATATATGTCCCAGATTTTACCCTAGATAGAATCTGTCAAAACTAGAAGTACCCTGGGTCAACACTACAGGAACTGGGGCTGTGCACAGAAAACAAGGAGATTCCTCACTGGTCTGGCCGCAATTTGCGGCCAGAAAGGGGATTTTGGCGGCCTGAAGGTGGAGTGGGGAGCTAGGGTTTTGGGTGTTGCCTCTCTGGTGCCTGCACATCTTACTGTCCACTCAATATTATTTTAGGAGTCTCAGGGTGTTAGCAGATTCTCAATCACAGTGACAGATTCCAGATTTTCCCCGATATTGGTTTCTAAAATCCGTATTCTGGTTTTAGCTTCAGGTTTGGGGTTCCAATTCATACACTAGGGTGTTGGTAAGACCTCTACTGAGCTCAATTTCATAATGCAACACCAATTTCACTCAAACCCTAACTAGGTTTTCATCAAGTCCATAATATCACACAATATCGATTAAATCTTAACATGGGGTAAGGGAAATGCTATAGCTAAACTAATGGTTCAGAAATTACCTCCATTAGCAACTCAAGAATTTTCTTGAGTTGCCCCTAGTGGCCAAAATCCTTGCTTCTTTAGCTCCATGTGTAGATCTAGGGATTTTGCACAACTTTAATGAAATGGACATGTGGTTTTGAGGTTGTTTTTGAGGTGAAGTGAGGAGTTGAAAAGGGAGGGAAAGGGGGGTGCAGGAGCAGCAGCAGCAAATGGTGGGAGAGGGAGAGAAATGAGGAGGAGAGTGATGAGAAAAGGCTAAGATTTTTAGTCAAAGTCCTCACCTACTCTCTCTCTCTCACCATACCTATTTTCTTTTCTCTTTTTCTTTTTCTTTTCCCCCAAAACCCTTCTCACAAGAATAGTAGCTCCAAATAACATGAAAGAGAAATGCACAAGTGTGATAAAAATGATATGTGCAAATTTTGCACAAAATTGCCAAAAAAACCCGATTAGCGATTTTAATCGCGATTAGCACTAAATTAGTGTCAAACTAATCACAAAAACTTTAAAATGTCATAATTCATTAATTTACCCTATTTTAGAATTTTCCATAATTTTTCATAATTTTTCTAACATTTTTCCTATTTAATTTCATTTAATTATAGATTTAATATTAAAATAATCAGTAAAATAATATTAAATTATAAAAATTCCCAAAATTAATATTTTATATTTTTGAAAATGTTACAATCTACCCCCTTAAAGAAATTCGGTCCCCGAATTTAAATTTAAACACCCAATACTAAAACAATTTCAGTAATAATCCAATTTGTCGGGGCTCCGAAAATATCAATACAGAGAGAATATCATAAAATGTACCGCTCTACTAGAAATCAATCCCAAAATGCATATATAAGAATATCCTATGCGTCTGGTGCGCAAGGAATCAAAATCCATAAATGTGTCAAACAGGTATACAAACAACATCTAGGTGCAACTGGTGTGCACGAAACATCTGTCGTAGGCAACGTGTGTGCCTGACAGGAAAAAAAATCAGGTGCATGTGACATGCACGAAGAATCCCGATTTAGTGCATCTGGCGTGCACCAAAATCGTATATCAAAACACTAAAGGTGCATGAAAATTACGCTGGAAGTGCAAATCAATTCACTGCATACGGTAGGCATGAAATCTCAATCAATATCTAAAATGTAATAACTCTGCGCAAAATATATAAATATCCAGTGGGTGCATGAATCCAATATCATGAAACTTAATCATCAAAACTAAATCATGCAAACAGAACGCCCCAAAATACCGAAATCCAAAATGACGGATACGTGATAATCGAATCACAAAATCACAAATCATAAATACCGTCGTCGGTAGTTCCTCCTTCGAGGTCGAGAAGGAGTCGGTGCATCCACTGCTAGCAGCGCAGGATATCTACTTGCCTCTTGTTCACGGTCTGGCGTCCTCTGACTCTGGGTCCTTATCTTCCTTGCGGATTTCCTATCTCGCAGTCAATCGGCTCATCGGCCCTGTCAGGTATGCTAACGGGGACGATTCCGTTCGGCACTTCTCTGGTCATCTCTCGGTCAATCCTCACGACCACTCGTAAGGCAGCATATCACTGGCGTCGGCCTCTGGCTCTCTGAAAGCACATCACACATTTGATCCTGGGTGCAAACATCATTACAGCAACGTCCTGGAAGGAATCCTGCTCAAGGTCTCTTCCAATCATGCCTATGCCGATCTGTACGGAGGCTGGTACTCTTACACAACCTCCTTACACTGGAAAGACATCTGTGTCCTCAACACAAAATTTTCTCGGAAACTGGTCACATCCCAACGTCTCTGTAAGCATATCAGGTCTCTAGTCTCGACGGGAAGTAATGGCAGCTCGTCAGTGTCTCACACGAACCTCTCGTCCCGCTGGGTGTGCGCAATACGACCACTCCCGGGTCTAGGTCTCCTCGTATCGTACTCCAGAAAGGTCCTGTCGAGGTTCCTTTCTCAAATCTCATTCCTGCCGAATTGCCCTGAAGTCATCATCCAATGCTGAAGCTAAAGCTTATTCCGGAACGGCTGCATACTTATCGCGCCTCTTTCTGGAAGATATATCCATATTCCACGCCTCTGGGTGCGCATCACATCTCTGATGTCGGCGGAGTGGGGCGTCATCTCGTCGAAATATCTTGCGAACTCTTTTCTTCACTCTGCGTCAATATCGACTGATTCGGACTCGTCTCATCATGGCTGCACGAACTGCGCTCCGACGGCTATGCTCGCATCTGGAGTCTCCCAAGCAGTGTCCCATCACGATATCCGAAAGATGTCGAACCATCCGATCGACTCGTCAGATCCTCATAATCCCCCAAGAGCTCACATCTCGGGTACAGTTTAATAGTATCGAGTACATGCCACAGCGTCGGTGGTCCAGCCGTAGAAGGGCAAACCCAAGCCTCACTAATGGCGCCGAGGAACCGCCGCAAACCCGAAGGTTCAAAGGCTTTCACACGGTCATTAAGTCGAGTTAGGGTTTCATTCTTCTAGAGGGTCCATAGAATCACCTGCATGTCTTTCCGTATACTTTAAACTTGGAAAATGGGCTCCTGACATTCGATCGTCTCTATCGACTCTCAACGAACCTGCGTGAAGTCGTCTCTAGCCGGAAACAATCTATCTGATGACCTCGCATCGGTAACCGAACGAACCACATGTCCTAGTCATTTATCCTCAGGTGACTAGCGACTCACTATCACGTCTCCAAGAACATGCTCATGCTGCAGTAGCTCCAACCATCTGGGCGATATCTCATCATTTGCAGCAGCAACTGGCTCATTCGCCTGTACGCCGAACAGCGCCTCAATCCTCCAGGAAAGGCAACACATTGGCGGTCATCTTTGAATCGGTCTGCTCTAGATCTGAGCAAGACTCTCCACACTGGAAATCTTCAACTCAACTGGGCCCGCTCTGGCGCAAAATCGGACGAATCACCTTCGTCTCTCAAATCGGCTAGACTAGCTCACATCTGTCTCATACCTGCCTGAAATCTCCGGCAATCTCAGCTCGTAAGCTCCGAAAGCAACATCCTGTCAATCTCAGCAATAGCTGGTCCATCTGTCTGCACGGTAGGCGACATCAAAATCTCTGAGGTATGCTGTACATCAACCGTCCTCTCTCAACTGGCAGCTCTAACAATAGCCCGATCGTCCGGTGCAAGACCAAGCACTCGCCTCCACTAGAGGTCAAAATCACCAATACTAACTCGAGACGTTCCCATGTCACCAGCAAACACAATGGTCGGCCCTCGTGCCAAATGAGCTCACACCGGCCGTAACCCTAGCAGCAGCCCAAACTGCGCTCAAACATGGTGACAGGAACCTCAATCGAGTATCAAAGAGAGCACATCAGTGGCCAGAAGGGAAACAACAGATCCAAAGTGGATACATGATCATAGGAAGGAACAGCATCAATGAAGGTATGATCATGAAACTAATAGAATCGGGAATCTCAAATGGATGAATAATCCTGGATATAAAGAGAATCACTGATCTCGAAAAATATGCACATCCTAAGGTTCCTTAAGCGGAGTGGCGTGTCGTAAGTATGCCGCGGAACATACCAACGGTACGTCACTCTACTTTAGTCACCTATTCCATCAACCAAGGGTCGTCCTATGCGAAGAAAGTTCGGGTCTAACACCCCCTCGACCAAGTCTAAGTTCCGTAAGGTCAAGCCTAAGTTCCGTATATAAATAACTCCCTAGGCTCCATATAGTCAAACTTAGACTCGAACCAAGGTCAACCTAGCGCTCTGATACCAACTTTGTCACGACCCGAAAGAGCACGTGACTGGCCCTTGAACCATATGATGTCTATAGGACTCCATCTGATCCAAGTAAGCCGAAAGCCCAGAAATCTAAAACCATTTAAGAAATAAGTAAAGAATTTGGTTTAAAGAAGTGAAGAAATACATGTTTGAAATCAAGATTTTTAAATAACTAAGCCGAAGGTACGTTTTGAAAACAACAAGTCTTTTCTAAAAATTTCGGCAGAGTTTCTTTTGTAAAACTGGCCCCGAATGGGGTACAACAAGTAACAATATATGCAATGATAAAGGCATCCCCAAGCGAGAGCTAGCTCTTCGTCAATCGACGGTCACAACCACACAACGATATAATATACAACGCCAAGTGGCGAGGATCAAATCCAAAAGAAACTCAAAAGCAACAAGAAAACCACAATACTACTAAGCGCGACTCTAAGGTCGAATAATACATCACTAGTCTAGGTCTGAAACAATATACAAGTTTTGGTTGATGAAAATTCTAGATACAATGAAATAAATAAATACAATGGTGGTTCTTGATGCGAAAGAATCCACCTACCAAAGCAAATCACCCGCAAGAAGGTAGTGTGCCAGAAATGCCGCAATAAAACCTGTACGGCAGAACCTGCAAGAACTGTGGCACAACGGGGGTGAGTTGCCAACTCGTGAATAGAAACATCTACAAGCAGAAACCGAATGCAAGACATAAACCTAAGTCAACGATCAGTAATACAATCCACAAGAGTACATCTGAGTGTAATAAGGTGGCAAGGTAACATCTAATCATGTATGTAGTGCCAGGTACTCAGGTAATAACATGCCATCAGTATAAGGTATGTCTGCATGAAGTAAATATGATGAAATATCAATGATATCAATACACATATATTAGCGTCCCATACCACTAATATTGGTGTAAGGGTATATATAACAGCGCCCTCATACCCTGTTATATATACAAATGAAGTATGATCAGTGTAAATCCAGTCTGTATATGATCCATGTCTGTGAATATGTGGAACCCGTCCACCCGTCACCCAATGACAATAAGCATCATGTATGCAATGTGAGGATATAAACAAAATCATGGAAAAACATCATGAAACCCGTGCCTAGCATCGACACGTAAATCCTCCTGTATCGGGCATCCGTCATTCCGGGTCAGCCCTCTCTCAAAGTATATATCTATCGGGAATCCGTCAGTCCGGGTCATCCCTCTCTCTGAGTATATATCGGGAATCCGTCAGTCCGGGTCATCCCTCTCTCTGAGTATATATCGGGAATCCGTCAGTCCGGATCATCCCTCTCTCAATACATGCCTCTAGCACCGAGAAAACATGGGGCGACGCCCCAAATATCATATCAAGGGAACCGAGTTTTTTCATAATAAAGCATCTTTTCTTAAATAATCCCACGGTCCTCAAAATCAGAAATCACATGAAAATCCACATCAAGAATAAATCCAATGCGATGTGCTATGCAATCAATCCATGATGTATGCGACATGTAAAGAAAGGTAACCATATCTAAAATCATGCAGCATGGAATAGTAATGTGCATATGTCGAGGGAAACCGCTCCTTTAGAATGAATCATCTATGATTGTGTACAGGTACATGTGTACAATATGCCAAGCAAGAATCATATCATGAATGCCACAGTACTACAGTGCAGTGGCATGGCAATTATCGATGATGAAGTGTGTGAGCCGGCAAAAAGTGTACGTGGAACATACGCATCATCGATAATGGTGCTGGTGTCCTAGCAGCATGATAATAATATAGCAATGAATATATGCCAGCAATGCGAATAGCATGAAGATGCAGAAATCTAGTAGTCGACATCACAGTGAAGTATCTACTATGCAACTACATCTAAGTAACAGGTCGATCAGGAGGGGTAGGTGTGGAAACCACCTAAATCTGAGTCGGTATATATAAAGATACATAGTCGGTGATCTCGCCTCAATATCATATCGTAAGATATCCTCGAGTTTTGAGTGCGGATCTATCATCAATATCGGCTCGTACGGTAAATCATCGTACGGCATCCCAATAGCTGGGTACAGGTCAACATCTCACTATCTCATCACATAACAGGCATCACTATCATCAGATCACATCATCTGGGGGTACTACTCTATGTCTAGTACAAGTCGATACCATCAATAAAGTATGCATGCGGGGGTAAACACATATCCCAAGCCCGCAAGAATCACAAGTCATATCCCACATATGAATCGTATCAAATCACCGATCTCACGGCACCAAGCCCACATCATCGACTCATCTCCAAAGTCATCACATATCATCAATCACAGTGCAAGTATAAGTGATAAGCAAGGGTGTGTGTGTGGGTGTAATTCTATCCTAGGGTTCGCGACTATGAACTACACTAGTCACTTCTAACCCTATACTATCCATAATACACTTATTATCACAATAAACTACATAGTAATCTATCTACGGACTGCGGGGGTGCTATACGCCATCCACCCGACTTCCCCCTGTAGATATAATCTACTCACCTTGCATCATCATTTGCGGACATCACCACGCATTTGCTTGTCGCCCCGAAGTCTTCGTGGGTACCTACACATCAAATATCGTATATGCGCATTAAAACCAAATCCAAGCTAAAACGGCGCATGAAATCCAAAACGATACGATAAGGGGGCCTATAGGTGAGAACCTATGGCACGCTTTCAAAACCATCAATAAATCCTCTATATCGTCGTATAAACGCCAAATAGTCGAGGCAAAACACATTCCACCATTTCAGAATCAAAAATACGGAATACGGAAACACGAATCCAAAATAGCAACTTAGGATATATGTCCCAGATTTTACCCTAGATAGAATCTGTCAAAACTAGAAGTACCCTGGGTCAACACTACAGGAACTGGGGCTGTGCACAGAAAACGAGGAGATTCCTCACTGGTCTGGCCGCAATTTGCGGCCAGAAAGGGGATTTTGGCGGCCTGAAGGTGGAGTGGGGAGCTAGGGTTTTGGGTGTTGCCTCTCTGGTGTCTGCACATCTTACTGTCCACTCAATATTATTTTAGGAGTCTCAGGGTGTTAGCAGATTCTCAATCACAGTGACAGATTCCAGATTTTCCCCGATATTGGTTTCTAAAATCCGTATTCTGGTTTTAGCTTCAGGTTTGGGGTTCCAATTCATACACTAGGGTGTTGGTAAGACCTCTACTGAGCTCAATTTCATAATGCAACACCAATTTCACTCAAACCCTAACTAGGTTTTCATCAAGTCCATAATATCACACAATATCGATTAAATCTTAACATGGGGTAAGGGAAATGCTATAGCTAAACTAATGGTTCAGAAATTACCTCCATTAGCAACTCAAGAATTTTCTTGAGTTGCCCCTAGTGGCCAAAATCCTTGCTTCTTTAGCTCCATGTGTAGATCTAGGGATTTTGCACAACTTTAATGAAATGGACATGTGGTTTTGAGGTTGTTTTTGAGGTGAAGTGAGGAGTTGAAAAGGGAGGGAAAGGGGGGTGCAGGAGCAGCAGCAGCAAATGGTGGGAGAGGGAGAGAAATGAGGAGGAGAGTGATGAGAAAAGGCTAAGGTTTTTAGTCAAAGTCCTCACCTACTCTCTCTCTCTCACCATACCTATTTTCTTTTCTCTTTTTCTTTTTCTTTTCCCCCAAAACCCTTCTCACAAGAATAGTAGCTCCAAATAACATGAAAGAGAAATGCACAAGTGTGATAAAAATGATATGTGCAAGTTTTGCACAAAATTGCCAAAAAAAACCCGATTAGCGATTTTAATCGTGATTAGCACTAAATTAGTGTCAAACTAATCACAAAAACTTAAAAATGTCATAATTCATTAATTTACCCTATTTTAGAATTTTCCATAATTTTTCATAATTTTTCTAACATTTTTCCTATTTAATTTCATTTAATTATAGATTTAATATTAAAATAATCAGTAAAATAATATTAAATTATAAAAATTCCCAAAATTAATATTTTATATTTTTGAAAATGTTACAGCCCGCCACAACCACACGCTCCGAGAAAGATGGATACGCCGGGGGCATCATGCTCAGTCATAGAGAAAGCCTCATAGACTGAAAAGTCAATAAACTAAATATTCGCCTCAAATACGGCGACAACGGACCGAAACGTCCTTAAACTAATGATGGACCGCAATGTCCTAAAACTTGCAAACGACCGAAACGTCTTTAAACTAACTATCGCGGCATCCTTAGGCTGACGAGATAAAAAAAAAGAAGAAGAAAAATATAATAAATGAAAACGGTATGTCCATAAGCAAAAAGGGCACGGATGAAAACCCG
Source organism: Agapanthus africanus (assembly GCA_030015575.1). Taxonomy (NCBI): domain Eukaryota; kingdom Viridiplantae; phylum Streptophyta; class Magnoliopsida; order Asparagales; family Amaryllidaceae; genus Agapanthus; species Agapanthus africanus. The sequence goes on along the minus strand of CM057338.1, from coordinate 675,969,725 downwards.
AAAGGGCTCCGTGAGTAAAAACAGCAGGGCTACCGGCGAGTGTTCATGAAAACCCGAAAGGGCGTGACCTCGTAAAAAAAAAGAAGAAAATAATATATAATAAAAAGAAGGAAAAAAAACGGTATGTCCATGAGCAAAATAGGCACGGATGAAAACCCGAAAGGGCTCCGTGAGTAAAAACAGCAGGGCTACCGGCGAGTGTTTGTGAAAACCCGAAAGGGCGCAACCTCGTTAAAAGACACTTATAGGGTCCTCTCGACCTTGTAAGGAGAAACCACCCGCGTGAGATCCTTACGACTCACAAGGGAGCAACACACTTAGGGATCCCCACGATTCCTAAGGAGAAAATACACTTGCGAGATCCTCACGACTCGTAAGGAGAACTCTCTTATGGGACTCTCACGGCCCATAAGATTTGAAAGTTTTAAGTTACAGAGACCTAAACCTGTACTTAAGCAACTCCCACAACTTCCGATATTGCCCTACAAGTGGTTCAATACTGACCCTTGTATACAATCCACGGGAGCGAATAAACATTCCCTAACCAAGTCCCATCCGTGACTGGGGATATGTCCATACGGTGAACAACCCTTGCAAGTCCTCTCGACTTATAAGGAGAAAACCCTTTTGTAAGATCCTTACGACTTACATGGGAACATACACTTAGGAATCCTCACGATCCCTAAGGAGAAAACACACCTACGAGATCCTCACGACTTGTAGGGAGAAATACCTTTGTGAGACCCTTACGGCTCATGAAGTCAAAAGCCTTAGTCGACAGAATCCTAACCCTGTTTACTAAGCCATCTTTGTTCGACATCGACAAAGGCAAATGATGATTCGCTCCTGGCAATATCCCAGTCGCAGCGATGCTAATGCCTAAAACGGTATCAAATTCTAAGTCCCCTCATGGCAAATGATGATTCGCTCCTGGCAATATTCCAGTTGTAGCGATGCTGATGCTGAGATTGGTGTCAGATTCCAAGTTCCACACTCGCGATAAAAAAATCAGCGAGTCACACATGCATACGAAATAGCCGAAATGATGGGGCAACTTGCAATAAAAAGTAGCAAGTAAAAATGTATGCATGCAAAATAGCCGAAATGATTGGGCAACTCGCAATAAAAAGCAGCGAGTAAAAATAAAATAAATAGCCGAAATGATTGGGCACCGCGAAAAATAAACGAAACGATTGGGCAATCGCGACCTTCGCGATATAAAAGCTGAAATGATAGAGCATCGCGGAAATAAAACAAAAAATGATGATGATGATGATAAAACTTTTGCCCTACAGGTTAGATCACATCGATTCCTGTATACAATCCAGGGGCACAAACAAAGAGAGAAACATACCTTCCCAACAGGCTCCGCCAAAAAGCGAAGCCAAATCTCGACGGTTCAACAACAACCTAGAGACAACCGTGACATTCGCCTCGATACAGTAGACGCAATGTCAACAATAACGTTCTTCCTCCAACAAGCTTCGAACATGACAAAGCAAACGAAGCAAAGGCTAAATTCCTAGCTTCAAGGTCTTGACGGCAACCCATATAGAGCCAGAAAGACAACTGGAGATCGTCTCACACCAGTGTGGAATGGTCACCACCTCGACGTTTGTCTCGACACAGCAGACGCAACATCATCAAACAAACGGAGCCACGGCAAAATCCCAGCTCTACCCCGACGTTCGTTTCAATACAGCAGACGAGTTGTCACCCCAGCGGGATTCGGACGCGACAATCAAACAAACGGAGCGACGGCAAAATTCCAGCTCCATCTCGACGTTCGTTTCGATACAGTAGACGAGTTGTCACCCCAGCGTTCTTCCTCCAGCGGGATTCGGACGCGACAATCAAACAAACGGAGCCACGGAAAAATTCCAGCTCCACCTCGACGTTCGTTTCGATACAGTAGACAAGTTGTCATCCCCAGCGTTCTTCCTCCAGTAGGATTCGAACGCGACAATCAAACAAAAGGAGCCACGGCAAAATTCCAGCTCCACCTCGACATTCGTTTCGATACAGCAGACGAGTTGTCACCCCAGCGTTCTTCCTCCAGCGGGATTCGGACGCGACAATCAAACAAACGGAGCCACGGCAAAATTCCAGCTCCACCTCGACGTTCGTTTCGATACAGCAGACGAGTTGTCACCCCAGCGTTCTTCCCCCAGCGGGATTCGGACGCGACAATCAAACAAACAGAGCCATGGCAAAATCCCTAGTTTCAAACCTCGACGGTTCATCAGCAAACTAAAAACAACCGCGACATTCGTCTCGATACAGCAGACGCGATGCCGGCAAAACGAAGCGAAGGCCAAATTCCTAGCTTCAGGGTCTTGACGGCAACTCACATAAAACCTGAAAGACTATCGGGGATCATCCCACACCAGCGCGGAGTGGTTATGACTCATCGGGACTCGCCAAAATGAGCCTAACCTCAAGTAAAAAGCGGCATGGCAAATCCCTAACGCTTGCTCTTACGACGGTCAAACTGCCTAGGAAGATTGCTTGAAGATGTCTTGTCCAGCCCCCGAAGGGATCAGAGACACGGCAGTCGCAGGGCTACTCGAACAGCACGATTGCCTATCGAGGACTATATCAGCTTATGCGACGGTACGATGGCCAAAACCCTAAGTACCACCAACCTTAACGAGCTTCTGTCGTAAAGAGCAGAGGTTAAATGCGACGTTAAGATGTTCTTGGGAGAAACGCTCGATTCGTCTCAACTTGTGAAGAAATTGTTGAGGCGGCTCAACTCGTGAGATAAAGCCTTAGGCAGTAGGCATAAAAGAAGCCTGTTTCCTAAGCACTGGGACCCCGCAAGCTGGCCCAAAACGGTCTCTTGCATACCATCCACGGGTCTCACTCTCCAACGTCGAATTTCGACAAGGAGGGAAACAACCGCTTACAGGTCCTCTCGACTCGTAAGAGGGAAAGTTCTCTTATAGGATCCTTACGACTTATAAGAGAAAACCACACTTAGGAATCCTCACGATTCCAAAGGAGAAAAAAAAACACCTACGAGATCCTCTCGATCCGTAGGGAGAAAAGTCTCTATGAGACCCTCACGGCTCATAGAGTTGAAAAGTCTTAGGCGGCAGATCTGAACCTGCGGCCTAAGCCCTCGCTATCTTACTCTATTACCTGCTAATTGTGACGACATGCTGAGAAAGAAGAAAAGCAACAGAAAGAGCATCCGATTTACATTTGATCAAGCGTTCAAGACACATTCATTCATGCATGGGCAAAAAGACTCAGGACAAAAGATATATAATAAAGACAAGCTGGGATAAAAAAAAATTCATTAATATTGCCCGAAGTTCTTACAGTCATAAAAACAATAAACGAAAGTTACAATGGAATAACCTCAGATCCAGGGCATGGATTGAGGAATTCAAAAGCGACCCTATCTATGATTTTCCAAGCCTCGCGGACCATCCTAGCGTGCTTTCTTTCGCGAGCACAAGCGTCAGGGTCCCCCCCGATGTCTTCCACCCTCCGATAAGCAGCGAGTATGGCAGACTGTTGAAAGACCTCGTGCAAGAGATCAATAAGACTGTTTCTCCGTCTTTTTGAGATAAAGTTCAACAGGTACACCGAGTGCACCTTATCCTCAGCGGCATCCAGCGCCCTAAGCGGCACACCGGAACAGAACGGGGGAAGCACTTCCCAGATGGCTCCCACGATAAGCTTAAGAAGGGAGGAACGCCGGGGAAGCAGAGGACCATTGTACGCGTCGAAGCGGCTCATGATTTCAGCACACTCCGCGTTTGTGAACTCTCGATCTTGAGAGCGGCCAAGTCGGCGTATGTCCCCATAAGAGATGATCTCATTAAGAGCATACATATGGGCGTCCATTGTTTCTGTGAAAGAGAATCAACAAAATTGTCAGAAAGACTGATTAAGAAAAGCAATATAATGTACCGAGGAATAAAATGCCATCTTTAAACTCGAAGATCAATGAAAAACTCCTAAGAGTTCTTTTATATGATTTGGAAGGAGCAAAGCTCCACTAATGAAATGAGAAAATACAAGAAAAATCTTTTATAGGGCAAAGCTCTATTAATGGAACCTTAACAGGGTTCTCCTGAGTTCTCTTTGGACCCCTTTTAGAGCAAAGCTCTGCTAAGTGAAACCCTAAATGAGTTTTCTTTAGATCAGGGATCAATGGAGAGCAAGGCTCTGTCAATGAAAATTAATTTAATTTAATTTAATTTAATTCTAATTTAAATTTGCACCTAAAAAGTTTTAAAGAGTTTAACTCTTGGAGTTCTTGAAAATAAAGAGCAGGGCTCTGAGTTCTGAAAGTAAAATTTTGAAGATAAAAATCATCTAAAGGACCAAAGGTCCTATTTATAGGCATCAAATGCCCTTTCAACTTCCAAAAGTTGCCACAACGGTTGGAATTCTGTCACCGATGCGCTCACGTTTTGGAACCACGTAAGCGCAACGGTGGGGGGCATTTGTTTACCCCAATCAGAGAAAAGCTCTGTTCAAATTCCAAGGTGGGAAAAGAAGCAATGCTTCTGTTTTTCTCCAATCAGAGCAAAGCTCTGTCTTGAAAATTAAAGTGAAAAATTGAAATTAAAATAAATGAAGCAACGTTTCAGATTCCTTACGCTGCGCGCAACGCGCCACGTGTCAAAATCAGACACGTCAGTACAAGGAGCGCAGCGCCCAAGGCAGCGCACCCAATCAGAGCAAGGCTCTGTTTAAAATTCAAACTTAAATTAAAGAAGTAACGCTTCAGCTGACTTGCGCTCTGCGCTGCGCGCCACGTGACAGCACAGTCGTGCTAGCACAGTGGCGCTGCGCTCTGCGCTGCGCGCCACGTGGCAGCGCAGTTACGCTAGCGCAGTCGCACTGCACAGTGCGCTGCGCGACACGTGTCAAGCACAGATGCACTTGAGCCAAACAGAATAAAATTCTGAAAGATTTCACTAATCTTATCAAAACAATAAGATCCTCTCCTGTAAAACAGGAGCCCTTGGATCAAAGATCCAACGATAGGGAAAATTCCCCAAATCACTCAGAGAAAGATCTCTTTAACAAATCTAACTAATTTATGGGCACTATAAAAAGGACCCTAAGCCTCACTTCAAAGGCATGAACATTTTCTAAAAAAAAAAGAGAGAGAACTCTGAAGAACTCCTCAAGAACAAAAAAGGTAAAAACCTTTAGAAAAAGAGAAAATTCTCTTAAAAAAACAGATCATTGATCTAAGAACAAGATCAATGATCTTCAATAAGAAAGAAAACTAACTAATAATAGTGCTTTGCACTTTTTATGAACCTTTGGTTCTTTGAGATAAGAAAAACTTATCTTTTTCTTTGATTTAAATTAGATCAAGAAATCAAATAGTGCTTTGCACTTCTGTTCTTGAATCTAAAAGAGTCTTAGTGCTTTGCACTTCCAAACTGCGATGTTGCGCTCTTGGGAGAGCGCCACGTGTCAGCTCCAGAACAACTTGCGCTACGCGATAGAGCTTCGCTCTCTGTAATTAGCGCAACTCACCAAGGTATGCCACGTGTCAGCAGCACAGCGCACTGACACAACGCACTGCGCTGTTGCGCTTGCGCTCACCAGAGCGTGGCACGTGTCACTATCACATGCGCTTGCGCTCATGGGACACTGTTAGAGTATTTAATGCTCTGCATTATTAAAAAAAAAGGGACAGAGCCCAATTAAAAGGCCTAACAGGCCTAATAAAAAATGCCATGCATTCTAAAAAGAAAAGGGGCAGAGGCCAACCAAGGCAAAAATAATGCAGTGCATTACTAAAAAGGGGCAAAGCCCTAGCACAGGTCTAATAGACCAAAAACAAAAGAATGTTGAAACTGGACTTAGCCCAATCATGGCCGTAAGTCCTCAAACTAAATTGACTGAGCACGGGTGCTCCCCAAATCAATTTATATCCGGTTCAAGGGTACATCTCCGAACTCCTCTGACATCTATCGTTGTAATTCCTCAACGACGTCAGAGAGGTGACGGGTCCCAACGACCACACATGAATACGGACTGCGGGGTCCTTAAATTCGTGGACCGAAACGTCCTTAAACTAACATTGGACCGAAACGTCCTTAAACTAATGATGGACCACTACGTCCTTAAACTGGCGATGGACCGAAACGTCCTTAAACTAATGTTGGACCGAAACGTCCTTAAACTAATATCGAACCACCACGTCCCTAAACTGGAACATGGACCACCATGTCCCTAAACTGGAACATGGACCACCACGTCCCTAAACTGGAACATGGACCACCACGTCCCTAAACTGGAGCATGGACCGAAACGTCCTTAAACTAATGTCGGACCGAAACGTCCTTAAACTAATGATGGACTACTACGTCCCTAAACTGGCGATGGACCACCATGTCCCTAAACTGGAATATGGACCACTACGTCCGTAAACTGGAATACGGACCACCACGTCTCTAAACTGGAACATGGACCACTATGTCCTTAAACTGGTATTGGACCACCATGTCCCTAAACTGGAATATAGACCGCAATGTCCTTAAACTACCAATGGACCGCAATGTCCCTAAACTACCTATGGACCACTACGTCCCTAAACTGGAACAATAGAGCCCCTAACTGCTCTTTTGTCGGATCTAAATGATCCTGTTTAAGTTGATCTTAGCCTCAAATATGGCTAACGTATCCTTAAACCTTCAAACAGACTTTAGTCCCAAATTGGACTATAGATCCCCCAATCAACTCTGGCTCAAGGGTACATCTCTGAACTCCTCTGACATCTGTCGTTGTAATCCTTCAACGTCGTCAGAGAGGTGATGGGTCCCGATGGCCATACATTCAATGGACCACCATGTCCCTAAACTGGCAATCGACCGCAATGTCATTAAACTAAACAATAGAGTCAATTGCTCTTTTGTTGGATCTAAACGATCCTGTTAAGTTGATCTTAGTCTCAAATTAGACTAACGTATCCTTAACAAACGTTTAAGTTGATCTTAGTTTCAAATATGGCTAACGTATCCTTAAACCAAAACCCTAAACCCAAATCTAAGAAAATACGGATTTGGATTAATCCACGTCCTATGGGCGACGAAATAAATAGTCTCCGTATACAATCCACGGGCAACCACAAGCAAAACAAACACCCACGACTCGAAGTGACCAGCTGGAGAAGGAGAAAGTTGTTACCGCGATGCGGTAGCGTAATTAACTGCAGAGGCTTGCGCCTGCAGGGAAGAGCGTCCGCACTATCAAAAACCTCTCAAGCGAGGGGTAATCTGACGAAGTTTGCTACATCGGCCGCATCCGTCTAAACCTTCGATACATGGTGTCATAAATCAACTTGGTATCTTCGGAGAGGTGGACGGATAGCACCAAATAGCATCTGCCCCGAATCTCAGGCAAGACATCAGTGCCTTCGCCGTCTTTCGGAGGGGAACAGGAATACGAGGTGAATACTCAAAATCTGGGCGGAAGTGCCATATTATAGGCAACGGTACTAACTCGCTTCAAGGATCTCAAAAGGACCTCCAATTCTGGGACTAAGCTTCCCAAAAACTCAACACGCCATTTCATCGGAAAAATCCATAGGAATACATGATCTCCTCCTGTGAACTCAAGTCTGCGACCACCACGGTCGGCACAAGACTTCTGTCTGCACTGGGCTGCTCTCATCCTGACATAAACCACTGGATCATCTCCGAAGTCTCTAGAGTAGCTGGAGTCCAAAAATCCTGCTCTTGCGGAGTCAGTAAAACAGACTGGCGATCGGCACAACCTACCACACCAGGCCTAAAAGTTGTCATTTGAAACGTCTCCTGATAACCATCATCGTAGGAGAACTCCATCAATGGCAAGTGACGATCCCAACTGCCAACAAACCAAAAGTACGTACGCACAAGCATATCCTCCAGAGTCTGTATAGTCCACTTTGTCTAACCATCGGCCTATGGATGGAAAAGAGGAGCTAAAGCTCAACCAGTACCCCAAGCTTCCTGAAGCTTCTGCCAAAGACGGCTAGCGAACAGGGTGCCTCTATCGGATACAACGCATGAAGGAACTCTGTGCAAACACACAAACTTATCGACGAACAACGAGCAAACTGAGCATACTGAGCATAACCAGACAACAATCACCCAAATGGAGTCATACCCTCGACCAATCCTGGGTAGACCCACAACGAATTTCATGGAGATCTGCTCCCGTTCCCACTCTGGAACGGTAAAAAGGTTGCAACTCTCCAGCCGGCCTCAAATGCTCAACCTTAGCTCACAGACAAGCCAAGCACCTCAAAACGAAATCTGAAACTTCACTCTTCACCCCTGCCCACCAGTAACCAACTCTCAAGTCACGTTACATCTCGGTGGCACTTGGATGAATACTGAAAGATAACTGATGTGCCTGCTCTAGGACCTCGCGTCTCTACCCATCAGTATCGGGTACACGCCATCGAGTCCCTAACATAGCACACCCTGATCATAAATCAAGAACTCTGAATCTTTACCCTACCGAACAGGCTCAGAATCTCAAACAAACGAGCATCGGCGGGTTGTGCCTCACGAAAACGATTAAGTAAAAGTGGAAGGGTGCGGACATGAGCAAGATGTCCCCTAGAAAAGGCGAACTACACTGTACTCATCTGTCGCACAAGAACTGTAAATCTGCAAAAAACTGTCTCTGAACTGGGCACAACTGGAACAAGCACCCCGGGCCTACGACTCAAGCATCAGCTACCACAATCGCCTCGCCACGGGTAAATAAAGGATCTCAAAATCATAATCCTTCACAAGCTCCATCCAACGGCGCTGTCTCAACAATCAAAACCCGCTGCAGGAAGATTAAGCTCTGGTGGTCCATGAAAATCTGACACGACTCTCCGTACAAGTAGTGTCTCTAAATCTTCAACGCCCGACCACCGCGGCCATCTCCAGATCATGAGTGGGATAATCCTTCTCGTACCTCCTCCAACTGTCGGGAAGCATAAGCGATAACTTTATAATGCCACATCAGTACACAATCGAGTCCCACTCGCGAAACATCACAATAAACGACAAATTAGCCCGATCCAGAAAGCAATGATAGAACTGGTGCAGTCATCTACCAACTCTTCAACCACTGAAAACTCAGCACGCATGCCTCCGTCTAAAGAAAAGGAACTCCTTCCCTGGTCAGTCCGGTCAACGGTGTAGCGTATATACAAGAATCCTGTACGAAACGGCGGTAAAAATCGGCTAAGCCTAATAATCTGCGGACCTCTGTCCCTGATCAGGTCTGGGCCAAAGCTGTACGGCCTCGATCTCCCTCGGGTCCATACGACTACCGTCTCCCATAACCCCATGACCTAGGAAGTCACTATCAAGCCTGAAAGAACACTCCGAGAATCTAGCAAACAGCTGGTACTCTCCCAATGTCTGCAAAGCAATCCTCAAGTGCTGCTCACGTTCCTCACGACTCTTAGAAGAGACCAGAATGTCAACTATAACATAACAATCTGCTGGTCAAGGAACGGCCTGAGAAACCTGGTTCATCACATCCATGAATACTGCTAGGGCACTGGTGAGTCCAACGACACCACCAAAACTCATAAAGCCCGTAGCGCGCATAAAAGCAGTCTTCGGAATGTCATCACTCCGAACCTGCAACCAATGATGGCCTGATCCCAAAACAACTTAGAAAAATGTCTCGCACACTGGAGCTAATCGAACAAATCGTCAATGCGAGGTAAAGGATGCCTAATCCGCACCGTAACTCGGTTTAATTGACGATCAATCAATACACAAGCTCAAACTGTCGTCCTTCTTCTTGACGAACAGAGTAGGAGCTCCCTAAAGCGAAACACTCGGACGCACAAGTCCCCCTATCTAGCAACTCTGCAGCAGATCCTTAAGCTCCCTAAGCTCCGCCGGCTTATCTGGAATAACGTCGGAAAATCTCGCCCACAAGAAACCCGGTCCAACGAGTCCACTGTGGCTCCGGTATCATGAATGAAAGCCAAGAATCCTCGACATCCTCTCCTCAAAAGCCGACTAGCGAAAAAGGATGAATTCAAGCTGTGAGAGGCACCACCACTGTCCCCCTGCACAACAAGAACTGACTCGCCGGGAAAACAAAAACCTGACTGTTTCCTCGCGGCAGTCCACAAACGCATAGCACGTAGCTAACCAGTCCATGCCCCAGAGAACGTCAAAGTCCAACATCTCTAGAAGGAACAAATCGACGGACGAATCTCTATCTCCTACCCAATTGGCACATGACCGAATCACGTGTCGCGCAACCAAAGGATCGCTAACAGGAGTGAACACAACAAACGGCTGATCTAGCATACACAACTCTCGGCCTAACCACAGCACGAAGTGAGTAGAACAAACGAGTGCATAGATCCCGAATTAAACAAACATGTGCATCAAAAGAACATGCGGAAAAGATTACCTAAAAACTCTGCATTGGACGCCCGCACGTCCTGATGAGTCGAAACAAAAGCTCGTGCCTGTCTTCTACCTGCAACAGGCAGTCCTCCTCCTCTGCCATCCTGTACACTCGGAACAAAACCCTCCGCGACTATGACCTCTCTGAACAAAAGTCTGATGCAGATCAACATCAGGCGCAAAAGACGACTCTCCCTGAGGTGAAGGCGGTAAGTAACATATGGTACTGCTGCCCTCCTCGGTCTTGGAACTCCCAAAGTCTCGGGAAGATGCCCCTCAGCTAAACGGGCTGCATCCACTATAAGTGCACGGCGGCGCCCCGGCCGTCAATCCGACGCCGGAATGCGGAAACGAAAAACTTTTCAAACTGGAAAACCGGCACCACCGCGCACTAAAATCCCGGATCGAGCCATTAACCTAACTCTAGCAAACTAGAATAAGAGTAGAGAAGCTATACCAAGCGATCCGTGTCCTTCGGTCTTCGCCTCCACTCCGATCTCCTCGCGGAATCTCCGGTCGTCGCCTCCTCGTCGAAACGGGCACCACATTGCCGGATTCTTTTACGGGCTCCCACCTCTGAACCGAGGCAACTCGGGCGTGAAGTTGGCTAGCCGACGCGTCCAAGGAATGCTGTAGGCAAGTGTAGAATCGCTTTGTCTCTTGAAGGTAGAAGTTGCCATGTATGGAGGAATAAAGAATGGACTTTGGAGTGAGGTTGATGAAATTGTGTAGCAAGCAAGAATGAGATGATCAAATTTCTCCACACCCAAAATGAACTCACTCTCATCTCCCCAAATATGTGGCTGCCCCCCTAAAGATCAAATGGTGGAGGGAATAAATCAAAACCAAGAAGGGAGGTGAGTGTAGGAAAGGAAATGGGGTGACCACATCCAAAAGTGATGATAACAATATCATCTCAATTTCTAATCAACTCTAATCTCATTAATGCAAAAAATGATGAAAGAAAAGAATGGAATCAAAAGATGCTATCATAATCTTTCATTTCATAAATACCCCCTCCACTAATTCTAATTTGCGAACTTGCAAATTAGCCCCTCCAAATGAAAGTCCGGCCGTGAAGGAACAAAGGAAAACTGGCCGGAACGGAATGCAAACTGGCAACTTCAGAAAACTGATCCCGTAATAAATTACAGGAAAACCCCGCGACTGTATATACAAACCTGCATTTGTATTGCGACCGAATACAAATGCATAGAGACAAAATCTACACTGTACAATACTAGGATCCGGCTTAAACCAAAGCCCGCTAGTAAAATCCGTTCGATCACGATCCGTGCAATACCGCACGTATCTGATCGAACCCTGCCATATCTCCATATGGCCTCTACAGCGTTTCGCCCGAAACTTGAGAAACTGGTCTGTGGGGGACTCTAAAGACTCGTCAATACTATGGCTGTGGATTTAACCACTAGCACGTCAGAGGTATCAGCCATACGTAACGAGCTACCAACTATTGACCAAAAGGGAAGTCTGTGAGCGAACTCATCCTGACACCCTACTGAGCCTGTCAGTGACAATATCCGTACAGTTCGGTCCGTTCATCTATGAGCATCGCATGGCGGGCCTAGGGGGTTGGTAAAAGTCAGACCCCTAAAAGCGGTACAAGTCATGTCGGAGATCAGCCCAGAACACCCTGAGATACTACTGGAATACCTACTAGTAAATCTCCTGCCTTGGCCAAGGACTTTTCATGTACTGCCTCTCCTAGACACAGCGCGACCTCACCCCCAATACTGGGAAAGACGAACCCCTGCAGATCCGCTCACTGCCTCCATGTGTCTCGGGACTGTACCCAACTAAAACCTGTTTGCACGTCTCCTTTGAGCGTGGTAGGGTAGTAATCAAAGCACAGTGGGAACTCACACGAGACAAATGACGATCTCAGGTCGATGAACTAACCTGTACACATGTCATCAGGGAACTGCTATCTGACGTCTGGTATAATCCCAACTAGCAGGTTCCCGGCGAGTCCTGTCCGGTGTACTCATAACCCAATGAGCACCTGTATACATCTTAGGTGAACCAACTGAAACCAGTGGGTTGTGAGACCGTCCACCGCCCCTCGTCGGGGTCTCGACTGTATACACTAGTCTACTCTGGAGTATCGATGCCCTGTCTCGAAACTCCCACGACTAGGGACCTTTTAAGGATGTGCTTATAGACCCCAGCTCCCACGTATATGATCGCCCTCATACTGCTGGTAGTCAAGCAAGAATCTTAGGGGCTCTATCAACGTGCAATAGCGACCTGTAGGGTCACCTAAAGCAGTACACGATGATAAAGATAAACCAGACAGCATACTATCATCTCGAGTAAGACTGTCCTACCGGGATAGGTCCTCCCTCAATCATTGCAATCATGTGCTTGTGATCCAATAATTGACTCTGAGGGCACTATCTCCAACAATCTCCCACTTGCACTCAAGGCTAATTATTGCGATGTCGCATACTCACAGCTCGTGTGATACCGAACACCCAACTCCTCTACTAGTCAGTCTCACAAAGCTCGTTTGCAAAACTATTGCGTTCGAGGAATAGCCTCAGTGGGTGGATCTGCTGTGGTGTTTCTTTCTATGTCTCTCTTTATCTCAAGTTCGCGGAGAAAGCCATCTCCCGAAATGAGCAATACCTGTCTTAGAATATGTTTGGATGTCTGATGGGACCTAGCTCATAAGTGAACTCCAAATCCAAACTTCTTAGACTGTATCGTCAACTGAACTTAATCAGTATCCTGCGCCATGCCTTCCCTCAGTATCCGCCTGGACCACCTGTCCAAAATACTGCCCCTCGTCAGAGGGAAAACTATAATTCTGACAACCTCTCTGTCATCCAGGTCACCTTGGAAGCCTGGAATGATAACTGTCTCCTGAAAAAGGATGCTGTTATCATATCCCTAGAACATCCACTTATGCTCTAAAACTGCTTCTGATCGTTTCTCCAGGACTGGATTAATATCCTATGTGGAGAAACGACTGTGTGACAACCAAAGTTTAACCGACCGTAGTATAGGAATTTCACTTCCTACTCTGTGTATGTCATCCAAATACCAGGACATCACACCCTACTACCTTCTTAACAGATCCATCCCCTATTCTGATGAAGTCAAACCTATGACTGTCACATCAGAAATAGATGATCTATCTCCGCTATATCTGCTTTAGTCTATAAATAGACATAAGCCACTTGTCCACTATGCTTCCGCTGCTCCCACTGACTACGACAACCCTCTGGCAGAGTCATATAGACGTGCACTTCCAAAGCTAGTTTAGAACGACGCTATGCTCATCCTCCTACCGGGTCTCACAGTCTGGAACAACAGCATTGTCAAGTCTGGGTAAACAAGAACCTCCCTGCCACCGTCCTGGAGCATACCGAAGTACCTCTCGGGTGCCTAAGGTTACCTACCATATCTGTGGAGTGGCCAATGGAATGTCAAACCATATTGAATCTTTAGGTTCTTATCAAATCTTCAGTAATCGTTTGCGGTTCTGGAATCACTTCCAGTTCTACCATACTCCCACTACTGTTTTCTGAAAAAAAATCCATTTTAATTAAAACTGTGGCGAGTCAAGAACAATATCGCTATTGATCTTCCAGATGGTAGAAAGTCAACCCTCGTCATAGCCCGGGTCAACCCACAAACAGCCATTACAGAAACGTGCCTTGAGTTATCCAGAGTCTGGTTTTAAGCATAAGCCGGACAACTCCCCGTACCTTAACATCGTTAAGATATGAACTGTTCTATATCCAATATAGAAACAGAGGCACTGATTTAATTGGACCAGATTCAAATCATGCAGCTGTCTCCAGTGCATGTCAACTAAATGGAAGGAGGCCGATCAGCGTTACTCAACTTAGGAATGCTTCCAATTATGAGTAACCTGAAAGAGAAGCAAGTTCTCTTAATCATTACTATCAACTGAATACCATTCACAAGTATCTACATCTTCGATCACCTTGAAGAATCCCGATACTTGCAATACATGGTTCTCTACTTTACTCATATACCTATAACTTCTCAAAACTTGGACCCTGTGTTTCTACGAAACATTTGTTTAAGAACTAGAGAAGTCATAAGTAAACTGAATATAGGACGAGGACCAACCCCTCTGTCCTAATGGACACTGGACAATATACAATACTCTGTATAAGTCCCCTGAGTTTAGTGACTCATTTACTGTGTGTCGTAGGTTGAAAACTGTACTTATGGTTAAGAAGAATTACACCGCTGTTTAATGCTCCTTACCTAACCATCCACTGATATAGGTAAATTTCATGGACATAATTTCAAAAAGGTATATCTCACTCTATAAAAATAGACGTACAGATGTATCAATTTGAAATTGGTGCATAACAGCGGATATTCAAAACCAAATATTTGCCGTCCGGCAAACAGCCCAGGCGATTTCCTCAAATATCACCAATTACAACGAATTCCGATATAATGAGGATGATCACCTAATTCCTAATAACTTACTCCCACTCATCATCTGTAAAACCATACAGATGTGAGAATCAAACCTGGTAAATACATACCCTGAAGCAAGTGTCTAATTGGGAAATCAGTTTTCTTTTAACAGTACACAGCAAAACTGAAACATTGAAATATTTCGATGGGGTATCATGGTATTCCTAGTAATGCCTCTTCCATTATCCAGATTCACAACTGTAACCGTATAATTCTTTGCCATCTCTCCAAATCCCTTTATATGTCTTTAGTCATTACCTTCTGCACACCCCTTTAGGCTAAATGGTTTTCTTCCTTCCCTACCGTTCGGCACCAGCCTATGGTTTGGAAGAAGACTATCCAATAAGCATAATGGGTGTACTGTCCTAATCCTAGGAACACTCGCAATGCGAGAGAAGGTGAAGATAAAAGACAACCGAATAAACCTTATACCTATTTCTCCTGGAACCTATCCCCGAACTGGAACAAGTTCCTTTCGAGTTCGTATATAACCATAAGATGGAATATCCAATAAACTGTGGATCTTCGTAGTGATACGAAGTGTCCTGGAGAAATACAAAGGTGAAATGGGAGTGGTAATGAAATACTTGGTTTGGTCGTGAATATCAGTCGTAATTTACTTTGCCCTTCTTCTAATCCCTTTCTATATCTTTACTTAATACCTTCTGTACACCATCGTTATGCTAATTGGTTTTCTTCATTCCCACCGTTTGGCACCAGCCTAAGGTTTGGAAGAAGACTATCCAATTTGCGTAATAGGTGTACTATCTCCTAAACCAAGGAGTACTCGCAACCTGAGAGAAGGTAAAAGGAAAAGACAACTGAATAGTCCTATTCGTTTTCTCCAGAACCGGAAACCGTCCTCGAATAAATTCCTTCGAGTTCGTATATAACCATACGATGGTTTTGTCCAATGGAAGTGGACGTTCGTAGTTGTAGGGATCCTAGGCACACTCAAGAGGTTCCACAAGGCATCAACCATGCCAAATTCAAAAATTATATGCCGAGAAACCAAAATGCTAGATCGTTAACTAGAGGTAAAGGCGAAAAGCAAGCAAGTAAACAACTTTATTGCTAAGTGAAAGGGGGTTACAACCTTTGTAGATCCGGTCCTCTACTTCCTTAGCTCCGTGATGACGTCCCTCCGCTGCGATCATCGGATCCCAGACTCTAGCGATAGTTTCGTCGAAGAAATGATCGGGCTAGGTCGTCGACTTCGATGCCGAAGAAGATCTACGTCGAGGCAACTCAAGATCAAGCTCCACCTTCACCAAGTCATGAAACTTGTGAAGAAAACACCCTATACTACATGGCAAGTGGTAGAGGATGAAGAAATAGGAAGTGGGTTCACTTTGGATTTGGATTTCTCACTTGAATTCATCAC
The DNA here is from genome assembly GCA_030015575.1 of Agapanthus africanus. NCBI lineage: Eukaryota > Viridiplantae > Streptophyta > Magnoliopsida > Asparagales > Amaryllidaceae > Agapanthus > Agapanthus africanus. Next base: position 675,953,447 of record CM057338.1, on the reverse strand, counting down.
TTGAAAATTTCTAGCAAAGGTTTTCTTTCTTCATCAAGAAGATGAAAGAAAGAGAATTATTCCAAAAAGAAAATTCAAGTGATATCTATCATCTTGCAACCATGGGTTAGATAAACACATGTAGAGAATAAACTAGGGTTTAAGTAAATGGTTAGGGTTAAGGAAAGAAACAAAATGGTCAAAACTTTTCAAAGCTTCATGAAGCTTCAAGTAAAAACAAAAGAATCCACCATTTTATTTCTTGTCCAAAAAAATAAATGAAAAGAATAAATAAATAAGTAAATCAAACCCTAACCATTAACCTAATCATGGTTTAATCATACACACCCAACTTTGCATGTATCATCAAACATGATACAAACTAGTGCACAAAACTATATCATATATACAATGTGCACATCAAGTGAGAAAATCCATCTTAAGTGAACAATTACTAGTTAATGTAAAGTAATATATCAAATATATAATTATACATTAAATCATTAAGTCAACACTTGATTTAATGATCCGGTCATATCGCATATAACCGACTAATATCAAGTGTATCAATGTATCGAATCAACACTTGATTCGGTAACCCGGCTATATCTTATATAACCGTCCAATGAAACAAATCGCGAGAATAGAATACAGTATCACATACTGGTATTATTCTCGGTCCCGCATATATCTCATATGCGCTCCTATTTCGTTTCGCTTGAGCCAGGAAACCTCTGTGTAGGACTCTAAAAACTCGTCAATACGCCGGCAGCAGGTGATGATCATATCAAACACCCACAAGCCGCAAGCGGTCTGCTAAACGTAACGGCCACCCGGGTATTGAACGATCAGAAGATCAACGAGCAAGCCCGCTCACACTCCTGTGAATCCAACCAGTAACAATTACCGTACAGTCCGGTCTCGTCGTCTGATATGTCGCATATCTCGCCTAGGGGTGGTAAATGTCAGACCCCAATAGCTCGATAAGTCGTGTCGATATGAGGTCTATAACAGTTCGAGAAACTACTGGTAACACTTACCAGTAAATCTCAGCAATCCTGGCCAGGGATTTCCGGTTATAGCCAATCGAACACAGCGCAACATCAACTCCCTATACCGGGAGAGACGAATCCCCTCCAATCGCTCATTGCCTCCATGTGATTCGGGACTGTACCCAAAAACCACCGTTTTGCATGCCCTCTTGGACGTGGTAAGGTGGAAATCAAAGCACAGTGGGAATCACACAAGACTCTATGACGATCTCGGGTCTACAGACTAACCTGTACCAGTGTCACCAGAGAACTGCCATCTGACGTAAGGTATAATACCATCTAGGAGTTCTCGGCGAGTCCGTCCAGTATACCCAGTCTCCACTGAGCACCCGTATATCATCTCTGATGTCAAACACCAATGGATATGGCATCATCCATCGCCCATCTGTATGGGTCGAGAAAGTATACGCTAGTCTACTCTGGTATATCGATGCCCCGTCTCGATACACCCACGACTAGGGACCTTGAAGGATGTACTTATGGACTACCATGTCCCCACTAGTATGATCCGCATCATAGTCCAGGTAGTCAAGTACACATCGTAAGGGCTTTACCAACATGTAACAGAGAGACAATCAGTGTACACGTTAAGGTAAAGAGCAACCACATAGCATACTATCATGTCGAGCAAGAAAGTTCTCCCTATCATGTCGTGCCCCAAAAGAATAATATACAAACAGGCAGTGACGGCAGTCCTCATGTCGGACGCTCGCCCCGCAATATCAAATGTACATATAAAATAAAACTGTCACGTTCGCAAATCCGTCTAAAAGGGCTATAGCAGATAGACAGGATTTACCAATCAAGTGACATTCACGGTCGCAGATATAATGTAAATACTGTGAACTAGCATGTTTAAAATTTTCGATCGATCAAATTTATCGAAGTTGGCCCCAAGCACTACTGCAGTACTCCAAGAAAAACTGGGCCCAAACAGAACATTCCAAAACCCCAATTTCCCTGTACAAAGCCCTCTGTAAAATTTTGGTAAGGCGTTGACTTTTTCCCACCGCGGAACCGCGGTCAAACCAGGGGTTTGGCCACGTTTCCGCGGTCATACTAAAGCAACACCCAACCAAATTTTTGCAGATTTCTTAAAATTTCCTGATCGTGTTTCTGCAATGTACTGAAAAAAATTTCGAGCCAAAAATAAATCGACAGAAAACCGATGCTCACGAAATCGGGTTTTTGGAAAATTCGTTTGATCGAACTTGTAAACACGTTAGGGCAAGCTAAGCTATGTTAATGGCGTGGCTCTGATACCAATGTAAGTGCACGGCGGCGCCCCGGCCGTCAATCCGACGCCGGAATGCGGAAACGAAAAACTTTTCAAACTAGAAAACCGGCACCACCGCGCACTAAAATCCCGGATCGGGCCATTAACCTAACTCTAGCAAACTAGAATAAGAGTAGAGAAGCTATACCAAGCGATCCGTGTCCTTCGGTCTTCGCCTCCACTCCGATCTCCTCACGGAATCTCCGGTCGTCGCCTCCTCGTCGAAACGGGCACCACATCGCAGGGTTCTTTTACGGGCTCCTACCTCTGAACCGAGGCAACTCGGGCACGAAGTTGGCTAGCCGACGCGTCCAAGGAATGCTGTAGGCAAGTGTAGAATCGCTTTGTCTCTTGAAGGTAGAAGTTGCCATGTATGGAGTAATAAAGAATGAACTTTGGAGTGAGGTTGATGAAATTGTGTAGCAAGCAAGAATGAGATGATCAAATTTCTCCACACCCAAAATGAACTCACTCTCATCTCCCCAAATATATGGCCGGCCCCCCAAAGATCAAATGGTGGAGGGAATAAATCAAAACCAAGAAGAGAGGTGAGTGTAGGAAAGGAAATGGGGTGACCACATCCAAAAGTGATGATAACAATATCATCTCAATTTCTAATCAACTCTAATCTCATTAATGCAAAAAATGATGAAAGAAAAGAATGGAATCAAAAGATGCTATCATAATCTTTCATTTCACAAATACCCCCTCCACTAATGCTAATTTGCGAACTTGCAAATTAGCCCCTCCAACGGAAAGTCCGGCCGTGAAGGAACAAAGGAAAACTGGCCGGAACGGAATGCAAACTGGCAACTTCAGAAAACTGATCCCGTGATAAATTACAGGAAAACCCCGCGACTGTATATACATACCTGCATTTGTATTGCGACCGAATACAAATGCAATAAGACAAAATCTACACTGTACAATACTAGGATCCGGCTTAAACCAAAGCCCGCTAGTAAAATCCGTTCGATCACGATCCGTGCAATACCGTACGTATCTGATCGAACCCTGCCATATCTCTATACGGCCTCTACAGCGTTTCGCCCAAAGCTTGAGAAACTGGTCTGTGGGGGACTCTAAAGACTCGTCAATACTATGGCTGTGGATTTAACCATTAGCACGTCAGAGGTATCAGCCATACGTAACGAGCTACCAGCTATTGACGAAAAGGGATGTCTGTGAGCGAACTCATCCTGACACCCTACTGAGCCTGTCAGTGACAATATCTGTACAGTCCAGTCCGTTCGTCTATGAGCATCGCATGGCGGGCCTAGGGGGTTGGTAAAAGTCAGACCCCCAAAAGCGGTACAAGTCATGTCGAAGATCAGCCCAGAACACCCTGAGATACTACTGGAATACCTACCAGTAAATCTCCTGCCTTGGCCAAGGACTTTTCATGTACTGCCTCTCCTAGACACAGCACGACCTCACCCCCAATACCGGGAGAGACAAACCCCTGCAGATCCGCTCACTGCCTCCATGTGGCTCAGGACTGTACCCAACTAAAACCTGTTTGCACGTCTCCTTTGAGCGTGGTAGGGTAGTAATCAAAGCACAGTGGGAACTCACATGAGACAAATGATGATCTCAGGTCGATGAACTAACCTGTACACATGTCACCAGGGAACTGCTATCTGACGTCTAGTATAATCCCAACTAGCAGGTTCCCGGCGAGTCCTGTCCGGTGTACTCATAACCCAATGAGCACTTGTATATATCTTAGGTGAATCAACTGACACCAGTGGCTTGTGAGACCGGCCACCGCCCCTCGTCGGGGTCTCGACTGTATACACTAGTCTACTCTGGAGTATCGATGCCCTGTCTCGAAACTCCCACGACTAGGGACTTTTTAAGGATATGCTTATAGACCCCAGCTCCCACGTATATGATCGCCCTCATACTACTGGTAGTCAAGCAAGAATCTTAGGGGCTCTATCAACGTGCAATAGTGACCTGTAGGGTCACCTAAAGCAGTACACGATGATAAAGATAAACCAGATAGCATACTATCATCTCGAGTAAGACTGTCCTACCGGGATAGGTCCTCCCTCAATCATTGCAATCACGTGCCTGTGATCCAATAATTGACTCTGAGGGCACTATCTCCAACATCCACTGCTACTGTATACGTGACATAATGCTGTGTGCCGATAGTAAGGAATAACTGGGTAACAGGGGTGGCAATCTCCTGTCGCTGCGCTAGACTGGCCTCAACCAACGACCTCATCATCTGGCGCAAGTCCTGCATATCTGCCTCAAGCCTCGCGATACGATCTATCGAAGGCGGATCAAACTGCTCCTGAACAATGAACGTACCATCCCGGTTGTTAGTGTTTATGCCCTAGAAGGCCATTGCTGTATCATACTAGTTTGTATATTACTTAATGGAAGCTTGGGATATTCACATGTATATAACAGTCTTGCTAAACATGGTAGTTTGCTACTTGGTTTTTCTATCTTAATATGTGAGTATACGTATTGATAGAGCTCTTAGGATCTTGCTTGACTACCAGCGTTGTGATGGCAGTCACACTAGTGGGGGCTGGGTAGTCTACAAGCACATCCTTATTCAGGTCCCCAGTCGTTGGATTATCGAGACAGGACATCGATACTCCGGAGTAGACTAGTGTGTACGCTTCTCATCCCAGTTGGGGAGATGGTCTGTCCCACAGCCGTCAGTACGTCGTACTGGAGATAGTATGTAGGTGCTCGTTAGGTTACGGGTACACCGGACAGGACTCACAGGGAACTGTTGGTTGGTTTTATACCGGTCGTCAGTGAACAGTTCCCAGGTGACATGAGTACAGCATAGTCCGCAGACTTGACACTGCTACTTCGCCTCGAGTGTGTCCTACTGTTCTTAGATTGCTACCCTACCACGGCTCAAAGGAGTCGTGCAAACAGGTAGCAGTTGGGTGCAGTCCCGAGCACTTGGAGGCAGTGGCGGTTAGACAGGATTCGTCTCTCCCGGTATTGGGGGTTGATATCGCGCTGTGTCAGAGAGCCATTACGCAAAGTGCCTGGCCAGGGCAAGCGAGATTTGCTGGTATGTTCCAGTAGTTTCTCAGGGTGTAATGGGCTTCACTCCGACACGACTTATACCGCTATTAGGGGACTGACGCTTGCTGCCCCCTAGGCTCGATATGCGATAGTCTTAGACGAACGGACCGGACTGTATGGAGATTGTCACAGCAGGCTCAGTAGGAGTTCGGATGGGTTTCCTCATCGGCCTTCTTATCAACATCTATCTGGGGACCGTTACGTACAGCTAGTGCCGCTTGAGGTCTGTTGTTAAACTCACTGCCAACGTAGTAGTCGAGTCTCTAGAGTCCCACACAGAGAGTTTCCCTACTCCAGGCGAAACGATATAGAGGTCGTATGGTTTTACGACAAGGGTTCGTACGCATACGTGTGTTTACGCACGTACGACATCCGGACAGTTTTTTCTAGTAGGCTTTGGTTTAAGCCAGTTTCTAGTATCCGGTTATTGGATTTATACAGTCTAAAGTTTTTCCGTGTTTTCACGGATCGGAGGGGCATTCTCGTAATTGTGCGAGAAGCTTCTAGAAGATGGTGACTTGGGGGTTAAGGTGGCATATGCATTAAATGGGATTAGTGACTCATTTGAGTGATTCATCCATGTCATTAATGCATCATAAATGCTTAATGACTCATGGAGATGAATCACCCATTAGATATTTATGGAGCATGGTTGTTAAATCATTTACTTGATTTATCTTGTATTTATTTATGCTTCATATATATTTTGAGAGATCATTATCTCATTTCATTCTCTTGCTCACTTTCTCTCTCCTCAAGCTCTCCCTCTTCAAACCCTAATCCTCCCCTCTCATGTGTTGAGTACAAGGATTAGATTAGACTACTTAATCCTTAACCATTCTCTATATCACCTAGGTTACTTGGATTAGCACTTCAAGAAACCTAGTTACCTCTAGTTTGAGGTGAAGCTTGTAGTAAAGCTCTCGGGTGGATCTTCTACTACTTAGAGAAGGCCGAAGAGGACATGGAGAACGACAAGACGAAGGACTCGGTTCTATAGGTATAATCACTTAACATAGTAGTTAACACTTCTATGGTTTCTTGTTAGTTATTGTTTATGCAAAGATTCTCGGTTAGTCGATGTTTACGCCTAAAACAAGATCGTTTTTCATTATTCCGCCTCCCCGCAAGTCGTGGGGTGTTGTACATCGACTTACAGTGGTATCAAAGTCTCGCTAAACAATAATTAACTCATTAGCAAAGTCGTAAGAATTTCGAACGCAAAAAGAACCGGAAACATCGTCGATTTATCACAGTTTCTGTCGATTTTAAAACTGGCTCTAAAAATTTTTCAGGGAGCTTCAGAATAACAAGCAGGAAAAACTAGGGATACTAAAGAAATTTGGACCTGTGACTCGTCCAACTCACCGCGGAACCGCGGCGGATCCATGCGATCCGCCGCGGATCCGCGGCCGAGTTGGGGCCGAGTGTGCCCCAATTTCTTCAGTAACTCTTAGATGATAACAGTGATGTTTCTGGGATGTTTTATTTTCAGCTAAGATCTCAGGTGCACAGAGAAATTTTGCAGTAGAATCTAAAGTGTTTTGCTTGATCGAAATTTTACGATGTTTGCTAATATGATTATATCTGTGATTGTATAATGTGTTCGTAAACCTCCCCTAACTGCTAGTATGTCGGTTGGCAGGGGGTTGCACATTTCTGTAATGGTTTTTACTATTTGTGGTTGTGAACTGTATTGGACTGTTGTGATGATTAGCCGGGTTTTGAGATGGGTTGTTATATCCATTCATTCGGTGTAACTGTAATATGTTGTAATATTATTTTGCGGGGCACATCCAGGTTGCGGTTGTAGCCACTGTTGTATTATTTCATTTTACTGTTTTTGCTCCTAGGATAGACCCAAGATGGGGTGCACAAACTACCGGATACTTTGAAGTGTTTAGTGGCCTACTCACTTTGTTGAGGGAGACCGCTTCACTTCGGGTATTAGGCGGGTAGTTTGCCGTACCCGTAGGGGTCTAGGGTGGGGTAATGGCTATTCATCACAACTGTGTAATCCTTCTTTTGTTGCAGGCTCTAAACAAACACGGATTGCTTGCAAATCCAATAAAGTTCATATGAGATCTGGAATGCCTATTATTGCGTCTGACGAATGTACAATATCTATATATGATAGCTATTTAGACGTCACTTATGTTTTACACCCGCGCTAGCCCAGCCCCGCTCTGTCGTTAGTTAAGTAACCTAACGGGTGATGACGGGACCCCGTGGCGAATGCGAATGGCATAAGAGGACGTTCTATTTTCGTTGTTTTCTGCAATGATAGGTTAATGATGGGACGCATTATTTATAATGCAAAGAAAATAAACCAAAAGTTGAATCGTTGGAACAATTTAAAAGAAACCACTCGGTTATTTTAAAAGAGCAGTATTTTTAAATTGCAGAGCTTTAACCACTCCTTTTAAAAAAAGCTATCAGGTTCCTTCGGTTATATCAAGTTCACTATGTTCACGGTTTCGCCAAAACTAGTCGTAGCCCTCCGTCATTTCTTATGGATGGTCAGTAGTATTCAAGCTATGTTTGTTGGCCTTCGTCAAGGCATAGTGTTTGGTAGCTGCTGGGGTATTCATTTGTTGCATAGATAGATGAGTTGGTTTGGGACAGTCGTATTACCTTGTTGGCCTTCATCAAGGGTATCTACGGGTGGGTTCAAATTAACAAGATAATGATGGGCAGAACTTGACATCTGACTTATGATTTGTTGGCCTTCGTCAAGGTCATAAGAACATGGGGCAAAAATCCACATCGGGAGTTTCTAAAGAAACTGAAACTTGCTAGTGTTGCATACCATTTGGAGTTTGACGAATGTTGGTAGGATACCTTCAACATTATCATACGATGATATTTGGATCCCGATCCTACTGTGAGTATATGCTACTTATCAGGAGATTCGTCACTTAACGATCAATGCTATAAACCAAGTAGGTGCCAAAAAAGGTGTCAGCGTAGCTACGCACCCAGAGAAAAGAGGTTATTTAATTAAGGAACTTCGCGAAAGCATTGGAAAACCTTCCTCGAAGTACCGACACTATCCTGGCTGAACGGTTAAGCAAGTATTGTACAGTGAGAATAGTCCTGGCTAATTCTTCTTTTATGGTTTGAGGAAGGATTCGAGAAACAGTGGGAGCCATCCAGTTTAGATAAATTAAAAACTAATCTAAACTTGCAAGAGCATCATGCTAAAGTATTTTCTTCTCTCTCTCTCATTGCAGCGACCTTGTGACCATGACTAGGTTACATCTAGATAACAAGTTGACTGAATCTAACTTTTATGACTGGCAAAAGTCTGTCCAAATGATCATTGCCTATGACAAGCTGGACCACCCTATTACTACTCAAGATCCCACCGTCCCAGGTCCAGTTTCCACCGTCGCGGATATGGATATCCGTCAGACAAAGGAAAAGGATAAAGCGAAAGCCAAGTGCCTCGTGTTGGCTTCAGTTGATGGTGTATACCAGAAGCGGCACGAGAAGATGGACTCTGTTTCCATCTTTCTCCATAACAAAGATTTATATGGAGAGCAATCTCATATCGCAAGATATGAGGCCTCGAACGAATTAATTCAAGCGAGGTCGGCTGACGGGTCATCTGTAAGGGACGACGTCCTTACGATGACTAGCTATATTGATGAGCTCAAGGACCTGGAAACCACGTTGGGAAACAGGTCATATACTGACTTATTTCCACAGTCCCTACTGTAAGGTTAGTATAGCACCCAATGAAGAGTTTTGAAGCATCACATAAAACTTTGGGTCATGTGATGCTTCAAAACTCTTCATTGGGTGCTATACTAACCTTACATTGGTATCAGAGCCGACCTAGAACATTAGACGACGTTTTGACGAAGTGAAAACCCCGATCGGACAAAAATACCGTATTTTTTGATGCTCTCTGGAAATTTTCTAAAACTTGACATTTTCCAGAATTAAAAATATGTAAAAATCATAGCAGGAAAATATAAGAATTACGGCAGAAAAATAATCCAATGAACAGTAGTTACAGCCGCGGAAACGCGGCCTAAGCTTGCTTAGGCCGCTGTTCCGCGGCCGTACAAATGAATTAGTGTATATTGTTTCTGCAGTAATTCTACTTTCTGCATGTTTAATTTTTTGGGTATTTTTAAACTGAATAAAGTTTTGAAAAATTCTGGAGATGTTTTTGGATTCATCGATTCGATCGGGACTTTCATTTCGTAGCTTTTCCGGGTAAACTAGAAAGTATTGAAGTGTTTGAACGAATATCATTTACTCAATATTCACGGGGTTTAAATAATTTGGAAATACGTGCAAGTCTTTTTGCGGTGGTCCCTCTAGAAGACAACAAACCTTAACTCGATTATGTGACCGTCTCGAACTACCCTTTGAACCCTCGGGTTTGGGGCAGTACGGCGTGCCACATGTGAGGCGTTGGCTTGACCCTTCTACGGCTGGACCGCCGCTACTGTGTCACACTCCAAATTTTTTGAACCCTGCTCAAGTGTTGAGCTTTAGTGAATCTTGGGTGCTTGATTGTTCGTTCGAAAACTTTAATACTGTCTGTTTGTCTGGAATGTGATACAATATGTGGAATTCATATGGTTTAGGTATGAAATACGGAATATGTGATATTTCGCATTTATGATGTCTAAAGAGAATCTGGATTCCAAATATTGTAGTTTTACACTTTCTTTTCTGTGACCGTAAGTGTAGTATGTTAGATATCGCCGGTTTCGTTGCTATACATCAACGACAATCGGGGTACGCATACTTACTTACGTTGATGATATGTGATATTATGTGTTGCTGAGATATGATGTACAGGATTGTCGCGATCGAATAGCCGGGGGGTTTTTGTGAGATGAGAGTTTTGTATTTTCATTCATGTAAATTCAAATGTAATGTAATATTCTTTTATTTGGGACACTTCCAGGTTGCGGTTGTGTCACCAGTGTTGTATATTATTTACTTTTCCGCATTAGGATGGACCCAAGGAGGGGAGCACAGGTGACCGGGTTCTGGGGTTCAGTGGGAGGCCATCTCGAGGAGTCGAGACCGGGTCTCCTAAACTCCAGGATTGGTAGGGTCACTTGCCGCTCTCGTAGGGGTCCAGGGTGTGGGCTTGGCTATTCATCGCGACTGTGGAATCCGTATTTTCTATTCTGGCTAAATACTAAATACGGACGTCCTAGTATATCCCACGTTATATCTATATTTCTGCTGCCTGTGTTCTGTGATATCTGAGACGAATGGCTTATTATATATATATGATATATAGTAGACGTTGCTTATATTTTACACCCGCGCTAGTCCCGTCCCGGTATGCCGTTAGTTAAGTAACCTAACGGTGCATAACGGAACATTGCGGCGAATGCGGATGGCATAAGCGTACGTGTTATTTTCGTTTCTTTTCTGTGATTGGCTTTAGGACTTAAATGATGGGATTACATTAATGTGATTAATGTAAAGAAAATAAACCTAAAAAGATGTTGTAGAATCGGATTTAAAAACTACTCGGCTATTTATGAAAAAGCTACATTTCAAAACTGCGGAGCTTAAGCCACTCCTTTTGAAAAACTGTTTGATTCTACAACGATATCAAGTTCAAAGCGTTAAAGATTTTCTTAAAAATCATTCGCAACCCTCCGTCATTTTAGGAAGTAGAGTACTTAGTATTCGTGCTACGTTTGTTGACTTTAGTTAAGGCGTAGTGAACGGTAGCTAAGTGATGTCTTCCTACACTGCATATGATGCAGATTAATTAGGACATTCATGCGACTTTGTTGACCATAGTTAAGGGTCATATGGGTGGGTCTAATTAATCAAGAAATGACGGGTAGAACTTGACTGGTACTTATGATTTGTTGACCATAGTTAAGGTCATAAGTGCTAGGAGTAAAAAAAATTACATCGGGAATTTCAAGTGTTGAAATTTGCAATGAGATTGCATACCTTCCATATGATGGTTGGATCCCGATCCCACTATGGGCAATAGTTGCTCCTAGGAGAGTTTTGCAGTTTACAATTAGCTAACTCATTAGGTGTCTAGAAAGGTGTTAACGGGGCTCCGCCTCTGGGAAAACGAGGTTTACTCTAATTAGGTCCGTGCGAAAGCACGGGGAACCTCCCTTAAAGTACCGACACTGGCCTGGCTGAACGGTTAGCGAAGTTGTAGACTGTAATTAATCCTGGCTAGTTTTCTTTTTAAGGTTTGAAAGAAAAACTTGATAAAAAGCAGTGGGAAACATCGATTAGACAAGATAATAAACCAATCTAATCTATGCAAGAGCTTTCGCTGAGTGTATTCTTTTCTCTCTCTTAATGGCAGATACCAATGACTGGACTTAAGCTTCTACTAGATAAAAACAAACTGAACGGGACCAACTATAAAGACTGGCTAAGGAATCTGAAGATCGCCTTGACTTATGATAAAGTATCATATGTCCTCACGGCTTCAGCCCCGCCCGTCCCAGGCCCAAAATCCTCAGTTGCGGACATAGAAGTCCGCAAGACATGGGACGCTGACTGTGCCACGGCCACATGCCTCGCGCTTGCATCGATGGATAACACACATCAAAAGCAGCACGAGGACATGGACATTCACGGGATACTGCTCCATACAAAGGAGTTGTATGAGGAGCAGTCCCGCGTATTACGATACGAGGCATCAAAGAAACTGTTTCACATGCGGATGGCCCCTGGCACACCAGTAGCAGACCATGTTTTGAAGATGATAGCTCTTATAGAAGAGCTTGAGGACCTCGGATGGACTATGCACAATGAACAATATATAGATATTATTCTGCAGTCCCTCCCCTCCACCTTTGCTCAGTTCATAGTGAACTTCAACATGCATGGCATGGAGAAGGACCTCCCTGAACTCCTTAATATGTTAAGGAGTGCAGAGAGCACTATGAAGTCAGCAAAGACTCCCGTTATGACGATTGGACAGTCTTCTTCTTCTCGCCCGAAAGCTAAGGCCAAGGGAAAGAAAAAGAAGAAACCCACTAATCCTAAGGGCGGAGTCAAAAAGGTGAAGGGAAAGGGAAAGTCCACGGCTGGAGACCCAGGGAAAGGCGAGTGTTTTCATTGCCACAAGACAGGACATTGGAAGCGCAACTGCACGGAGTACCTAAGTCTTAAAAAGAAGCATGGTGATGCTTCTGCTTCAGGTGCGTTTGTGACTGAAAACTGTTTTTCTATAAACTCTGCTTCCTGGGTATTGGATACCGGTTCAGGTTCTCACATTTGCAATTCTATGCAGGGGCTGAGAAATAGCAAGGTTTTGAAGACAGGTGACCATACTCTCCGCGTTGGAAATGGTTCCAATGTACATACAGTCGCAGTGGGAGAGTATCACTTGGGGTTGCCGTCTGGATGTATTTTGATTTTGAATCCATGTTATTTTGTACCTGATATGCTATGTAATATAATATCCGTATCTTTGTTGGACAATGAAGGATATAATTTTGTGTTGCAGAACAATGTTATGAACATTCACCTAAATCAAATGTTGGTTGGGTATGGTACACTTAATAACGGAATATATGTCCTAAATCAACACACAGTTTTCAGTATACAACACACTAATAAAAGAAAACTTTCAGAATTAAATGAAGCTTTTCTTTGGCACTGTAGACTTGGTCATATTAACGAAACAAGACTAAACAAGTTACATAAAGATGGATATTTAAACTCTTTTGAATATAAATCTTATGCGACTTGCCAGTCTTGTATCAAGGGTAAAATGACCAAAACTCCGTTTACTGGACACGGAGAAAGAGCTACTCAGCTCCTGGGCCTCATACATAGTGATGTATGTGGGCCAATGTCTACACAAGCTAGAGGCGGTTTTTCATACTTCATTACATTCACCGACGATTTCTCAAGATTCGGTCATGTATTTTTATTAAAGCACAAGTCCGAAGCTTTCGAGAAATTCATTGAATATAAACAAGAAGTAGAAAAACAAACCGGCTTGAGTATTAAGATGCTTCGATCAGATCGAGGTGGTGAGTATCTCAGTACAGAATTTGCAAACTTCCTAAAAGAGAATGGGATTCTCTCTCAGCTCACTCCTCCTTACACACCACAGCACAACGGTGTGTCAGAACGACGGAATAGGACCCTATTAGATATGGTCCGGTCCATGATGAGTGATGCTGAGTTACCAGTCTCGTTTTGGGGGCATGCGTTGGAGACTGCAGCGTTTCTGCTAAACAGGGTTCCGACCAAAGCCGTGTCTACCACGCCATATGAGATATGGAATGGGAAGAGACCATCTCTTAAGAGAATTAAGATTTGGGGTTGCCCGGCCTATGTTAAAAAGCAGAATCCGGACAAACTCGAGACACGGTCAGTCATGTGTAACTTTGTGGGATATCCAAAGAATTCTTATGGATATCTGTTCTACCACAAAGAGGAACAAAAGGTGTTTGTTTCTCAGTATGCCACATTCTTGGAAAAAGAGTTTTTCACAGATAAAGATGATGGCAAGGTAGTAGATCTGGAAGAGGTTCTGGAGACACAAACTACAAATGACGATTTGGTTGAACCGGCTGTTGCAACAGAAACTGAAGAACCTCAGCCACTCCGTAGGTCTGGTAGGACTTCTCGCCCACCGGAGAGGTACTACGGTTTCCTCATTGATGGTGACAGAGAAGACTGTATCATGGAAGATGATGATCCTACCAGTTTTCAACAAGCTATCACGAGTGGTGACTCTGTGAAGTGGCTGGATGCCATGAGATCTGAAATGGAGTCTATGTACACCAACAAAGTATGGACGTTGGACGTTGTACCCCCTGGGGTAAAACCTGTAGGGTGCAAATGGATCTTTAAAAGAAAGATTGGTGTGGATGGGCAGGTAGAGACCTATAAGGCAAGACTTGTGGCGAAAGGTTTTCGTCAAAGACCAGGTTTGGACTATGACGAAACTTTTTCGCCCGTAGCCATGCTTAAATCTATTCGGATCCTACTTGCTATTGCTGCTCACTACGACTATGAAATCTGACAGATGGACGTTAAAACAGCATTCCTAAATGGAGATTTAGAAGAATGTGTTTATATGGATCAGCCGGAGGGCTTCATTGACAGTGGGAGCAGCGAGAAAGCATGTAGATTGCTTAAATCCATATATGGGTTAAAGCAGGCATCTCGGAGTTGGAACATCTGTTTCGATGATGTTATCAAAGAGTTTGATTTCATCAAAAATCCAGATGAACCTTATGTTTATAGGAAGGCTGTAGGAAGAGCTATCACATTCCTCGTATTGTACGTGGATGACATTCTTCTGATAGGAAATGATATTCCTATGCTACAGTCGGTCAAATCATTCTTATCACTAAGGTTCTCCATGAAGGACCTGGGTGATGCCACATACATCCTGGGCATAAGGATCTATAGGGATAGATCCAAAAAGTTATTGGGACTGTCCCAAACCAGGTACATCAACACCATCCTAAAGAGGTTTAGTATGGAAGACTCCAAACGGGGTGCCTTACCCGCTTGCCATGGAGTCACTCTCTCCAAGGATTCTTGTCCAAAGACCGATGAAGAGAGAGCTCGCATGAGCATTATACCTTATGCTTCGGCAGTAGGATCTATAATGTATGCGATGTTATGTACACGCCCAGATGTAGCTTATGCACTTAGTGTTGTAAGCAGGTATCAATCCAACCCAGGAGAGAACCACTGGACAGCTGTGAAGAACATTCTTAAGTACTTACGAAGGACTAAAGAATTGTTCTTGGTGTATGGTAATAAAGATCTCCAAATGGAGGCCTTTACCGATTCGAGCTTCCAGAGCGATAAGGATGACAGCAAATCTATCTCAGGGTTTGTATTTACCCTCAATGGAGGGGCGGTAAGTTGGAAGAGTTCCAAACAAGATACCGTTGCAGACTCTACGATGGAAGCTGAGTACATTGCTGCAAATGATGCCGCCAAGGAAGCTGTCTGGATGAAAAAGTTCGTCTCGGAGCTAGGAGTAGTTCCAACCATTATTGATCCTATACCTTTGTATTGTGACAATAATGGGGCAATGGCGTTAGCCAAGGAGCCCAGATGCCATCAGCGGTCCAGACATATCCTGAGGCGCTTTCATTTGATCCGGGAGATTGTAGATC
Organism: Agapanthus africanus; assembly: GCA_030015575.1. Taxonomy (NCBI): domain Eukaryota; kingdom Viridiplantae; phylum Streptophyta; class Magnoliopsida; order Asparagales; family Amaryllidaceae; genus Agapanthus; species Agapanthus africanus. Next base: position 675,937,950 of record CM057338.1, on the reverse strand, counting down.
GCCGCGAGATCGAGATTAAGAGAGTAGACACAAAGAACAACGCGGCGGATCCATTCACCAAGGCTCTCCCTCAGCCGCAGCATGAGCGACTTTTTGAGATGTTGGGTATGAAATACGCCAATAACTGGCCTTAGTGCAAGTGGGAGATTGTTGGATATATGTATGCCCTAGAGGCCATTATGTGATAGTGGATGTATCTATACATGTATATATATATTCAGTTTGCATTCTTGCTCGACATGATAGTATGCTATCTGGTTCTTCTTTATCTGACATGTTTATTTGATCATGCTTTTATTCATTCATACATGCTGATAAAGCCCTGAGGATATCGGCTTGACTACTCTGATTATGATGGAGATCATACTAGTGGGACATCTGTAGTCTATAAGCATATCCTGGAACGTCCCTAGTCGTAGGTATATCGAGATGGGGCATCGATATACCAGAGTAGACTAGCGTATATGATACTAGACCCATACGATGGGCGATGGATGTTCCCACATTCATCGATGTTTGACATCAAGATCATACACGGGTGCTCAGTGGTGACTGGGTACACTGGACGGACTCGCCGAGAACTCCTATATGGAATTATATCTATCGTCGGATAGCAGTTCTCAGGTGACACTGGTACAGGTTAGTCTGTAGACCCGAGATCGTCATGGAGTCTTGTGTGTTCTCCCACTGCACTTTGATTGCCACCCTACCACGGCTCTACTGAGTCGTGCAAACAGGTGGCCGTTGGGTACAGTCCCGAGACACACGAAGACGATGAGCGATAGGAGGGGTTTCGTCTCTCCCGGTATTGGGAGTTGATGCTGTGCTGTGCTCGACTGGTTATAACAGCAAGTCCCTGGCCAGGGCTGCTGAGATTTGCTGATAAGTGTTATCAGTAGTTTCTCGATCTGTTATAGACCATTCACCGACATGACTTATTGAGTTATTGGGGTCGACGTGACCATCCCTAGGCTCGATATGCAGCATATCTGACGAAGAGACCAGACTGTACGGTAGTGTTGCCGGATGGCTCGACGGGAGTTGTAGCAGGTTCGCTTGTTGTCTTCTGATCGTTCAATACCCGGGTGGCCGTTACGTTTAGCTGACCTCTTGCGGCTTGAGGGCACTTGATATGATCATTACCCTCTGCCGGCGTATTGACGAGTCTTAGAGTCCCACAGAGGAGTTACCCAGTCCAGGAGAAACGTTGTGGTGCGCATATGCGATATGCGCATGCACCCGATTGAAATGTGCGTATATGATACCAAACATTGATCGGGTGAACTGCTTTTGGTGGGGTCATATGAGATATGACCGGATTGATAAATCAAGTGTTGATTTATCATTTAACCATTAGTTTTCTCACTCAAAACCTTTCTAGGGTTTGATGGATGTATGCATGCATGCATGTGTTTCTATTTTTCTTTTCTAGTTTCATGCACATGAAGATGTGCATACATGTACACATACATACATCAAACCATCATGGTTGATTATATATGGAAATGGTGGCAATATAAGCTTCACACCATAGATTAAACAATGGATAATTATTTGATTTTGGTTTTAAAAAGAAAATGAAAAGGAAAGGATAATTATACTAGTTTCTACATGCTTCTTTTAACCTAACCATTCTCACCCACCACTAAACCATGGTTATCTTTTCCTTTATCATTCTAAACCCAAGTTAAATTAATCATCCATCATTTAATCATGGTTGGAGTCAAGAAAGAATAAATATATATAGTGATATTTATTTTCATTTGCAAGTTAACCTTATGGTTATCTTTTTATCTCTTGAAGAAAAAAGCCACCATTTTCATCCTTCTTCATCTTCTCCTCTCTAGTTTTTTCTAGTGAGAAAAACACAATCAAAGAAAGGTTTTTGAAGTGAGATCCAAAGCCACAACAACATTCTACACAAGCTTAGCCGTTTCGTTTAGAGTGTTATCTTCGGTTTGACGAAGTAGCGAGCTTGGACGGATATCTCCGCGGTGGATCATCGTGGACACAAGGGGAGTTCAAGAGGACCTCGTTTCAACACTAAAGAGCCTAAGGAGCGAAGCAAAAACGGGAGCTACAAAGGTTGTAGCCTTCAAACCCTAACTTTTGTTAGCTTTAAGTTTAGTAAACCCTAATTTTCTAGGATCTATCCTTTGCATGTTAGTTTAGCACCTTAAAAATTAAAACTTTGGGTCATGTGATGCTTCAAAACTCTTCATGTGTCTTCGTGTGTCTCGGGACTGTACCCAACGGCCACCTGTTTGCACGACTCAGTAGAGCCGTGGTAGGGTGGAAATCAAAGTGCAGTGGGAGAACACACAAGACTCCATGATGATCTCGGGTCTACAGACTAACCTGTACCAGTGTCACCTGAGAACTGCTATCCGACGATAGATATAATTCCATATAGGAGTTCTCGGCGAGTCCGTCCAGTGTACCCAGTCACCACTGAGCACCCGTGTATGATCTTGATGTCAAACATCGATGAATGTGGGAACATCCATCGCCCATCGTATGGGTCTAGTATCATATACGCTAGTCTACTCTGGTATATCGATGCCCCATCTCGATATACCTACGACTAGGGACGTTCCAGGATATGCTTATACACTACAGATGTCCCACTAGTATGATCTCCATCATAATCAGAGTAGTCAAGCCGATATCCTGAGGGCTTTATCAGCATGTATGAATGAATAAAAGCATGATCAAATAAACATGTCAGATAAAGAAGAACCAGATAGCATACTATCATGTCGAGCAAGAATGCAAACTGAATATATATATACATGTATAGATACATCCACTATCACATAATGGCCTCTAGGGCATACATATATCCAACACCTACCCTCTACTTACACCCTGAAAGAAACCAGGGAGGCACAAGCTCTGCTTAATAAGGGACCTTCTTCTTCTTCATCCAAGACGAAAGCAAAGGGTGAAAAGAAGAAGACCTCTACAAAGCCGATATACGGTGTCAGTAAAGTAGGAGGAAAGGGAAGAGAAAAAGTTTCGGGACTTGGTGTAGGTAAGGAGGGATATTCTTATTGTTATGGGAACGGGCATTGGCAGAAGGATTGCAGGGCTTTGGAAGCCAGTAGCCAGGATACGAATCATGTTGTGGCTTCAGCCTCAAGTGTGTTTGTAATTGAGAATTGTTTGTCAATTAACTCTACTTCCTGGGTACTAGATACCGGAGCAGGATCTCATATCTGTAATTTGTTACTGTAAGTGCACGGCGGCGCCCCGGCCGTCAATCCGACGGCCAGATGCGGAAGCGGTGATAAACTTAAATTTTGCGGACTTAGCAAACCGGCACCACCGCGCACTAAACACCCGGATCGAACCATTAACAAGTCTAAGCTAACTACAAGATAGGGAAGAGAAGTATACCGACAGATCCGAGTCCTCCGGTCTTCTCGTCGTCGTCCCGATCTCCTGCGGAATGTCCCGTCTCCTCCTCGTCGCCGGAAGTGCACCACATCGCCTACTTCTTTTACGGGCTCCCACCTCAATGCCGAGGCAACTCGGGCACGAAGCCGGCTACTCGACGTGCCCAAGATTTGCTGTAGAATGTGTGAAGAACCATGTCTCACTTTGGGTTTGTGGAATTGCCTTTTTAGTGGAGGAAAAGAACTTGGAATTTTGGAGAGTCTTGTTGTGTGATTTTTGGAGCATGAAGAGAACCAAAAATGCCACACCAAAAATCAATCAACCCCCCACAAGGGATGGCCGGCCCATGTAAATCAAAGAGAGAGGGAAAAGTCAAGGGGGAGGTGACCATATCAATCATGCAAGAGAGAGAGAGAGGAATGGTTATCATAAGGAATAATGATCACAAAGAAACACCAACACTCAACAACCAAATCATGCAAAGAAATGATCACCAAAAGAGAACCTCACTCCACCACAATCATCATGAAAACCATGTCATATGAAAGTCAAGCCATGATGGAGAAGTCAAGAAGTCAAGGTCAAGGAATGGTGCAACCATCATGACTCAAGAATATGCAAAGACCCCCTCCATAAACACTTATTTGCAACAATGCAAATAAGCCCTCCTCCACCAAACTTCGGCCAATGATCGATACAAAGGAAATTGGCCGAAACGGAAAGCAAACTGGCAACTCCAGAAAACTGGTCCCGTAATAAATTACAGGAAAACCCCGATACTGTGCATACACACCCGCATCTGTATTTCGACCGAAATACAAATGCAATGAGACAAAGTCTACACTGTACTATACTAGGATCCGGCTTATACCAAAGCCGGCTAGTAATATCTGTTCGATCCTGATCCGTGCAATGCCGCACGTATCTGATCGAACCCTGCCATATAACCATACGGCCTAAAGTACAAACTGTCTGATCCTGATCCGTGTAATACCGCACGTATCTGATCGGACCTTGCCATATCTCCATACGGCCTCTACAACCTTTCGCCCGAAAGCTGAGTAACTGAATGTGGGGGACTCTAAAGACTCATCAACACCTTGGTTGTGGATTTAACCACTAGCACGTTAGAGGTATAAGCCAATACATAACGGGCTACCAGGTATTGACCAAAAGGGACGTCTGTGAGCGAACTCAGCCTGACACCCTACTGAGCCTGTCAGTGACAATATCCGTACAGTCCGGTCCGTTCGTCTATGAGCATCGCATGGCGGGCCTAGGGGGTTGGTAAAAGTCAGACCCCCAAAAGCGGTACAAGTCGTGTCGGAGTGTAGCCCAGAACACCCTGAGATACAACCGGAATACCTACCAGTAAATCTCCTTGCCTCGGCCGAGGGCTTTGTGTAATGGCTCTCCTAGACACAGCACGACCTCACCCCCAATACCGGGAGAGACGAACCCCTGAAGATACGCTCACTGCCTCCATGTGGCTCGGGACTGTACCCAACTAAAACCTGTTTGCACGACTCCTTTGAGCCGTGGTAGGGTAGTAATCAAAGTACAGTGGGAACTCACACGAGACAAATGACGATCCCCAGGTCGATGAACTAACCTGCACACATGTCACCAGGGAACTGCCATCTGACGTCTGGTATATGACCAACTAGCATGTTCCCGGCGAGTCCTGTCCGGTGTACTCATAACCCAATGAGCACCTGTATACATCTTAGGTGATCCAACTGACACCAGTGGCTTGTGAGACCGGCCACCGCCCCTCGTCGGGGTCTCGACTGTATACACTAGTCTACTATGGAGAATCGATGCCCTGTCTCGAAACTCTCACGACTAGGGACCTTTTAAGGATATGCTTATAGACCCCCAGCTCCCACTTATATGATCGCCCTCATACTGCTGGTGGTCAACCAAGAATCCTAGGGGCTCTATCAACGTGTAATAGCGACGTGTCAGGTCACTTAAAACAGTACACGATGATAAAGGTAAACCAGATAGCATACTATCATCTCGAGTAAGACTGTCCTACCGGGATAGGTCCTCCCTCAATCATTGCAATCACGTACCTGTGATCCAATAATTGACTCTGAGGGCACTATCTCCAACAATCTCCCACTTGCACTCAAGGCTAATTATTGCGATGTCGCATACTCACAGCCCGTGTGATACCGAACACCCAACTCCTCTACTAGTCAGTCTCACAAAGCTCGTTTGCGAAACTATTGCGTTCGAGGAATAGCCTCAGTGAGTGGATCCGCCTTGTTGTCTCTTTCCATGTCTCTCTATATCTCAAGTTCGCGGAGAAACCCATCTCCCGAAATGAGCAATACCTGTCTTAGAATGTGTCTGGATGTCTGATGGGACATAGCTCATAAATGAGCTCCAAATCCAAACTTCTTAGACTGTATCGTCAACTGAACTTAATCAGTATCCTGCGCCATGCCACCCTCAGTATTGCCTTGGACCACCTGTCCAAAATACTGACCCTCATCAGAAGGAAAACTATAGCTCTGACGACCTCCTTGTCGTCCATGTCACCTTGGAAGCCTGGAATGATAACTGTTTCCCGAATGAGGCTGTCGTTATCATATCCCTAGAACATCCACTTATGTTCTAAAACTGCTTCCGACTGTTTCTCCAGGATTGGATCAATGTCAACTTATTGCATCTAGTGCAAGAACAGCATCTGGTGTGGTACTTGACATCTCATGATTGACTCAATTGCCTAAGCAAGTGATCTGCCAATCATGCACATCCCTCTCCACTTTAGTCTATAAGACACCTTTAGAGAGGGTGACTCCTTTACCTGCAGGCACACTACCGTGCTAGGAGTCGTCCATTCTAAATACTCTTAGAATGCTGTCTAAGTACCCTGATTGGGAGACTACCCAAATCTAGATCTAAAACCATAGATCTAGTAACCAGTATGTCTGATATAAAATCCATTTCCTTTGTGGAGAAACCACTGTGTGACGACCAAAGTATAACCGATTGTAGTATAGGAGTTTACTTTCCTACTCTGTGTATGTCATCCAAATACCAGGATATCACACCCTACTACCTTCTCAACAGATCCATCCCCTATTCTGATGAAGTCAAACCTATGACTGTCACGTCAGAAATAGATGATCTATCTCCGCTACATCTGCTTTAGTCTATAAATAGACATAAGCTACCTGTCCACCAATGCTTCCGCTGCTCCCACTGACTACGAAAACCCTCTGGCAGAGTCATATACGCGTACTCTTCTAAAGCTAGTTTAGAACGACGCTATACTCATCCTCCCGCCGGGTCTCGCAACCTGGAACAACAGCAATGGTAAGTGTGGGTAAACAAGAACTTCCCTGTCACCGTCCTTGAGGCTACCGGAGTACCCCTCGGGTGCCTGAAGTTACCCACCGCATCTGCGGAGTGGCCAATGGAATGTCAATCCAGATTGAATCTTTAGGTTCCTTATCAAATCTTCAGTAATCGTTTGTGGTTCTGGAATCACTTCCAGTTCTACCATACTCCCACTACTGTTTTCTGAAAAAATCCATTTTTATTAAAACTGTGGCGAGTCTAGAACAATATTTCTATTGTTCATCCAGATGGTAGAAAGTCAACCCGCGTCATAGCCTGGGTCAACCCACAAACAGCCATTACAGAAACGTGCCTTGAGTTGTCCAGTGTCTGGTTTTAAGCATAAACCGGACAACTCCCCGTACCTTAACATCGTTAAGATATGAACTGTTCTATATCCAATATAGAAACAGAGGCACTGATTTAATTGAACCAGATTCAAATCATGCAGCTGTCTCCAGTGCATGTCAACTAAATGGAAGGAGGCCGATCAGCGTTACTCAACTTAGGAATGCTTCCAATTATGAGTAACCTGAAAAAGAAGCAAGTTCTCTTAGTCATTACTATCAACTTAATACCATACACAAGTATCTACATCTTCGATCTCTTTGAAGAATCCCGATACTTGCTACACCTGGTTCTCTACTCTATTCAAATACCTATAACTTCTCAAAATTCGGACCCTGTGTTTCCACGAAACACTTGTCTAAAAACTAGAGAAGTCATAAGTAAACCGAATATAGTACGAGGACCATCCCCTCTGTCCTGATGGACCCTGGACAACATACAATCCTTTGTATAAGTCCCTTGAGTCTGATAACTCATTCACTGTGTGTCGTAGGTTGAAAACTGTACTTATGGTTAAGAAGAATTACACCGCTGTTTAATGCTCCTTACCTAACCATCCACTGATATAGGTAAATGTCGTAGACATAATTTCAGAAAGGTATATCTCACTCTATGAAAATAGACGTACAGATATATCAATTTGAAATTGGTGCATAACAGCGGATATTCAAAACCAAATATTTGCCGACCGGCAAACAGCCCAGGTGATTTCCTCAAATATCACCGATTACAACGAATCCCGATATAATGAGGATAATCACCCAATTCCCAATAACTTACTCCCACTCATCATCTGTAAAACCATACAGATGTGAGAATCGTACCTGGTAAATACATACCCTGGAGTAAGTATCTAATCGGGAAATCAGTTTTCCTTTAACATTACACAGTGAAACTGAAACATTGAAATGTTTCGATGGGGTATCCTGGTATTCCTAGTAATGCCTCTTCCAGATTCACGACTGTAACCGTATAATTCTTTGCCACCTCTCCAAATCCCTTCATATGTCTTTAGTCTTAACCTTCTGTACACCCCTTTAGGCCAAATGGTTTTCTTCCTTCCCTACCGTTCGGCACCAGCCTATGGTTTGGAAGAAGACTATCCAATAAGCATAATGGGTGTACTGTTCCAATCCTAGGAACACTCGCAATGCGAGAGAAGGTGAAGATAAAGGACACCTGAATAAACCTTATTCCTATTTCTCCTGAACCAGAATCCATCCCCGAACTGGAACAAGTTCCTTTCGAGTACGTATATAACCATACGATGGAGTATCCAATAAACTGTGGATCTTCGTAGTGACACGGAGTGTTCTGGAGAAATACAAAGGTGATTTGGGAGTGGTAATGAAATACCTGGTTTGGTCGTGAATATCTGTTGCAATTTACTTTGCCCTCTTACTAATCCCTTGCTTTGTCTGAACTTAATACCTTCTGCACACCATCATTATGCTAATTGGTTTCCTTCATTCCCTACCGGTCGGCACCAGCCTAAGGTTTGGAAGAAGACTATCCAATTTGCGTAATAGGTGTACTATCTCCTAAACCAAGGAGTACTCACAACTTGAGAGAAGGTAAAAGGAAAAGACAACTGAATAATCCTATCCGTTTTCTCCAGAACCTGAAACCATCCTCGAATAAATTCCTTCGAGTTCGTATCTAACCATACGATGGTTTTGTCCAATGGAAGTGGACGTTCGTAGTAATACGGGGTGTCCTGGAGAAAAGGGTAAAAGTAGGAGTGGCAATGAGGTTTGCAACTCTGACAATCCAAAAGCCGGTGTTTAAGAAGGTTTGGTCAACTTGGTCACTGAGTTATAGTCTTAGGGTCGGGTCAATGGTCGCTGCCAAAGAGAGAGAGAGAAAAGAAACACTCAGCGTGCACTCTAACCTAGATCAGAATGGTTACCAATTTATCTAATCAGGAAACCTCCCACTGTACCTCAAATTCTCCTCCAAACCTGAAAGAAGAATTAGTCGGGGTCACCCGAGGAGTAAACTAACTCATCAGTGGGAATCGGGATCCAACTATCATCGCATGATAACGTGACGGAATCCGCTCACATCATCACACTCCAGAAGGTATGCGCATATCTGGCAAGTTTCAGTACTTTTGAAACTCCCGATGTGATTTCTGCCCCATGCTCTTATGACCTTGACGAAGGCCAACAAATCATAAGTCACATGTCAAGTTCTACCCGTCATTCTCCAGGTTGATTTGAACCCACCCGCACAAGCCCTTGACGAAGGCCAACAAGGCTATACGACTGTCCCAAACCAACGCATCTATCTATGCTGCAGAAAGGCAACAAGCAGCTACCATACACTATGCCTTGACGAAGGCCAACAAACATAGCATGAATACTACGTGCTACCCGTCTGAAACGACGGAGGGCTACGAATGGTTTCTGGCGAAAACCTTTAACGTAATGAACTAGATATCGTTGAAGGAACGGATAGCTTTTTGAAAATATAGTGACGACAACTTCCGCTAAAGAGGTCACTCCCGGTGAAGGGATCTCGGCTCTTTCCCCGTAGAATGGGGTGCAAGATATTCCAACTGAATACCACGGTGCAAAGCAAAAGTAATCGGCTATAGTGAAGTTAATGCCCTGACGCAAACTTTTTGTCCAAGGGGTCACTCCCGGTGAAGGGATCTCGGCCCTTGCCTCGTCGACTGAGGAGCAGGATATTCTAAATGAATACCGCGATGCAAAACAAAAGTGAACGTCCTTGCAATAACAGCTTTTTGAAAAGTGTTCCAACAACATCAGATTAGGTTTGTTTTTAACTTGCATTGATCCGAATCAATGCAGTCCCATCAATTGATCACACCACAAAGAACGAAAATATACTGATGTACGTATATGCCATCCGCATTCGCCACTGGGTCCCGTCATTACCCGTTAGGTTAGCTAACTAACGACAGAGCGGGGACTGGACTAGCGCGGATGCAAAACATATACAACATCTACTAATATATATACCAATATATTATATTCGCTCAAGGCGTGAATAAAATGCAACATCACAGAGAATGAACAGCATCACAGAAACAATACAGATATCTGGGATCCCCGGGTTTCACAGAACCACTGCTGAAACCCGACGTTCCCTTGGTCGTGTGGATAGCCTGTGCAATGAAATCCTAGACCCCTACGGGTGCGGCAAGTCACCCGCCAAAACCTGAAGCGAGGCAGCCCCTTTCAGCGCCGTGAATAGACCACCCAGCACTTCACGGAATCCGGTAACTTGGGCACCCCTCCTGGGTCAACCTGTACCCCCTACGAGTGCGGCGAATATCCCGCCAATCCTAGAGTGAAGCCCCCTCCGTCTCAATGCCATGAGATGCGGGCTTGTTGCCCTCCAGAATCCGGCTATCTGTGCACCCCTCCGCGGGGTAATCCTAGTACAGAAAGTAAAATATACATACAACGGGTACATCGACCGCAACCAGGTCGTGCCCCAAAATAATAATACAAACTGGCAGTGACGGCAGTCCACAAGTCGGACGCTCGCCCCGCAATATCAATTTTATACAACCTGAAAAATTTTTGGAGACTAAAAAATTCCAACAGAAAACTGTCACAATGAAAAACATGGTTTTGGAACTTTTTGATCGATCGGAAATGCAAACACATTAAACCAAGCTAGACTAAGTTAATGGCGAGGCTCTGATACCACTGTAAGTGCACGGCGGCGCCCCGGCCGTCAATCTGACGGCCAGATGCGGAAGCGGTGATAAACTTAAATTTTGCGGACTTAGCAAACCGGCACCACCGCGCACTAAACACCCGGATCGAACCATTAACAAGTCTAAGCTAACTACAAGATAGGGAAGAGAAGTATACCGACAGATCCGAGTCCTCCGGTCTTCTCGTCGTCGTCCCGATCTCCTGCGGAATGTCCCGTCTCCTCCTCGTCGCCGGAAGTGCACCACATCGCCTACTTCTTTTACGGGCTCCCACCTCAATGCCGAGGCAACTCGGGCACGAAGCCGGCTACTCGACGTGCCCAAGATTTGCTGTAGAATGTGTGAAGAACCATGTCTCACTTTGGGTTTGTGGAATTGCCTTTTTAGTGGAGGAAAAGAACTTGGAATTTTGGAGAGTCTTGTTGTGTGATTTTTGGAGCATGAAGAGAACCAAAAATGCCACACCAAAAATCAATCAACCCCCCACAAGGGATGGCCGGCCCATGTAAATCAAAGAGAGAGGGAAAAGTCAAGGGGGAGGTGACCATATCAATCATGCAAGAGAGAGAGAGAGGAATGGTTATCATAAGGAATAATGATCACAAAGAAACACCAACACTCAACAACCAAATCATGCAAAGAAATGATCACCAAAAGAGAACCTCACTCCACCACAATCATCATGAAAACCATGTCATATGAAAGTCAAGCCATGATGGAGAAGTCAAGAAGTCAAGGTCAAGGAATGGTGCAACCATCATGACTCAAGAATATGCAAAGACCCCCTCCATAAACACTTATTTGCAACAATGCAAATAAGCCCTCCTCCACCAAACTTCGGCCAATGATCGATACAAAGGAAATTGGCCGAAACGGAAAGCAAACTGGCAACACCAGAAAACTGGTCCCGTAATAAATTACAGGAAAACCCCGATACTGTGCATACACACCCGCATCTGTATTTCGACCGAAATACAAATGCAATGAGACAAAGTCTACACTGTACTATACTAGGATCCGGCTTATACCAAAGCCGGCTAGTAATATCTGTTCGATCCTGATCCGTGCAATGCCGCACGTATCTGATCGAACCCTGCCATATAACCATACGGCCTAAAGTACAAACTGTCCGATCCTGATCCGTGCAATACCGCACGTATCTGATCGGACCTTGCCATATCTCCATACGGCCTCTACAACCTTTCGCCCGAAAGCTGAGTAACTGAATGTGGGGGACTCTAAAGACTCATCAACACCTTGGTTGTGGATTTAACCACTAGCACGTTAGAGGTATAAGCCAATACATAACGGGCTACCAGGTATTGACCAAAAGGGACGTCTGTGAGCGAACTCAGCCTGACACCCTACTGAGCCTGTCAGTGACAATATCCGTACAGTCCGGTCCGTTCGTCTATGAGCATCGCATGGCGGGCCTAGGGGGTTGGTAAAAGTCAGACCCCCAAAAGCGGTACAAGTCGTGTCGGAGTGTAGCCCAGAACACCCTGAGATACTACCGGAATACCTACCAGTAAATCTCCTTGCCTCGGCCGAGGGCTTTGTGTAATGGCTCTCCTAGACACAGCACGACCTCACCCCCAATACCGGGAGAGACGAACCCCTGAAGATACGCTCACTGCCTCCATGTGGCTCGGGACTGTACCCAACTAAAACCTGTTTGCACGACTCCTTTGAGCCGTGGTAGGGTAGTAATCAAAGTACAGTGGGAACTCACACGAGACAAATGACGATCCCCAGGTCGATGAACTAACCTGCACACATGTCACCAGGGAACTGCCATCTGACGTCTGGTATATGACCAACTAGCATGTTCCCGGCGAGTCCTGTCCGGTGTACTCATAACCCAATGAGCACCTGTATACATCTTAGGTGATCCAACTGACACCAGTGGCTTGTGAGACCGGCCACCGCCCCTCGTCGGGGTCTCGACTGTATACACTAGTCTACTATGGAGAATCGATGCCCTGTCTCGAAACTCTCACGACTAGGGACCTTTTAAGGATATGCTTATAGACCCCCAGCTCCCACTTATATGATCGCCCTCATACTGCTGGTGGTCAACCAAGAATCCTAGGGGCTCTATCAACGTGTAATAGCGACGTGTCAGGTCACTTAAAACAGTACACGATGATAAAGGTAAACCAGATAGCATACTATCATCTCGAGTAAGACTGTCCTACCGGGATAGGTCCTCCCTCAATCATTGCAATCACGTACCTGTGATCCAATAATTGACTCTGAGGGCACTATCTCCAACAGTTACATGCTTTAAGAAACCGTAAAGTTATAAGGGTAGGTGATTTGTCTCTCAGAGTTGCAAATGGAATGAGCGTGGACGCTGAATCCGTGGGAGAATATCGCCTAGGTTTGACAAATGGGCAGATATTGATTCTACGTAACTGTCTGTATGTACCTAGTTTGACTTGTAATATCGTATCAGTGTCCTCACTTTCAAGAGAGGGATATGACTTTACATTCGTAAGCGATGTAGTTCACATCCACCTAAATCAAGTTCTGATTGGGTCCGGTACATTAGATGACGGTATATACGTATTGAATCAAGCTCAGGTTTTCAATGTCCAGAACACACTTAAAAGAAAGTCTCCAGAAATGAATCAGGCTTTCTTATGGCATTGTAGACTAGGTCACATCAATGAAACACGATTAACGAAGTTACATAGAGAAGGATATTTGAATCCGTTCGAATATCAATCTTATGCCACTTGTAAATCTTGTCTCATGGGAAAGATGACAAAGACTCCGTTTACTGGACACGGAGTAAGAGCGAGCGAGCTCTTAGGACTCGTACACAGTGACGTGTGCGGTCCAATATCTATACATGCGCGAGGTGGTTATTCCTACTTCAATACTTTTACGGATGATTTCTCTAGGTATGGACATATCTTCTTGATGAAGCATAAATCCGAGGCCTTTGAGAAATTCCAGGAATACAAGAATGAAGTGGAAAACCAAACAGGCAAAAGTATTAAGACACTAAGATCTGATCGAGGTGGTGAATACTTAAGTGCCGAGTTCCTGGGTTACTTAAAAGAGAAAGAAATTCTCTCTCAGCTTACTCCTCCATACACACCACAACACAACGGTGTATCGGAAAGGAGGAATCGATCCCTATTGGATATGGTTCGTTCCATGATGAGTAAGGCTGAGTTACCGCGATCATTCTGGGGTTATGCGCTAGAATCAGCGGCATATCTTTTGAACAAGGTTCCAACCAAGACTGTGCCTACCACACCATATCAGATGTGGAGTGGGAAGAAACCCTATCTTCAGTACCTGAAGACATGGGGATGTCCAGCTTTTGTAAAAAAACAGCATCCGGACAACCTCGAGGCACGCTCAGTACAGTGTAAGTTTGTGGGATATCCAAAGAACTCTAAGGGATATTGTTTCTACTACGCAGAGGAACAAAAGGTTTTTGTTTCTCGTCATGCCCGCTTCTTAGAAACTGAATTTTTGGAAAAACAGAAGAGTGGGAGCGCAGTAGAACTGGAAGAAATTCCAGAACCACAAACTGTTACTGAAAGTTTGGTAGAACAAGAAGTTTCAGAAGAAAAGGACATACCAGCGCCTATCCGCAGAAGTAGTAGGCAGTCTCATCCGCCCGAGAGATACTACGGTTTTCTCATAGACGGGGATAGAGAAGATTGCGTCATTGATAATGATGACCCTACTAGCTTCCAGCAAGCCATTCAGAGCAGCGACTCAGTAAAATGGCTGGATGCAATGCGGACCGAAATGGAGTCCATATACACTAACAAAGTATGGACTTTGGACACTGCTCAGATGGGGTAAAACCCGTAGGATGTAAGTGGATCTTCAGAAAGAAGATTGGTGTAGATGGACAGGTTGAAACCTATAAGGCTAGACTTGTTGCAAAGGGTTTCCGTCAAAGACCTGGTTTGGACTATGACGAAACCTTTTCTCCAGTGGCTATGCTGAAATCCATTCAGGTCCTTCTTGCTATTGCTGCCTTCCACGATTATGAGATCTGGCAGATGGACGTAAAGACGGCCTTTCTAAATGGAAATTTAGAAGAGAGCGTCTATATAGATCAGCCAGAGGGATTCATTCAAAGTGGGAGCAGCGGTAAAGTATGCAAGCTGCTTAAGTCCATTTATGGACTAAAGCAGGCATCGCGGAGTTGGAACATCTGTTTTGATGATACTGTCAAAGAATTTGACTTTATCAAAAATCCAGATGAACCATGCATATACAGTAAGATTGCAGAGAGAGTTATTGTATTCCTCGTCTTGTACGTGGATGACATTCTCCTAATAGGAAATGATATTCCTATGCTACAGTCAGTCAAAAGATTCTTGTCACAGAAGTTCTCCATAAAAGACCTGGGTGATGCCGCCTACATTCTGGGGATCCAGATCTATCGTGATAGATCAAAGAGGATGTTGGGACTTTCGCAGTCCAGGTACATAGACACCATATTGAAAAGATTCAGTATGGAAGATTCTAAGCGCGGAAACCTACCGGCTTGTCACGGAATCACCCTCTCCAAAGAGATATCTCCCAAGACTGATTTGGAAAGGGAACGCATGTCGATTATACCCTACGCTTTTGCGGTAGGCTCTATAATGTATGCGATGTTATGTACCAGACCAGATGTAGCATACGCGTTGAGCGTTGTAAGCCGGTATCAGGCAAACCCAGGGGAGAATCACTGGATAGCAGTAAAGAACATTCTCAAGTACCTGAAGAGGACTTGTCACGTCCCGCTTCCCAGAGTACGCAAGATTAGGCACGTGACATAGCCAACCATGCTACCTGTGGGTAGGAAGTATCCATCCACAGTCACATTACGGCTGTAGAGATATCAAGAACAATATAAATAAACTACCTAACACATGTCCAAATCCATAATGATAAGAGTCAATGATAAATAAATGCGGAAGCAAATGATCCAATACAATAATAGAAAGGTACGTCCCATAATGCGGAATCGCACCTGGAAATAAAATGCAATAAATGAACTAACCACTGCAGAACTCACAAATCAGCCTGCTGGCTGAAATACTCCTGCTCGGTCAGTGACAGTAGTAAGGAATCTGGGCCATGCAAAACCCAGACGTCAGCGCGTCATGTCATCAAATAATATAATATAAACATGGTAATAAGCAATGCAGGTATGAACATGAATAAAGCAGTACCAAGAAATAACAGAGCAGGGTAATGTGCAATGGTGACTAAACTGTCCTATCAAGTTTCTACTCTATAGTCTTTGAAATCAATTGATGAATCGTCGATGTAACTCAATAGTATCCCGTGCGTGCCCGGGACCACGGTCAAGGTCCTCGGGGCTGAATCCGAGACGTGCCGCTAAGCAGTAATAGGTAGTAGGATGGATGAGTGATGTCAGCATCATCACTCCCGGACTGGCCAAGCCCGTAAGACTGATCAGAACAAGTATCGAACTGTTGAGTTACAAGTCGGTTTCACCTTTGATTTCCCCATACCCCCAAGTTATGTAGGTCAGGTCGGGTATTCAGTGGTCAAGGACTAATGCCAACACAAGATCAGGTAAAAGTAGGTCTGTCTGGATAGACAGCAGGAATGGTCAGGTTTGTCGGCATTAGGCATGAAATCAGGTAACAGGTCAGGTCACTTTTCAACAGGTTGAGTCGATATATACAGGGTGTCATATCCGGTGTATCAGTACATGTGTCAGGTGTATCAAGATCGGTCAATATGTAATGCAATCAAATGTATGCTGATAACAGGTATAGTAACGGATAAGGAACAGCAGCAGGAACGGCAAATAACAATATTATCCCATGTAAACACAGTGATGCTTTGTATTCTCTTATTAACAGGTTCAAGCACCCTTGGGGTGCAATAATCACAGTGTAGTGCAATATTAATAACAGCAGGCAATAAAGATATAAGTGTGCGACTATTATCCTCTAAATAGTGAAATGATTAGCAGGTAGTTGTTATTAAGGTTACGGTGGCAAAACACGATTTAGGTGGCAGTATTATAATGTATATCATATTTCGTCCAATGAGACAAGTAGCAATATTTAGTTGCTAAAGCAAGTTTGTGAGTCAAACATTTAATTAGTTTAACGTAGCATGTAGCAAGAAATCTTGCCTCGACGGTTTCGCAAACCGGAAAACACGGATGTAAAGTCGGCAGAAAACACGAGATGGGTGCACGGGCTACGGATCGAGCCCCAACAGCGAACAGCGGGACCACACGGACCAGGGTACTTCGCTGGAGCGTCGAGTCCAAACGACGGCACGGTCGGAATCCGGCAAAAGTCAAAGCAACGAAGTTAGCAAATACGATAAACGCAACAAGGACCAGCGAGGGATTAAACATGAATGGAAAGCTAAAGGGAGGCTTACAGGGAAGAACCAGGGGCAACTACGACGGGCCCGACGGCGATGGGCGCGCCGGCGGTGAACAGGAGATGCGGCGAGGGCTGGAAGCGGCTGGGTCGGGTTGTGCTGTGAGTAGGGGGAGGTAGAGGCCTGGTTTGGGTTGCAGGGAGGAGAGGAGGTGGTCGTCGGTGTGCTGGTGACGACGAGGGGGTCGACGGTGTCCTTTTCCGGCGAACCAGAGGAGTTGCTAGGGTTCCGGTTAGGGTTTGGGCTTGGGTTAGGCTCGGTGTAATGGGGTGCAGGGCTAGGGTTGAGTTGGGAAGGAGAGAGAGGAGAGGAAGATGGAAGAGTCGTCGACGACGAGGGCCGTCGATGGTGAGGTGCAGGCGGTGGAGATTCTGGGATCAGGGAAAGGTTTGCAGGTTCTGTGGGTTGCAGGGAAGGCTCGGGGAAATGGAAAAAGAGACGAGGGAGGTGCAGAGGTGATGGTGGCGAGGTCGCGGGGAGGTCGGCGGCGACGGCGACGAGGTGGCTGGGTTTACGTGGGTTCGTCGATGGGGTTCTCTCGTGAAGACGAGGGACGTTAAGAAAATATAGGGATAGAGAGAGAGAGGTGTTATCAGAGATAGAAATAGAGATAGAGAGAGAGAAAGAATAGGATTGGAGAGAGAAAGGAGAGAGTGTAGAGAGATGGATGGAGGCGGGGCCCACGAGGGTCTAACCTCTCGTGATTGGCCAGCGAGCAACAGCAAAAGAATTTAAAAGATTTCTAAACCTAATTAAATGATTATATACCTAACAGTTAAGATTTGAATATATATTATCGTTTTATAATATTTAATTAAATTGGGATTTTGGCGCTAAATGAAACATTTCCAAATCGCGCCCGGGTTGCGCCCAAATATTTCAAATTCAAATTATAGGATTTTAAAGGAGTTCCAAATTTTGAAAAGAGGTGTTTTATGATTAAAATGCATGCCCCCAAGTCGGACACTTGTACGCGCGCGTAGCCGTCCAAACTTGTCCGTTTGACCGAACGGGAAGAAATCTCGACACGCGGACGCTACCACGCGACTAGTGGCGATGAGTAGGCCAACTTGGATATTTTTAATTTCATTTTAGGTGTTAAAATTTGTTATGTGCCAAAATGACTTAACCGGTTAGAATTTAGCAATAAACACCAAACAATCAGGATAATTGAAATAAGCAATGTATAACACTCAACTAGTAACAGAAATAGTACTATTGGGCTCGGGTGTTACATCATACCCAACTACAAAACGAATTTCGTCCTCGAAATTCCAAGAATACAAGATAGCTAACTACGGGAAAAGGTGAGGAAACTTCTGCCGGATCTCGTCTTCTCGCTCCCAAGTGGATTCTCCATGCGATCGGTTACCCCAAGAAACTAGCACAAGGGGGATAACCTTGTTCTTAAGAACCTTTTCTCTTCGATCCTTGATTTCCACCGGTCGCTCCTCAAAAGTTAGGTCCTCCCGTACAGTCAACTCCGAAAGATCCAAGACGTGAGTCTCATCTCGGACATACCTCCGTAGCTGAGATACATGGAACACATCGTGCACTCCTGCCAATGACTGTGGTAACGCCAAACGGTACGCTACCTCTCCAACACGCTCCAATATCTCGAAGGGTCCAACGAATCGAGGGCTAAGCTTTCCCCGACTCCCAAAGCGAAACGCCCCTCTAGTCGGTGATATCTTCAGGAATACCAAATCACCCACGGCGAACTCTAGAGGTCTTCTTGACGTGTCAGCCCAACTTTTCTGTCTGTCTTAAGCTGCCTTCATATGCTTCCTGATTGTATTCACCTTCTCGACTGTCTGTACCACCAAATCTGGTCCTAGTAACCTTCGTTCACCAACATCATCCCAACAAACAGGCGAACGGCACTTACGACCATACAACGCTTCAAACGGAGCCATCTGAATAGTCGCTTGGAAGCTATTGTTGTACGAAAACTACACCAGGTGTAGATGATCCTCCCAAGAACCTTTGAAGTCCAACATGCAAGCCCTCAACATATCTTCAAGGGTCTGGATCGTTCTCTCCGATTGTCCATCAGTCTGAGGATGATAAGCTGTGCTACACTTCAATCGAGTCCCCAAACTTTCTTGTAAACTCCTCCAAAAGTGCGACAAGAACCGAGTGTCCCGATCGGACACGATGCTCACCGGTACTCCATGCAATCTTACAATCTCCTGCATGTACCGCTCTGCCAAAGTCTCCGTCGATTGACCAACCCGAAAAGGAATAAAGTGAGCTGCCTTGGTCAACCGATTGACAATCACCCATACTGCATTGCTGCCCTTTGGACTCCGCGGTAAAGCCGTCACGAAATCCATGGTTATATGTTCCCACTTCCACTGAGGAATCGGAAGTGGTTGCAACAAACCAGCAACCCGTTGGCGTTCGGCCTTGACTTGCTGACACACCAAGCACTTAGCCACGAAGCGAGCAATCTCCCGTTTCATACCTTCCCACCAGAAGTGCTGTCGAATATCTCGGTACATCTTTGTCCCTCCTGGATGTACAGAGTAAGCTGAACTGTGTGCCTCCTTCATAAGCTCTTCACGCACATCTCCTTTTGGCACACACACACGGCGACCATATCTCAACGAACCATCTTCGTGGATCAGTAAATCGGTTCGTAGTCCGGCTTCAACCTGCTCTCGAAACTTTTGCAGTCTAGGATCCTGCGATTGTGCCGCTTTAATCTTCTCAACCAAGGACGACTATACTTGCAACTGCATCAACTGTCCTGTAGAGTGTGGTAGCACAACCTCCAAGTCAAAACTTCGAAAATCCGCAATGATCTCCCTCTGTGTAGTCAATACCTGAATCGCTGGTAACCGACTAAGCGCATCCGGCACGACATTAACTTATCCCGGATGGTACTTAAGATCAAGGTCGTAGTCAGCCATCAGCTCCAACCATCTGCGTTGCCTCATGTTCAACTCCTTCTGAGTGAACACATACTTCAAACTCTTGTGATTCGATTCTCTCGCCCAAAAGGTAGTGTCTCCAAATCTTCAAGGCGAAGATCACGGCTGCAAGCTCTAAGTCATGAGTCGGATAATTCTTCTCATGAGTCTTCAGTTGTCTCGATGCGTAAGCGACGACTTTCCCATTCTGCATCAACACGCATCCCAATCCTTTTTTTTCCAGATGCGTCGCTGTGAATCACCAGTCCTCCTGAATCATCCGGTATGGTTAGGATAGGGGCGGTTATCAACTTTTGCTTCAACGTCTCGAAGGCCAATGCACATCCATCCGTCCAAACAAACGGTACCTCCTTACGCGTAAGCTTGGTTAACGGCTCAGCTAAACGAGCGAAGTTCTCCACGAATCTTCTGTAGTATCCGGCGAGTCCAAGAAAACTTCTTATGTCCGCAACATTCCTTGGAGTTGGCCAATCTCGAACTGCTGCAATCTTCTCGGGATCGACGGCGATTCCATCGCCCGACACGACATGCCCCAGAAACTTCACTTCTTCCAGCCAGAATTCGCACTTACTCATCTTCGTGAATAACTTCTCTTGTCTCAGCGTCTGCAGTGCGATCCTTAAATGCTCAGCATGCTCCTCCGGACTCTTCGAGTACACCAGAATATCGTCAATGAATACCACAATAAACTGGTCCAGGTAAGGTGAAAAGATCCTGTTCATCAAATCCATGAATATTGCCGGCGCATTAGTCACTCCGAAGGGCATCACTAGATACTCGAAATGCCCATATCGAGTTCGAAACGCCGTCTTGCAAATGTCTTCAGCTTTCACTCGGACCTGATGATATCCGGATCGCGAATCCAGTTTCGAGAATACCCTCGCGCCACCAAGCTGCTCAAAAAATTCTCCAATGCGAGGGATCGGGTACTTGTTCTTAATAGTCACCCGGTTCAATTCTCGATAATCAATGCACATCCTTCTCGTGCCATCCTTCTTCTTTACTAAAAGAACTGGAGCTCCCCAAGGTGAGTTGCTGCTTCGAATCCATCCCTTCTCGAGTAATTCACCAACTTGTTTCTTAACTTCCTCCAATTCCACCAGTGCCATCGGATAAAAGATTTTGATACTGGCGCTGCACCAGGAATAAGGTCAATCGCGAACTCCACACCTCGCTTCGGCGGTAAGCCCGAAATATCTACAAATACATCCATAAAGTCGCGAACAACTGCCGGCTCTTCATTACTATTCACTTCCATTGTCGCAAGAACACTGTTTGTCGGCCTAGCCCTAAACTCGACTGGCCCGACAGAATTGCTTCCTTACCGTAACTGCTATCTACATCGTTGGCTGCGAAAGGTCCAGCGAGACTAATGAGTCTCCTCCATTCTGCTGCATGCACGTCCACGGTTGCCCCATTCTACCTTAGTCCGATAAATTTCTCCTTCATTTCCTCCCGTGCAGTCCGCGGGAAGAATTTCTCCAGGAGACTTTTAGAGAAATCCGCTCAACTGATTGGCTTGGGCAAGCGGGTCTCCTCCACATGCCATCACTCTCGGCGTAATCCACTAGCTGAAAGCGCACCACATCAACTCTCTTGTCTTCTGGGACCTGTGCCGCAATCAGTAAATCCTCCGTGTCACTAGCCTTTGCTCGGCTGATAGCAGCTCCTTTAAACCAGTAAAAGTAGTAGGACCCACACGTCTGAAATCTGCCACGGTCCCTACCCGGTCAACTGGTCTAATTCCAATCTCGTTCACAGACTGCTGAACGATCTGCAAACCTTCCTGAAACGAGTCCGCTTACTGCTGGATCAGCTCGGGCTGTTTCTTTGATTTCCAGCATTCCTCTTATCACTCCAAGTATGGCGGCTTCGTTCACACGCCTCTAGTACGTCTTCAACTTCTTACCTGTCATAATCCTGAACTCAAAACACCTAACATTAGCATGATGATAGATTCTGAATGTGGATCAAGGCTAGAACTCCAAGATACTTAAATAGAGTACTGCATTGTAGCTATGCCGCGGTATCATAGCCGCAATTACTTAACTCCACCCAAGTCGCCCAAGTCCTAGGGATAACAAGAAATCAGGTTTTCGAGTTGACAATGCAAAGTAAGTTTGCATGTCGACATGATCCGGAAGAATGATTCAAGGATGGTAAAACGGTCAAGGTGGCTGGACATGTTTCCTAATCACGGGTATTATGATTCGTGTATCGGGTGCAATACCCAACTACAAAGAATCAACCCAATTAACCTATGGCTCTGATACCAAAAGAACCATGTCACGCCCCGCTTCCCAGAGTACGCAAGATTAGGCACGTGACATAGCCAACCATGCTACCTGTGGGTAGGAAGTATCCATCCACAGTCACATTACGGCTGTAGAGATATCAAGAACAATATAAATAAACTACCTAACACATGTCCAAATCCATAATGATAAGAGTCAATGATAAATAAATGCGGAAGCAAATGATCCAATACAATAATAGAAAGGTACGTCCCATAATGCGAAATCGCACCTGGAAATAAAATGCAATAAATGAACTAACCACTGCAGAACTCACAAATCAGCCTGCTGGCTGAAATACTCCTGCTCGGTCAGTGACAGTGGTAAGGAATCTGGGCCATGCAAAACCCAGACGTCAGCGCGTCATGTCATCAAATAATATAATATAAACATGGTAATAAGCAATGCAGGTATGAACATGAATAAAGCAGTACCAAGAAATAACAGAGCAGGGTAATGTGCAATGGTGACTAAACTGTCCTATCAAGTTTCTACTCTATAGTCTTTGAAATCAATTGATGAATCATCGATGTAACTCAATAGTATCCCGTGCGTGCCCGGGACCACGGTCAAGGTCCTCGGGGCTGAATCCGAGACGTGCCGCTAAGCAGTAATAGGTAGTAGGATGGATGAGTGATGTCAGCATCATCACTCCCGGACTGGCCAAGCCCGTAAGACTGATCAGAACAAGTATCGAACTGTTGAGTTACAAGTCGGTTTCACCTTTGATTTCCCCATACCCCCAAGTTATGTAGGTCAGGTCGGGTATTCAGTGGTCAAGGACTAATGCCAACACAAGATCAGGTAAAAGTAGGTCTGTCTGGATAGACAGCAGGAATGGTCAGGTTTGTCGGCATTAGGCATGAAATCAGGTAACAGGTCAGGTCACTTTTCAACAGGTTGAGTCGATATATACAGGGTGTCATGTCCGGTGTATCAGTACATGTGTCAGGTGTATCAAGATCGGTCAATATGTAATGCAATCAAATGTATGCTGATAACAGGTATAGTAACGGATAAGGAACAGCAGCAGGAACGGCAAATAACAATATTATTCCATGTAAACACAGTGATGCTTTGTATTCTCTTATTAACAGGTTCAAGCACCCTTGGGGTGCAATAATCACAGTGTAGTGCAATATTAATAACAGCAGGCAATAAAGATATAAGTGTGCGACTATTATCCTCTAAATAGTGAAATGATTAGCAGGTAGTTGTTATTAAGGTTACGGTGGCAAAACACGATTTAGGTAGCAGTATTATAATGTATATCATATTTCGTCCAATGAGACAAGTAGCAATATTTAGTTGCTAAAGCAAGTTTGTGAGTCAAACATTTAATTAGTTTAACGTAGCATGTAGCAAGAAATCTTGCCTCGACGGTTTCGCAAACCGGAAAGCACGGATGTAAAGTCGGCAGAAAACACGAGACGGGTGCACGGGCTACGGATCGAGCCCCAACAGCGAACAGCGGGACCACACGGATCAGGGTACTTCGCTGGAGCGTCGGGTCCAAACGACGGCACGGTCGGAATCCGGCAAAAGTCAAAGCAACGAAGTTAGCAAATACGATAAACGCAACAAGGACCAGCGAGGGATTAAACATGAATGGAAAGCTAAAGGGAGGCTTACAGGGAAGAACCAGGGGCAACTACGACGGGCCCGACGGCGATGGGCGCGCCGGCGGTGAACAGGAGATGCGGCGAGGGCTGGAAGCGGCTGGGTCGGGTTATGCTGTGAGTAGGGGGAGGTAGAGGCCTGGTTTGGGTTGCAGGGAGGAGAGGAGGTGGTCGTCGGTATGCTGGTGACGACGAGGGGGTCGACGATGTCCTTTTCCGGCGAACCAGAGGAGTTGCTAGGGTTCCGGTTAGGGTTTGGGCTTGGGTTAGGCTCGGTGTAATAGGGTGCAGGGCTAGGGTTGAGTTGGGAAGGAGAGAGAGGAGAGGAAGATGGAAGAGTCGTCGACGACGAGGGCCGTCGACGGTGAGGTGCAGGCGGTGGAGATTCTGGGATCAGGGAAAGGTTTGCAGGTTCTGTGGGTTGCAGGGAAGGCTCGGGGAAATGGAAAAAGAGATGAGGGAGGTGCAGAGGTGATGGTGGCGAGGTCGCGGGGAGGTCGGCGGCGACGGCGACGAGGTGGCTGGGTTTACGTGGGTTCGTCGATGGGGTTCTCTCATGAAGACGAGGGACGTTAAGAAAATATAGGGATAGAGAGAGAGGTGTTATCAGAGATAGAAATAGAGATAGAGAGAGAGAAAGAATAGGATTGGAGAGAGAAAGGAGAGAGTGTAGAGAGATGGATGGAGGCGGGGCCCACGAGGGTCTAACCTCTCGTGATTGGCCAGCGAGCAACAGCAAAAGAATTTAAAAGATTTCTAAACCTAATTAAATGATTATATACCTAACAGTTAAGATTTGAATATATATTATCGTTTTATAATATTTAATTAAATTGGGATTTTGGCGCTAAATGAAACATTTCCAAATCGCGCCCGGGTTGCGCCCAAATATTTCAAATTCAAATTATAGGATTTTAAGCGAGTTCCAAATTTTGAAAAGAGGTGTTTTATGATTAAAATGCATGCCCCCAAGTCGGACACTTGTACGCGCGCGTAGCCGTCCAAACTTGTCCGTTTGACCGAACGGGAAGAAATCTCGACACGCGGACGCTACCACGCGACTAGTGGCGACGAGTAGGCCAACTTGGATATTTTTAATTTCATTTTAGGTGTTAAAATTTGTTATGTGCCAAAATGACTTAACCGGTTAGAATTTAGCAATAAACACCAAACAATCAGGATAATTGAAATAAGCAATGTATAACACTCAACTAGTAACAGAAATAGTACTATTGGGCTCGGGTGTTACAGGACTAAGGAGATGTTCTTGGTTTACGGCGGAAAAGACCTCAGGATGAAGGCCTATGCTGATTCCGGCTTCCAGAATGACAAGTATGACTCCAAGTCCATGTCGGGTTATGTCTTTACCCTCAATGGAGGGGCGGTCTATTGGAAGAGTTCCAAGCAGGACACCGTTGCTGACTCAACGATGGTAGCAGAGTACATAGCTGCTTGCGATGCCGCAAAAGAAGCTGTCTGGATGAAGAAGTTCCTCACAGAACTTCAGGTGGTTCCTACCAGTGTTGGTCCAATACCTCTGTATTGCGACAACATCGGCGCTATAGCTTTAGCGAAGGAACCCAGGTCCCATCAGAAGTCCAGACACATCTTAAGGCGGTATCACCTGATCAGGGAGATCGTAGATCGCCAGGAGATCAAGGTAAAGAGAGTAAATACAGAGGATAACATTGCTGATCCATTCACTAAGGCCCTACCACAGATTCAGTTCGAGAGGCTACTCGAGATCATTGGTCTTCGATACGCCAATACTTGGCCCTAGTGCAAGTGGGAGATTGTTAGTGTTTATGCCCTAGAAGGCCATTACTGTATCATACTAGTTTGTATATTACTTAATGGAAGCTTGGGATATTCACATGTATATAACAGTCTTG
Source organism: Agapanthus africanus (assembly GCA_030015575.1). Classification (NCBI taxonomy): domain Eukaryota; kingdom Viridiplantae; phylum Streptophyta; class Magnoliopsida; order Asparagales; family Amaryllidaceae; genus Agapanthus; species Agapanthus africanus. The sequence goes on along the minus strand of CM057338.1, from coordinate 675,912,015 downwards.
CTAAACATGGTAGTATGCTACTTGGTTTTTCTATCTTAATATGTGAGTATACGTATTGATAGAGCTCTTAGGATCTTGCTTGACTACCAGCGTTGTGATGGCAGTCACACTAGTGGGGGCTGGGTAGTCTACAAGCACATCCTTATTCAGGTCCCTAGTCGTTGGATTATCGAGACAGGACATCGATACTCCGGAGTAGACTAGTGTGTACGCTTCTCATCCCAGTTGGGGAGATGGTCTGTCCCACAGCCGTCAGTACGTCGTACTGGAGATAGTATGCAGGTGCTCGTTAGGTTACGGGTACACCGGACAGGACTCATAGGGAACTGTTGGTTGATTTTATACCAGTCGTCAGTGAACGATTCCCAGGTGACATGAGTACAGCATAGTCCGCAGACTTGACACTCTACTTCTCCTCGAGTGTGTCCCACTGTTCTTAGATTGCTACCCTACCACGGCTCAAAGGAGTCATGCAAACAGGTAGCAGTTGGGTGCAGTCCCGAGCACTTGGAGGCAGTGGCGGTTAGACAGGATTCGTCTCTCCCGGTATTGGGGGTTGATATCGCGCTGTGTCAGAGAGCCATTACGCAAAGTCCCTGGCCAGGGCAAGCGAGATTTGCTGGTAGGTTCCAGTAGTTTCTCAGGGTGTAATGGGCTTCGCTCCGACACGACTTATACCGCTATTAGGGGATTGATGCTTGCCGCCCCCTAGGCCCGATATGCGATAGTCTTAGACGAACGGACCGGACTATATGGAGATTGTCACAGCAGGCTCAGTAGGAGTTCGGATGGGTTTCCTCATCGGCCTTCTTATCGACATCTACCTGGGGACCGTTACGTACAGCTAGTGCCGCTTGCGATCTGTGGTTAAACCCACTGCCAGCGTAGTAGTCGAGTCTCTAGAGTCCCACACAGAGAGTTTCCCTACTCCAGGAGAAACGATATAGAGGTCGTATGGTTTTACGACAATAGTTCGGACGCATACGTGTGTTTACGCACGTACGACATCCGGACAGTTTTTACTAGTAGGCTTTGGTTTAAGCCAGTTTCTAGTATCCGGTTATTGGATTTATACAGTCTAAATTTTTTGCGTGTTTTCACGGATCGGAGAGGCGTTCTTGTAATTGCGCGAGAAGCTTCTAGAAGATGGTGACTTGGGGGTTAAGGTGGCATATGCATTAAATGGGAATAGTGACTCATTTGAGTGATTCATCCATGTCATTAATGCATCATAAATGCTTAATGACTCATGGAGATGAATCACCCATTAGATATTTATGGAGCATGGTTGTTAAATCATTTACTTGATTTATCTTGTATTTATTTATGCTTCATATATATTATGAGAGATCATTATCTCATTTCATTCTCTTGCTCACTTTCTCTCTCCTCAAGCTCTCCCTCTTCAAACCCTAATCCTCCCCTCTCATGTGTTGAGTACAAAGATTAGATTAGACTACTTAATCCTTAACCATTCTCTATATCCCCTAGGTTACTTGGATTAGCACTTCAGGAAACCTAGTTACCTCTAGTTTGAGGTGAAGCTTGTAGTAAAGCTCTCGGGTGGATCTTCTACTACTTAGAGAAGGCCGAAGAGGACGTGGAGAATGACAAGATGAAGGACTCGGTTCTATAGGTATAATCACTTAACATAGTAGTTAACACTTCTATGGTTTCTTGTTAGTTATTGTTTATGCAAAGATTCTCGGTTAGTCGATGTTTATGTTGGAGATAGTGCCCTCAGAGTCAATTATTGGATCACAGGCACGTGATTGCAAAGATTGTGGGAGGACCTATCCCGGTAGGACAGTCTTACTCAAGATGATAGTATGCTATCTGGTTTACCTTTATCATCGTGTACTGCTTTAGGTGACCATACAGGTCACTATTGCACGTTGGTAGAGCCTCTAGGATTCTTGCTTGACTGCCAGCAGTATGAGGGCGATCATATACGTGGGAGCTGGTAGTCTATAAGCACATCCTTAAATGGTCCCTAGTCATGGGAGTTTCGAGACAGGGCATCGATACTCCAGAGTAGACTAGTGTATACAGTCGAGACCCCGACGAGGGGCGGTGGCCGGTCTCACAAGCCACTGGTGTCAGTTGGTTCACCTAAGATGTATATAGATGCTCATTGGGTTATGAGTACACCGGACAGGACTCGCCGGGAACATGCTAGTTGGTCTTATACCTGACGTCAGATAGCAGTTCCCTGGTGACATGTGTACAGGTTAGTTCATCGACCTGAGGATCGTCATTTGTCTCGTGTGAGTTCCCACTGTACTTTGATTACTACCCTACCACGCTCAAAGGAGACGTGCAAACAGTTTTTAGTTGGGTACAGTCCCGAGCCACATGGAGGCAGTGAGCGGATCTTCAGAGGTTCGTCTCTCCCGGTATTGGGGGTGTGGTCGCGCTGTGTCTAGGAGAGCCCTTACACGAAGTCCTTAGCCAAGGCAGGAGATTTACTAGTAGGTATTCCAGTAGTATCTCAGGGTGTTCTGGGCTACACTCCGACATGACTTTTACCGCTTTTGGGGGTTTGACTTTTACCAACCCCCTGGGCCCGCCATGCGATGCTCATAGACGAACGGACCGGACTGGATATTGTCACTGACAGTCTCAGTAGGGTGTCAGGATGAGTTCACTCATCGACGTCCCTTTTGGTCAATAGCTAGTAGCCCGTCACGTATGGCTAATACCTCTGACGTGCTAGTGGTTAAATCCACAGCCATAGTATTGACGAGTCTTTAGAGTCCCCCACATTCAGTGGCTCAAGTTTTCGGGCGAAACGCTGTAGAGGCCGTATGGAGATATGGCAGGGTTCGATCAGATACGTGCGGTATTGCACGGATCAGGATCGGACGGTTAATACTAGCGGGCTTTGGTTTAAGCCGGATCCTAGTATTGTACAGTGTAGATTTTGTCTCATTGCATTTGTATTTCGGTCGGAATACAAATGCGGGTATGTATATACAGTAGCGGGGTTTTCCTGTAATTTATTACGGGATCAGTTTTTTGGAGTTGCCAGTTTGTTTTCCATTTCAGCCATATTTCTTTGTATCTTTTATTGGCTGAAGATTGGTGGAGGAGGGCTTATTTGCATTTGTGCAAATAAGCATTTGTGGAGGGTGTTATTTGCTTATCCTTGCTTCATGATGGTTGCACCATCTCTTGACTTTCTTGACTCCATGATTGCTTGACTTTGGATGTGATGATGGTTGTTTTGGAGTGAGGGTTTTGTTATGTGATGATTATTTCTCATGATAACCTTTTTCTCTCCTTGATTATTGGCTCACACTCATTCCTTTGATACTCTCTCACACACTCCACACTCTCCCTCACTCTCTTGATCCCTCATCATTTTTGGCCGGCCATGATAGAGGGAGGGGCTGCCCAATGTTTTTGGGTGGGTTTTTGTTCTCCTCATGTTTGCAAAAATCCCAAGTTCATCTCCAAAAAGGTTTAGTTCATTTTCTCCACCAAAGGCAACTTCCTCAAACCCCAAATGAGACATAGAGCACTACACGTATTCTACAGCAAATCTTGGGCACGTCGACTCGCCAACTTCGTGCTCGAGTTGCCTCGGTCCAGAGGTGGGAGCCCGTAAAAGAAACCGGGGACGTGGTGCCCTTCCGGCGAAGAGGTGAAGACCGGAGATTCCGCGGGGAGATCGGGACGACGACGAGAAGACCGAAGGACACGGATCGCTCGGTATATCTCTCTACCCGTTCTCTAGATAGCTAGGACTAGTTTAATGGCACGATCCGGGATTTGAGTGCGCGGTGGTGCCGGTTCAAAAAGTTAAAGTAAATCATCGCTTCCGCATTCCGGCCTCGGATTGACGGCCGGGGCACCGCCGTTCACTTACCGTGGTATCAGAGCCTCGCCATTAACCTAGTCTAGCTTTGTCTAATGTGTTTACATTTCCGATTGAACAAAATTCCAAAACCCGCGTTTTCAAAAGCACAGTTTCTGTCGAAATATTTTTGGCTCGAAAATTTTTTCAGGTTGTTGCAGAATACTGTGCAAGAAGTTTTAAGAATTCTGGAGAAAAATGGTGGCGTGATACAGTAGAACCACCGTGGAACCGCGGCCAAAACCCCCTTGGGGCCGCGGTTCCGCCGCGGTACAGTGCCCTCACTGCACCAATTTTGTACAGTGATCTTTTTACAGAGAAATTGGGGTTTTGGAATGTTCTTTTTGGGCCCAGATTTTCTGTGAGTGCTACAGTAGTGCTTGGGGCCCACTTGGGTAAATTTAATCGATCGAATATTTTAAACACATTAGTTCACAGTATTTACATTATATCTGCGACCGTGAATGTCACTTGATCGGTAAATCCTGTCTAACTGCTATAACCCGGTTAGACGGATTTGCGAACATGACATTCACGTTGATGTTCTGTGTTGTGCTGTGATTTTGCGGATTGGTCGTGGGGATAGCCTGGATGCAATGCTAGTACAGTTTTTGTTGTATTATGTACATTTGATATTGCGGGGCGAGCGTCCGACATGTGGACTGCCGTCACTGCCTGATTGTATATTATTCTTTTGGGGCAATACCGGGTCGAGGTCGATGTACCCGTTGTATGTATATTTTACTTTCTGTACTAGGATTACCCCAAGGTGGGGTGCACGGATAGCCGGGTTCTAGAAGGAAACAAGCCCGCATCTCATGGCATTGAGACGGAGGGGGCTTCACTCTAGAATTGGAGGGCTATTCGCCGCACTCGTAGGGGGTACAGGTTGACCCAGGAGGGGTGCCCAAGTTACCGGATTCCGTGAAGTGCTGGGCGGTCCATTCATGTTGCTGAAGGGGGCTGCCTCGCTTCAAGTTTTGGCGGGTAACTTGCCACGCCCGTAGGGGTCTGGGATTTCATTGCACAGGCTATCCACACGACCAGGGGAACGTCGGGTTTCAGTAGCGGCTCTGTGAAACCCGGGGATCCCAGATATCTGTATTGTTCTGTGATGCTGTACATTTCTGTGATGTTTCATTTTATCACGCCTTGAGCGAAAATTATATATTATATATATATTAGTAGATGTTGTATATGTTTTGCATCCGCGCTAGTCCAGTCCCCGCTCTATCGTTAGTTAGCTAACCTAACGGGTAATGACGGGACCCAGTGGCGAATGCGGATGGCATATACGTACGTTATTATTTTCATTCTTTATTGGTGTGATCAATTGATGGGACTGCGTTGATTCGAATCAATGCAAGTTAAACAAACCTAATCTGATGTTGTTGGAACACTTTTCAAAAAGCTGTTATTGCAAGGACGTTCACTTTTGTTTTGCACAGTGGTATTCAGTTGGAATATCCTGCTCCTCAGTCGACGAGGCAAGGGCCGAGATCCCTTCACCGGGAGTGACCCCTTGGACAAAAGTTTGCGTCGGGGCAATAACTTCACTATAGCCGATTACTTTTGCTTTGCATCATGGTATTCAGTTGGAATATCCTGCACCTCATTCTACGGGGAAAGAGCCGAGATCCCTTCACCGGGAGTGACCTCTTTAGCAAAGGTTTTCGTCACTATATTTTTAAAAGCTATCCGGTTCCTTCAACGATATCAAGTTCATTACGTTAAAGGTTTTCGCCAGAAACCATTCGTAGCCCTCCGTCGTTTCAGACGGGTAGCACGTAGTATTCATGCTATGTTTGTTGACCTTCGTCAAGGCATGGTGTATGGTAGCTGCTTGTTACCTTTCTGTTGCATAGATAGATGCGTTGGTTTGAGACAGTCGTATAGCCTTGTTGACCTTCGTCAAGGGCTTGTACGGGTGGGTTCAAATTAACCTGGAAAATGACGGGTAGAACTTGACATGTGACTTATGATTTGTTGACCTTCGTCAAGGTCATAAGAGCATGGGGCAAAAATCCACATCGGGGGTTTCTAAAGAAACTGAAACTTTCCAGATATGCACATACCTTCTGGAGTGTGATAACGTGAGCGGATTCTGTCATGTTATTATGCGATGATAGTTGGATCCCGATTCCCGCTGATGAGTTGGTTTACTCCTCGGGTGACCCCGACTAATTCTTCTTTCAGGTTTGGAGGAGAATTTGAGGTTACAGTGGGAGATTTCCAAATTAGATAAATTGGTAACCATTCTGATCTAGGTTAGAGTGCACGCTGAGTATTTCTTTTCTCTCTCTCTTTGGCAGCGACCATTGACCCGACCCTAGACTATGACTCAGTGACCAAAATTAACCGAACCTTCTTAAATACTGGTTTTTGGATTGTCAGAGTTGCATACCTCATTGCCACTCCTACTTTTACCCTTTTCTCCAGGACACCCCGTATTACTACGAACGTCCACTTCCATTGGACAAAACCATCGTATGGTTATATACGAACTCGAAGGAATTTTTTCGAGGATGGTTTTCGGTTCTGGAGAAATCGAATATGACTATTCAGTTGTCTTTTCCTTTTACCTTCTCTCAGGTTGCGAGTACTCCTTGGTTTAGGAGATAGTACACCTATTACGCAAATTGGATAGTCTTCTTCCAAACCTTAGGCTGGTGCCGAACGGTGGGGATTGAAGAAAACCAATTAGCATAACGATGGTGTACAGAAGGTATCAAGTAAAGACATATAAAGGGATTAGTAAGAGGGCAAAGTAAATTGCGACTGCTATTCACGACCAGACCAAGTATTTCTTCGCCAGTCCTAAATCACCTTTGTATTTCTCCAGGACACTCCGTATCACTACGAAGATCCACAGTTCATTGGATACTCCATCGTATGGTTATATACGAACTCGAAAGGAACTTGTTCCAGTTCGGGGATGGATTCAGGTTCAGGAGAAATAGGAATAAGGTTTATTCGGTTGTCTTTTATCTTCACCTTCTCTCGCATTGCGAGTGCTCCTAGGATTAGGACACTACACCCATTATGCTTATTGGATAGTCTTCTTCCAAACCATAGGCTGGTGCCGAACGGTAGGGAAGGAAGAAAACCATTTAGCCTAAGAGGGTGTGCAGAAGGTAATGACTAAAGACATATAAAGGGATTTGGAAAGGTGGCAAAGAATTACACGGTTACAGTTGTGAATCTGGATAATGGAAGAGGCATTACTAGGAATACCCGGGATACCCCATCAAAACATTTCAATGTTTCAGTTTCACTGTGTACTGTTAAAGGAAAACTGATTTCCCGATTAGATACTTACTCCAGGGTATGTATTTACCAGGTATGATTCTCACATCTGTATGGTATTACAGATGATGAGTGGGAGTAAGTTATTGGGAATTGGGTGATCATCCTCATTATATCGAGATTCATTGTAATCGGTGATATTTGAGGAAGTCACCTGGGTTGTTTGCCGGACGGCAAATATTTGGTTTTGAATATCCGCTGTCATGCACCAATTTCAAATTGATATATCTGTACGTCTATTTTTATAGAGTGAGATATACCTTTTTGACATTATGTCTATGACATTTACCTATATCAGTGGATGGTTAGGTAAGGAGCATTAAACAGCGGTGTAATTCTTCTTAACCATAAGTACAGTTTTCAACCTACGACACACAGGGATTGAGTTATCAGACTCAAGGGACTTATACAGAGTATTGTATGTTGTCCAGTGTCCATTATGACAGAGGGGTCGGTCCTCGTAATATATTCGGTTTACTTATGATTTCTCTAGTTTTTAGACAGGTGTTTCGTGGAAACACAGGGTCCGAATTTTGAGAAGTTATAGGTATATGAATAAAGTAGAGAACCAGTTATTGCAAGTATCGGGATTCCTCAATGTGATCAAAGATGTAGATACTTGTGTATGGTATTCAATTGATAGTAATGATAAAGAGAACTTGCTTCTCTTTCAGGTTACTCATAATTGGAAGCATTCCTAAGTTGAGTAACACTGATCGGCCTCCTTCCATTTAGTAAACATACACTGAAGACAGCTGCATGATTTGAATCTGGTTCAATTAAATCAGTGCCTCTGGTTCTATATTGGATATAGAACAGTTCATATCTTAACGATGTTAAGGTATGGGGAGTTGTCCGGATTATGCTTAAAACCAGACTCTGGATAACTCAAGGCACGTTTCTGTAATGGCTGTTTGTGGGTTGACTCAGGCTATGACGAGGGTTGACTTTCTACCATCTGAAAGATCAATAGTGATATTGTTCTTGACTCGCCACAGTTTTAATAAAATGGATTTTTTTTCAGAAAACAGTAGTGGGAGTATGGTAGAACAGGAAGTGATTCCAGAACCACAAACGATTACTGAAGATTTGATAGGAACCTAAAGATTCAATCTGGTTTGACATTCCATTGGCCACTCCGCAGATAAGGTGGGTGACTTCAGGCACCCGAGAGGTACTCCAGTAGCCTCAAGGACGGTGACAGGGAAGTTCTTGTTTACCCACACTTGCCATTGTTGTTGTTCCAGGCTGTGAGACCCGGCGGGAGGATGAGTATAGCGTCGTTCTAAACTGGCTTTAGAAGTGTACGTCTATATGAGGGTTGTCGTAGTCAGTGGAAGCAGCGGAAGCATTGATGGACAAGTGGCTTATATCTATTTATAGACTAAAGCAGATGTAGCGGAATCTATTTCTGTCATGACAGTCGTAGGTTTGACTTCATCAGAATAGGGGATGGATCCGTTAAGAAGGTAGTAGGGTGTGATGTCCTGGTATTTGGATGACATACACAGAGTAGGAAGTGATATTCCTATACTACGATCGGTTATACTTTGGTCGTCACACGGTGGTTTCTCCACATGGGACTTGGACATTATATCAGACATACTGGTTACTAGATATATGGTTTTAGATCTAGATTTGGGTGGTTTCCCAATTAAGGGTACTTAGACAGCATTCTAAGAGTATTTAGAATGGACGACTCCTGGCACGGTAATGTACCTGCAGGTGATGGAGTCACCCTCTCTAAAGGTGTCTTACAGACTAAAGGGGAGAAGGATATGCATGATTGGCAGATCACTTGCTTAGGCAATTGAGTCGATCATGAGATGTCAAGTACCACACCAGATGTTGTTTTTGCAGTAGATGCAAGAAGTTGACATTAATCCAATCCTGGAGAAACAATCGGAAGCAGTTTTAGAACATAAGTGGATGTTCTAGGGATATGATAACGACAGCCTCATTCGGGAGACAGTTATCATTCCAGGCTTCCAAGGTGACCTGGACGACAAGGAGGTTGTCAGAGTTATAGTTTTCCTTCTGACGAGGGGCAGTATTTTGGACAGGTGGTCCAAGGCAATACTGAGGGAGGCATGGCGCAGGATACTGATTAAGTTCAGTTGACGATACAGTCTAAGAAGTTTGGATTTGGAGTTCATTTATGAGCTAGGTCCCATCAGATATCCAGACATATTCTAAGACAGGTATTGCTCATTTCGGAAGATGGGTTTCTCCGCGAACTTGAGATATAGAGAGACATAGAAAGAAACATCAAAGCGGATCCACACACTGAGGCTATTCCTCGAACGCAATAGTTTCGCAAACGAGCTTTGTGAGACTGACTACTAGAGGAGTTGGGAGTTCGGTATCACACGGGCTGTGAGTATGCGACATCGCAATAATTAGCCTTGAGTGCAAGTGGGAGATTGTTGGAGATAGTGCCCTCAGAGTCAATTATTGGATCACAGGCACGTGATTGCAATGATTGAGGGAGGACCTATACCGATAGGACGGTCTTACTCAAGATGATAGTATGCTATCTGGTTTATCTTTATCATCGTGTACTGCTTTAGGTGACCTTACAGATCACTATTGCGCATTGATAGAGCCCCTAGGATTCTTACTTGACTGCCAGCAGTATGAGGGCGATCATATACGTGGGAGCTGGGGTCTATAAGCACATCCTTAAAAGGTCCCTAGTCGAGGGAGTTTCGAGACAGGGCATCGATACTCCAGGGTAGACTAGTGTATACAGTCGAGACCCCGACGAGGGGCGGTGGCCGGTCTCACAAGCCACTGGTGTCAGTTGGTTCACCTTAGATGTATACAGGTGCTCATTGGGTTATGAGTACACCGGACAGGACTCGCCGGGAACATGCTAGTTGGTTTTATACCTGACGTCAGATAGCAGTTCCCTGGTGACATGTGTACAGGTTAGTTCATCGACCTGAGGATCGTCATTTGTCTCGTGTGAGTTCCCACTGTACTTTGATTACTACCCTACCACGCTCAAAGGAGACATACAAACAGTTTTTAGTTGGGTACAGTCCCGAGCCACATGGAGGCAGTGAGCGGATCTTCAGGGGTTCGTCTCTCCCGGTATTGGGGGTGAGGTCGCGCTGTGTCTAGGAGAGCCCTTACACGAAATCCTTGGCCAAGGCAGGAGATTTACTAGTAGTTATTCCAGTGGTATCTCAGGGTGTTCTGGGCTACACTCCGACACGACTTGTACCGCTTTTAGGGGTCTGACTTTTACCAACCCGCTAGGCCCGCCATGCGATGCTCATAGACGAACGGGCCGGACTGTACGGATATTATCACTGACAGGCTCAGTAGGGTGTCAGGATGAGTTCGCTCATCGACGTCCCTTTTGGTCAATAGCTGGTAGCCCGTCACGTATGGCTAATACCTCTGATGTGCTAGTGGTTAAATCCACAGCCATAGTATTGACGAGTCTTTAGAGTCCCCCACATTCAGTTGCTCAAGTTTTCGGGCGAAACGCTGTAGAGGCCGTATGGAGATATGGCAGGGTTCAATCAGATACGTGCGGTATTGCACGGATCAGGATCGGACGGTTAATACTAGCGGGCTTTGGTTTAAGCCGGATCCTAGTATTGTACAGTGTAGATTTTGTCTCATTGCATTTGTATTTCGGTCGGAATACAAATGCGGGTATGTATATACAGTAGCGGGGTTTTCCTGTAATTTATTACGGGATCAGTTTTTTGGAGTTACCAGTTTATTTTCCGTTTCAGCCATATTTCTTTGTATTTTTTATTGGCTGAAGATTGGTAGAGGAGGGCTTATTTGCATTTGTGCAAATAAGCATTTGTGGAGGGTGTTATTTGCATATCCTTGCTTCATGATGGTTGCACCATCTCTTGATTTTCTTGACTCCATGATTGCTTGACTTTGGATGTGATGATGGTTGTTTTAGAGTGAGGGTTTTGTTATGTGATGATTATTTCTCATGATAACCTTTTTCTCTCTCCTTGATTATTGGCTTACACTCATTCCTTTGATACTCTCTCACACACTCCACACTCTCCCTCACTCTCTTGATCCCTCATCATTTTTGGCCGGCCATGATAGAGGGAGGGGCTGCCCAATGTTTTTGGGTGGGTTTTTGTTCTCCTCATATTTGCAAAAATCCCAAGTTCATCTCCAAAAAGGTTTAGTTCATTTCCTCCACCAAAGGCAACTTCCTCGAACCCCAAATGAGACATAGAGCACTACACGTATTCTACAGCAAATCTTGGGCACGTCGACTCGCCAACTTCGTGCCCGAGTTGCTTCGGTCCAGAGGTGGGAGCCCGTAAAAGAAGCCGGCGACGTGGTGCCCTTCCGGGGACAAGGTGAAGACCGGAGATTCCGCGGGGAGATCGGGACGACGACGAGAAGACCGAAGGACACGGATCGCTCGGTATATCTCTCTACCCGTTCTCTAGATAGCTAGGACTAGTTTAATGGCAGGATCCAGGATTTGAGTGCGCGGTGGTGCCGGTTCAAAAAGTTAAAGTAAATCATCGCTTCCACATTCCGGCCTCGGATTGACGGCCGGGGCGCCGCCGTGCACTTACAGTTTACGCCTAAAACAAGATCGTTTTTCATTATTCCGCCTCCCCGCAAGTCGTGGGGTGTTGTACATCGACTTACACCGGTTAGTCATCGTCCCAAACGAGTCAACTCTAACCTCGGCTCTCGCTGCCTCTCTCTGAGCCCTCATAGTCATCGACGGCAAAATGCTATAAATGGAAACAGGATTCGATATGAACACGGAAATCGAATCACATGGATATGTATCATCAAGGAAGGAATTTCAAGAGATTAGTACTTAGGTCGCTTAGGCGGAGTACCGTGTCGTAAGTATGCCGCGGACATACACACGCTACATTACTCTGCTTAAGCTACCTACTCCATCATATAAAGGTCATCCTACACTCTGAAAGATAAAACCTAGCGCTTTGATACCAATTTTGTCACGATCCGAAATTTGGCACGTGACGGCCCTTAAACTACGTAACGTATAAAAGCGTAACGCAATTTAAGTAAGCCGAAAACCCAGCAATCTAAACCATCAAAAGTAGTAAATGATAAGAACATTGTTAAAACTTTTGAAAATCTTAAGTACAAATTCTTTAAAGTCCAACTTTACTTTCTTAAAAATTTTGGCAACACCTCCTTTGTAAAAACTAACCCCAAAAATGGGTACATACAAAGATATAAGTAAAGCATCCCCAACGGGAGCGAAATTCACACCCAAAGGCGGAAAACAACCACCACAACAGATATACGATGCCGTAGCGAAGAAATAAAAGACGATATAAATAAAACTGCATAAAAGACCTCCAAGTCATAATAATATACAATATCACCCTCACATCACGTCTCTAAGTCATACATGAAAGTGGTAGATGGAGAGTACTAGATACAACGAATATAAAAGGGACAACATCGGATATCCGCAAGACCCACCTATAGCAAAACTGCACCCAGTCAGCCGTGGCGGTATCCGCTGCAACAGATGATACGATAGATGAAAGCCCTGCCTCTGACTGCTCTGAGGGACAACCTGTACAGTCCTGTGGCACAACGGGGGTGAGTTGTCAACTCATGAATAGTAAATAACATGTGCAAGTAATCGCAGATATGCACGCACTGCGCTAATCTATCACATGCAAGTTGATAGCAATAAAAAGCAATATGTATATGCAACAATCATGAAAGGTACTCTATCAGGTACTACTAATACATGAAGCAATGCATATCAAATAAATGCGGAGTATGGGATAACACATGTCATTCTCACGGAATCCTCATCGTGACAGGACCGGTGTCCATCAAGACAATTTAAATCACAAATTCCTCAAATCGGCCCCCAAATTGGCCCTCATATCCTGTAAGTCTCATATATCCTGAGTGTCCAATATCAAGTAAATCCCATGTAATGAATAAGTATATTTGAAAGATTATTATGATGATGTATATAATTTAGATATGTATACATATATATTAGCGTCCCATTCCACTTATATATATATATATATATGCATATATAACAGCGTCCCATTCCACTGTTATATATACTTAGGAGTAAAAACATCATGAAAACAAGTGTCTAGCATCGACACATAAATACTCATATCCATACGTTCCTCGAATCGTAAGTGTCCGGTATCGACACCCGTGACCCACGTATCGGTCTTTCTCATATTCATACGTTCCTCGAATCGTAAGTGTCCGGTATCGACACCCGTGATCCACGCATCGGTTTTCTGATATCTATACGTTCCTCGAAACCCAAGTGTCTCGCCTCGACACTTATGTTCCACATATAGGTATATACGTCCTCCGAATCTTAAGTGCCCCAACATCGACACTCTCGATCCCGTATCGATTTAAAACAAATCTCTGAGTAGATGCATCCAAATATCAAGTAAAGAATAAAAATACTTGCATAATTTCATGAAACCACCACGGTCCTCAAATCCAGAAAACATCATGTGAAATCCATATCTCAATGCGGAAATCCATGAATATAACATATGCAACATAAAACAGTAATGTGAGCATATGAAGGAAAAACTGGTATCTAACTGCAACAAGTTATTATATATCATGCGGTTTCTAATTTCTCCAAGTCCATACAACATCAAATAAAGGTAAACATGTAGCTATAGCCAGGTATACGTAACCACGTCGGCATAGCAAGATATGTGTATCTACCTATCAATAATGATGTAATACCCTCCAGGTATATGTACAAGTATGTATGCATGATGTACACGTAGCTATGTCTCATATGTGTATATACATATCACTAATGGTAAAATACCATATCGGTATATAGGTAATTAGCATGTAGGCATGTCAAGGCATATGTGTAAGCATGTAGGTATACAGGTATGCTATATGTCATATGAACAATAAAAATAAGGATATTGTCTCAAGTCCCTAGCCAATACAATATCACGTATGCATAGGTGTTGTGCATGTCATGGCAATTATTGACGGTGTGAGTGGCATACAATCAGTGCTCGTGCAACATGAACCGTCAATAATAGTGCAGTGTCCAAGCGTACAAGTCTAAGCACAACAAGTAATAATATGCAATAATGTTTTATGCACAATCTCTATATGTGCAATATAAAATGCGGCTAATATCATATCATATCTAGCCCTGACGCATAACGCCATGCGGGCGATTCCCCTGTAGATGTTAAATCTACTCACCAACGATCCTGGCTAAGTAAATCCAACCACCTGCTTTCCCTTCTTCGCAGCGTCCGAAGTCCTCGCCTGCGATCCTAAGATCATAAAACAATATAACAAGTATATATTAGCAATCGACCAATAACGCGTACCAACTACGTTTGACCGACACACCAACTCCAAACATACTCTCAAGTGTTCGTCTAGTGGCTAACGCACGTAGCGACACTACGAAACCAACTCAAGAGCAAAAGCTACACAAAGACACGAACGATATCGGCACAACCCTAGCTAGGAACGCTAAACGATGTAAGTCCATGCTACCTCTCCCGGTACTTTCGGGCATGCGGAATTTGGTGAAAAACAATTTTCTAGAGGTGGTAACATGGACTCATAACCAGATCTTTGTTAAACATCTAACTAACAACCTAACTAGGAGTTGTTAACTACTCGGTTAGGGGGTTATACCTTTCTTTCTTGAACTCCTTCGTCATCAAGCCTCGATGGTTGTCCGGATTGGCTTCACCCCGTCGTCTCCTTGCGCCGAAGATCGATCCACCTGAAAGCTTCTACCTTTGGCTTCTTCTTCGGTCTTTGAAGAAAACTAGTTCACTTGGTTTGCTAAATCTTATGAACTAGAGTGAGTAGAGAAGAGTGTGTTGGGATTTTTCTCTATGGTTCTTGGTTCTCAACACATGAGACAAGTGAACCATAGACTAAAGAGAGGGAGAGCAAGAGGAAGAAGATGAGAGCTCAAGAATACAAGAGAGAGAATGAAAATGATAGAATGAGCAAGACTTTTCTCACTTGGCTCTCATAATCCAAAACCATCATCACAAAAAATAGTAATCAAGTATTGTGTAAATGGTTTAAGTCAAAATGGCTATATCATTTCATGCACTCATATTGCACAAGAGAACAAGCAAGTAAAAAGTCTTTGCCATGAAATGATAGTCATTGTCATCATGATGGTCAACTAGTCCAACCTAGTCAACCGGTCAACAAAGTCAACAAGTCAACAAAGTCAACCCCTCAACAACCATGTCACCACAATACTTAATTAATATTATTGTTAATTACATATCATATTCTCATTAGGGTTGAGCAAAAAGTCAATAGTCAACAGTCAACGGTCAACAACCCTAATGAGAATCCTCTGCCTCTGTCTCTCCGTCAACTGTGCATACACACCCGCATTCGCGTTCCGAGGAACACGAATACATACTGGATAAAACCAATCCCAAAACGTACACTAGGATCTGGCTTAAACCAAAGCCCGCTAGTGTTAATTGTCCGGACACTGTACGTGCACAAGTGCACGGATGTGACCGAACCCTGTCGCAAAACCATGCGACCTCTACTCTTTTGCCTAAAGGCGAATAGCTTTCTGTGTGGGACTCTAAAGACTCGACACTACGCTGGCAGTGGGTTTAACCACAGACCGCAAGCGGAACTAGCTGTGCGTAACGGTCCCCAGGTAGATGCCGACAAGAAGACTGACGAGGTGAAACCCATCTGAACTCCTACTGAGCCTGAATGTGACAGTCTCCGTACAGTACGGTCTGTTCGTCTGATACATCGCATGGCGGGCCAAGGGGGCGGTAAACGTCAGTCCCCTAATAGCGGTACAAGTCGTGTCGGAGTGAAGCCCAATAAACCCTGAGATAACACTGGAAGCCTACCAATATATCTCGCTTGCCCTGGCCAGGGACTACTCGTGTAATGGCTCTCCTAGACACAGCGCGATGTCAACCCCCAATACCGGGAGAGACGAATCCTGTCTAACCGTCACTGCCTCCAAGTGCTTCGGGACTGCACCCAACTACTACCTGTTTGCACGACTCCTTTGAGCCGTGGTAGGGTAGTAATAAAAGTACAGTGGGAACACACTCGAGGCGAAGTGACAGTGTCAAGTCAGCGGACTAAGCTGTACTCATGTCACCTGGGAACTGATAACTGACGATAGGTATAATACCAACCGGTCAGTTCCCGACGAGTCCTGTCCAGTGTACTCGTAACCCAACGAGCACCCGCATACTATCTCCAATACGACGCCAATACGACGTACTGATGGCTGTGGGACAGACCATCTCCCACTCTGAGATGAGAAGCGCATGCGCTATTCTACTCCGGAGTATCGATGCCCTGTCTCGATAGTCCTGCGACTAGGGACCTGCATAAGGATGTGCTTATAGATTACCCAGCCCCCACTAGTGCGACTGCCATCACAACGCTGGTGATCAAGCAAAGATCCTAAGGGCTCCACTAATGTGTATAGGTGATATACTAAAATAAACACATGTACACATTGAAGTAGAAACAAACCAAGTAGCATACTACTATTTTGAGCAAGATTGTATATACAAGGTGAATATCCCAAGCTTCCATTAAGTAATATACAAACTAGTATGATACAGTAATGGCCTCTAGGGCATATACACTAACAATCTCCCACTTGCACTAAGGCCATGTACTGGCGTATCGAAGACCTATCATCTCGATCAGCCGCTCGAACTGAGTCTGGGGCAAGGCCTTGGTGAATAGATCTGCAGTGTTATCTTCTGAAGCAACCCTCCGAACCTCGATCTCCTGGCGATCCACGATCTCCCTGATCAGGTGATACCGCCTCAAGATGTGTCTGGATCTCTGATAGGACCTGGGTTCCTTCGCTAAAGCTATAGCCGCGTTGTTGTCGCAATATAGAGGTATTGGATCAACAATGGACGGAACCACCTGAAGTTATTTTAAGAACTTCCTTATCCAGACAGCTTCTTTTGCGGCATCAGATGCAGCGATGTATTCCTCTTCCATCGTCGAGTCTGCAACGGTTTCCTGTTTGGAACTCTTCCAACACACCGCCCCTCCATTGAGGGTAAAGACAAAACCCGACATGGACTTGGAATCATCCTTGTCACTCTAGAAGCTGGAGTCAGCAAAGGCCTCGATCTGGAGGTCTTTTCCGCCATACACCAAGAACATCTCCTTAGTCCTTCTCAGGTACTTGAGAATGTTCTTTACCGCTATCCAGTGTTTCTCCCCAGGGTTTGACTAATACCGGCTTACCACACTCAGTGCATAAACTACATCCGGTCTGGTACACAACATCGCATACATTATAGAACCTACCGCAGAAGCGTAGGGTATAATTGACATGCGATCCCTCTCCAAATCAGTCTTGGGAGATATCTCTTTAGAGAGGGTGATCCCGTGACAAGCCGGTAGGTTACCGCGCTTGGAATCTTCCATACTGAATCTTTTCAGTATGGTGTCGATGTACCTGGACTGTGAAAGTCCTAATATCCTCTTTGATCTATCACGATGGATCCGGATCCCCAGGATGTATGAGGCATCACCCAGGTCTTTCATAGAGAACCTGTGTGACAAGAACCCCTTGACAGATTGTAGCATAGGAATGTCATTTCCTATTAAGAGAATGTCATCCACGTATAAAACGAGGAATACTACAGTTCTCACTACAAATCTACTATAGATGCATGGTTCATCTGGATTTTTTATAAAGCCAAATTCCTTGACCGTCTCATCAAAACAGATGTTCCAACTCCGCGATGCCTGCTTTAGTCCATAGATGGACTTAAGCAACTTGCACACCTTTCCGCTGCTCCCACTCTGAATGAAACCCTCTGGCTGGTCCATATAGACACACTCCTCTAAATATCCATTTAGAAAAGCGGTCTTTACGTCCATCTGCCAGATCTCATAATCGTGGAAGGCAGCAATGGCAAGAAGGATCCGAATGGATTTTAGCATAGCCACTGGAGAAAAGGTTTCGTCATAGTCCAAGCCAGGTCTTTGACGGAAACCCTTTGCAATAAGTCTAGCTTTATAGGTCTCAACCTGTCCATCTACACCAATCTTCCTTTTGAAGATCCACTTGCATCCTACGGGTTTTACCCCGTCTGGAGCAATGTCCAACGTCCATACTTTGTTGGTGTACATGGACTCCATTTCGGTCCGCATTGCATCCAGCCATTTTACCGAGTCAACGCTCTGAACGGCCTACTGGAAGCTAGTAGGCTCATCATAATCTATGATGCAATCCTCTCTATCCCCGTCTATGAGAAAACCGTAGTATCTCTCGGGCGGATGAGACTGCCTACTACTCCTGCGGAGTGGCGTAGGAATGTCCTGTTCTTTTGAACCCTCTGGTTCCACTAAGCTTTTAGTAATAGCTCGTGGTTCTGGAATTTCTTCCAGTTCTACTGCGCTCCCACTAATTTCCTTTTCTAAGAACTGATGTTCTAGAAAGTGGGCATGACGAGAAACAAAAACCTTTTGTTCCTCTTCGCAATAGAAGAAATATCCCTTGGAGTTCTTTGGATATCCCATGAACTTGCACTGTACTGAGCGTGCCTCGAGCTTGTCCGCATGCTGCTTTTTGACAAAAGCTGGACTTCCCCATGTCTTAATGTGATTAAGATAGGGTCTCTTCCCACACCATATCTCATATGGTGTAGTAGGCACAGTCTCAGTGGGAACTCGGTTCAAAAGGTATGCAGCTGATTCTAGCGCATACCCCCAGAATGATCGTGGCAACTCAGCATTACTCATCATGGACCGTACCATATCCAATAGGGTTCGGTTCCGTCTCTCCGATACACCGTTATGTTGCGGAGTGTATGGAGGAGTAAGCTGAGAGAGAATTCCGTTCTCTTTTAAATAGTCCAGGAACTCGGCACTTAAGTATTCTCCACCTCGATCCGATCTTAGAATCTTGATACTTTTGCCGGTTTGTTTTTCTACTTCATACTTATATTCCTGGAATTTTCCAAGGCTTCGGACTTATGTTTCATTAAGAAGATATAACCGTACCTTGAAAAGTCATCCGTAAAAGTAATGAAGTAAGAATAACCGCTTCGCGCATGTGTAGACATTGGACCGCACACGTCGCTGTGTACGAGTCCCAAGAGCTCGCTCGCTCTTACTCCGTGTCCAGTGAACGGAGTCTTTGTCATCTTTCCTTTGAGACAGGATTGACAAGTGGCATACGATTGATATTCGAACGGATTCAAATATCCTTATGCATGTAACTTTGTCAACCTTCTCTCATTGATGTGACCCAGTCTACAATGCCATAAGAAAGTCTGATTGATTTCCGGAGACTTTCTTTTGTGTGTATTCTGGACATTGAAAATCTGTAGATGGTTTAATACGTATATACCATTGCTTAATGTACCTGACCCAATCAGAACTTGATTAAGGTGAATGTTTACAACATTACTTACAAACGCAAATTCATAACCTTCTTTAGAAGTCAAAGATACAGAAATGATATTACAAGTTGCGTTGGGTACAAAATAGCAATTACGCAAAACCAAAACGTGTCCATCTGACAACCCCAGGTGATAATCCCCCACGGCCTTAGCATCCATGCTAGCTCCGTTTGCAACTTTGAGGGTCAAGTCACCTGCCTTCAAAACCCTACGGTTTCTCAACGCCTGCAAAGAATTACAGATATGAGATCCTGATCCGGTATCCAATACCCAGGAAGTAGAGTTTATTGAAAGACGGTTTTCAATAACATACACACCTGAAGCTGAAGCCGCAACCTGCTTCAGATCCTGTGTTCTGGCCTTCCAAGCCCTGCAATCATTTTTCCAGTGTCCCTTCTTATGACAATAGAAGCATTCTTCCTTATCCACAAGCTTTCCCACTTTCTTTATTGCTTTTGCCTTTCCCTTCGTATCCACTTTACTAACACCGCCCCTTGGTTTGGCGGGGGCTTTCTTCTTCTTTCCCTTGGCTTTCGCCTTGGACCTAGAAGAGGAAGATCCTCCTACAAACAAAGTGGATGTTTCCCTACCTTTCTGTAGGGTGCCCTCTGCACTCCTCAGCATGTTGAGGAGTTCTGAAAGTTCAACTTCCTTTTCTTGTAAGTTGAAGTTCAGGATAAACTGGGCGTAAGTGGAAGGAAGGGACTGGAGAATCAAGTCCGTATAGAGCTCATTCTCCAACGTGGTCCCAAGGTCCGCGAGCTCTTCTATGTAGCCAATCATCTTAAGCACGTGTTCCGCTACCGATGATCCGACGGCCAACCTTGCCGAAAACAACTTCTTCGACACTTCGTATCTTGGATACGAGATTGCTCTCCATACAGTTCTTTTGTATGGAGAAATATGGATTCGAGGTCCATATTCTCATGCCTCCTCTGATGTTCGTTGTCCATAGAGGCAAGCACGAGGCACTTGGCCTTCGCGCAGTCGATTTCTCAGGTCTTACGGATTTCCTTATCCGCGACGCTAGTTTTGGGACTTGGGACAGGGGGAGCTTTGGTGGTAAGAAGATACCCCAGCTTGTCGTAAGTGATTGCCATCTTGACATTCCTGAGCCAATCTTTGTAGTTTGGCCCTGTCAGTATGTTTTTATCTAGAAGTAACTTAAGTCCAGTCATGTCGATTGGTCGCTGCAATTAGGAGAGAGAGAAGAAACACTCAGCATGATGCTCTTGCAAGTTTAGAATGGTTTTTAATTTGTCTAAACAGGATGGCTCCCACTGTTTCTCGAATCCCTCCTCAAACCAAAAAGGAAGAATTAGTCAGGATCAATCTCACCGTACAATACTTGCTTAACCGTTCAGCCAGGCCAGTGTCGGTACTTCGAGGGAGGTTTTCCAACGCTTTCGCGAAGTTCCTTAATTAAATAACCTCTTTTCCCTGGGGGCGTAGCCCCGCTAACACCTTTCTAGACACCTACTAGGTTTATAGCATTGATCGTTTAGTGAGAAATTTTCCGAGGAGTAGCATATACTCACAGTAGGATCGGGATCCAAATATCATCGCGTGACGAAACTGAAGGAATCCTACCAGAATCATCACACTCCAAATGGTATGCAACACTAGCAAGTTTCAGTTCTTTTGAAACTCCCGATGTGGATTTTTGCCCCATGCTCTTATGATCTTGACTTTGGCCAAAATATCATAAGTCACATGTCAAGTTCTACCCGTCATTCTCCAGGTCAATTTGGATCCACCCGCACCTACCCTTGACTTTGGCCAAAATGGCAGTACGACTGTCCCAAACCAACGCATCTATCTATGCTACACATGAATACCCAATAGCTACCAATCACTATGCCTTGACTTTGGCCAACATACATAGCTTGAATACTATTGACTATTCATGTGAAACGACGGAGGGCTACGAATGGTTTTGGCGAAACCGTGAACGTAGTGAACTTGATATAATCGATGGAACGAGATAGCTTTTAAAAGGAGTGGCTCAAACTCCGCATTTAAAAGTTGGTTTTGAAAAGAACCGAGTGGTTTTTCGAAAGTGTTCCAACGACTTTTACTTGGTTTATTTTCTTGCATTAGTTCTTTTAATGCGTGATATTCTTGCATTAGTTCTTTTAATGCGTCCTATCATTTAATCCTACCATTGCAGAAAACAACCAAAATATGACGTACGCTTATGCCATTCGCATTCGCCACGGGGCCCCGTCATTACCCGTTAGGTTACTTAACTAACGACAGAGCGGGGGCTGGGCTAGCGCGGCTGTAAAACATAAGCAACGCCTAAATAATATCATATATAGATATACTGCAATGATAGCCATTTCAGATCACAGATGAACACATTGGATATACTAGGAATCCGCAATTCGTACGAGCCTGTAACGAAAAGCAGATTACACGGTCGCGGTGAATAGCCAAAACCCCACCCAAGACCCCTACGGGTGCGGCAAACTATCCGCCAAGTACCCGAAGCGAAGCAACCTCCCTCAACTCCGTGAGTAGGCCACTCGGCACTTCGGCATACCCGGTAGTTTGTGCACCCCCTCCATGGGTCTATCCTAGGAGCAAAAACAGTAAAAAGAAATTATACAATGACGGTTACAACCCCGACCCGGTTGTGCGGCCATACAAATAATAATTACATCAATTTACAAATTTACATGAATTGAAAGAAAAGAAAACTCTCGTCTCACAACCCCCGGCTATTCACCCGTGACAATCCAATGAATTCATATACACATTCCAATAACATTACAGATCACAGATTTGTATAACCCCCACTAATCGACATATAGCGATTAGCAGACGTTCAATACAACTATCACATCACAGAAAAACCCGTCAGCTTAAGTCTTTTAGAAGTTCAATCAAAAATACGAATTTTCAGGCCCCAAACTCAAAATTTTCGTTCTGGAAAATCTGGGCAGAAAATACATATTCCAAAAATCCCAAAATACCCCTATGAACAAACTGCAAAAATAAAACCCCACGACCGAGTCAACTCGGCCGCGGTTCCGCGGCGCGTTGATCGATTCAGTGGGTCGAATTTTTGCAGTTTCTTCTAAAAACCCTGAGTCGATTTTTGGTATATCTCAAATAATTTTTGCAGCACTTTGAAAATCGACAGAAAGTTTGAAATCCGGGTGTATTTCGCGACTTTTTCTCCGATCGAATTTCTAGTTACTATGCTAACAAGTTAGATAGAGTTTAACTAGGCTCTGATACCACTGTAAGTCCATGCTACCTCTCCCGGTACTTTTGGGCATGCGGAATTTGGTGAAAAACAATTTTCTAGAGGTGGTAACATGGACTCATAACCGGATCTTTGTTAAACATCTAACTAACAACCTAACTAGGAGTTGTTAACTACTCGGTTAGGGGGTTATACCTTTCTTTCTTGAACCCCTTCGTCTTCAAGCCTCGATGGTTGTCCGGATCGGCTTCACCCCGTCGTCTCCTTGCGCCGAAGATCGATCCACCTGAAAGCTTCTACCTTTGGCTTCTTCTTCGGTCTTTGAAGAAAACTAGTTCACTTGGTTTGCTAAACCTTATGAACTAGAGTGAGTAGAGAAGAGTGTGTTGGGATTTTTCTCTATGGTTCTTGGTTCTCAACACATGAGACAAGTGAACCATAGACTAAAGAGAGGGAGAGCAAGAGGAAGAAGATGAGAGCTCAAGAACACAAGAGAGAGAATGAAAATGATAGAATGAGCAAGACTTTTCTCACTTGGCTCTCATAATCCAAAACCATCATCACAAAAAATAGTAATCAAGTATTGTGTAAATGGTTTAAGTCAAAATGGCTATATCATTTCATGCACTCATATTGCACAAGAGAACAAGCAAGTAAAAAGTCTTTGCCATGAAATGATAGCCATTGTCATCATGATGGTCAACTAGTCCAACCTAGTCAACCGGTCAACAAAGTCAACCTCTCAACAACCATGTCACCACAATACTTAATTAATATTATTGTTAATTACATATCATATTCTCATTAGGGTTGAGCAAAAAGTCAATAGTCAACAGTCAACGGTCAACAACCCTAATGAGAATCCTCTGCCTCTGTCTCTCCGTCAACTGTGCATACACACCCGCATTCGCGTTCCGAGGAACACAAATACATACTGGATAAAACCAATCCCAAAACGTACACTAGGATCTGGCTTAAACCAAAGCCCGCTAGTGTTAACTGTCCGGACACTGTACGTGCACAAGTGCACGGATGTGACCGAACCCTGTCGCAAAACCATGCGACCTCTACTCTTTTGCCTAAAGGCGAATAGCTTTCTGTGTGGGACTCTAAAGACTCGACACTACGCTGGCAGTGGGTTTAACCACAGACCGCAAGCGGCACTAGCTGTGCGTAACGGTCCCCAGGTAGATGCCGACAAGAAGACTGACGAGGTGAAACCCATCTGAACTCCTACTGAGCCTGAATGTGACAGTCTCCGTACAGTCCGGTCTGTTCGTCTGATACATCGCATGGCGGGCCTAGGGGGCGGTAAACGTCAGTCCCCTAATAGCGGTACAAGTCGTGTTGGAGTGAAGCCCAATACACCCTGAGATAACACTGGAAGCCTACCAATATATCTCGCTTGCCCTGGCCAGGGACTACTCGTGTAATGGCTCTCCTAGACACAGCGCGATATCAACCCCCAATACCGGGAGAGACGAATCCTGTCTAACCGTCACTGCCTCCAAGTGCTTCGGGACTGCACCCAACTACTACCTGTTTGCACGACTCCTTTGAGCCGTGGTAGGGTAGTAATCAAAGTACAGTGGGAACACACTCGAGGCGAAGTGACAGTGTCAAGTCAGCGGACTAAGCTGTATTCATGTCACCTGGGAACTGATAACTGACGATAGGTATAATACCAACCGGTCAGTTCCCGACGAGTTCTGTCCAGTGTACTCGTAACCCAACGAGCACCCGCATACTATCTCCAGTACGACGTACTGATGGCTGTGGGACAGACCATCTCCCACTCTGGGATGAGAAGCGCATGCGCTAGTCTACTCCGGAGTATCGATGCCCTGTCTCGATAGTCCTACGACTAGGGACCTGCATAAGGATGTGCTTATAGATTACCCAGCCCCCACTAGTGTGACTGTCATCACAACGCTGGTAATCAAGCAAAGATCCTAAGGGCTCCACTAATGTGTATAGGTGATATACTAAAATAAACACTTGTACACATTGAAGTAGAAACAAACCAAGTAGCATACTACTATTTTGAGCAAGATTGTATATACAAGGTGAATATCCCAAGCTTCCATTAAGTAATATACAAACTAGTATGATACAGTAATGGCCTCTAGGGCATATACACTAACAAACGACACAACCACCAAGCCTAGACCCTGATCATACCGATCGCACATTCACAATACAATAAATAATGTGGAATCTAATATAAATAACGTCGCAACATCAAAAGAAACCCACGCCTAAATTATCCGGAAATCTAGTAAGCAACTTATATCATTTTTTGCTAAAAACTACAAGTTTTACCAAAACTAGAAATCACAAATATTACAAAAAAGCAAGATTAAACCATTCAAACCATTACTAGAATTTTAATCTCACTTAATTTGGATTTAGTAAAAGCTTAGTTTGCTAATTAGCTAATTTTACAATTTGGAAAATATCATTTAACAAACTAGCAACTAGGTTTAGTTTTCATTTGTCTAAAATTATTAACTAACCATTTCACTAATCAAAACCCTAATTTGATTACAAAAAACCTTACTAGGAATTCTAAATATGAAATTAAAAGCTTTAAATTATCATCTAATTAAGCTAATTGAAGTATTAAACAACAATTAGAGTTTAGGGTTTGGATTTATACCTCCACAAAAGATCAAAATCAAGCAACTAGAAATCCAATTTTGCCTCCAAAATGATAACTTTAAAGAAGATCCAAGCAAATTTTGTGAAGAAGAATGAAGGGAAATGATTTGTATTTGAGTTTGTATGAATTATTTAGGATTTTTGATGAATTTGTGAAGCTTTGAAATGAAGAAATGGAGCAAAAGAGAAGAGAGGGCAGCAAGCATGAAGGTTTCGGCCAAGGCTAAGGAAGCTAGGGTTTGTGGAATTTTGTAGAAAAATCTAGAAGAAAAATAGCAATAATTACATAATAAAACAAAAATCCTTTATGTCATCTTTATTCTTTTCTTTAAAAATTCATTCTAATTACCCAAATATCTAGATATTTTGGTGAAAAAAGTTTAGAATTTAATCTAGTGATTAACTTAGTATAGATCCACATTAGTAGTAATTAACCCAAACCAAAAGGTAATTACCACTAATAAAGTGCACAAATAAAGTATTAAAATAATATTTAATTAGGGAAATATTCTATGTGAACCAAAACTTCCAATTTACCCCCAAAGCCCGCACACTAGCTTCATTCTAGCTAAACTAGGTGCAGTGAATTTTATACTGCAAAAAGTTCGCTTCTAGGTTTGTACGGAAAACACCGACTATTTTATCTTAAAAACGGAAAATCGCCTAAACGATTTCCAAAACATTACAATACACTAACAAACACATATATCCGATATACATGTTTTATCGAACTCATGTACGTATCCCTATACGTACGTCACATCGCTTTTGCCCGGGCAAGCACTTTCGTTGCGGGACTCTAAAGACATGTCAATACGTTGGCAGTAGATTATACAGGATCGTATCCGATTGAATCTGAAACACTTTCAGATTCAACCCCCTTTCGAGTTAACCCACAAGCTCATCAATGGTACTAGCTGTACGTAACGGCTACCCAAGTATGAGCAAGATAAAGGTAGGTCGACGAGCGAACTCATCCGGACCCAACAAAGTCTATAAGTGACATTCACCGTACAGTCCAGTCTCTTCGTCAAAGAGTATCGCATACCGGGTCTGGGGAGTGGAATCTGTCAGATCCCCAATAACCCGATAAGTCGTGCTGACAGAGGACTCATAACCAAAGAGATACAACTGGTAACACTTACCAGTTTATGTCTACTGCCGTGGCCATGGACTTCTGGCTATAGTCGTATCCTGCACAGTGTAATATCGACTCCCAATACTGGGAGTGACGAATTCTCTCGACCGCTCACTGCCTCCATGTACTTCGGGACTATACCCAATTAAAACATGTTTGCACGACAAAGCAGAGCCGTGGTGGGGTAGTAATCAAAGTATAGTGGGAACACACACGAGACACTGTGGCGATTTCAGGTCTAGGGACTACCCTGTACTCATATCACCAGAGAACTGCTATCTAACATTGGTATAATACCAATTAGGAGTTCTCGGCGAGTCCGTCCAGTGTAACTCATCCAATGAGCACCTGTATACAATCATCAGTGTCAAACACCAATGGCTATGGGATCAGCCATTGCCCCGTACAGGGTCATGAAACGTATACACTAGTCTAAACTGGAGTACCGATGCCCTGTCTCGATACTCCTACAACTATGGACATTTAAGGATGTGCTTATAAACTACCAGGCCCCACTAGTATGATCCTTATCATAATCCTGGTAGTCAAGCAAAGATCCTATGGGTTTTATCTCATGTATTTACGGTACGTGATAACTAGTATCTCGCATTAACATGACAAATAAAGACAGACCAGATAGTGCACTATCATCTCGAGTAAGACTGTTCTTGGTATTGGCCCTCCTCGAATTCAGTAATTACATTATCACAATTACGATAATTTCCTTGAGGGTACAAATATCAAACAATCTCCCACTTGCACTCAAGGCCAATTATTGCGGTATCGCGGGCACACATCTCAAGTGCTACTGCATACTCAACTTCTGTACTAACAGTTTCGCAAACTGTGTTCGAGAAAAAGCCCCAGTGAGTGGATCCACTAATATGTTTCTAACTGTATCTCTCTGAATCTCAACTTCACGGAGATCAACTATCTCCCGAAATGAGCGATACTTACCCAAGAATATTGTTTGGATAGCTGATGGGACCTAGTTCACATATGAACGTATTTATCCAAACAAATATTTAGGATATATCCTATGCTGATTCACAATCAGCATCCAGTGCCTTGACTACCCCAGTATCTCGATTGGAACTCTTCCAATACACTGCTCCTCACAAGAGGGTAAACTAATGACTCAAGACAGATACTCTGTCACCCTTGTCACTACGGAAGCTGGAATCGGTAATTGCCTCTCGGAAGGAGAAGCTGTCATTACCAAACACCAAGAGCATCTCATATGTTCTTCACTTCTTCCTATATTTCTCTAGGATTTGATTAATGTCTGCTTACTACACAAAGTGTAAAAGCAATATTTGGTCCGATATATATAACATTGCATGATTGACCTCACTGCCGAAGTATGTCGAATGTCATTCATGCGAGTCTCTCTCTTCATCGGTCCCGAAAGACATCATTTAGAGAGAGTGACCTCATTACCTATGGGTACAGTACCTCACAAGGAGTCCTCCATTCTAAACTACTTTAAAATGGTGTCATTATACCTGAATTTAGGATAATCCCAAAACCTCTACCAGGTCTAACTCTATAGACCTGGTCACCAGAATCATTGACATATGTACAATCCACAAAAAGAGAAACAAAAGTGACTACCAAGGTTTAACCGAATCGTAGTATAGGAATATCACTTCCTATCAAGAGTATATTTTCCACATCAATATGCAAAATCAGATAGTACTCTCTACAGCTTTCTTACAAATATCTGGTTCATCTCTTATTTTGATGAAGTCAAACACTTTGACCGTTGTATCAAAAGCAGATGATCCACCTCCGCTATGCCTGCTTTAGTTTACAAATAGACTTAAGCAATTTGCACACTTTCCGATGCTCCCACTGACTAAGACAATCCTCTGGTAGAGTCATATACACGTACACTTCTAAATCCAATTTAAAAAGACATTATAATCATACCCATACCAGATATCATAGTCATGAAAACAACAGTTGGCAAATTTTATCCGTATGGACTTCAGCACAGACTTTGAAGTAACAGTATCATCACAATCCACATCGGGTATTTGATGAATACATGTTAACTACAAGTCTGGCCTTATTAGGTTAACACCTGTCTATTTGCACTGTTCTCGAAAGATCTGCTTGCTCCTTATAGGTTTTACCCCTTTCAGGAGCACACGACAAAGTCTATAATTTGTTGTAGTGCATTGAGTCCAACTTGGATAACTTGGCATCCAGCCATCAGTCGGAAGTCACCACTTCCTATGGCATGCTGATACTAGTAGGGTCATCATCGCATGATGCAAGCCTCCTAGTCACCGTCTATGAGAAAACTTTCGATAACTGTTTGTGGTTCTGGAACCATTTCCAGTTCTACCATACCCCCACTAATTTCTTTTGCAAGAAATTCTTTAACCAAGGATGTGGTGAGTCAAGAACAAAACACTTCTGAACTTGAAAAATGGTAGAAGCTACCCCTCGCGAAATCTTAGGATAACCCATAGACTGCTATTACCGATACGTGCCTTGAGTTTATCCGGATTATGGTTTTAAACACAAACCGGATAACCCCATATCTTAACAAATTTAAGATGAACACTGTTCTATATCACATATAGAAAAGAGGCACTTGTTTAGGTGGAACTAGTGTCAATTGATATGCATCTATTTTTAATGCATCCCCAAAATTGAAGAAGGCAACTCAATATTACTCATCGTGGAGCGCACCCGCTGATGAGTAATATGAGAGAGAATCACATTCTCAATATGGAATACCTTGTACCAACCCCATACATGTATGGACATTGGACGACATACATCAATATGTATAAGTCCCAAGAGTTCACTAACTCATTTTCCGTGTGCTGTTAATTGAAAAACATTCTTTTGGTTAAAAGAAACCAAAAGATAGCTGTTTAGGCAAAACTTGATAATTTTCCTCAATAGCAACAATTACTCCGAAAACCGACATTGAGAATAAAATCATCCATTCACAATTTTCTGCTCCTTCTCAGCATCTGTAACGCCTTACAAATGTGGGATTCTAATTCGGTTTCTATATACCCAGGAGTTAGAGTTTATTAAGAAATAGTTTCTCAAAACACAGACGCACGGGAAATCCGAAATATCAAAAACGTTTCAGTGGGGTTAGTCGAGTATTCACAGTATTGCCTTTTTCATTGCCCAAGTTCATGACAGTAGTCGCAATTTCCTTTTATCACTTCAACCCCTTTTGTTGACTCTCTATCTTACCTTCCTGTATATCGAACTTATGCTAGTTAGTTTTCTCCTTTGCATTCCTTCAGCACCAGCTTCGAGATAACGAAAAATTCATCTAATCCAGAACCAGTGGCCATCTTCAGACCGAAACAGTTTCATTGAGTTCGTATCTAACTATACGTTGACCTTCCAAACAATATGGATCTTTGTACCGAATACAGAGGGTTCTGGAGTTAGAAGAATGGGAAGTATGATATGTGAGGACATATGTGACTATGTCGAGGATGAGGGCAATCCAGACATTCTAAAGCTGTCGATTTGGAAGAAAGGTCGGTCAACTTGGTTAATGAGTCTTAGTTAAAGGTCAGTCCAGGGTCGCTGCCAGAGAGAAAAGAAACACTCCGCGTGCACTCTAACCTAGATTGAATTGGTGTATTTATCTAATCAGGATAGCTCCAACTGTTCTGTCAAATTCTCCTTCAAACCCTAAAAGGAGAACTAGCCAGAATTTTGCATAGAAAATCTCCCGGTAGTAACTATTACTTACAGTAGGAATCAGGATCCAAACTATCATAGAGCGGTAACCTTGACACAGTCAATAACCCACCCCCACCATAGAAGGTATGCAATCTCATTGCAAGTTTCAATACTCGAAACTCCTGATATTAGTTTTTACCCCTAGCGGCTTATAACCTTGACACAGTCAACAAACCATAAGCTACTAGTTAAGTTCAACCCGTCATTTCGTGATTGATTTAGACCCACCCGCATAACCCTTGACACAGTCAACAAGGTTACACGACTGTCCGAACTTATCGCATCAATGTGCAAACAGGAAGACATCACTTAGCT
Source organism: Agapanthus africanus (assembly GCA_030015575.1). Classification (NCBI taxonomy): domain Eukaryota; kingdom Viridiplantae; phylum Streptophyta; class Magnoliopsida; order Asparagales; family Amaryllidaceae; genus Agapanthus; species Agapanthus africanus. The sequence continues at coordinate 675,881,350 of CM057338.1, read as the reverse complement.
ACCGTACACTACGCCTTGACACAGTCAACAAACGCAGCACAAATACTAAGTACTCTACTTCCTGAAATGACAGAGGACTACGGCTGGTTTTGAAGAAAACCATCAACGTAATGAACTTGATCTCATTGTAGGAACCAAGTGGTTTTGAAAGTTTATAGTCACGTAGACCTTTGCTTAAGAGTGAACTCCCCATGAAGGGATCTAAACTCTTTTCCTCATCGAATGAGGTGTGGGATATTCCTAATCAAATATCACGATGCAAAGCAAAAGAATACGGCTACAAAAAAAAATTAGTAACATACATTTTTGCCTAAGAGCGAACTCCCAGTGACTGGATCAAGGCTCTTTCCTCATCGAATGAGGTGCAGGACATTCCTAACCGAATATCACGATGCAAAGCAAAAGAATCGACTAAAATTTCCTCTTTATAAAAAGTTGGTTCCTACAACGTACAGGTTTATTTTACTTTGTATTAATGCAATTAAGACAATCCCATCATTTAGATAATCTCATTATCTAGCAATATCCTTCTCACACAAACATTACAAAAAAACATGAAAAGGAAAAATATAATGCACATATACGTCATCCGCATTCGCCATAGGGCCCCGTCATGCACCGTTAGGTTACTTACCTAATGGCAGAGCGGGGGCAGGGCTAGCGTAGGTGCAAAACGTATATAGCATTAATATATATATATACACATTATATATCACATATATAAATATACCATCACACGCAAATAATCACATTATAGCATGAGGAAAAACAGCATCACGGAGTTTGGAATGGTCGGATCACCTAGGAATCCCGCGTTTCGTTTGAGCCACAAACGAAGCACGAAATACCCCGGTAGCGTGAACAACCCGTGCATAGCCAAAAGCAGACCCCTACGAGTGCGGCAAGTCATCCGGTAACCCGAGAAACGAGGAAACCCGACATCATCACCATGGTGGGGCCACCCAACACTTTCTCGAATCCGATGACAAGAGCACTCCTCCGTGGGTCAATCCTAACCCCCTACAAGCGCGGCAAACAGCCCGCCAATCCTAGAATCGAGTAGCTCGGTCTCAGCTCCTTGAGATGGCCACCCACTGCAATCTAGAATCCGGCTGCCAATGCGCTTCTCTGTGGGGTAATCCTAATACCTGTATTAATACAACGGTGACATCGATCGTAACCTGATCGAGCCCCGACAAATAATAATACAATAAGCGGAAACGACGGCCACAAGTCGACCGCTCGTCCCGAATAAAAGAATATACATTTTGGCTACAACATGAATGAAAAGAAACATATAACATCGCAACATCTAAATACCCATAGGGCTATTCATTTCGCGACGATCCAATCCACACCAAACAAACTTAACATAGAACATCACAAATACATATCAACAAGTATGTATCATCGTATTAAATGAGTTAAACACTTTAACATCATGAATACGGAAACGCTACGATGTTACAGTTTTGATCGATAACTTTCCAGTGCAATACTAGATCAAATCACAATATTAAGAAAAAAACAAACAATACCAAAAATCCTAATTCTACAAGTTTAAGCCCCCAGAGAAAATTGGGGGGGGGGGGGGTTTATGAAAAAATGGCCGGTGGTTTACCGGTATGGCCGCCAAAAGATGGCAGAAATCCCCCAGTTTTCTCCCATGTCATTTTCACATCAAACGCAACATTCTGCAACTTTTTAAAAAATTTATAAAACACTTTTGAAATTCGGATAGAGAAGGGCTTAAACTCGGAAATCGAAATCAGAAACTTGTCGATCGAAACTAAAATATCGCCTAAGCTAGTCCTAGTACTTGGTTTGCTCTGATACCACTGTAAGGTCGGGCGCGCCCCACGCGTGCGCACAGCAAAAGCGGGGACGGACGGAGAACAAAAATTCCGTGGGGGCACGATCAACCATACACCAAAATCGTCCAAACACTAGTTTCTAGCAAAATGAAAAGAACAAAAAAGAAAAGTTCAAAGGCGCTACAACCTTTGCAGCGTGTCCGGCTAATCCTGGAAGACCCCGTCTAAACTCCGTGAACTCCTGAGCGCGTCTGCACGCCGACTGCCTTACTGTAAATGATTCGCGTTGAAAGCGGACTGCCCGAGCTCTGACTGTAAGTGCACGGCGGCGCCCGGGTCGTCAGTCCGACGCCGGAATGCGGAAACGGAACTTTTCTAAATACTAGAAACCGGCACCACCGCGCACTAAAATCCCGGATCGGGCCATTAACATAACTCTAGCAAACTAGAAAATGGGTAGGAAGCTATACCGAATGATCCGTGTCCTTCGGTCTTCGGCCTCCACTCCGATCTCCTCGCGGAATCTCCGGTCTTCAGCTCCTCTTCGGAACGGGCACCACATCGCCGGGTTCTTTTACGGGCTCCCACCTCTGGACCGAGGCAACTCGGGAATGAAGTTGGCGAGCCGACGTTCCCAAGAAATGCTGTAGGCTAGTGTAGAATCACTTTGTCTCAATGGGATGAAGTTGCCTTTGATGATGGAGAAGAGAAAAGAACTTTAGAGGAAAAATGGTACTCACATTTTTCTAGCAAGGAATGAGATGAAATATCAATCTTTTCTCTCCAAAAAATCTCACCCCTCAAGTAGTGGCCGGCCCCATAACAAGGTGGAGGAGGAAAAAAATATGAATCGAATCTCAAAAGCAAGAGGAGAAATGAGTGATAAAGAGGAATTAATGTCACCCTCATTTCCTTTCTAAATCCCATCATCATAAATGCAAGACAAGTGATGCAAAAAGAATCTCATGATGCTATAACCATCATGATACCTCCATTTTACAAAAGACCCCCTCCACAAATACTAATTTGCACAACTGCAAATTAGCCCCTCCATCAGAAAAATCCGGCCAGGAAGGAATAAAGGAAAAACTTGCCGAAACGGAATACAAACTGGCAACTTCAGAAAACTGATCCCGTAATAAATTACAGGAAAACCCCGCGACTGTATATACATACCCGCATTTGTATTCCCACTGAATACAAACGCAAAGAGACAAAATCTACACTGTACAATACTAGGATCCGGCTTAAACCAAAGCCCGCTAGTATTATCTGTCCGATCATGATCCGTGCAATACTGCACGGATAAGATCGAACCCTGCCATATCTCCATACGGTCTCTACAGCGTTTCGCCCGAAACTTGAGAAAATGGTCTGTGGGGGACTCTAAAAACTCGTCAATACTTTGGCTGTGGATTTAACCACTAGCACGTCAGAGGTATTAGCCTATACGTGACGAGCTACCAGGTATTGACCAAAAGGGACGTCTATGAGCGAACTCATGCTGACACCCTACTGAGCCTGTCTGTGACAATATTCGTACAGTCCGGTCCATTCGTCTATGAGCATCGCATGGCGGGCCTAGGGGGTTGGTAAAAGTCAGACCCCCAAAAGCGGTACAAGTCGTGTCGGAGTGTAGCCCAGAACACCCTGAGATACTACTGGAATACCTACCAGTAAATCTCCTGCCTTGGCCAAGGACTTCGTGTAATGTCTCTTCTAGACACAGCGCGACCTCACCCCCAATACTGGGAGAGACGAACCCCTGCAGATCCGCTCACTGCCTCCATATGGCTCGGGACTGTACCCAACTAAAACTTGTTTGCACATCTCCTTTGAGCGTGGTAGGGTAGTAATCAAAGTACAGTGGGAACTCACACGAGAAAAATGACGATCTCAGGTCGATGAACTAACCTGTACACATGTCACCAGGGAACTGCTATCTGACGTCAGGTATAAGACCAACTAGCATGTTCCCGGCGAGTCCTGTCCGGTGTACTCATAACCCAATGAGCACCTGTATACATCTAAGGTGAACCAACTGACACCAGTGGCTTGTGAGACCGGCCACCGCCCCTCGTCGGGGTCTCGACTGTATACACTAGTCTACTCTGGAGTATCGATGCCCTGTCTCGAAACTCTCTCGACTAAGGAACTTTTAAGGATGTGCTTATAGACCCCAGCTCCCACGTATATGATCGTCCTCATACTACTGGCAGTCAAGCAAGAATCCTAGGGGCTCTATCAACGCGCAATAGTGATCTGTAAGGTCACCTAAAGCAGTACACGATGATAAAGATAAACCAGATAGCATACTATCATCTTGAGTAAGACTGTCCTACCGGTATAGGTCCTCCCTCAATCATTGCAATCACGTGCCTGTGATCCAATAATTGACTCTGAGGGCACTATCTCCAACAATCTCCCACTTGCGCTCAAGGCTAATTATTGCGATGTCGCATACTCACAGCCCGTGTGATACCGAACACCCAACTCCTCTACTAGTCAGTCTCATAATGCTCGTTTGCGAAACTATTGCGTTCGAGGAATAGCCTCAGTGAGTGGATCCGCTGTGATGTTTCTTTCTATATCTCTCTTTATCTCAAGTTCGCGGAGAAAACCATCTCCCGAAATGAGCAATACCTGTCTTAGAATATGTTCGGATGTCTGATGGGACCTAGTTCATAAGTGAACTCCAAATCCAAACTTCTTAGACTGTATCGTCAACTGAACTTAATCAGTATCCTGTGCCATGCCTTCCTCAGTATCCTCCTGGACCGCCTGTCTAAAATACTGCCCCTCTTCAGAGAGAGAACTATAACTCTGACAGTCACTCTGTCATCCAGGTCACCTTGGAAGCCTGGAATGATAACTGTTTCCCCAATGAGGTTGTCGTTATCATATCCCTAGAACATCCACATATGTTCTAAAACTGCTTCCGAATGTTTCTCCAGGATTGGATCAATATCAACTTATTGCATCTAGTGCAAAAACAACATCTGGTGTGGTACTTGACATCTCATGATTGACTCAATTGCCTAAGCAAGTGATCTGCCAATCATGCGCATCCCTCTCCTCTTTAGTCTGTAAGACTCCTTTAGAGAGGGTAGCTCCATCACCTGCAGGTATACTACCGTGCCAGGAGTCGTCCATTCTAAAAACTCTTAGAATGCTGTCTAAGTACCCTGATTGGGAAACCACCCAAATCTAGATCTATAGATCTGAAAGGTTAGCCTAGCACCACATGAAGGGTTTGGAAGCATCACATGAACCAAAAGTGGAGTCTTAAGGGTGCTAAGCTAACGAACAAAGAATCGTTCCTAGAATCAATTAGGGTTTCAAAATTTTCATATCATCATATGAAAGAAATGCTAGGGTTTAGAGAGTACAACCTTTGTAGCTCCCTACGCTAGACTCCTCGGCTACTTGGGGTTTGAAAGAACTCCGCTTGAACTCCTCGACGTCACCGATGATCCACCCGGAGTCCGCTTTGTCCAAGCTTGCAACTTTATCCGATCAAGTGAACGAAATCAAGCTAACACTCTAAACAAGTGGGCTAGACTTGTGTAGAATGGTGTTGTGGTTCTCTTTTCTCACTTCAAAATCCAATCTTGATGAGTATATTGCTCACTACTAAGAACTAGAGAGCAAAATTAGAGAGGTTGATGAAGATGATGGCTTTTTGAAGAAGATGATAAGTTCAACTCCCTTTTAAAATAGAAAAATATATCAATATATATTTTGTATCTATCATCTCAAACCATGGTTGAATCATTATTGTACTAGACTTAAAACACAAAAGGAAACTTTACCCAAGGTTAAAAGGTGGGTGAGAATGGTTAGGTCAAAAGAAGAGTGTAGAACAAATCAATAATGAACCTTTTCTTTCCTTTTATGTTTTAGTATAAATACAATAATAATTCATAAATAAAACCATGGTGTGAGTCTTATATTGCCACCATTTTCATATATATACAACCATGAAAGATGTATGTATGTATGTATGTATATATGTACATCCATATGTGCATGAATCAAAAAGGAAGGCATACATGCATGCATACATCCAACTAACTCAAGAAAGGATTTCAAGTGAGAAGCTAATGGTTAAATGATAAATCAACACTTGATTTATCAATCCGGCCATATCACATATGACCCCTACCAAAAGCAAGACGCCCGATCAATATACGGTATCCCATACGCGCATTTTAATCGGGTCCTATGCGCATATCGCATACGCGCACCACAACGTTTCGCCTGGACTAGGAAACTCCATTGTAGGACTCTGAGACTCGTCAATACGCCGGCAATGGGTGATGATCATATCAAGCACCCCCAAGCCGCAAGCGGTCAGCTAAACATAACGGCTACCCGGGTATTGAACGATCAGAAGAGAACAAGCGAACCTGCTACAACTCCCGTCGAGCCGATCGGCAACACTTGCCGTACAGTCCGGTCTCCTCGTCTGATATGTCGCATATCAAGTCTAGGGGTGGTAAACGTCAGACCCCAATAACCGATAAGTCGTGCCGATGTGAGGCTCATAACGGGTTGAGAAACTACTGGTAACACTTACCAGCAAATCTCTGATCACCCCTGGCCAGGACTTCCCTGTTACGGCCAATCGAGCACAGTGCAACATCAACCCCCAATACCGGGAGAGACGAAACCCCTCCTATCGCTCATTGCCTCCATGTGACTCGGGACTGTACCCAAAAACCACCGTTTTGCACGCCCTCATGGACGTGGTAAGGTGGAGATCAAAGCACAGTGGGAATCACACAAGACTCTATGACGATCTCGGGTCTACAGACTAACCTGCATAAGTGTCACCTGAGAACAGCCATCTGACATGAGGTATAATACCATCTGGGAGTCCTCGGCGAGTCCGTCCAGTGTACCCAGTCTCCACTGAGCACCCGTATACCATCTCTGATGTCAAACACCAATGGATATGGGATCATCCATCGCCCATCTCATTGGTCGAGAAGCGTATACGCTGGTCTACACTGGTATATCGATGCCCCGTCTCGATATACCCACGACTAGGGACCTTGAAGGATGTACTTATGGACTACCATGTCCCCACTAGTATGATCTGCATCATAGTCCAGGTAGTCAAGTACACATCCTAAGGGCTTTACCAACATGTAACTATAAGACAGTTTAAAGAAACTAGTGTACATGTTAAGATAAAGAGCAACCAGATAGCATACTATCATATCGAGCAAGAAAGTCATCTCTATATATGTCCAAGCATCCAATATAATATACATCATCTGTACAATACTGGCCTCTAGGGCATACATACAACTAACAATCTCCCACTTGCACTAGGGCCAGCTGCTGTAGTATCGCATACCGAGCATCCCGAAGAGTCTCTCAAACTGTATCTGGGGAATGGCATTCGTGAGTGGATCCGCCGTGTTGTTCTTCGTGTCAACCCTCCTGACCTCGATCTCTCGGCGATCAACTATCTTCCGGATCAGGTGATACCGCCTCAGAATATGCCTGGATCGCTGATGGGACCTGGGTTCCTTGTCCAAAGCCACCGCTCCATTGTTATCGCAATACAAAGGTATTGGATGCTCAATGGATGGAACCACTCCAAGTTCAGTAATGAACTTCTTGATCCAGACAGCCTCTTTGGCAGCATCGTTGGCAGCGATGTATTCAGCTTCCATCGTCGAGTCTGCCACGGTTTCCTGCTTGGAACTCTTCCAGCTAACCGCCCCTCCGTAAAGGGTAAAGACAAATCCCGACTGCGACTTAGAGTCGTCCTTATCACTCTGGAAGCTCGAATCGGTAAAGGACTCCACTTGGAGTTCTCCGTTACCATACACCAAGAGCATCTCTTTAGTCCTTCGTAAGTACTTGAGAATGCTCTTCACTGCTGTCCAGTGATTCTCTCCAGGATCAGTTTGATACCTGCTCACTACACTTAGTGAGTATGCTACATCGGGTCTGGTACATAGCATCGCATACATGATAGAGCCTACAGCCGAAGCATAGGGTATCCCTTGCAGGCGAGCTCTCTCCAAATCAGTCTTGGGAGACATCTCTTTAGAGAGAGTGACTCCAGAGATCGTGGGTAAGTTCCCACGCTTGGATTCTTCCATACTAAACCTCTTTAGTATGGTGTCAATGTACCTGGATTGGGACAATCCCAGTATCCGTTTGGATCTATCTCTATAGATCCTAATTCCCAATATGCAGGAGGCATCACCAAGATCTTTCATTGAGAATCTTTGTGATAAGAAGAGCTTGACCGATTGCAGCATAGGAATATCATTTCCTATGAAGAGTATGTCGTCCACGTACAATACGAGGAAGACAACTTTACTCTCTGCTACCTTCTTATAGATACAAGGTTCATCTACATTTTTGACGAAATCAAACTCTTTGATAACGACGTCAAAGCAGATGTTCCAACTCCGCGATGCTTGCTTTAATCCATAAATGGATTTAAGCAGCTTGCACACCTTCCCGCTGCTCCCACTGTCTACGAAGCCCTCTGGCTGAGTCATGTACACGCACTCTTCTAAATCACCGTTTAGAAAGGCGGTCTTAACATCCATTTGCCAGATTTCGTAATCATGATATGCAGCGATGGCAAGCATGATCCGGATGGATTTAAGCATAGCTACTGGAGAAAAGGTCTCGTCATAGTCCACACCTGGTCTTTGACGAAAACCCTTTGCTACAAGTCTAGCTTTGAAAGTCTCCACTTTCCCATCTACACCAAGTTTTTTCTTGAAGATCCACTTGCTCCCAATGGGTTTTACCCCTTCAGGAGCATCTTCCAAAGTCCACACTTTGTTGGTGTACATGGATTCCATCTCGGACCGCATAGCATCCAACCTTTTCACTGAGTCCCTACTCGTGATGGCCTGCTCGAAGCTAGTTGGGTCATCATCCTCCATGATGCAATCCTCGCTGCCACCATCCATGAGAAAACCGTAGTATCTCACAGGTTGGCGAGGAATCCTACTAGATCGGCGGAGAGGCTGAGGTTCATTAGGAACTACTGAATCCTCTGGTTCAACCAAGTCTTCTGTCGTAGTCTGTATTGCTGGAACCTCTTCCAGTTCTACCTCCTTGCCACTAATCTCTTTGTCAAGAAATTCCTTTTCTAAAAAGGTGGCATGTCGAGAAACAAACACCTTTTGTTCCTCGGTGTGGTAGAAGATATACCCGCGCGAATGTTTGGGACATCCAATAAACTTACACAGAATGGACCTTGCCGCGAGTTTGTCCGGATTTTGCGTTTTTACATATGCCGGACAACCCTATATCTTAACATAATTAAGATATGGTCTCTTTCCTTTCCATATCTCATATGGAGTAGTTGACACGGATTTGGTGGGAACCATATTCAATAGGTCTGCAGCTGTTTCCAGTGCATATCCCCAGAAGGAAATAGGTAACTCAGCTGTGCTCATCATAAAGCGCACCATATCTAATAGGGTGCGGTTCCTCCGTTCTGATACACCGTTGTGCTGTGGTGTATATGGAGGAGTCAGCTGAGAGAGAATCCCATTCTCTTTTAGGAAGTCCAGGAATTCATTGCTCAAGTATTCACCTCCTCGATCAGATCGAAGGACTTTAATACTTTTTCCAGTCTGGTTCTCGACTTCTTGTTTATATTCTCTAAATTTCTCAAAAGCTTCTGATTTGTGTTTCATCAGGAACATATATCCGAATCTAGAGAGATCGTCAGTGAATGTAATGAAGTACGAAGAACCATCCCTGGCATGTATAGACATTGGACTACATACATCACTATGCACTAGTCCCAAGAGTTCCGTAACTCTTTTTCCGTGTCCCGTAAACGGAGTTTTGGTCATCTTGCCTTTGAGACATGACTGGCAAGTGTCATAAGATGAAAATTCAAACGGATTTAAATATCCATCCTTATGCAACTTAGCTAGTCGTGTCGCATTAATGTGACCCAGTCTACAATGCCACAAGAAGGATTCATTCAGTTCAGAACTCTTCCTCTTGTGTGTGTTTGTTATACTTAGAACTGTTGATTGATTTAGAACATAAATGTCATTGCACAACGTGCCTGATCCAACCAACTTTTGGTTACGGAAAATGTTCATAACATTATCCTGTAATACAAAATTATATCCCTCTTTACTCAACAAAGAAACCGATATAATGTTGCATATCAGGTTCGGCATGTAATAGCATTCGTTCAGAATCAATGTATTACCAGTAGGTAATGCGAGGTGATATTCCCCAACAGTCTTAGCTGCAACAATTGCACCATTTCCAACTCTTATGTCTTTATCACCTTCTCCAAGTTCTCTACCTTTTCTAAGCCTATGTAACTGATTACATATATGGGATCCTGACCCGGTATCTAATACCCAGGACGTAGGGCAAATGGAGAAACAGTTCTCTGTAACAAACACACCCGATGAAAATGCATCATCATGTACTTTCTTCATTCGGGTGGCATGGGAATCCTGGTATTCCCCTATGTCCTGTTCATTCCTATAACTCTTATAAGAAAGAACGGAACCAACGTTCCCCAGCACAGTATAACATGCGGGTTCAGTCAATACATCCATGTTATTATCTTTATTAGGGCATGACATGGTTGCTACCTGGAGAGAGAGAGAGAAGAAAACACTTTAGCGTATGCTCTTGCAAGATCAGATTGGTTATTATCTTATCTAATCAGGATGGCTCCCACTGGTTTTTATCAAATCTTCCTTTAAACCTTAAAAGGAAAGACTAGCCGGGATTAATTACACCCTACAACTTCACCAATCTTTCAGCCAGGCCAGTGTCGGTACTTTGAGGGAGGTTCCCCGTGCTTTCGCACGGACCTAATTAAAGTAAACCTCATTTTCCCAGAGGCGTAACCCCGTTGACACCTTTCTAGACACCTACTTGATCGGCTAATTGTAATGTGTAAAACTCTCCCAGGAGTAACTCTTACTCGCAGTAGGTATCGGGATCCAACTATCTCATAGAAGGTATGCAATCTCATTGCAAATTTCAACACTTGAAATTCCCGATAATATTTTGCCCCTAGCGTCCTATGACCTTGACGCAGGCCAACAAACCATAGTGCGCTAGTCAAGTTCAACCCGTCATTTCTTGATTGAATTAAAACCCACCCGTACGACCCTTGACACAGGCCAACAAAGTCGCACGACTACCCTAATCCAATCTGCATCACATGCATTAATAGATAAATACTAGTTAGCTACCGCACACTACGCCTTGACGCAGGCCAACAAACGTAGCACGAATACTAAGTAGGATTTATCTGAAATGACGGAGGGCTACGACAGGTTTATCTGAAAACCTATTGCGTAATGAACTTGATATCGCTGTAGAATCGAATGAATTTTGAAATGGAGTGTTCTTGAGGCTTTTCTAGTTTTGCTAAAGGGGTCACTCCCGGTGAAGGGATCGTCGGCCCTTTCCTCGTCGAATGAAGTGCTGGATATATCATATATATCACTGTGCAAAGCAGAAACTATAGAAGCAATCAAAAGACAAACCGAGTGTGTAGCATCTGCCAGTTATTGCTAAAGGGGTCACTCCCGGTGAAGGGATCTCGGCCCTTTCCTCATCGAATAAGGTGCAGGGTATATCATATATACCGCTATGCAAAGCAAAACTGTAGCTACCATTTTTATTTGAAAATTAGATTCTACAACATCTTTTAGGTTTCTTTTCTTTCATTAATCACATTAATGAAGTCCCATCATTTAAGGCACCTAAACATCACAGATAAATACGACGTACACTTATGCCATCCGCATTCGCCTCGATGTCCCCTCGTGCACCGTTAGGTTAGGTAACTAACGACAGAGCAGGGCAGGGCTAGTGCGGGTGTAAAACATAAGTAACGCCTATATAATATATCATATATACTATATACTGTATCCATCAGAACATATCAAATGATCACATCACAGATATCGCAGCAGAAACATAGATATAATGTGGGATATACTAGGACGTCCGTATTTAGTATTTAGCCAAAATAGAAAATACGGATTCCACAGTCGCGATGAATAGCCAAGCCCACACCCTGGACCCCTACGAGAGCGGCAAGCGACCCTACCAATTCTGGAGTTTAGGAGACCCGGTCTCGACTCCTCGAGATGGGCTCCCACTGAACCCCAGAACCCGGTCACCCGTGCTCCCCTCCTTGGGTCCATCCTAATGCGGAAAAGTAAATAATATATAACACAGGTGGCATCGACCTCAACCCGGAAGTGCCCCAAATAAAAGAATATTACATTACATTTGAATTTACATGAATGAAAATATAAAACTCTCATCTCACATAAAAAAAACCCGGCTATTCAATCGCGACAATCCTGCACATCATATCTCAGCAACACATAATATCACATATCATCAACGTAAGTAAGTATGCATACCCCAATTGTCGTTGATGTATAGCAACGAAACCGGCGATATCGACATACTACACTTACGGTCACAGAAAAGAAAGTGTAAAACTGCAATATTTGGAATCCACATTCTCTTTAGGCATCGTAAATGCGAAATATCACATACTTCGTATTTCATGTCCAACTATATGAATTCCACATATTGCATCACGTTCCAGATAAATAGACGGTATTAAAGTTTTCGAACGATCGATCAAATACCCAAGATTCGCTAAAGCTCAACCCTTGAGCGGAGTTCAAAATCCCGGAGTGTGACACAGTGGTAGCGGTCCAGCCGTAGAAGGGTCAAGCCAACGCCTCACATGTGGCACGCCGTACTGCCCCAAACCCTAAGGTTCAAAAGGCAGTTCAAGACGGTCACATAATCGAGTTAAGGTTTGTTGTCTTCTAGAAGGACCACCACAAACAAACTTGCACGTATTTCCAAAAGGTTTTTAAACCCCGTGAAAAGTGAGCAAATGATACTCGTTCAAACACTTCACTACTTTCTAATTTACCCGGAAAAGACACGAAATCAAAATTCCGATCGAATCATCGAGTCCAAAACCATCTCCAGAATTTTAAGCTCTAAATTCAGATTAAAAATACCCTAAAAATTATACAAGCAGAACCCAGCATTAAAGTATAAAAATAATTCATTGATTGATCTGTACGGCCGCGGAACCGCGGCCTAAGCAATCTTAGGCCGCGTTTCCGCGGCGGAAATTACAGTTCATGGAAAAATATTTATACCGTAATTCTTAGTTTTACCTGCTGAATTTTTTACATATTTTTAATTCTGAAAATAACCAGATTTTGAAAAAAGTCCAGAGAGCACCCAAAAATCGTATTTTCCGGTTCGATCGGAGTTTTAACTTCGTAAAAGTGTCGCCTAATGTTCTAGGTCGGCTCTGATACCAATGAAAGGTTAGCCTAGCACCACATGAAGGGTTTCGAAGCATCACATGAACCAAAAGTGGAGTCTTAAGGGTGCTAAGCTAACGAACAAAGAATCGTTCCTAGAATCAATTAGGGTTTCAAAATTTTCATATCATCATATGAAAGAAATGCTAGGGTTTTGAGAGTACAACCTTTGTAGCTCCCTACGCTAGACTCCTCGGCTACTTGGGATTTGAAAGAACTCCTCTTGAACTCCTCGACGTCACCGATGATCCACCCGGAGTCCGCTTTGTCCAAGCTTGCAACTTTATCCGATCAAGTGAACGAAATCAAGCTAACACTCTAAACAAGTGGGCTAGACTTGTGTAGAATGGTGTTGTGGTTCTCTTTTCTCACTTCAAAATCCAATCTTGATGAGTATATTGCTCACTACTAAGAACTAGAGAGCAAAATTAGAGAGGTTGATGAAGATGATGGCTTTTTGAAGAAGATGATAAGTTCAACTCCCTTTTAAAATAGAAAAATTTATCAATATATATTTTCTATCTATCATCTCAAACCATGGTTGAATCATTATTGTACTAGAGTTAAAACACAAAAGGAAACTTTACCCAAGGTTAAAAGGTGGGTGAGAATGGTTAGGTCAAAAGAAGAGTGTAGAACAAATCAATAATGAACCTTTTCTTTCCTTTTATGTTTTAGTATAAATACAATAATAATTCATAAATAAAACCATGGTGTGAGTTTTATATTGCCACCATTTTCATATATATACAACCATGAAAGATGTATGTATGTATGTATGTGTATATGTACATCCATATGTGCATGAATCAAAAAGGAAGGCATACATGCATGCATACATCCAACTAACTCAAGAAAGGATTTCAAGTGAGAAGCTAATGGTTAAATGATAAATCAACACTTGATTTATCAATCCGGCCATATCACATATGACCCCTACCAAAAGCAAGCCGCCCGATCAATATACGGTATCCCATACGCGCATTTTAATCGGGTCCTATGCGCATATCGCATACGTGCACCACAACGTTTCGCCTGGACTAGGAAACTCCATTGTGGGACTCTGAGACTCGTCAATACGCCGGCAGTGGGTGATGATCATATCAAGCACCCCCAAGCCGCAAGCGGTCAGCTAAACGTAACGGCCACCCGGGTATTGAATGATCAGAAGAGAACAAGCGAACCTGCTACAACTCCCGTCGAGCCGATCGGCAACACTTGCCGTACAGTCCGGTCTCCTCGTCTGATATGTCGCATATCAAGTCTAGGGGTGGTAAACGTCAGACCCCAATAACCGATAAGTCGTGCCGATGTGAGGCTCATAACGGGTCGAGAAACTACTGGTAACACTTACCAGCAAATCTCTGATCACCCCTGGCCAGGGACTTCCCTGTTACGGCCAATCGAGCACAGTGCAACATCAACCCCCAATACCGGGAGAGACAAAACCCCTCCTATCGCTCATTGCCTCTATGTGACTCGGGACTGTACCCAAAAACCACCATTTTGCACGCCCTCATGGACGTGGTAAGGTGGAGATCAAAGCACAGTGGGAATCACACAAGACTCTATGACGATCTCGGGTCTACAGACTAACCTGCACAAGTGTCACCTGAGAACTGCCATCTGACATGAGGTATAATACCATCTGGGAGTTCTCGGCGAGTCCGTCCAGTGTACCCAGTCTCCACTGAGCACCCGTATACCATCTCTGATGTCAAACACCAATGGATATGGGATCATCCATCGCCCATCTCATGGGTCGAGAAGCGTATACGCTAGTCTACACTGGTATATCGATGCCCCATCTCGATATACCCACGACTAGGGACCTTGAAGGATGTACTTATGGACTACCATGTCCCCACTAGTATGATCTGCATCATAGTCCAGGTAGTCAAGTACACATCCTAAGGGCTTTACCAACATGTAACTATAAGACAGTTTAAAGAGACTAGTGTACATGTTAAGATAAAGAGCAACCAGATAGCATACTATCATATCGAGCAAGAAAGTCATCTCTATATATGTCCAAGCATCCAATATAATATACATCATCTGTACAATACTGGCCTCTAGGGCATACATACAACTAACAAGATCTAGTAACCAGAATGTCTTGATATTATATCCAAGTCCCATGTGGAGAAACCACTGTGTGACAACCAAAGTATAACCGATCGTAGTATAGGAATATCACTTCCTACTCTGTGTATGTCATCCAAATACCAGGACATCACACCCTACTACCTTCTTAACAGATCCATCCCCTATTCTGATGAAGTCAAACCTATGACTGTCACATCAGAAATAGATGATCTATCTCCGCTATATCTGCTTAAGTCTATGAATAGACATAAGCCACTTGTCCACTATGCTTCCGCTGCTCCCACTGACTATGACAACCTTCTGACAGAGTCATATAGACGTATACTTCTATAGCTAGTTTAGAACGACGCAATACTCATCTTCCTGCCAGGTCTTACAGTCTGGAACAACAGCAATGGCAAGTCTGGGTAAACAAGAACCTCCCTGTCACCGTCCTTGAGGCTACCAGAGTACCTCTCGGGTGCCTGAGGTTACCCACCATATCTGCGGAGTGGCCAATAAAATGTCAAGCCAGATTGAATCTTTAGGTTCTTATCAAATTTTCAGTAATCGTTTGCAGTTCTGGAATCACTTCCAGTTCTACCATACTCCCACTACTGTTTTCTGAAAAAATCCATTTTTATTAAAACTGTGGCCAGTCAAGAACAATATCACTATTGATCTTCCTGATGGTAGAAAGTCAACCCTCGTCATAGCCTGGGTCAACCCACAAACAGCCATTACAGAAACGTGCCTTGAGTTATCCAGAGTCTGGTTTTAAGCATAAGCCGGACAACTCCCCGTACCTTAATATCGTTAAGATATGAACTGTTCTATATCCAATACAGAAATAGAAGCACTAATTTAATTGAACCAGATTCAAATCATGCAGCTGTCTCCAGTGCATGTCAACTAAATGGAAAAAGGTCGATCAGCGTTACTCAACTTAGGAGTGCTTCCAATTATGAGTAACCTGAAAGAGAAGCAAGATCTCTTAATCATTACTATCAACTGAATACCATACACAAGTATCTGCATCTTCGATCACCTTGAAGAATCCGGATACTTGCAATACCTGGTTCTCTACTTTAATCTTATACTTATAACTTCTCAAAACTCAGACCTTGTGTTTCTACGAAACACATGTCTAAGAACCAGAGAAGTCACAAGTAAACAGAATACAGTACGAGTACCAACCCCTCTGTCCTAATAGACATTAGACAATATACAATACTCTGTATAAGTCCCCTGAGTCTAGTGACTCATTCACTGTGTGTCGTAGGTTGAAAACTGTACTTATGGTTAAGAAGAATTATACCGCTGTTTAATACTCCTTACCTAACCATCCACTGATATAGGTAAATGTCATAGACATAATTTCAAAAGGGTATATCTCACTCTATAAAAATAGACATACAGATATATCAATTTGAAATTGGTGCATAGCAACGGATATTAAAAACAAAATATCTGCCGTCCGGCAAACAGCCCAGGCGATTTCCTCAAATATCACCAATTACAACGAATCCCGATATAATGAGGATGATCACCTAATTCCCAATAACTTACTCCCACTCATCATCTGTAAAACCATACAGATGTGAGAATCATACCTGGTAAATATATACCCTGGAGCAAGGGCTAATTGGGAAATCAGTTTTCTTTTAACAGTACACAGTGAAACTGAAACATTGAAATGTTTCGATAAGGTATCCAGGTATTCCTAGTAATGTGTAACAACCAAGTCCAATTCTATAAATTTCAGTTACCGTATGTATGGTGTGTGGTATTTATTTCATTTTGTCTTGCTTGACTGTTGCTATTTGTAATTTACCCCGACAATTCAAATTCTTGCATATAACAATTTAAGTCTTTTAAATTAAATTAAAGATAATTGACATGGCCTGCTTGACACCCCTGACTCTGTGGTAGCATCCTTGCATCATGTTCTCGTCCCGTTCAGTGAAACGGACGTGTTTGGATGGCTACACGCACGTACGTGTGTCCGTTCTTTGGGGTAGGCTTTTTAATTACAAAATCCTTCATTTAAATTTTTGGAACCCGCCAATAATTTTCTTATTTCAAATTCAAAATTTTGGACTCGACCCGGACGCAATTCGGAAATGTTTTGTATCCCGCCAGATTCTACTTTAAAATTACTAAATCAATTTAAAAAAATATTTCCTATATTATCTACAATACTATTTTCCCCTTAACCAAATTATTTAAACCAGAAAAACCATGTAAAATATTTTTCCCTAACCAAACAATTTTTCCCCCAACTTTAAAATATTCTGCCGTTAACGAAAAGATGTATTAAAA
Source organism: Agapanthus africanus (assembly GCA_030015575.1). Taxonomy (NCBI): domain Eukaryota; kingdom Viridiplantae; phylum Streptophyta; class Magnoliopsida; order Asparagales; family Amaryllidaceae; genus Agapanthus; species Agapanthus africanus. The sequence goes on along the minus strand of CM057338.1, from coordinate 675,863,772 downwards.
TATTAAATCTTTTAAGTTTTTCCCTAACCATTTAAACCCACCCACCCCCCCGCGAGCCTATCACAATCCCTTATTCTACACCCGGGCCCCACACGTCTCTCCCTCTCTCCTTTCCCCTTCTCTTTCTCTCTCTTCTCCCTCTCTCGCGGGCGCTAAAGGACAATTTTCTCTCCTCTCGATCTCTCTCTCCCTTTCTATCTCTCTCCTCTTCTCTCTCCTCTCGATCTCTCTCTCTCTCTCCCCGCGTCTTCTCTCTCTCTCTCTTCTTCTTTATATTTCTTTCCTTCCCTTCTCTAAAATATAACGAACCCATCCCTGCAAACCCTAGCCGCCTTGTCTTCCCTCACCGTTGCCCCAGCGCCGACACCATCGTCACAGACCTCGTCGCCTCCTCGCCCTCGTCACCTCCACATCCTCTTCTTCCTCCTTCCCTCTCTCTCGAGCACCCTGCGCCTGCAGCCGCGCCCCTGCACTCCTGTGCGCTGCTGCACCGCCAGAGGATTGCCGCCGGTGACTCGTCCCCGTGCCCTTAGCCTTGTGCACACCCCGGTTAGCGCCTTCTCCATCTCATCCTTCTCTTCTTCTTCTTTTATTCTGCAACTGAAAATCCTTGCTGTTCATGGTTGGGTTTCTGTAGATCGTCGGAGCACGTCATTCTCGCCGCGGTCGATCTCGCCGCCACCCTAGCACTTCCTCGACAAACCCTGTTTGTGTTGGTACCTCTTTCTTCCTCTGTTCTTTCCTGGTTATCTTTTCTTTTCAAGTTAAAATTTACTGTTTTCTGTTTATCTGTTCGCCGGAATCTGGCGATGCCGACGACGTTCCCCGACGTTCCAGCCATGACCCCTGATCCGTGTGACTCCACTGTTCGTCGTTTGGGTTCATTCCGTGAACCGTGCGCACGTCGCGACATTTCCCCGCTGACGCGTAACGTTCCGTTTTCCGTTTCGCAACCCGTCGAGGCAAGTTAATCTTGCTACATACTATTTAAACTACTACTTATGCAATTTAAATTACTATGTATCTGTTAGAGTGCACTTTAGATCTGTAGTTCCATTTCAATACCAGAATTCCTTTTTTAACATGTCGACGTCCCATTATATCATTTTAGAATCATGGCTCGAAATATACCCGTTTGCTGTTAGTTCTGTTATACATAGTACCCGCATTCATATTTAAATCTCGTAACACTTATTTGCATGACCCACGGTACCCTTTCATATTTTATATCTTGTCGGACGACCGTGTGCATACAACTCACCTGATTTATATTCAATTATATCTTTAGATTATTTAGTACACTTTAACATGAATTTAACATCCTTAAAGGTCATACTATATGCGTGAAATGATAGAACTATCTCTTAAACCCAAACTGCTAACCGTGCATCCAAGTAATCTAATCGGTAACTATTTGCATATCATATTATATGTGCCAGTTTATTGTTTTGATAGTACCCATGCTTGTTTATTTATAACCATGATTATGCTAGTTGATTATGAGCACCCACATGATATCTTTTACACCCTGACATGACTTGCTACACATTTTACTTGACACAACATGGTACCGTACGACTCTTGATATGTCATGACACCTTTATACATTATCCGGCTTGACCTGATGTACCATGGTTTTTACCTGTTACCTGATCTTGTGTCTAATACCAACAAACCTGACCTGTTGTCCTTACGGACCGTCCTGTTGTCTATCCAAACAAACCTGTACCTGCCTGACCCCGTGTTGGCATTAGCTCTAGATTATTTAATACATGACTTGAACACATATAATTTAGGGGTATGGGGAAATCAATGATGAAACCTGACTTGTAACTCGACAGTGTGCTACCTTTACCGACTAGTTTTAGAGGCTGGGCCAGCCTTGGGATGATGCTGCTGACATCATCCATCATTACCCATTTCCTGTCAGAGGCTAGGCCAGCCTTGGGATGATGCCATGGACATCATTCATCTTTACCCTTTTCCTTAGTGCCTAGCGGCATGTCTCGGTTCAGCCCGAGAATCTGAGACCGTGGTCCCGGGCATGCACGGGATACTATTGAGTTACATGGATGATTCATCAAATTGATTTCAAAGACTTAGAATAGATAACCCAATAGAACAGTTTAGTTTACTCACTGCACACTACCCTTCACTGCCCTGATTTATATTACTGTTGCACCTGCTTTTCATTCATGTTTATATTTGCATTGCCTGTTACCATGTTTATATTTTATTACTTGATGACATGACGCACTGACGTCTGGGTTTTGTATGGCCCAGATCCCGTACCTTTGCTGCAGTCCGGGCAGGAGTACTTCAGCCAGCAAGCTGAGCAGTGAGGTTTCCGTATTAGTTAGTTCTTTTATTTCTGCATTCTATTCCTGATGTGAGCCCGCATTATGGGACATACATTCCAGTTATTTTGTATTGAATCTTTTGCTTCCGCACCTTTTTATTATTCTTGACTCGTGTTATCTTGGCTTATAGACATGTTTTAGATAGTTATATTTTGTTCTTGATATCTCTACAGCCGTAATGTGACTGTGGATGGATACTTCCTACCCACAGGTAGCATGGTTGGCTATGTCACGTGCCCAATTTAGCGTACTCTAGGAAGCGGGGCGTGACATGGTTCTTTTGGTATCAGATACATAGGTTAGTCGGGTTGATTCTTTTTGTAGTTGGGTATTGTACCCAATACACGAATCAGAATACCCGTGTTTAGGAAACATGTCCTGCCACCTTGCCGTTTACCGTTCTTGAATCAAGTCCTTCCTGATTAAATCTTTTACGATGTGCAGACTTCCTTTGTATATCGACTCGAAACCTAATTCCTTGTTATCTCTAGGACTTAGGCGACTTGGGTGGAGTTATGTAATTGTAGCTATGATACCGCGGCATAGTTACAATGCGGTACTCTATTTAAGTAACTTGGAGTTCTAGTCTTGATCTATATTTTGAATCTATTATCATGCTAATTTTGGGTGTTTTGGTTTCAGGATTATGGCAGACAAGAATCTAAAGACGTACCAAAGGCGTGTCGACGAAGCCGCCATGCTCGGAGTGATACGGGGAATGCTGGAGAATCAAAAGAGACAGACCGAGCTGATCCAGCAGCAAGCTGAATCGTTTCAGGAAGGTTTGCGGACCGTTCAGCAGTCCGTGAACAATGTTGGAGCTAAGCCAGTTGATCATGTTGGGACCGTAGCAGATTTCAGGCGTTTGGGACTGTCTGTCTTTACAGGTTTGGAGGAGCCGTTGCCAGCAGAGCAGTGGCTAGTTGACACGGAGAACATACTTATTGCGGCACAGATTCCAGATGATAAAAGAGTGGATATGGTGCGCATTCAGTTAGTGGACTACGCCCGTGAATGGTGGCTTGTGGAGGAGACCCGCTTGCCCAAGCCGATCAAGTGGGCGGATTTTTCGAAGAGTTTCCTAGAGAAGTTCTTCCCGCGGACTGCACGGGAGGAAATGGAAGAGAAGTTCATCGGTCTGAAGCAGAATGGTGCACCCGTAGATGTACATGCAGCAGAGTGGACACGGCTCGGTAGATTCGCTGGACCTTTAGTTGCCGATGATGCAGACAGGGCAAGGAGGTTCATACGCAGCTTGGACGTGGACATCCAGAGGCAGATTGTCTCCCTGGGTTTGACCACTTTCTCACAGGTACTTACGGCAGCATGTGAACAGCAGAGCTTATCTGGGAAGACTGGGAGTTCATAGCAGACAGCAGTTGCGGTAAGGAATCCGGCGTTTGTACCAAACCGAGCTCATGGTCGCAGAGGTATTCCAGTGGACCGTAGTGGTGTAACACCGATGAAGAAGCCTGTTGTTGTTGACCAGAGAAAGAGCGTGACTTATAACTTCTGCCATTTACCCGGTCATGTGCAAAGAGACTGTCGAAGGAGGCAAGGGCTTTGTTTGGTTTTTGGAGCGGCAGATCACACTATCAACGCTTGTCCGTCGAAGCTTCGTACGAGGGATGAGTTTCAAAAGCCTCCGCAGAAACCGTTTCAGGGACAAAAGCAGCTAACTCAAGGACCTAATCAGGCTCGAGCTTTTACCTTGACGGCTGAGGAAGCCAAGCCTTCGGGAGAAGTTGTTTCAGGTATTCTACTCGTTCATGGTTTTCCCGCATTAGCGTTGTTTGATTCTGGTGCATCCCATTGTTTTATGTCGTCCAAGTTTATAGCTACACACTCGATTACCTGCACGACCCTGTCTAGTTTCTGGGACATACACACTGGGAATGGGAAAATCATATCTAGTAGAGAATGTAAAGATTGTACAGTTGTTGTTTGCGGACGGGAGCTTTTTGCGGATTTCTTAGTGATTGATACGGGCAGCTATGATGTCGTCTTGGGAATGGATTTCCTTGGCACTTTCCACGCTCACATTGATTGTAGGGCAAAGAAATTAATTTTCCAGATTCCCGGACATCCCGAGTTTACTTTCACTGGAGGAAGCAGTTCTATCGGGCCAGTCAAGTTTAGGGCTAGGCCGACAGCTAATATTCTTGCATCAATGGAGGTTGATGAGAGTGAAGAGCCAGCCGTCGTTCGCAATTTTATGGACGTGTTTGAAGATATATCGGGATTACCGCCGAAGCGAGACGTGGAGTTCGCAATTGATCTTATTCATGGTGCAGCGCCAGTATCTAAAGCGTATTATCCAATGGCACCAGTGGAGTTGGAAGAAGTCAAGAAACAGGTTGCTGAATTGCTTGAGAAGGGTTGGATTCGAAGCAGTAACTCGCCTTGGGGAGCTCCAGTTCTTCTAGTCAAGAAGAAAGATGGCACGAGAAGGATGTGCATCGACTATCGAGAATTAAACCGGGTGACTATTAAGAACAAGTACCCGATCCCTCGCATTGGCGAACTTTTTGAGCAGCTTAGTGGCGCGAGGGTATTCTCGAAGCTGGATTTGCGATCCGGATATCATCAGGTCCGAGTGAAAGCAGAAGATATTTGCAAGACGGTATTCCGAACTCGGTATGGACATTACGAGTACTTAGTGATGCCCTTCGGAGTAACGAATGCACCGACAGTATTCATGGACTTGATGAACCGAATCTTTTCACCATTCTTGAACCAGTTTATTATGGTGTTCATTGACGATATTCTGGTCTACTCGAAGAGTTTTGAAGAGCATGCTGAACATTTGAAGATCGCACTGCAGACATTGAGACAGAAGAAGTTATATGCAAAGTGTAAGTCGATGTACAACACCCCACGACTTGCGGGGAGGCGGAAATATGAAAAACGATCTTGTTCTTATGCTAAACATCGACTAACCGCATGAATCGAAGCTAAACGATAACTAACATCAAACATAGTTGTTAACAACTACTATGTAAAGGGATTATACCTAAAGAACCGTGTCCTTCGACTTTACGAACTCCACCTCCTCCTCGGCCTTCTCCAAGTAGTAGACGATCCACCCGAGAGCTTTACTCCAAGCTTAGCCTTTAAACTTGAGGCAACTAAACTTCTTTAAGTGCTAATCAAAGAAGCTAGGTGAAATAGAGTGAGGGTTATGGTTTAATAAGTCTAACTAATCCGTGTACTCAACACATGAGAGGGGAGGATTAGGGTTTGAAGAGGGAGAGCTTGAGGAGAGAGAAGGTGAAGATAATAATAAGGTGAGAATAATGAGTTATCATAATATATATCAAGCATTTCTTTTTATCAAGAAAAGAAAAGAAAATGATTTACAACCATGCTTGATAAATATCTAGTGGTGATTCATCTCCATGAGTCATTAAGCAATTATGAAGCATTAATGACATGGATGAATCATCCATATGACTCACTAATCACATTCATTGTATATGCCACCTAAACCTCCTTAGTCACCACCTTCTAGAAGCTTCTCACGCAATTACGAGAACGGCCCTCCTTTTCGCAAAAATACGGAAAAACTTTAGACTGTATAAATCCAATAACCGGATACCAGTAACTGGCTTAAACCAAAGCCGACTGGTAAAAACTGTCCGAAAGTCGTACGTGCGTAAACACACGTATGCGTTCGAACCCTTGTCGTAAAACCATACGACCTCTATATCGTTTCGCCTGGAGTAGGGAAACTCTCTGTGTGGGATTCTAGAGACTCGACTACTACGCTGGCAGTGGGTTTAACCATAGACCGCAAGCGGCACTAACTGTACGTAACGGTCCCCAGGTAGATGTCGATAAGAAGGCCGATGAGGAAACCCATCCGAACTCCTACTGAGTCTGTTGTGACAATCTCCGTACAGTCCGGTCCGTTCGTCTAAGACTATCGCATATCGGGCCTAGGGGGGCGGCAAGCGTCAGTCCCCTAATAGCGGTATAAGTCGTGTCGGATCGAAGCCCATTACACCCTAAGAAACTACTGGAACCTACCAGTAAATCTCGCTTGCCCTGGCCAGGGACTTTGCGTAATGGCTCTCTGACACAGCGCGATATCAACCCCCAATACCGGGAGAGACGAATCCTGTCTAACCGCCACTGCCTCCAAGTGCTCGGGACTGCACCCAACTACTACCTGTTTGCACGACTCCTTTGAGTCGTGGTAGGGTAGCAATCTAAGAACAGTGGGACACACTCGAGGCGAAGTAGCAGTGTCAAGTCTGCGGACTATGCTGTACTCATGTCACCTGGGAACTGTTCACAGACGACTGGTATAAAACCATCCAACAGTTCCCTGTGAGTCCTGTCCGGTGTACCCATAACCCAACGAGCACCTGCATACTATCTCCAGTACAACGTACTGATGGCTGTGGGACAGACCATCTCCCCAACTGGGATGAGAAGCGCACACACTAGTCTACTCCGGAGTATCGATGCTCTGTCTCGATAATCCAACGACTAGGGACCTGAATAAGGATGTGCTTGTAGACTACCCAGCCCCCCACTAGTGTGACTGCCATCACAACGCTGGTAGTCAAGCAAGATCCTAAGAGCTCTATCAATACGTATACTCATATATTAAGATAGAAAAACCAAGTAGCATACTACCATGTTTAGCAAGACTGTTATATACATGTGAATATCCCAAGCTTCCATTAAGTAATATACAAACTAGTATGATACAGTAATGACCTTCTAGGGCATATACACTAACAATCTCCCACTTGCACTAGGGCCATGTACTGGCATATCGAAGACCGATGATCTCGAGTAGCCTCTTGAACTGAATCTGAGGTAGGGCCTTTGTTAATGGATCAGCAATGTTCTCTTCAGAAGCAGCTCTCCGAACCTCGATCTCCTGACGATCAATGATCTCCCTGATCATGTGATACCGCCTTAAGATGTGTCTGGATTTCTGATGGGACCTTGGTTCCTTCGCTAAAGCTATAGCTCCGTTGTTGTCGCAATACAGAGGTATTGGATCAACTATGGTAGGAACCACCTGAAGTTCTGTTATGAACTTCTTCATCCAGACTGCTTCTTTTGCGGCATCGTAAGCAGCTATATACTCCGCTTCCATCGTCGAGTCAGCAACGGTGTCCTGCTTGGAGCTCTTCCAGCACACCGCCCCTCCATTGAGGGTAAAGACATAACCCGACATGGACTTGGAATCGTCCTTATCACTCTGGAAGCCGGAATCAGCAAAGGCCTCCAACCTGAGGTTTTTTCCGCCGTAAACCAAGAACATCTCCTTAGTCCTTCTCAGGTACTTGAGAATGTTCTTTACTGCTATCCAGTGCTTCTCCCCTGGGTCTGACTGATACCGGCTTACCACACTCAGTGCGTAAACTACATCTGGTCTGGTGCACAACATCGCATACATTATAGAGCCTACCACAGAAGCGTAGGGTATAATAGACATGCGTTCCCTTTCCAAATCAGTCTTAGGAGACATCTCTTTGGAGAGGGTGATTCCGTGACAAGCCGGTAGATTACCGCGCTTAGAATCTTCCATACTGAATCTTTTCAGTACAGTGTCAATATACCTGGACTGCGAAAGTCCCAACATCCTCTTGGATCTATCACGATAGATCCGGATCCCCAGAATGTAAGAGGCATCACCCAGGTCTTTCATGGAGAACCTGTGTGACAAGAATCCTTTGATAGACTGTAGCATAGGAATGTCATTTCCTATCAATAGAATGTCATCCACGTACAAGACGAGGAATACGACACTTCTGGCTACAACTTTACTATATATGCACGGTTCATCTGGATTTTTGATAAAGTCATATTCTTTGACTGTCTCATCAAAACAGATGTTCCAACTCCGCGATGCCTGCTTTAGTCCATAAATGGACTTAAGCATCTTGCATACTTTCCCGCTGCTCCCACTCTGATTGAAACCCTCTGGCTGATCCATATAGACGCACTCTTCTAAATTTCCATTTAGAAAAGCCGTCTTTACGTCCATCTGCCAGATTTCATAATCATGGAAGGCAGCAATAGCAAGAAGGACCCGAATGGATTTGAGCATAGCCACTGGAGAAAAAGTTTCGTCATAGTCCAAACCAGGTCTTTGACAAAAACCCTTTGCAACAAGTCTAGCCTTATAGGTTTCCACCTGTCCATCTACACCAATTTTTTTCTTGAAGATCCATTTGCATCCTATGGGTTTTACCCCATCTGGAGCAAAGTCCAAAGTCCATACTTTGTTGGTGTACATGGACTCCATTTCGGTCCGCATTGCATCTAGCCATCGTACCGAGTCGCCGCTCTGGATGGCCTGCTGGAAGTCAGTAGGTTCATCATCATCTATGATGCAATCCTCTCTATCCCCATCTATGAGAAAACCGTAGTATCTCTCAGGCGGATACTACCATAGTATCGAGAATTAAACCGGGTGACTATTAAGAACAAGTACCCGATCCCTCGCATTGGCGAACTTTTTGAGCAGCTTAGTGGCGTGAGGGTATACTCGAAGCTGGATTTGCGATCCGGATATCATCAGGTCCGAGTGAAAGCAGAAGATATCTGTAAGACGGCATTCCGAACTCGGTATGGACATTACGAGTACTTAGTGATGCCCTTCGGAGTAACGAATGCACCGACGGTATTCATGGACTTGATGAACCGAATCTTTTCACCATTCTTGAACCAGTTTATTATGGTGTTCATTGACGATATTCTGGTCTAATCGAAGAGTTTTGAAGAGCATGCTGAACATTTGAAGATCGCACTGCAGACGTTGAGACAGGAGAAGTTATATGCAAAGATGAGCAAGTGCGAGTTTTGGCTGGAAGAAGTAAAGTTTTTGGGGCATGTCGTGTCTCGTGAAGGAATCGCCGTCGATCCAGAAAAGATAGCAGCAGTTCGAGATTGGCCGATTCCAAAGAATGTTGCAGAGATAAGAAGTTTTCTTAGACTCACCGGGTATTACAGAAGATTTGTGGGGAACTTTGCTCGTCTGGCGGAGCCGTTGACCAAGCTTACGCGCAAGGAGGTACCTTTTGTGTGGACGGATAGCTGTGCGTCAGCTTTTGAGACGTTGAAGCAGAGATTGATAACCGCCCCTATTCTGACCGTGCCAGACAATTCCGGAGGATTGGTGATTCACAGCGACACGTCTGGGAAAGGATTGGAATGCGTTTTGATGCAGCATGGGAAGGTTGTAGCGTACGCATCAAGACAATTGAAGACCCATAAGAAGAATTACCCAACTCACGACTTGGAGCTTGCAGCTGTGATTTTCGCTTTGAAAATTTGGAGACACTACCTTTTAGGAGAAAAGGTCGAAGTTTTCACGGATCATAAGAGTTTGAAGTATCTGTTCATGCAGAAGGAGCTTAATATGAGGCAGCGTAGATGGTTAGAGCTGATGGCTGACTACGATCTTGATCTCAAGTACCATCCGGGGAAGGTTAATGTCGTACTGGATGCACTCAGTCGGTTACCGGCAATTCAGATGTTGACTACGCAGAAAGAACTCGTTGAAGACTTTCGAAGATTTGATTTGGAGGTTGTGCTACCGCGTTCTTCGGGACAGTTGATGCTACTGCAAATATATTCGTCGTTGATCGAGAATATTAAAGCAGCGCAATCGCAGGATCCTAGATTGCAAAAGTTTCGAGAACAGGTTGAAGCCGGACTACGAACAGATTTATTGATCCACGAAGATGGTTCGTTGAGGTATGGTAGCCATTTGTGTGTGCCAAAGGGAGATGTTCGCGAAGAGCTTATGAAGGAGGCACATAGTTCAGCTTATTCCGTACATCTAGGAGGCATGAAGATGTACCGAGACTTACGACAGCATTTCTGGTAGGAAGGCATGAAACGAGAGATCGCTCGATTTGTGGCAAAGTGCTTAGTGTGTCAGCAAGTTAAGGCTGAACATCAAAGGGTTGCTGGTTTATTGCAACCACTTCCAATTCTTCGGTGGAAGTGGGAATATATAGCCATAGATTTCATGACAGCGTTACCGCGGAGTCCAAAAGGCAACAATGCAGTATGGGTGATTGTTGATCGTTTGACCAAGGTAGCTCATTTTATCCCTTTTCGGGTTGGTCAATCAACAGAGACTTTGGCGGAGCGGTACATGCAGGAGATTATAAGATTACATGGAGTACCGGTGAGCATCGTGTCCGACCGTGACACTCGGTTTTTATCACACTTTTGGCGGAGTTTACAGGAAAGTTTGGGGACTCGATTGAAGTTTAGCATAGCTTATCATCCTCAAACTGATGGTCAGTCGGAGAGAACGATCCAAACTCTTGAAGATATGTTGAGAGCGTGCATGTTGGACATCAAGGGTTCTTGGGAGGATCATCTACATTTGGTGGAGTTTTCTTACAACAACAGTTTCCAGGCAACTATTCAGATGGCTCCATTTGAAGCTTTGTATGGTCGCAAGTGTCGTTCACCTGTTTGTTGGGATGACGTCGGTGAACGAAGATTGTTGGGACCAGATTTGGTTGTGCAGACAGTTGAGAAAGTTAACACTATCAGAAATCATATGAAAGCAGCACAAGACCGACAGAAGAGTTGGGCTGATACGTCGAGGAGACCTCTAGAGTTCGCCGTGGGTGATTTGGTATCCTTGAAGATATCGCCGACTAGATGGGTGATTCGTTTTGGAAGTCGAGGAAAGCTCAGTCCTCGATTTGTTGGACCCTTTGAGATCTTGGAGCGTGTTGGTGAAGTAGCATATCGTTTGGCGTTACCGCAATCCTTGGCGAATGTGCACGATATGTTCTACATATCTCAACTCCGTAAGTATGTTCGGGATGAAACGCATGTATTGGATCATTCGGAGCTGACAGTACGTGTCACGCCCCGCTTCCCAGTGTCCGGCGAAGGGGACGCGACGAGGCCCGCTACGTATATACTCAGAAGTACATACGCTAAGCGTATCTAAGCAATATAAAATAAATACACAAGAGACAAGAAATATAGAAATAACAGCAACTTTATTAATAACATTCTTTTGTACAATGCATGAAAAGTAAATACAACTGAAATGAAAAGCGATGCCTAAACAGTGGCATAACAGGAAATGAAAATACTGAATAGAACAAGGAACAATATCTAGAGCTCGGGGTCTTCGTGAAACTGCTTCAAATCTTCAACGATGGGCTCGATCGCTGCTGGGTCCAAAGCACCTGACGACATTCAAAGAAGAAAGAAATAGAATGTCGTCAGCAAACAGGTCGCTCGGTAAGTCCCAAAGATAAAGAAGGTTTGAAAATACAGAATAAGAGGTATCTTCTAGAGTTGTATATTATTTGATGTAATGTTATATTAACGCTGTTGTTTGTAGCTTGGTACAGAAGAATGCCAGTGTATACGAGAGGGGTCTCAATATGCTAGAGACCAGGGCAAACGGAATATAGAGTACAAGGTTCCGTTATACAACCCGGAACAATGGCAATTGGATTCAAGTTAGGTGTCTTAAGTCTGACCGTCTCGTGCCACTTTTAACACCTTCCATACCAATCTACCCCTTAAACCCCGTAGTATTTTGTTTATATTGTAGTATTGTATTGTGTAAGTTGGATGACTGACCAAAACCATGATATCAGTAAACATGTTGTAACTGCATAATCAGGTAAATGGAATAACGGAATAATGGATGTATATCCATGGTTTGATTCAGTCAAGTTGTATAGATTGTTAACTGGATTCTGGGATTCATGTGTTCATATTGAGTTGGAATATTAAGGAATATAGATTGACTTGAATCATATTCAAGTCAGAAATAATCAGACTCAAACCCGAGTCAGACTAAAAGAAATGTAATTTGAAGTTCTATAATTGTTAGGGTCCTTATTGTAAATTATAAAACTTGAGGGGGTTTTATGTAAAAAGTACTTTTGTATAGTTTTCAAGATACACCTCAAGTATTTATTATTCGTCTTTATTGTTATAATGAGTGTGATTTTATTTGTGTTATTTCTAGTGATAATATCCTAATTACATAAATAAAGGTATTATTTGTAATATTGATTTATTTGAAATTCATGGTATTTTAATGTAACTTTTAATCTTGTAATTTTTAGGAAAAGGTGGAAACTTTATCTTATAATAAAATAGATGTTTAAATGATAAATATACATATGTTTATACAAGAATAATTTTTAAAAAATATTTTATTATCCAAAAATCTCATTTTTCTTAAATGTCGTATTCTAAACCTTTCGAGACCGAATGCTCCTTGCGGAGGTCTGAATCTCGCACTACTAAGCCCGAGGGTGCACGATAAACCGTACAATCCCTAACGGGTTCCCCAAATGTGGGTTGTAGTAGCGCTTTGCAAAGATTTAATAAATACTAATCATTTAGAAAACGGTTTTATAAAAACAAGGTATTTATTTGTAAAAGGGTGTAAATTTCCGTATTTTAGATTCTAGGGTCTCCTAAACCAACTAGCCTATTTCTAAATGGTCTAAACGATAAATCATAGAAGCCTCAAATCGCCTCTTCACCGCCAATTGCGGCCAGGTAAGTGCCAGGTGAGTGGGAGGCTCTCCACTACAAGTAGTGGTCCTAATTAAGTAACCACTCGCCTTAGACACACTTGCCTAGACACCACAAAGTCAGATTTAGATAAACGATCGATGTCCATGACATATCGTATTTTCCTTTTAAAAGATTTTGTTTTAAAAATTGTATACAACTTAGAACTTGCAGAAAAGGTTTATAAAGAAAATGGTATTTTAATGTAAGGTCTTGTATTATCGTATTCTAAGTTTTGATGATATCAATTAGGGTTGTATTTGCGTGTGTGTGGAGGTAGGTCATTATCTCGTGATCTATTTTAAGGTATAGTATTGTTAAAGGTTTAAATGTGAAAACTAAACATTGTGGTATTTAAGTGAAAGAAATACGATAAATGGAAACGTTATCATTTCATGTGAGAAACTTTATCCAAATTAATTTTTAAGTGATTAGTAGTCAACATGAATATGTTTAAGCATTATGGAATTAGTGATAAGTGAGTTTTGATAGAAAAACCGAATCGGAAATCGGTTTGTTCCGATTTCCGTCGGGTTTGAAAAATCGTATTTTAATGGAAGAAAGAAAGGTAGAAAAAGAGGGACTTACGGGTTTGGACAATGCTAGAGAGTGAGAGGGAGGTAGTGGGTTTGTCGGTGCGTCGAAACATCGTGAAGAGGTTCTAGTACGATCGCCGGGATTCGCCGTCGATTTTGGCAGCGCTTCGCCTTTCGCTCGTTTTCTAACGTACCGAGTTCTCTTAAAATTTTTAAAGAGTGGACTTAAGAATGTAGGGTGAGAGGGTAGGGATGTTTATATAGGATTAGGCTAGGGTTAGGGTTTTAATTAAAAAAATATAAAAAATATACAAAATCATTAAAAATTCATTAAACATAGGAGTAAAAGGGATTTATTAGCCAAATGATAACCGATCCAAGCATTTAGAGTATGCAGGAGGGTGGACCAGGTCAAGACCCAACTTTTCTCTGTTGGTGACTCGGCCGTCCGGCCAAGTCCGGCCGGCGGCGCCGGACCGAGTCGGCCGAGTCGCCGGCCGGCGGCGCCGGACCGAGTCGGCCGAGTCGCCGGCCGGCGGCGCCGAGTCGGGGGTCCATTGGCCGGGGATTCTTCGGGGGTACAATTTGGTATATTTAATTTTTGTTGTTCAGTACATATTTTGGGAGTTATGGCCTTTTTACCGTTGACTTCCAAAAAAAATTAAAACAAAATAAATACAAAAATAATGTGGGGTATGGGATTTGAACTCCGGTGGCTTGGTTCAGCAGTGCAAGGTATTACCAATGAGCTGCAAGCTCCTTCATGCAATTATTGTGGGAAAATAACTACTTAAAGTGATAACAGCAACATTACATACCCCAAGTACACTTTAATTTTAAAACAATTTTATGTACACTAAAAATGAAATTATTTTAAAACAAAATAATTAATTATATATATCTTGTGCTCAGATTAAAATACTCCTTTTTTGATTTTTAAAAATTTTAACAAAAATTTTGTATAGAAAAGTGTATAGGAAAATTAGGGTTGTTACAGTACGAGAAGATTTGACTTTTGAGGAGCAACCGGTTGAAATTGTGGATCGAAAGGAAAAGGTTCTTAAGAACAAGGTTATTCCTCTTGTACTTGTTTCTTGGGGTAATCGCTCGCATGGAGAGTCCACTTGGGAACGAGAAGATAAAATCCGGCAGAAATTTCCTCATCTTTTCTTGTAGTTTGATTTTCGTCTATCTTTTGTATTCTTGGAATTTCGAGGACGAAATTCTTTTTGTAGTTGGGTATAATGTAACAACCGAGTCCAATTCTATAAATTTCAGTTACCGTATATGTGGTGTGTGGTATTTATTTCATTTTGTCTTGCTTGACTGTTGCTAGTTGTAATTTACCCCGACAATTCAAATTCTTACATATAACAATTTAAGTCTTTTAAATTAAATTAAAGATAATTGACATGGCTTGCTTGACACCCCTGACCCTGTGGTAGCATCCTTGCATCATGTTCTCGTCCCGTTCAGTGAAACGGATGTGTTTGGATGGCTACGCGCACGTACGTGCGTCCGTTCTTTAGGGTAGGCTTTTTAATTACAAAACCCTTCATTTAAATTTTTGGAACCCGCCAATAATTTTCTTATTTCAAATTCAAAATTTTGAACTCGACCCGGGCGCAATTCGGAAATGTTTTGTATCCCACCAGATTCTACTTTAAAATTACTAAATCAATTTTTAAAAAATATTTCCTATATTATCTACAATACTATTTTCCCCTTAACCAAATTATTTTAAACCAGAAAAACCGTGTAAAATATTTTTCCCTAACCAAACAATTTTTTCCCCCAGCTCTAAAATATTCTGCCGTTAACGAAAAGATGTATTAAAATATTAAATCTTTTAAGTTTTTCCCTAACCATTTACCCCCTCCCCCCCCCCCCGCGAGCCTATCACAATCCCTTATTCTACACCCGGGCCCCACACGTCTCTCCCTCTCTCCTTTCCCCTTCTCTTTCTCTCTCTCTTCTCTCTCTCTCTCGCGGGCGCTAAAGGACAATTTTCTCTCTCCTCTCGATCTCTCTCCTCTTCTCTCTCCTCTCGATCTCTCTCTCTCTCCCCGCGTCTTCTCACTTTCTCTTCTTCTTTATATTTCTTTCCTTCCCTTCTCTAAAATATAACGAACCCATCCCTGCAAACCCTAGCCGCCTCGTCTTCCCTCGTCGTTGCCCCAGCGCCGACACCATCGTCGCAGACCTCGTCGCCTCCTCGCCCTCGTCACCTCCACATCCTCTTCTTCCTCCTTCCCTCTCTCCCGAGCACCCTACGCCTGCAGCCGCGCCCCTGCACTCCTGTGCGCTGCTGCACCGCCAGAGGATTGCCGCCGGTGACTCGTCCCCGTGCCCTTAGCCTTATGCACACCCCGGTAAGCACCTTCTCCATCTCATCCTTCTCTTCTTCTTCTTTTTTTCCGCAACTGAAAATCCTTACTGTTCATGGTTGGGTTTCTGTAGATCGTCGGAGCACGTCGTTCTCGCCGCGGTCGATCTCGCCGCCACCCCAGCACTTCCTCGGCAAACCCTGTTTGCGTTGGTACCTCTTTCTTCCTCTGTTCTTTCCTGGTTATCTTTTCTTTTCAAGTTAAAATTTATTGTTTTCTGTTTGTCTGTTCGCCGGAATCCGGCGAAGCCGACGACGTTCCCCGACGTTCCAGCCAGGACCCCTGACCCATGTGACTCCACTGTTCATCGTTTGGATTCATTCCGTGAACCGTGCGCACGTCGCGACATTTCCCCGCCGACGCGTAACGTTCCGTTTTCCGTTTCGCGACCTGTCGAGGCAAGTTAATCTTGCTACATGCTATTTAAACTACTACTTATGCTATTTAAATTACTATGTATCTGTTAGAGTGCACTTTAGATCTGTAGTTCCATTTCAATACCAGAATTCCTTTTTTAACATGTCGACGTCCCATTATATCATTTTAGAATCATGGCTCGAAATATACCCGTTTGCTGTTAGTTCTGTTATATATAGTACCCGCATTCATATTGAAATCTCGTAACACTTATTTGCATGACCCACAATACCCTTTCATATTTTATATCCTGTCGGACGACCGTGTGCATACAACTCACCTGATTTATATTCAATTATATCTTTAGATTATTTAGTACACTTTAATATGAATTTAACATCCATAAAGGTCCTACTATATGCATGAAATGATAGAACTATCTCTTAAACCCAAACTGCTAACCGTGCATCCAAGTAATCTAATCGGTAACTATTTGCATATCATATTACATGTGCCAGTTTATTGTTTTGATAGTACCCATGCTTGTTTATTTATAACCATGATTATGCTAGTTGATTATGAGCACCCACATGATATCTTTTACACCCTGACATGACTTGCTACACATTTTACTTGACACAACATGGTACCGTACGACTCTTGATATGTCATGACACCTTTATACATTACCCGGCTTGACCTGATGTACCATGGTTTTTACCTGTTACCTGATCTTGTGTCTAATGCCAACAAACCTGACCTGTTGTCCTTACGGACCGTCCTGTTGTCTATCCAGACAAACCTGTACCTGCCTGACCCTGTGTTGGTATTAGCTCTAGATTATTTAATACATGACTTGAACACATATAATTTGGGGGTATGGGGAAATCAATGATGAAACCTGACTTGTAACTCGACAGTGTGCTACCTTTACCGACTAGTTTTAGAGGCTGGGCCAGCCTTGGGATGATGCTGCTGACATCATCCATCATTATCCATTTCCTTTCAGAGGCTAGGCCAGCCTTGGGATGATGCCATGGACATCATTCATCTTTACCCTTTTCCTTAGTGCCTAGCGGCATGTCTCGGTCCAGCCTGAGAATCTGAGACCGTGGTCCCGGGCATGCACGGGATACTATTGAGTTACATGGATGATTCATCAAATTGATTTCAAAGACTTAGAATAGATAACCCAATAGAACAGTTTAGTTTACTCGCTGCACACTACCCTTCACTGCCCTGATTTATATTACTGTTGCACCTGCTTTTCATTCATGTTTATATTTGCATTGCCTGTTACCCTGTTTATATTTTATTACTTGATGACATGACGCGCTGACATTTGGGTTTTGCATGGCCCAGATCCCGTACCTTTGCTGCAGTCCGGGCAGGAGTACTTCAGCCAGCAGGCTGAGCAGTGAGGTTTCCGTATTAGTTAGTTCTTTTATTTGTGCATTCTATTCCTGATGTGAGCCCGCATTATGGGACATACATTCCAGTTAATTTGTATTGAATCTTTTGCTTCCGCACCTTTTTATTATTCTTGACTCGTGTTATCTTGGCTTATGGATATGTTTTAGATAGTTATATTTTGTTCTTGATATCTCTACAGTCGTAATGTGACTGTGGATGGATACTTCCTACCCACAGGTAGCATGGTTGGCTATTTCACATGCCCAATTTAGCGTACTCTGGGAAGCGGGGCGTGACATAATGCCTCTTCCATTATCCAGATTCACAACTGTAACCGTATAATTCTTTGCCATCTTTCCAAATTCCCTTACATGTCTTTAGTCATTACCTTCTGTACACCCTCTTAGGCTAAATGGTTTTCTTCCTTCCCTACCGTTCGGCACCAGCCTATGGTTTGGAAGAAGACTATCTAATAAGCACAATGGGTGTGTTGTCCTAATCCTAGGAGCAGTCGCAATGCGAGAGAAGGTGAAGATAAAAGACAACCGAATAAACCTTATTCCTATTTCTCCTGAACCAGAATCCATCCCCGAACTGGAACAAGTTCCTTTCGAGTTCGTATATAACCATACGATGGAGTATCCAAATAAACTGTGGATCTTTGTAGTGATACGGAGTGTTCTGGAGAAATACAAAGGTGAAGTGGGAGTGGTAATGAAATACTTGGTTTGGTCGTGAATAGCAGTCGCAGTTTACTTTGCCCTCTTACTAATCCTTTGATATGCCTTTACTTAATACCTTCTGTTCACCATCGTTATACTAATTGGTTTTCTTCATTCCCCACCGTTCGGCACCAGCCTAAGGTTTGGAAGAAGACTATCCAATTTGCGTAATAGGTGTACTATCTCCTAAACCAAGGAGTACTCGCAAACTAAGAGAAGGTAAAAGGAAAAGACAACTGAATAGTCCTATTCGTTTTCTCCCGAACCGGAAACCATCCTCGAATAAATTCCTTCGAGTTTGTATATAACCATACGATGGTTTTGTCCAATGGAAGTGGACGTTCGTAGTAATACGGGGTGTCCTGGAGAAAAGGGTAAAAGTAGGAGTGGCAATGAGGTTTGCAACTCTGACAATCCAAAAGCCAGTGTTCAAGAAGGTTCGGTTAATTTTGGTCAATGAGTCATAGTCAAGGGTCGGGTCATGGTCGCTGCCAAAGAGAGAGAGAAAAGAAACACTCGGCGTGCACTCTAATCTAGATCAGAATGGTTATCACTTTATCTAATCAAGAAACCTCCCACTGTAATGTCAAATTCTTCCCCAAACCTGAAAGAAGAATTAGTCGGGATCACCCGAGGAGTAAACCAACTCATCAGTAGGAATCGGGATCCAACTATCATCGCATGATAATATGATGGAATCCGCTCACGTTATCACACTCCAGAAGGTATGCGCATATCTGGCAAGTTTCAGTTTCTTTAGAAACTCCCGATGTGATTTTTACCCCATGCTCTTATGAGCTTGACTTTGGCTAACAAATCATAAGTCACATGTCAAGTTCTACCCGTCATTCTCCAGGTTAATTGTAACCCATCCGTACCTACCCTTGACTTTGGCCAACAGGACAGTACGACTGTCCCAAACCAACGCATCTATCTATGCTGCATATGAATACCCAATAGCTACCAAACACTGTGCCTTGACTTTGGCCAACAAACACAGTTTGAATACTATTGACTATCCATATGAAACGACAGAGGGCTACGAATGGTTTCTGGCGAAAACCTTTAACGTAATGAACTTGATATCGTTGAAGGAACCGGATAGCTTTTATAAAAATATAGTGGCGAAAACCTTTGCTAAAGAGGTCACTCCCGGTGAAGGGATCTCGGCTCTTTCCCCGTGGAATGAGGTGCAAGATATTCCAACTGAATACCACGATGCAAAGCAAAAGTAAACAACTATAGTAAAGTTATTGCCCTGACGCAAACTTCTGTCCAAGGGGTCACTCCCGGTGAAGGGATCTCGGCCCTTGCCTCGTCGGCTGAGGTGCTGGATATTCATAACCGAATACCACTGTGCAAAACAAAAGAGAACGCCCTTGCAATAATAGCTTTTTGAAAAATTGTTCCAACAACATCAGAATAGGTTTGTTTAGCTTGCATTGATCCGAATCAACGCAGTCCCATCAATTGATCACACCACAAAAGAACGAAAATAATGATGTACGTATATGCCATTCGCATTCGCCACCGGGTCCCGTCATCACCCGTTAGGTTACTGAACTAACGACAGAGCGAGGACTGGACTAGCGCGGATGCAAAACATATACAACATCTACTAGTATATATATCAATATATAATATTCTCTCAAGGCGTGATAAAATGCAACATCACAGAAATGTAATAAGCATCACAGAACAATACAGATATCTAGGATCCCGAGTTTCACAGAGCCGCTACTGAAACTCGACGTTCCCCTGGTCGTGTGGATAGCCTGTGCAATGAAAATCCTAGACCCCTACAGGCGCGGCAAGTTACCCGCCAAAACCTGAAGTGAGGCAGCCCCCTTCAGCAACGTGAATGGACCACCCAGCACTTCACGGAATTCGGTAACTTGGGCACCCCTCCTTGGGTCAACCTGTACCCCCTACGAGTGCGGCGAATAGCCCGCCAATTCTAGAGTAAAGCCCCCTCCGTCTCAACACTATGAGATGCGGGCCCGTTGCCCTCTAGAACCCGGCTATCCGTGCACCCCTCCTTGGGGTAATCCTAGTACAGAAAGTAAAATATACATACAACGGGTACATCGACCTCTGCCCGGTCGTGCCCCAAAAGAATAATATACAAACAGGCAGTGACGGCAATCCACATGTCGGACGCTCGCCCCGCAATATCAAATGTACATAATAAACCAAACTGTACTACCATTGCATCCAGGCTATCCCCCACGACCAATCCGCAACATCACAGCACAACACAGAACATCAACGTGAATGTCACGTTCGCAAATCCGTCTAAAAGGGCTATAGCAGATAGACAGGATTTACCGATCAAGTGACATTCACGGTCGCAGATATAATGTAAATACTGTGAACTAACATGTTTAAAATTTTCGATCGAGTAAATTTACCGAAATGGGCCCCAAGCACTACTGTAGTACTCAAAGAAAATCTGGGCCCAAAAAGAATATATAAAAAAAAACAATTTCCAAGTTTAAAGAGCTCTGTGTAAAAATGGTACAGTGAAGACACTGTACTGCGGCGGAACCGCGGACAGAAGGGGGTTTGGTCGCTGTTCCGCAGTTGGTATACAGTATCACGCTACCATTTTTTCAAAGAATTCTTAAATTTCCCTGCACAAATTTCTGCAATACTTAAAATAATTTTTCGAGCCAAAACAAATTCGACAAAAACTGATGCAAATGGAAACGCAGTTTTTGAAAATTCGTTCGATCGAAGTTCTAAACACGTTAGAGCAAGCTAGACTAGGTTAATGGCGTGGCTCTAATACCATTGTAAGTGCACGGCGGCGCCCCGGCCGTCAGTCCGACGCCGGAATGCGGAAACGAAACTTTTCTAAAAACTAGAAACCGGCACCACCTCGCACTAAAATCCTGGATCGGGCCATTAACATAACTCTAGCAAACAAGAAAATGGGTAGGAAGCTATACCGAGCGATCCGTGTCCTTCGGTCTTCGGCCTCCACTCCGATCTCCTCGCGGAATCTCCGGTCTTCAGCTCCTCGTCGGAACGGGCACCACATCGCCGGGTTCTTTTACGGGCTCCCACCTCTGGACCGAGGCAACTCGGGCACGAAGTTGGCGAGCCGACGTGCCCAAGAAATGTTGTAGGCTAGTGTAGAATCACTTTGTCTCAATGGGGTGAAGTTGCCTTTGATGATGGAGAAGAGAAAAGAACTTTGGAGGAAAAATGGTGCTCACATTTTTCTAGCAAGGAATGAGATGAAATATCAATCTTTTCTCTCCAAAAAATCTCACCCCTCAAGTAGTGGCCGGCCCCATAACAAGGTGGAGGAGGAAAAAAATATGAATCGAATCTCAAAAGCAAGAGGAGAAATGAGTGATAAAGAGGAATTAATGTCACCCTCATTTCCTTTCTAAATCCCATCATCATAAATGCAAGACAAGTGATGCAAAAAGAATCTCATGATGCTATAACCATCATGATACCTCCATTTTACAAAAGACCCCCTCCACAAATACTAATTTGTACAACTGCAAATTAGCCCCTCCATCAGAAAAATCCGGCCAGGAAGGAACAAAGGAAAAACTGGCCGAAACGGAATACAAACTGGCAACTTTAGAAAACTGATCCCGTAATAAATTACAGGAAAACCCCGCGACTGTATATACATACACGCATTTGTATTCCCACTGAATACAAACGCAAAGAGACAAAATCTACACTATACAATACTAGGATTCGGCTTAAACCAAAGCCCGCTAGTATTATCTGTCCGATCATGATCCGTGCAATACCGCACGGATAAGATCGAACCCTGCCATATCTCCATACGGCCTCTACAGTGTTTCGCCCGAAACTTGAGAAAACGGTCTGTGGGGGACTCTAAAGACTCGTCAATACTTTGGCTGTGGATTTAACCATTAGCACGTCAGAGGTATTAGCCTATACGTGACGGGCTACCAGGTATTGACCAAAAGGGACGTCTGTGAGCGAACTCATGCTGACACCCTACTGAGCCTGTCAGTGACAATATCTGTACAGTCCGGTCCGTTCGTCTATGAGCATCGCATTGCGGGCCTAGGGGGTTGGTAAAAGTCAGGCCCCCAAAAGCGGTACAAGTCGTGTCGGAGTGTAGCCCAGAACACCCTGAGATACTACTGGAATACCTACCAGTAAATCTCCTGCCTTGGCCAAGGACTTCGTGTAATAGCTCTCCTAGACACAGCGCGACCTCATCCCCAATACCGGGAGAGATGAACCCCTGCAGATCCGCTCACTGCCTCCATGTAGCTCGGGACTGTACCCAACTAAAACCTGTTTGCACGTCTCCTTTGAGCGTGGTAGGGTAGTAATCAAAGTACAGTGGGAACTCACACGAGACAAATGACGATCTCAGGTCGATGAACTAACCTGTACATATGTCACCAGGGAACTGCTATCTGACGTCGGGTATAAGACCAACTAGCATGTTCCCGGCGAGTCCTGTCCGGTGTACTCATAACCCAATAAGCACCTGTATACATCTTAGATGAACCAACTGACACCAGTGGCATGTGAGACCGGCCACCGCCCCTCGTCGGGGTCTCGACTGTATACACTAGTCTACTCTGGAGTATTGATGCCCTGTCTCGAAACTCCCTCGACTAGGGACCTTTTAAGGATGTACTTATAGACCCCAGCTCCCACGTATATGATCGCACTCATACTGCTGGCAGTCAAGCAAGAATCCTAGGGGCTCTATCAACGCGCAATAGTGACCTGTAAGGTCACCTAAAGCAGTACACGATGATAAAGATAAACCAGATAGCATACTATCATCTTAAGTAAGACTGTCCTACCGGTATAGGTCCTCCCTCAATCATTGCAATCACGTGCCTGTGATCCAATAATTGACTCTGAAGGCACTATCTCCAACACCAACTCCGTCGCCGGTCGGAGAGACTTCCTCCAGAGGCTTGCTAGCCATGATGGAGACGATGCGAACAATGGGTACTCTCTACTTTTTGCAAACACTCACCATGACAACTATTGCCATTAACCTAGAGAGCTTGAGCTCTTATGAGAGGAAGAAGAAGATGGCTTTTATTTTTGTGATAGCCTCAAAAAGAAAATGAATTGTGTTATGTATATATCAACTATGCCATGAAACATACCCACCCACCTCACTCTCTCTCATGTGTGTGTCAACACATAAGAGAGAGGGTGAGCCCCACCACCAAAATTAAATATATTAAATATATAATAATATATATATAAATTAATATATATAAAGATATATATACATTTACATATATAAATAATTATTTGTATATTTATTTATACTTAATTTATAATGGTGGGAATTAATATATATATATATATTAAATAAGTATTGTACATGTATCCTATACACGTACACATCATGTATCACATACACGAAATGTCATCAATATCTTCCCAGTATCATATACTGTAGAGAGAGTGTGTATCATATACACTATACTAGAAACCGTATCATTAATACGGTTATCAAGTCAACACTTGACTTGGTATTCCGGCTGTGAAACCGGCTAGTATAACAGTCGTCCGATTGAACACGTATATACGATATACATGTTTTATCGAACTCATATACGTATCCCTATACGTACGTCACATCGCGTTTTTCCCGGGCAGGCACTTTCGTTGCGGAACTCTAGAGACCTGTCAATACACTGGCAGTAGGTTATACATGATCGTATCCGATTGAATCTGAAACACTTTCAGATTCAACCTCCTTTCGGGTTAACCCATAAGCTCATCAGCGGTACTAGCTGTACGTAACAGCTATCCAGGTATGAGCAAGATAAAGGTAGGTCGATGAGCGAACTCATCCGGATCCAACAAAGTCTATAATTGACATTCACCGTACAGTCCAGTCTCTTCGTCAAAAAGTATCGCATACCAGGTTTGGGAAGTTGAATCTGTCAGACCCCCAATAACCCGATAAGTCGTGCTGACAGAGGACTCATAACCAAAGAGATACAACTGATAACACTTACCAGTTTATCTCTACTGCCGTGGCCACGGACTTCTGGTTATAGTCGTGTCCTGCACAGTGCGATATCGACTCCCAATACCGGGAGTGACGAATTCCCTCGACCGCTCACTGCCTCCATGTGCTTTTGGACTGTACCCAATTAAAACATGTTTGCACGACTCAGCAGAGCCGTGGTAGGGTAGTAATCAAAGTATAGTGGGAACACACACGAGACACTGTGGCGATTTCAGGTCTAGGGACTACCCTGTACTCATGTCACCAGAGAACTGCTATCTAACATTGGTATAATACCAACTAGGAGTTCTCGACGAGTCCGTCCAGTGTAACTCATCCAATAAACACATGTATACAATCAGTGTCAAACACCAATGGCTATGGGATCAGCCATTGCCCCGTATAGGGTCATGAAACGTATACACTAGTCTAAACTGAAGTACCAATGCCCTGTCTTGATACTCCTACAACTAGGGACATTTAAGGATGTGCTTATAAACTACCAGGCCCTACTAGTATGATTTTTATCATAATCCTGGTAGTCAAGCAAAGATCCTATGGGTTTTATCTCATGTATTTGCAGTATGTGATAACTAATATCTCGCATTAACATGACAGATAAATGTAAGTCCACGTTACCCGTCCCGGTTCTTACGGGAAGGCGGAAACGGTAAAAAACGATGTTTTATGGCAAGGTAACATGGACTAGAAAATAGGATCTTTGCTAAACAAAAACCTAGCAAACTAACTAGAAGTTTAACTACTATGTTAGAGGGTTATACCTAGGTCTTGAACTCCTTCTCTTCTTGCTCCTTGAAGTGGTTGGAACGGCTCCACCTCGTAGTCTCCTTGTTGTCGAAGAAGGATCCACCCGAAAGCCTCTACCTTGAGCTCCTACCTCAACCGAGAGGCAACTAAAGTGCTTGGCTTGCTAGACCTAGAACTCTAGAGTGAGTAGAGAAGAGTTTTGAGGGTTTAATCTCAATAGCTCATGCTTCTCAACACATGAGACATGAGAGCTTTGAGAGAGAGGAAGAGGGTGAGCTTTGGATGAGAGAGAATGATCAAGTGAGAATGAGATAATAATCTACAACCATGCTCACAAAAGTAAGAATAATGATGATGATGATAATAATTAAGAATTGTGATGGTTAGTTTCAATGACCATTATCATTTCATGCATTTAATGCATTTTGTAAAGAACAACAAGTCAACAAAAGTCATAGAAATGAAATGATGATGGTCAACAAGTCCACAATGGTCAACCGGTCAACAAAGTCAACAAGTCAACAAAAGTCAAATGTTCAACTCAACCATGGCACAATAATCCTTAATTAATATTATTAATCATATTTCTTATTCTCATTAGGGTTTAGAAAAAGTCAACGGTCAACAACCCCAATGAGAATCCTCTGCATGTGCCTCTGTCAACTGTGCATACACACCCGCATCCGTGTTTCGAGGAACACGAATACAATGAGATAAAACAATCCCCAAAGCATATACTAGGATCTGGCTTAAACCAAAGCCTGCTAGTAATAACTGCCCGGACACCAAATGTGCACAAGTGCGCGGATGTGAACGAACCCTGTCGCAAAAACCATGCAACCTCTACTCTGTTTTGCCAAAAGGCGAATAGCCTTCTGTGTGGGACTCTAAAGACTCGACACTACGCTGGCAGTGGGTTTAACCATAGGCCGCAAGCGGTACTAGCTGTACGTAACGGTCCCCAGGTAGATGCCGATAAGAAGACTGATGAGGTGAACCCATCCGAACTCCTACTGAGCCTGAATGTGACAATCTCCGTACAGTCTGGTCTGTTCGTCTGAAAATATCGCATGTCGGGCCTAGGGGGTGGTAAACGTCTGTCCCCTAATAGCGGTACAAGTCATGTCGGAGTGTAGCCCAGAACACCCTAAGACAACACTGGATAACCTACCAGTATATCTCGCTTGCCCTGGCCAGGGACGACTATGTGTAATGGCTCTCCTTGACACAACGCGATATCAACTCCCAATACCGGGAGAGACGAATCATGTTTAACCGTCACTGCCTCCAAGTGCTTCGGGACTGCGCCCAACTGCTACCTGTTTGCACGACTCATTTGAGCCGTGGTAGGGTAGCAATCTAAGAACAGTGGGAACACACTCGAGGCGAAGTGACAGTGTCAAGTCAGCGGACTAAGCTGTACTCATGTCACCTGGGAACTGATAACTGACGATAGGTATAGTACCAACCAACAGTTTCCGACGAGTCCTGTCCAGTGTACTCGTAACCTAACGAGCACCCGCATACTATCTCAAGTACGACGTACTGACGGCTGTGGGACAGACCATCTCCCCTGCTGGGATGAGAAGCGCATACGCTAGTCTACTTCGGAGTATCGATGCCCTGTCTCGATAATCCTACGACTAGGGACCTGTATAAGGATGTGCTTGTAGATTACCCAGCCACCACTAGTGTGACTGCCATCACAACACTGGTAATCAAGCAAAGATCATAAGGGCTCCACTAATGTGTATAGGCGATATGCTAAAAGAAACACATGCACATATTAAAGTAGAAACAAACCAAGTAGCATACTACCATTTCGAGCAAGATTGTCTATACAACTGTGAATATCCCAAGCTTCCATCAAGTAATATACAAACTAGTATGATACAGTAATGGCCTCTAGGGCATATACACCAACAATCTCCCACTTGCACTAAGGCCATGCACAGGCGTATCGAAGACCTATCATCTCGATCAGCCGCTCGAACTGAGTCTGGGGTAAGGCCTTCGTGAATGGATCTGCAGTGTTATCTTCTCTAGCAACCCTCCGAACCTCGATCTCCCGGCGATCCACGATCTCCCTGATCAGGTGATACCGCCTCAAGATGTGTCTAGACTTCTGATGGGACCTGGGTTCCTTCGCTAAAGCTATAGCCCCGTTGTTGTCATAATACAGAGGTATTGGATCAACAATGGACGGAACCACCTGAAGTTCTGTCAAGAACTTCCTCATCCAGACGGCTTCTTTTACGGCATTAGATGCAGCGACATATTCCGCTTCCATCGTCGAGTCAGCAACGGTTTCCTGTTTGGAAGTCTTCCAACACACCGCCCCTCCATTGAGGGTAAAGATATAACCCGACATGGACTTGGAGTCATCCTTGTCACTCTGGAAGCTGGAGTCAGCAAAGGCCTCCATCTGGAGGGCTTTTCCGCCGTAAACCAAAAACATGTCCTTAGTCCTTCTCAGGTACTTCAGAATGTTCTTTACCGCTATCCAGTGCTTCTCCCCAGGGTTTGACTGATACCAGCTTACCACACTCAGTGCATAAGCTACATATGGTCTGGTACACAACATCGCATACATTATGGAACCTACCGCAGAAGCGTAGGGTATAATAGACATGTGATCCCTTTCCAAATCAGTCTTAGGAGACATCTCTTTGGAGAGGGTGGTCCCGTGATAAGCCGGTAGATTACCGCGCTTGGAATTTTCCATACTGAATCTTTTCAGTATGGTGTCGACGTACCAAAACTGTGAAAGTCCTAATATCCTCTTGGACCTATCACGATGGATCCGGATCCCCAGAATGTAAGAGGCATCACCCAGGTCTTTCATGGAGAACCTGTGTGACAAGAACCCTTTGACAGATTGTAGCATAGGAATGTCATTTCCTATCAAGAGAATGTCATCCACGTATAAAACGAGGAATACGAAAGTTCGTGCTACAATTTTACTATAGATGCATGGTTCATCTGGATTTTTGATAAAGCCAAATTCTTTGACCGTCTCATCAAAACAGATGTTCCAACTCCGCGATGCCTGCTTCAGTCCATAAATGGACTTAAGCAATTTGCACACCTTCCCGCTGCTCCCACTCTAAATGAAACCCTCTGGCTGGTCCATATAGACACACTCCTCTAAATTTCCATTTAGAAAAGCGGTCTTTACGTCCATCTGCCAAATCTCATAATCGTGGAAGGCAGCAATGGCAAAAAGGATCCGAATGGATTTGAGCATAGCCACTGGAGAAAAGGTTTCGTCATAGTCCAAACCAGGTCTTTGACGAAAACCCTTTGCAACAAGTCTAGCCTTATAGGTCTCAACCTGTCCATCTACACCAATCTTCTTTTTGAAGATCCATTTACAGCCTACGGGTTTTACCCCTTCTGGAACAACGTCCAAAGTCCATACTTTGTTGGTGTACATGGACTCCATTTCGGTCCACATTGCATCCAGCCATTTTACCGAGTCAACGCTCTGAATGGCCTGCTGGAAGCTAGTCGGCTCATCATTATCAATGATGCAATCCTCTCTATCCCCGTCTATGAGAAAACCGTAGTATCTCTCGGGCGAATGAGACTGCCTACTGCACCTGCGGAGCGACGCAGGAATGTCCTGTTCTTCCGAACCTTCTTGTTCTACTAAGCTTTCAGTAATAGCCCGTGGTTCTGGAATTT
Source organism: Agapanthus africanus (assembly GCA_030015575.1). Taxonomy (NCBI): domain Eukaryota; kingdom Viridiplantae; phylum Streptophyta; class Magnoliopsida; order Asparagales; family Amaryllidaceae; genus Agapanthus; species Agapanthus africanus. Next base: position 675,834,996 of record CM057338.1, on the reverse strand, counting down.
CTTCCAGTTCTATTGCGCTCCCACTTATCTGATTTTCCAAAAATTCAATTTCCAAGAAGCAGGCATGACGAGAAACAAAAACCTTTTGTTCCTCTGCGCAATAGAAGAAATATCCCTTGGAGTTCTTTGGATATCCCACAAACTTGCACTGTACTGAGCGTGCCTCGAGTTTGTCTGCATGCTGCTTTTGGACAAAAGCTGGACACCCCCATATCTTAATGTGCTTAAGATAGGGTTTCTTCCCACTCCATATCTGATATGGTGTGGTAGGCACTGTCTTAGTTAGAACTCGGTTCAAAAGGTATGCAGCTGATCCTAGTGCATATCCCCAGAATGATCGCGCAACTCAGCGTTACTCATCATGGAACGTACCATATCCAATAGGGTTCGGTTCCATCTCTCCGATATACCATTATGTTGTGGGGTGTATGGAGGAGTAAGTTGAGAGAGAATTCCATTCTCCTTTAAGTAATCCAGGAACTCGGCACTCAAGTATTCACCACCTCGATCAGATCTCAGTGTCTTGATACTTTTGCCTGTTTGTTTTTCTACTTCGTTCTTGTATTCCTGGAATTTTTCGAAGGCTTCAGATTTATGTTTCATCAAGAAGAATATCCGTACCTTGAAAAACCATCCGTAAAAGTAATGAAGTAAGAATAACCACTTCTCGCATGTGTAGACATTGGACCACATACATCGCTGTGTACGAGTCCCAAGAGCTCGCTCGCTCTTACTCCATGTCCAGTAAACGGAGTCTTTGTCATCTTTCCTTTGAGACATGATTGACAAGTTGCATATGATTGATATTCGAACGGATCCAAATATCCTTCTTTATGTAACTTAGTCAACCTTCTCTCATTGATGTGACCCAGTCTACAATGCCATAAGAAAGCATGATTTATTTCTGGAGACTTTCTTTTGTGTGTATTCTGGACATTGAAAATCTATGGTTGGTTTAATACGTATATACCGTTGCTTAATGTACCCAACCCAATCAGAACATGATTAAGGTGAATGTTTATAACATCGCTTACAAATGCAAAATCATAATCTTCTTTAGACATTAAAGATACAGATATGATATTACAAGTCGCACTGGATACAAAATAACAATCACGCAAAACCAAAACATGTCCATCCGACAATCCCAAGTGATAGTCCCCCACGGACTCAGCATCCATGCCAGCTCCGTTTGTAACTCTGAGGGTCATATCACCTGCCTTCAAAACCCTACGCTTTCTCAGTGCCTGCAAAGAATTACAGATATGAGATCCTGATCCGGTATCCGATACCCAGGATGTAGGGTTTACTGATAGACAGTTTTCAATAACATACACACCTGAAGCCGAAGCCACAACTTGCTTCGGGTCCTGGTTCTTGGCCTTCCAAGCCCTGCAATCTTTCTTTCAGTGTCCTTTCTTATGACAATAAAAGCACTCTTCTTTCCCCACAAGCTGTCCCGCTACCTTTGCCATTTTGGCCTTTCCCTTGGCTTCCACTTTACTAACACTGCCCCTTGGTTTGGTGGGGGCTTTCTTCATCTTTCCTTTGGCTTTCGCCCTGGACCTAGAAGAAGAAGGTCCTCTAACAAACAAAGCGGAGTTGGAACATCTGTTTTGATGAGACGGTCAAAGAATTTGGCTTTATCAAAAATCCAGATGAACCATGCATCTATAGTAGATTTGTAGCAAGAGCTGTCGTATTCCTCGTTTTATACATGGATGACATTCTCTTGATAGGAAATGACATTCCTATGCTACAATCTGTCAAAGGGTTCTTATCACACAGGTTCTCCATGAAAGACCTGGGTGATGCCTCATACATTCTGGGGATCCGGATCTATCGTGACAAATCCAAGAGGATATTAGGACTTTCGCAGTCCAGGTACATCGACACCATACTGAAAAGATTCAGTATGGAAGATTCCAAGCGCGGTAATCTACCGGCTTGTCACGGGATCACCCTCTCCAAAGAGATGTCTCCCAAGACCGATTTGGAGAGGGATCGCATGTCTATTATACCCTACGCTTCTGCGGTAGGCTCTATAATGTATGCGATGTTGTGTACCAGACCAGATGTGGCTTATGCACTGAGTGTGGTAAGCAGGTATCAGTCAAACCCTGGGGAGAAACACTGGATAGCGGTAAAGAATATTCTCAAGTACCTGAGAAGGACTAAGGAGATGTTCTTGGTGTATGGCGGAAAAGACCTCCAGATTGAGGCCTTTGCTGACTCCAGCTTCCAGAGTGACAAGGATGATTCCAAGTCCATGTCGGGTTTTGTCTTTACCCTCAATGAAGGGGCGGTGTGTTGGAAGAGTTCCAAACAGGAAACCGTTGCTGACTCGACTACGGAAGCGGAATATATCACTGCATCTGATGCCGCAAAAGAAGCCGTCTGGATGAGGAAGTTCTTGAAAGAACTTCAGGTGGTTCCGTCCATTGTTGATCAAATACCTCTGTATTGCGACAACAACGGGGCTATAGCTTTAGCGAAGGAACCCAGGTCCCATCAGAAATCCAGACACATCTTGAGGCGGTATCACCTGATCAGGGAGATCGTGGATCGCCAGAAGATCGAGGTTCGGAGGGTTGCTTCAGAAGATAACACTGCAGATCCATTCACGAAGGCCTTACCCCAGACTCAGTTCGAGCGGCTGAACGAGATGATAGGTCTTCGATACGCCAGTACATGGCCTTAGTACAAGTGGGAGATTGTTAGTGTATATGTCCTAGAGGCCATTACTGTATCATACTAGTATGTATATTACTTGATGGAAGCTTGGGATATTCACAGTTGTATAAACAATCTTGCTCGAAATGGTAGTATGCTACTTGGTTTGTCTCTGCTTTAATGTGTACATGTGTTTCTTTATTGTATCACCTATACGCATTAGTGGAGCCCTTAGGATCTTTGCTTGATTACCAGCGTTGTGATGGCAGTCACACTCGTGGGGGCTGGGTAATCTATAAGCACATCCTTATATATACGCGTCCCTGGTCGTGGGATTATCGAGACGGGGCATCGATACTCCGGAGTAGACTAGCGTATGCGCTTCTCATCCCAGCACGGGAGACGGTCTGTCCCACAGCCGTCAGTACGTCGTACTTGAGATAGTATGCGGGTGCTCGTTAGGTTACGAGTACACTGGATAGGACTTGTCGGGAACTGTTGGTTGGTATTATACCTATCGTCGGTTATCAATTCCAAGGTGACATGAGTACAGCTTAGTCCGCTGACTTGACACTGTCACTTCGCCTCGAGTGTGTTCCCACTGTACTTTGATTACTACCCTACCACGGCTCAAAGGAGTCATGCAAACAGATAGTTTTTGGGTGCAGTCCCGAAGCACTTGGAGGCAGTGACGGTTAGACAGGATTCGTCTCTCTCGGTATTGGGGGTTGACATCGCGCTGTGTCCAGGAGAGCCATTGCACAAGTAGTCCCTGACCAGGGCAAGCGAGGTATACTGGTAGGTTTCCAGTGTTATCTCAGGGTGTTCTGGGCTACACTCCGACACGACTTGTACCGCTATTAGGGGACTGACGTTTACCACCCCCTAGGCCCGCCATGCGATGTTATCAGACGAACAGACCGGACTGTACGGAGACTGTCACATTCAGGCTCAGTAGGAGTTCAGATGGGTTCACCTCGTCAGTCTTCTTATCGGCAACTACATGGGGACCATTACGTACAGCTAGTGCCGCTTGCGGTCTGTGGTTAAACCCACTGCCAGCGTAGTGTCGAGTCTTTAGAGTCCCACACAGAGGGTTATTCGCCTTTAGGCAAAATGAGTAGAGGTCGCATGGTTTACCGACAGGGTTCGTTCACATCCGCGCACTTGTGCACGTTTGGTGTCCGGACAGCTTATACTAGCGGGCTTTGGTTTAAGCCGGATCCTAGTATATGATTTGGGATTGGTTTTATCTTATTGTATTCGTGTTCCTTGGAACACGGATACGGGTGTGTATGCACAGTTGACTGAGACAGAGGCAGAGGACTTTGATTAGGGTTGATGACCATTGTCATTTTCTTAACCCTAATGTTTATATGTGTGAATTATTATTTATTAATAATTAGTTAATTATAATTGTGCATGGTTAGGGTTGTTGACCATTTGACTATACTTGATTTGTTGACCTAGGTTGACAAGTTGACCATCATCATTCCATATGAAAGATGCTCTTTGATCCTTGCAAAAGCATTTAATGTGAAATGATAATGGTCATTTCTTGATTAACCTGACAATTATCTTAGCTAATTATCTAATTTCCATAATTCACATATATGTGAGAAGGTTGAATTATTCTCATCACTTTATCATTTCCATTCTCTCTCCTCCTCTTCCTCTCTCTCTCTAGCTCTCCCCTCTCATGAGTTGAGAACCATTTGAGCTTGAGATAATCCCTTCAAAAACACTCTCTACTCTTTCTAAGGTCCTGGGTCTAGCACACCAAGCACCTTAGTTACTTCTAGTTTGAGGTTGGAGCCAAAGGTTGAAGCCCTCGGATGGATCTTTCTTCGTCAAGAGAAGCGACAAGGAGAACCCGTTCTTTCACTCCAAGGAGCAAGAAGAGAAGGACTTGAAGACCTAGGTATAACCCCCTTTCCGAGTAGCTAACTCTCTTTAGCTTTGTAGTTAGTTTTGTTTAGCAAAGATCCCTCATTTTGCTAGTCCATGTTGCCTAGTGTTGTAAAAATCCGATTTTTCATAACGTTTCCGCCTCCCCACAAGCACCGGGGTGGGCAACGTGGACTTACAGTGGTATCAGAGCCTAACTAAATATAAACTAGCTAGTTAGTAAAGTATATAGAACTTCGATCGAAAAAAATCGCAAAACACTTTTTCAAAACCCCAAGTTTCTGCCGATTTTTAAACCTGCTTTAAAATCAATAAATCATATCTTAAAAATCGGCTCAGGGTTTTTACAGAACACACAAGGAAAACAATCCACTGACTCGGCCGACTTACCGCGGATCCGCGGCAGAAGCTTTCTTCTGCCGCGGATCCGCGGCCGAGTTGACTCGGCCGTGGGTCATTTTCCTTGCAGTGTTCTTCTGTTACTGTTTTGGGATTTTTGGTATATTTTATTTCTACCCAGATTTTCCAAAAAAGAAATTTGTATTTGGGGTGGTTATAAATCCGTATTTTTGATCGAACTTCCCTATACTTTGGCTAATGGGTTATATCTGTGATGTTATATATGTATTGAACGTCTGCTAATCGCTATACGTCGATTAGTGGGGGTTATACATATCTGTGATCTGTAATGTTGATGGTTTGTGTATATGAACTCGTTGGATTGTCGCGGATGAATAGCCGGGTGGATGTGAGATGAGAGTTTCTTTTTCTTTCATTCATGTAACATGTAATTTGATGTAATATTATTTGTATGGCCGCACAACCGGGTCGGGGTTGTACCCGTCTTTGTATAATTTCTTTTTACTGTTTTTGCTCCTAGGATAGACCCATGGTGGGGTGCACAAACTACCGGGTACCTCGAAGTGCCTAGTGGCCTACTCACGTTGTTGAGGGAGGTTGCTTCACTTCGGATACTTAGTGGGTAGTTTGCCGCACCCGTAGGGGTCTAGGGTGAGGTATTGGCTATTCATCGCGACCGTGTAATCCGCTTTTCATTGCAGGCTCGAACGAATCGCGGATTCCTAGTATATCCAAAGTGTTCATCTGTGATCTGGATTGACTATCATTGCTATATATCTATATATGATATTTATTTAGGTGTTGCTTATGTTTTGCATCCGCGCTAGTCCAGCCCCCGCTCTGTCGTTAGTTAAGTAATCTAACGGGTGATGACAGGGCCCCGTAGCGATTGCGGATGGCATAAGCGTACACCATATTTTGGTTGTTTTCTGCAATGGTAAGATTAAATGATGGGACGCATTAAAATTAATGCAAGAAAATAAACCAAGTAAAAGTCGTTGGAACACTTTCAAAACCACTCGGTTCTTTTCAAAAACCAACTTTTAAAATGCGGAGCTTAAACCACTCCTTTTAAAAGCTATCTCGTTCCATCGATTATATCAAGTTCACTACGTTCATGGTTTCGCCAAAACCATCCGTAGCGCTCCATCATTTCAGTTAAATATTCGGTAGTATTCAAGCTATGTATTTTGACCTCACACCAAGGCATAGTGATTGGTAGCTGCCGGATATTTATCTGTTGCATAGATAGAATGCGTTGGTTTAAGACAGTCGTACTGCCATTTTGGCCTACGTCAAGGGTAGGTACGGGTGGGTTCAAATTAACCTGGATAATGATGGGTAGAACTTGACATGTGACTTATGACATTTTGACCTCACGCCAAGGTCATAAGAGCATGGGGCAAAAATCCACATCGGGAGTTTCAAAAGAACTGAAACTTGCTAGCGCTGCATACCATTTGGAGTGTGATGATTCTGGTAGGATTCCTTCAGTTTTATCACGCGATGATATTTGGATCCCGATCCTACTGTGAGTATATGCTACTCCTCGGGAAATTTCTCACTTAACGATCAATGCTATAAACCTAGTAGGTGTCTAGAAAGGTGTTAGCGGGGCTACGCCCACAGGGAAAAGAGGTTACTTAATTAAGGAACTTCGCGAAAGCGTTGGAAAACCTCCCTCGAAGTACCGACACTGGCCTGGCTGAACGGTTAAGCAAGTATTGTACGGTGAGATTGATCCCGACTAATTCTTCCTTTATGGTTTGAGGAGGGATTCGAGAGACAATGGGAGCCATCCTGTTTAGACAAACTAAAAACCACTCTAAACTTGCAAGAGCATCATGCTAAAGTGTTTCTTTTCTCTCTCCTAATTGCAGCGACCAATCAACATGACCGGACTTAAGTTATTACTAGATAAAAACATACTGACAGGGCCAAACTACAAAGATTGTCTCAGGAATGTTAAAATGGCAATCACTTACGACAAGTTGGGGTATCTCCTTACCACCAAAGCTCCCCCTTTCCCAGGTCCCACCTCCAGCGTCGCGGATATAGAAATCCGTAAGACATGGGAGATCGATTGCGCGAAGGCCAAGTGCCTCGTGCTTGCCTCTATGGACAACGAACATCAGAGGAGGCACGAGAATATGGACCTAGAGTCCATATTTCTTCATACAAAAGAACTGTATGGAGAGCAATCTCGTATCGCCAGATACGAAGTGTCGAAGAAGCTGTTTTCGGCAAGATTAGTCGTCGGATCATCGGTAGCGGAACACGTGCTTAAGATGATTGGCTACATAGAGGAGCTCGCGGACCTTGGGACCACGTTGGAGAATGAACTCTACACTGACTTGATTCTCCAGTCCCTTCCTTCCACTTACGCCCAGTTTGTCCTAAACTTCAACATGCAAGGAAAGGAGGTTGAACTTTCCGAGCTTCTAAACATGTTGAGGAGTGCTGAGGGCACCCTACGGAAAGGTAGGGAAACATCCACTTTGTTTTAAGGAGGATCTTCCTCTTCTAAGTCCAGGGAAAAAGCCAAGGGAAAGAAGAAGAAAGCCCCCGCCAAACCAAGGGGCGGTGTTAGTAAAGTGGATACGAAGGGAAAGGGAAAGGCAACAAAGGTAGCGGGAAAGCTTGTGGGAAAGGAAGAATGCTTTTACTGTCACAAGAGTGGACACTGGAAACAGGATTGCAGGGCTTGGAAGGCCAGAACCCAGGATCTAAAGCGAGTTGCGGCTTCAGCTTCAGGTGTGTATGTTATTGAAAACTGTCTATCAATAAACTCTACTTCCTGGGTATTGGATACCGGATCAGGATCTCATATCTGTAATTCTTTGCAGGCGTTGAGAAAGCGTAGGTTTTTGAAAGCAGGTGACATGACCCTCAAAGTTGCAAATGGAGCTAGCATGGATGCTGAGGCCGTGGGGGACTATCACCTGGGAATGTCAGATGGACATGTTTTGGTTTTACGTAATTGCTTTTTTGTACCCAATGCAACTTGTAATATCATTTCTGTATCTTTAGTTTCTAAAGAAGGTTATGAATTTGCGTTTGTAAGTAATGTTGTAAACATTCACCTTAATCAAGTTCTGATTAGGTCAGGTACATTGAGCAATGGTATATACGTATTAAACCAACCACAGATTTTCAATGTCCAGAATACACACAAAAGAAAGTCTCCGGAAATCAATCAGGCTTTCTTATGGCATTGTAGACTCGGTCACATAAATGAGAGAAGGTTGACGAAGTTACATACAGAAGGATATTTGGATCCGTTCGAATATCAATCATATGCAACTTGTCAATCCTGTTTCAAAGGGAAGATGACAAAAACTCCGTTCGCTGGACACGGAGTAAGAGCGAGCGAGCTCTTAGGACTCGTACACAGCGACGTGTGCGGTCCAATGTCTACACATGCGCGAAGCGGTTATTCTTACTTCATTACTTTTACGGATGATTTTTCAAGGTTCGGACATGTCTTCTTAATGAAGCATAAATCTGAAGCCTTTGAAAAGTTCCAAGAATACAAGAATGAAGTAGAAAAACAAACAGACAAAAGTATCAAGACACTGAGATCTGATCGAGGGGGTGAATACTTGAGTGCCGAGTTCCTGGATTACCTAAAAGAGAATGGAATTCTCTATCAGCTTACTCCTCCATACACTCCGCAACATAACGGTGTATCGGAGAGACGGAACCGAATCCTATTGGATATGGTACGGTCCATGATGAGTAACGCTGAGTTGCCGCGATCATTCTGTAGATATGCGCTAGAATCAGCCGCATACCTTTTGAACCGAGTTCCCACTAAGACTGCGCCTACCACACCATATGAGTTATAGAGTGGGATGAAACCCTATCTTCAATACCTGAAGATTTGGGGATGTCCAGATTTTGTCAAAAAGCAGCATGCGGACAAACTCGAGGCACGCTCAGTACTGTGCAAGTTTGTGGGATACCCAAAGAACTCCAGGGTGTATCTTTTCTATTACGCAGAGGAACAAAAGATCTTTGTTTCTCGTAATGCCCACTTTCTGGAACACCGGTTCTTAGAAAAGGAAATAAGTGGGAGCGCAATAGAACTGGAAGAAATTCCAGAACCACAAGCTATTACTGAAAGCTTAGTAGAACCAGAGGGTTCGAAAGATCAGGACATTCCTACGCCACTCCGCAGGAGTAGTAGGCAGTCTCATCCACCCGAGAGATACTACGGTTTTCTCATAGACGGGGATAGAGAAGATTGCACCATTGATAATGATGAGCCGACTAGCTTCCAGCAGGCCATTCAGAGCGTTGACTCGGTAAAATGGCTGGATGCAATGCGGACCGAAATGGAGTCCATGTACACCAACAAAGTATGGACTTTGGACGTTGCTCCAGATGGGGTAAAACCCGTAGGATGCAAGTGGATCTTCAAAAGAAAGATTGGTGTAGATGGACAGGTCGAGACCTATAAAGCTAGACTTATTGCAAAGGGTTTTCGTCAAAGACCTGGTTTGGACTATGACGAAACCTTTTCTCCAGTGGCTATGCTGAAATACATTCGGATCCTTCTTGCCATTGCTGCCTTCCACGATTATGAGATTTGGCAGATGGACGTAAAGACCGCCTTTCTAAATGGAAATTTAGAGAAGTGTGTCTATATGGACCAACCAGAGGGTTTCATTCAGAGTGGGAGCAGCGGAAAGGTGTGTAAGTTGCTTAAGTCCATTTATGGACTAAAGCAGGCATCGCGGAGTTGGAACATCTGTTTCGATGAGACGGTCAAAGAATTTGGCTTTATTAAAAATCCAGATGAACCATGCATCTATAGTAGATTTGTCGCAAGAGCTGTCGTATTCCTCGTTTTATACGTGGATGACATTCTCTTGATAGGAAATGACATTCCTATGCTACAATCTGTCAAAGGGTTCTTGTCACACAGGTTCTCCATGAAAGACCTGGGTGATGCCTCATACATTCTGGGGATCCGGATCTATCGTGACAGATCCAAGAGAATATTAAGACTTTCGCAGTCCAGGTACATCGACACCATACTGAAAGGATTCAGTATGGAAGATTCCAAGCGCGGTAATCTACCGGCTTGTCACGGGATCACCCTCTCCAAAGAGATGTCTCCCAAGACCGATTTGGAGAGGGATCGCATGTCTATTATACCCTACGCTTCTGCGGTAGGCTCTATAATGTATGCGATGTTGTGTACCAGACCAGATGTGGCTTATGCACTGAGTGTGGTAAGCAGGTATCAGTCAAACCCTGGGGAGAAACACTGGATAGCGGTAAAGAACATTCTCAAGTACCTGAGAAGGACTAAGGAGATGTTCTTGGTGTATGGCGGAAAAGACCTCCAGATTGAGGCCTTTGCTGACTCCAGCTTCCAGAGTGACAAGGATGATTCCAAGTCCATGTCGGGTTTTGTCTTTACCCTCAATGAAGGGGCGGTGTGTTGGAAGAGTTCCAAACAGGAAACCGTTGCTGACTCGACTATGGAAGCGGAATATATTACTGCATCTGATGCCGCAAAAGAAGTCGTCTGGATGAGGAAGTTCTTGAAAGAACTTCAGGTGGTTCCGTCTATTGTTGATCCAATACCTCTGTATTGCGACAACAACGGGGCTATAGCTTTAGCGAAGGAACCCAGGTCCCATCAGAAATCCAGACACATCTTGAGGCGGTATCACCTGATCAGGGAGATCGTGGATTGCCAGGAGATCGAGGTTCGGAGGGTTGCTTCAGAAGATAACACTGCAGATCCATTCACGAAGGCCTTACCCCAGACTCAGTTCGAGCGGCTGAACGAGATGATAGGTCTTCGATACGCCAGTACATGGCCTTAGTACAAGTAGGAGATTGTTAGTGTATATGCCCTAGAGGCCATTACTGTATCATACTAGTATGTATATTACTTGATGGAAGCTTGGGATATTCACAGTTGTATAGACAATCTTGCTCGAAATGGTAGTATGGTACTTGGTTTGTCTCTGCTTTAATGTGTACATGTGTTTCTTTATTGTATCACCTATACGCATTAGTGGAGCCCTTAGGATCTTTGCTTGATTACCAGCGTTGTGATGGCAGTCACACTCGTGGGGGCTGGGTAATCTATAAGCACATCCTTATATATACACGTCCCTGGTCGTGGGATTATTGAGACGGGGCATCGATACTCCGGAGTAGACTAGCGTATGCGCTTCTCATCCCAGCACGGGAGACGGTCTGTCCCACAGCCGTCAGTACGTCGTACTTGAGATAGCATGCGGGTGCTCATTAGGTTACGAGTACACTGGACAGGACTCGTCGGGAACTGTTGGTTGGTATTATACCTATCGTCGGTTATCAGTTCCCAGGTGACATGAGTACAGCTTAGTCCGCTGACTTGACACTGTCACTTCGCCTCGAGTGTGTTCCCACTGTACTTTGATTACTACCCTACCACGGCTCAAAGGAGTCGTGCAAACAGGTAGTTTTTGGGTGCAGTCCCGAAGCACTTGGAGGCAGTGACGGTTAGACAGGATTCGTCTCTCCCGGTATTGGAGGTTGACATCGCGCTGTGTCTAGGAGAGCCATTACACAAGTAGTCCCTGGCTAGGGCAAGCGAGGTATACTGGTAGGTTTCCAGTGTTATCTCAGGGTGTTCTGGGCTACACTCCGACACGACTTGTACCGCTATTAGGGGACTGACGTTTACCACCCCCTAGGCCTGCCATGCGATGTTATCAGACGAACAGACCGGACTGTACGGAGACTGTCATATTTAGGCTCAGTAGGAGTTCAGATGGGTTCACCTCGTCAGTCTTCTTATCGGCATCTACATGGGGACCGTTACGTACAGCTAGTGCCGCTTGCGGTCTGTGGTTAAACCCACTGCCAGCGTAGTGTCGAGTCTTTAGAGTCCCACACAGAGGGTTATTCGCCTTTAGGCAAAATGGGTAGAGGTCGCATGGTTTTGCGACAGGGTTCGTTCACATCCGCGCACTTGTGCACGTTTGGTGTCCGGACAGCTTATACTAGCGGGCTTTGGTTTAAGCTGGATCCTAGTATATGATTTGGGATTGGTTTTATCTCATTGTATTCGTGTTTCTCGGAACACGGATACGAGTGTGTATGCACAGTTGACTGAGACAGAGGCAGAGGACTTTGATTAGGGTTGATGACCATTGTCATTTTCTTAACCCTAATGTTTATATGTGTGAATTATGATTTATTAATAATTAGTTAATTATAATTGTGCATGGTTAGGGTTGTTGACCATTTGACTATACTTGATTTGTTGACCTAGGTTGACAAGTTGACCATCATCATTCCATATGAAAGATGCTCTTTGATCCTTGCAAAAGCATTTAATGTGAAATGATAATGGTCATTTCTTGATTAACCTGACAATTATCTTAGCTAATTATCTAATTTCCATAATTCACATATATGTGAGAAGGTTGAATTATTCTCATCACTTTATCATTTCCATTTTCTCTCCTCCTCTTCCTCTCTCTCTAGCTCTCCCCTCTCATGAGTTGAGAACCATTTGAGCTTGAGATAATCCCTTCAAAAACACTCTCTACTCTTTCTAAGGTCCTAGGTCTAGCACACCAAGCACCTTAGTTACTTCTAGTTTGAGATTGGAGCCAAAGGTTGAAGCCCTCGGGTGGATCTTTCTTCGGCAAGAGAAGCGACAAGGAGAACCCGTTCTTTCACTCCAAGGAGCAAGAAGAGAAGGACTTAAAGACCTAGGTATAACCCCCTTTCCGAGTAGCTAACTCTCTTTAGCTTTGTAGTTAGTTTTGTTTAGCAAAGATCCCTCCTTTTGCTAGTCCATGTTGCCTAGTGTTGTAAAAATCCGATTTTTCATAACGTTTCCGCCTCCCCGCAAGCACCGGGGTGGGCAACGTGGACTTACACAGACCATCTCCCCTGCTGGGATGAGAAGCGCATACGCTAGTCTACTCCGGAGTATCGATGCCCTGTCTCGATAATCCTACGACTTGGGACCTGTATAAGGATGTGCTTGTAGATTACCCAGCCCCCACTAGTGTGACTGCCATCACAATGCTGGTAATCAATCAAAGATCCTGAGGGCTCCACTAATGTGTATAGGCGATATGCTAAAAGAAACGCATGCACACATTAAAGTAGAAACGAACCAAGTAGCATACTACCATTTCGAGCATGATTGTCTATACAACTGTGAATATCCCAAGCTTCCATCAAGTAATATACAAACTAGTATGATACAGTAATGGCCTCTAGGGCATATACACCAACAATAAAGACAGACCAGATTGCACACTATCATCTCGAGTAAGTCCGTTCTTAGTATTGGCCCTCCTCGAATTCAGTAATTGCATTCCTGCAATTACGATAATTGCCTTGAGGGCACAATATCCAACATATGGAGGAGGAGGAACTTAAGAAAGGCTAGTGAGGAGAAATGAGCAAAAAATGGTAAGAATGATTTCATCCCAAAACAACCAACCAAAAACCAAGCGAAAGAAAAAACATGAAGCATGGTTTTGTATAAACATTTTTCTCAATAAAGATATAGCAACTTTACTTGAATAGTTTGCATGAATGAATTTACAATTCAGTTGTCAATACTATTCAAGCATGGTTCTCACCATTTTCACCTCACTATCTTTACACCTCATTTCTATTTAAAGAATAAATGGATAAATCTAAAATGAGGTATCCACCTTCTAGAATGTTTTCCGTATAAATACGGAATACACTCAACTGTATATACATACCCGTATTCGTATTAAAATACGAATACCCAAAAAGATAGAATAACACAAAAAAACATAATACTAGAATATACATATCGAAATATATATACGTAAATTATTAAATCAATACCTGATTTAATAATCCGGCTCAATCTTAAGCCGGCTAGTATTATCAACCGTCCGATTGAAAGTCCGGGTAACTAGTACAATCATTCGATTGGAACCCTGCACGTATCAAAATACGGCCACTACATCATTTCGCCTGAACCAGGGAAACCCTCTGTGTGGGACTCTAAAAGACTCGACAGTACGCCGGCAGTGAGTTGCTGGATAAATCCATAACTACAAGCATGTCAGCGGCACTAGCTATACATAACGGCTACCCGGGTACCTGTCGAAAAGTAAAGCTAATCGGCAAACTCATCTGGATCCCTACTGAGCCTATCCGTGACAATCTCCGTACAGTCCGGTCTCTTCGTCTAAGAGTATAGGGGGGTGGATAAAGTCAGACCCCTAATAACGCGATATTTCATGTTGGTGTGAAGCCCATCACCCACTGAGAAACTACTGATCCAAATCAGTAATTCCCATCCACCTTGGCCAAGGACATCTGGTGATGGCCACCCGTGCACAGCGCGACATCAACCCCCAATAACGGGAGAGACGAATCCCCGACGATCCGCTCACTGCCTCCATGAGGCTCGGAACTGTACCCAACTAAAATCTGTTTGCACGACTCCTTTGAGCCGTGGTAGGGTAGTAATCAAAGCACAGTGGGAACTCACACGAGACAAATGATAATCTCAGGTTGAAGGACTAACATGTTGTAACACCCGAGCCCAATAATACTATTTATATTACTAGTTGAGGGTTATATATTGCTCATTTCCAATTATTCTGTTTTTCTGGGATTTTTTGCTAAATTTTAACCGGTTAAGTCATTTTGGCACATAACAAATTTTAACTCCTAAAATGAAATTTAAGATGTCCATGTTGGCCTACTCGTCGCCACTAGTCGCGTGGTAGCGTCCGCGTGTCGAGATTCCGTTCCGTTTGGCTAAACGGGCAAGTTTGGACGACTACGCGCGCGTGCAAGTGTCCGACTTGGGGGCATGCATTTTAATCATTAAACACCTATTTTCAAAATTTGGAACCCGCTTAAAATCCTATAATTTGAATTTGGAACATTTGGGCGCAACCCGGGCGCGATTTGGAAATGTTTCATTTCGCGCCAAAAGGGCCCGTTTAATTAAATATCTAAAGCTAATATTTATACGAATAAAATCCTTTAACAGTTCAATCCCTAAAATCTTTTCCAAAATATTTCCCGTATGCCTCCCTCCAGCCAATCATCGAACTCCAATTCTTGCGAGTGGGGCCCCCTTCAGCTGCTTCCCTCTACATCTCTCCTCATTCTCCCTCTCTCTCTATCTCATCAAATCTCAATCTCTCTCTCTCCAATCCCTCTCTCTCTCTTCCTCTATATATAAAAACCATGCAGCCGCCCTTCTCCCCTCTCCTCTATCGATCACGAGAAAACCCAACGAAACCCTAACCCTAGCCCTCGCAACCTCACCGCCGATCTCCTCACGACTTCGCCGTCGCCGCCGCCACCTCGTCGACCTCACCGCACCTCCATCCCCTCGTTCTCCCGCTCTTTCCCGCAACTGCACCCAACCCCCGACGTCGCCTCCAACCCTGCAGAGCCGACGTCGACGCCGCCTCTCGCCGCCGACGCCTCCCACGACTCCCTCTCCTCCTCCTCGTCGCAACCTCGTCGTCGCCTTCCCTCTCCCCTCGCCAGACTACCTTCAAACCCAAACCCGACCCTGTACCAATCTCCAGGTCGCCGGAAATCGCGCCGACGACCCTCGTCGACGTCTCCCGCGCCACCTCCTTTCCCCCTCGATCACCTGGGCCGACCACCACCCTCCTCCACTCGTCGCACCCCCTCTCCAGCAAGCCCAGCGGCTGTTCCAGACCTTCGCAGCCGTCGTCGCTGCCTCGCCGGCGTTCCAGTGCCGTCGAGCCATCGTGGTTGCACCCTGCTTCTTTCCTGTAAGTTTTCCTTGTCCTCCCTTTTGGTACAATCCCCCTTGCTGGTCGTTATTTGCGTGTATCATATCGTAATTGCTAACTTCGCTACTTTTGTTGTTGCCGGAATCCGACCGTGCCGTCTTGGCGAACCCGACGCTCCAGCGAAGCCCCCTGGTCCGTATGATCCCGTTGTTCTCTGTTGGGACTCGATCCGTGGCCCGTGCTATCATATCGTGTTTTCTGCCCACATCGCATCCGTGTTCCAGATTGCAGAACCGCCGAGGCAAGTATCTGAATACTTGCTCTAACATGCTAGCGTGCGAGATCTAGTCTTGCCACGCAATTGAATTCATACTATTTAATACCACAACTTAATGATGGCAGTTGATATCATATTATTGCAGTTATCTTTATAATGGAATCGTTACAACAGTTCCTTGTAATTAATCAACCCACATCAATCCATATTTCAACTAAACAAAACAACTGAATCATATCTGCTTAGACTGTTAAATCGTTCACGAAACAATTATTATACTTAATGTAAATTCCTGTAGCTTCATTACTTCAGAATTGTGGATATTGATTTACCTTGTGGCTATTGCACCATAAAGATGATTGAACCTGTTAATAAGAGAATACAAACATCACTGTGGTTATATGGAATATTGTGGTTAATTACTGTTTCCTGCTGTTGTTCATTATTGATTGTATACCTGTTGTGAGCACTTACCCGATTGCACGACATATTGGCCCGACCCTGCTACACCTGACATATACATACATACCGACTCATCTTGTTGTACCATGACATTACTTGTTTCCTGATCTCATGCCTAATGCCGACAAACCTAACCATTCCTGCTGTCGATCCAGACAGACCTACTTTTACTTGACTTTGTGTTGGCATTAGTCCTTGACTACTGAATACCTGACCTGACATACATAGTTTGGGGGTATGGGGAAATCAAAGGTGAAACCGACTTGTAACTCAACAGTTCGATACATTGTTCTGATCAGTCTTACGGGCTTGGCCAGCTCCGGAGTGTTGATGCTGACATCACTCGTCCACCCTACTACCTTTTACTGCTTAGCGGCACGTCTCGGATTCAGCCCCGAGGGTTATGACCGTGGTCCCGGGCACGCACGGGATACTATTGAGTTACATCGACGATTCATCAATTGGTTTCAAAGACTATAGAGTAGAAAACCTGATAGGACAGTTTGGACACCATTGCACATTCCCTGTTTGTTATTTCTTGTTACTGCTTATTTCATGTTCATACTTGCATTGCTTATTACCATGTTTATACTATATTTGATGTCATGACGCGCTGACGTCTGGGTTTTGCATGGCCCAGATTCCGTACCACTGTCGACGACTGAGCAGGAGTACTTCAGCCAGCAGGCTGAACTGTGAGTTCCTTAGGGTTTAGTTTATTTATTTCATTTCATTTCCAGATGTGAGCCCGCATTATGGGACGTACTGTTTATTCATTGTATTGGATCATTAGCTTCCGCACTTATTGTTTATTGATTCTTGTTATTATGGATTTGAACATGTATTAGATTAGTTTATTATCTTGTTCTTGATATCCTTACAACCGTAATGTGACTGTGGATGGATACTTCCTACCCACAGGTAGCATGGTTGGCTATGTCACGTGCCCAATCTTGCGTACTCTGGGAAGCGGGGCGTGACACATGTACTCATGTCACCTGAGAACTGCTATATGACAATAGGTATAATACCAACTAGCATGTTCTCGGTGAGTCCGTCCAATGTACTCACCCCCAGTGAGCACCTGTATACGATCTTAGGTGTGAAAGACCAATGGCTGTGGGACCAACTATCGCCCTTCGTCGGGGTTTAGAAACGTATACACCAGTCTACTCCGGAATATCGATGCCCAGTCTCGATACTCCCACGACTAGGGACATTTAAGGATGTGCTTATGGACTACCCTGCCCCTACATGTATGATCGCCATCGTAACGCTTGTAGTCAAGCAATAATCCTACGGGCTTTACCAACATGTAATAGTGATTTGTAATACCACATAATACATGTACATGATGATAAAGACAAACCAGATAGCATACTATCATCTCGAGTAAGATTGTTCTATCCATATAGGTCCTCCCTCAATCATCACAATCGCCTACCTGCGATTACAATAATTGACTTGAGGGCACCATATCCAACACCGACGATCCGCTCACTGCCTCCATGTGGATCGGGACCGTACCCAACTAAATCCTGTTTGCACGACTCCTTTGAGCCGTAGTAGGGTAGTAATCAAAGCACAGTAGGAACTCACACGAGACAAAAGACGATCTCAGGTTGACAAACTAACCTGTACTTATGTCACCTGAGAACTGCTATCTGATAATAGGTATAATACCATCTAGCATGTTCCCGGCGAGTCCGTCTAGTGTACTCACCTCCATTGAACACCTTTATACTATTTTAGGCGACTCAACACCAATAGCTTGTAAGACCGGCCACCACCCCTCGTCGGGGTCTCGAAAAGTATACACTAGTCCGGAGGATCGATGCCCAGTCTCGATACTCTCTCAACTAAGGACATTTAAGAATGTTCTTATGGACCACCCAGCTCCTACGTATATGATCGCCATCATAATGCTGGCAGTCAAGCAAGAATTCTATGGACTCTATTAACATGTAATAGTGATCTGTAATACCACATTATACATTTACATGATGATAGAGATGAATCAGATAGCATACTATTATCTCGTGTAAGACCGTTCTATCCGTATAGGTCCTCCCTCAATCATCATAATTGCCTGCATGTGATTACAATAATTACCTTGAGGGCACTATACCCAACAATAACAATATATTTTATATATACAACATACCTCCTTTAATCCATATTTAAGTTTTAAGATAGAGATTTTTAACAGCTTAAATGAGCTTGTAGGGTTGGAAGAGCTTCAAGGGTGCATCGTCAAGAGGAAAAGGTTCATTTTAGAGGATTTAATCAAGGATTGAAGGAAGAAAGAAAAATCTCCATAGTTTAGAGAGTTGGGAAGAGAGTTTAGTTGAAAGAATGAGGGGTATTAGGTTATAACTCTTGAATCCTCACCAAAGTTAGTCTTAATCCAAGCATGAATTTTGGTTAAGTTGATGGAAGGAAGGTCTGAGTTATATTCAGAAATAGTATGCTTTAAGTGTTGTATTTAGATCTGGCTAAATTACAAGAAATACAATTAACTCGTGCATCAATAGCAGGAAATACCTCTAAATTACTAAAACCAACACTTTATACCCCCTCAATTTTAATTTGTGCCCAAAATACCCGTTATTTATTTATTTTTAAAATATTTTTTTCCTTCTTTCTTATTTAATTTAGCTACTTCTTCTTTCCAGTTTCACTTGTAAACTGACGATGCTCATCAGTGGGAATTTCCCAGATCACAACACGTAGTGGATGGCGTGCCATCCATGTAAGCCCGCTAAACTACAGAAGGCTACGGAGTTGGAATAAATATGATGCATTGGGGACATTCATCGGCATCTCGTCTCCGAGATTGCATCCGACCTTTTGGAGACCTTCCCGGAGTACATTCCCTATTCGCCTAGCAACCAGCCGATAGCTCGTCTTCGAGCTATTACAGAGCCGAGCTTCCTTAGCCTCCCCGCTTGTCTCCGAGCTATTACAGAGCTGAGCTTCCTCAGCTTCCCTGTTTGGCCGGAAGCACAGAGCCCAAGTGCCCCGTAACGGCTCAGTGTATCTCGCCACGACGAGATCTCTGCCGCTCCACCTCCCGCATCCCGTGCTAGTGTACCTCGCCATTAATGACCGTATCTCACAATTAATGGGCGTATCCCGCCATTAACGCGAACGTGACGCGGGGGTGTAACGGACAACGAGAATCTCGCATCGGCTCGCTCCGTGCGACCGCTATATAAACCCTCTCTCCCAGACGACTCAGGTAATTCAAACTCATTCCAATACGCCGCTGCTCTGCCCTAATATTATTCGGCACTTACTTGATCGTCGGACGGTCTTGCTGTGGTTTCCCACCCCGAGACTTTTCTTGCAGGTAGCTTGGCGTGCACAACAACCAACAACCTATTGAGATCCACACACAACCGCCACAAACAAATCCCAATCGTTCTACGTCGCTGGCTGTAAGATCGACGGAGGACAGCATCTGAGGGAGATCTCGACCTCCATCATAACACTTTTCTTCTCTCCATCCTCAACATTTATAAATCTAAAAGAGCTCTTGTATTGGGCAAGCTTGAAAAATCTCGAAGAGGAAAAATGAAATTTTTGCGAAGAATGATGATTTTTTTGAATGAATTATATTTGGAGGATTTTACACCCATTTAAGTTTATAAATGTATTTTGGGAATGGATAATTGCAATATTGAATGAATGAAATGGAGGTTTTTAAACTCAATATTTAAATGAAACCGTATTTTAGAAATATGTCATCTATGAGAAGGCAAAGTGTTACTTTCAGAAAGCAAGGGATATGTTGCTCTTGAACTAAAGAGATATTTTTTGCAATTTAGCCAATTAGCCGGAACAATATGGAGAAAAAACATATGCATTCCGATCCTACTTGAATTCAGTAAACAAGTATTCAAATGCAAGCTCAAAAACTAAAGAACTCTCAAATCAAAATCCACTCTGTCTATCTCTCTCTAAGTTCTACTGCTCTCCCTCTTTGAGATGATGCCTGGTGGTGGATCGGGTTCCAGTAATGGGTACGCCTGCTACGAGCCGCAAAAGGAGACCCGAATCCGAAGGGGGCGAGGAGGTTCTCGAAGTTACGGCGGCGGAGGCCGTGGCGGCTCATTTAGGGTTTCATCTTCAGCTGCGCCATCATCGCCGCAGCTTGATAGGGTTTCGGCATCTCCTCAGTGGGCGGCGTTCGATTCGGCCTACTTTCAGTCTTACTCTCATGTTGGAATCCATGAGGAGATGATTAAGGTACTGAACAATTAGGAAATAGTCCATTGTTAATTAAGGTTTGGGGTTTTGTACGCTAAATGTTGTGATGATATATTATGATCTTTGGGGTATTGGGAGCTTGGTAGATTTGAGATAAATGCAGGGATTTTGGATATAGGGCAGAAAATCAATATCAATTTTCTTTTTCGTCCTCAAAATCATCTACTTTATTTATAAGAAACCAATCTATTTGTATCCTTACACATCGGATTTTTTCTTTCTTTGAGCTTACCTGAAAATTGGGTTTCTAATCTCAGCAAAGCAATTGGTTTTGGTGCATTCAAAAAACATTAAGAAAAAACTTGAAATCGGGGCGGGCAGCGCAGTCTTAATCCACTTCAACCATTCCTTCCCCAAAACCGTCTCTTAGAAAAAGCCTATAGGTTTTAATTTTTCATATAATGAATTTTTAGATAAGAAGTTACTTAATGCACCCACTTCAACTAACCCAAACACTATTGCAACACACCAGTCCTTCCCTCACATGTATCCTACATGTTAAAGTGTGTACCACTTCTAGTATTAATACAAGGAGACTACACTCACCATTGACCTTACTTCCTTAAAATATTTGGAACCCATATTCTTCTTCTTCACACTTCCTATTTACCCTGTTGAGATATGTTTGCGAATAATCCCACATTGGAAAAACTATGAGAGAGACGGGTATAAGACATAAGATTGACAATTCACCATAAAAGCTTGAGTCTTTTGGATGGAACCCATTTATGTTGAAAGCCCGTGTGCGTTCTCATATAAATAAATATATAACCATTCCCTCTCGTTCGTGTTTTAAAAAATTTAATACGGTATCAGAGCTAGGTCACTAATGGATTTCGTACATATGCCTCTATAGCACCTCTAAAAGAGTGCACCTGTGTTGTACGTTCCATGTGGAGTGTTGAGATATGTTTGGAAATAGCCCCACATTGAAAAAACTATAAGAGGTACATAGGTATAAGACATAAGATGGGACAATCCATCATAAGGCTTTAGTCTTTTGGATGAAACCCGTTTATATTGAAAGCCCATGTGTGCCATAAATAAATATATAACCGTCCCCTCGTTCGTGTATATTTAAAATTAACATACTCGATTATATCTTAGTTTACCCACTACCATGATTATGGGTTTAGTGAAATGCACCAATGGTTCCTAGCATAAGGTAATGTGCATCCACTGAGAATCCATTTGACCATCGCTTGATACTAAATGAAATTGAACCTGAGTTGCCAAATCCGATTTCAATTATTTTCCTTCAAAATATTAGGGCTGTTCGTTTTTTAATTTTTAGTGTTCGCTGCCGCTCTTGCAGAAAGGACTTTCAGAATCTGAATCAAGAATTCTTAGCTTTTAGTTAATCACTAAGGGGGTGTCAGTCCTAAGTAATTTCCAAATCAAATGACTAAAATTTATTGGAATTTTAAGTAGAATGTTAGTCCTATGTCATTTGAAACCACCATTTCATAACAGAGTGTTAGTCGTAGATAATTATCAAAATTCTAGAATTTGATTTTTAAAATTCTTTATCTCAAATTATAATAGAAATATGAATAAAACTTTGATTCTCAAATTCATTAGCATCCCTTAATTTCTAAAATTCTCAAGACCTTCAGCTCTACAAGGCCCACAGTCGACAATCGATAAACCGGCGATAGACCGTTGACGACCAACCGAAAACCGACGATCGACCGACGACGCCACCGTTCGCCGGCGATAAACCGCCGTTCGCCGGAGATAGACCGCTGGCATCACTGTTCGCTGGCGACCTTCCATTGAAGATAGTTCGCAATCGATAAACAGCCGATAGATTGCCGGCGGTCGATTAAAAACCAACGACCAACAGCCGGTGACCAGTGGCACAATTGATTGCCGGCGATCGGCCACCGGTGATGGTCTGCTATCGATAAACTGACGATAGATCGAAAACAGCCGACCGGTCACTGCGACCGCCGTCGTGGCCAGTGACCAGTGTTCTAAATGTCGGCCGACATCACCGAAATGTCGTCGACATGTCGGTTTTGGAAGGAAAACGACATGAAATTGCAAAATTATTTCGGTCACCGTTATTTGGTAAATGTCGGCCATCATTTCGTGATGTCGGCCGATATTTCAGTATGTCGCTATTATAGCCGACATTTATCGATTTGTGAAAAAATTTGGAATAATTTTCTATGGGTTTTTATGCTTTGGGCATTTTACGTACATCAAGTAAATAAGTAATTAACCGATTTCCTCTCTTATCCCATGAGTAGCGATTGAGTTTATCTCATTTTCTCATTTAATTGTAGCAGCAAGCCCTAGCCCTAACACCACCATCGCCATCACATCCGGCCTCCAACCCCCAGTCCCACCATAGCCATCACATCCGGCCTCCAGCGCCGCCATCGCCTCCAGCGCCGCCATCGCCTCCCGCCGCCATCGCTTTTGGGTAATTCTCTCCTTCCTTCTTCATCACCACCCTCTCTTTCTCTTTCCCAAAATCTCTTTCCTCTCTCTTTTTTATCATCATCAAGTTTCAGTCACAGACTAAAAGGAGTCGATTTATTTATTATTTTGTTAATTTACACCTCTTTCTCTCTCTGGTTTATGTTCTATTGCGATTACTTTTACTTTAAATGCTTATTATCAATATTTTTTTATGTTGGGTTATTAATGTTTAATATTTATTATCGAGTATTCTCAAGTAGGATTCGAATGTACAATCATTATCTTAATAGGTGACCTCTATCATGACCCAAAAGAGGAACGTGACCGGCACTTAAATCACGCAACGTCTTGAAGCGCAACGTAATACAAGTAAGCCAAAACCCAGAATCTAAATCATGAATAAAGGTAAAGAGGTGAAATCTTGTTTAAAATGTTAATTTTAAGAGTAGAAGAGTTATATCAAAATCCTTTTGAAAATCGAGTTATTGTTAAAATTTTCTGCAGCATCTCCTTTGTAAAATCTGATCCAAACCGATACATAAGCAAAAATATACATATAAACATCCCCACTTGGAAGCAATCTCAACGCCTTTTGGCGGAACACAGTCACATAGTAAAATATACGCCATATGCGAAAAAATAAGCAATAAAAGAAGGAAAATAATAACTACAACATAAAAACAAAAGTCGGCTCATACGAACACGACACTCAGAATCAAATATGATGCAACCTTTTAGTCTCGTATCTAAGTCAATATATACATTTGGTAGATAGAGTATACTAGATATAAGGTACAGGTATAACAGATAGAGTACAAAGAAATACTCGCAACCTACCTAACAAAAGATCACGTCTAAAAGGTAGTAGCAAAAGTAGTAGTATGCCCCACCGCGACTACACTGACGGATCGGTCTTGTAAGACACTGTGGCACAACGGGGGTGAGTTGCCAGCTCGTGAGTAGTAAATAACATCATAAGTGGCAATTGCATGCATGAACGTAACAATGACAATACTATGTATGATGTTATAATAATGCATACCAGTATGGGTGCAATATAAATAAATGAGCGAAGTATAATGTTAGGGGTGTACCGTTATATGAAACCGAACACGTCATAACAATTTTAATGAGGTAAAAACAGAGGTACCATCAATAAATGGTCATAAATCTTGTGTCAAGCATCGACACTCAAAATCCCAATATTTCAGGCGCCGTCGCTCTGATCGGCCTTAATCCATCTGATCATATAACTTCGGTCGGTATTCTCAGGATATCCGCCGAGTTTTCATACTATCACCGGTAGGTAGTGTTCCCCTGCCAGGTTCAACGCCTTTCTATACGATCTTCTTGTCCCCGGTACTGTATCGGGTTCACCATGCACCCGCAGACGGTGCCTTCTCACTCTTCGAATCGGGTATACTCATAACTCAGAACCGAGAAAACTCATGGTGGACACCAAATATCATATCAAGAGAAAACCACATTTTAAAATAAATCCAAGTTCTGAAAATGCGTTTTGCGGTTTCTCAAATCTCATGAAAACAGAAATCTCACGAAACAACATCATATGAGAATATGGTGATAATGACAATGTACATGATATTGGCATGATGCATGCTAGTATGGAATAAACGAAGATCCAACTACCAATAAAGACGCACTATAATGTAAGATATCGTGGCAAGTTCTATAGCGTACGCGGCATGTCAATTACTAATGGTGTGTACATATGAGTTAGTGCACGTACGGCATGAACCATTGGTAATGGCGCAAGTGTCCTAACGAGGATGTATTAATACGTAGCAAGTAATAGGACGCGTATTATAATACTTATGTAATATATGAATGTGTGTATATATATATATAAGATCTTATAACTTGAATCTAGATATCGGGCGCTTAACGCCATCCTGACGATTCCCCTGTAGATATTAACTCTACCCACCGGAACGGTCTCGAGCTACTCGAATCTGATCTCCTCCTTCCATTTTCTTGCCGTTTCCGAGGTCTCCGCAACCGATCTTAACATCGAATAAAAACCTTAGCACGTGAGGCTAGAATTCCAATACGACACATAATATACAATACACAAACGAACCAACTCTCACGAGTTAACACGTGTGAACTAAGTGTGCCATACGCGTGCAAAAAACACCTAAGACTACCCCGAAGGGCTGTTAACCAACTAAAACACTAAAATGAGAGATGGGACATCCGTATCGTACGTTAAAATATCGCCAGAAGTAAGGTAAAACGCTCCCAGATTTTGTATACACAAAATTGGAAAAAGTTGCATATACTAGATGTCTAATTAGAGTCTTAGAGAGCCCCCGACAAAAGCCTACACCAAAAAGCCCTCGACAAAAGCCTACACCAAAAAGCCCCCGATGAGCCGTAATTTGCGGTAGAAATGCATTTTTTGGCGGCCAGGGATTGGGGGATTGGGCTCGGGTTTCGAGAGTGCACTCAGGGTTCTATAACAAGCTCCCAGTAATCGCAATTCAATTCTGTGACCACTGGTTTGATAGCAGATTTGGATTAAAGCCCTAACCTTTAACTATATACTAGTTTTACTATTAATTAAAACATTAGGGTGGTTTAGTGAAGTCTTGATTGACTAAACAAGGATATTTAGCACTAAAATACTCTTATCTATCCTAGTTTAGGTCATAGTTGCCCTAAAAATTATTACAACCTCAATCTCACATCAAAACTTCTCTTTAAGTTTTAAAACTTTACAAAACTTAGACTTTAATTAAGATTAGGGGTTGTTAAGGTAAGAGGGTGATAAAATAAGGTCAAAGTTGGCTTATTACCTCAATATAGACTTGAGGGAGATCCTAAGCTTGCATGGCTTCAAGATGAAGAATTTGCCAACACAAGACCTTTGAAAGGATAGAAATTTGGATTTTATGATGGATTTTTGTGGTGATTTATGGAATGAGATTTATTTATAGGATTAGTTTTTGGAGAGGCAGAGAGCTTTCAAGAGAGGAGGTAAAGAAAGGAGAAGGAAACGAAGAAGAAAAAGAGAGGAGAAAGAGATGAAGAAGGGATGGCTCATGATAGCCATGCACAAATTTCCCCATCATTAAATGCACCATCACCTCTTGTTTCCCTAAGATTTTTTTCTTTTCATAAAACCATTTAATTAGTTAAATATTTAAGAAGTAAATTTGGGTTTAAGTTGTCATGGCCACAAAATTGTGTTTTAAACTAAAGTAACATATTGCTAATACTAGATTAATATATATGTGTGTGTGCGCGCGCGCGCGTGCACATAAATTTAAAATAAATAAATAAATATATGTGAAAATAATTATTAACTAAGTTTTATTGTAAAACTCATGTTATATCGTTTAATTAAATTATAATTAACTCTAATTAAATTTTAGGACGTTACAATCTTCCCCTTTAAAGAAATTCGGTTCCCGAATTTAAAATCTAACTATACGTACTTTCGAAGAGATGGGAAAATTTCTTCCGCATCTCGCTCTCGGCTTCCCATGTGATCTCTTCGCTGTTCGGGCCACGCCATATAACCTTCACAGACGGTAAAGCTTCCGACCGTAATTTCTTCACCTGCCGGTCCAGGATGACTATTGGCTGCTCGGTGAAGGAAAGATCGTGCTCCAGCTGGATTGTCTAATGCTGAATCGCGTGAGAAGGGTCATGAAGGTACTTACGAAGTATAGATATATGAAATACATGGTATACATCCGGGAAACTGGATGGAAGTGCTAAACGATATGCAATAGTACCGACTAGCTCAAGAATCTCGAAGGGCCCCACATATCTGGGACTAAACTTCCCCTTCCTTCTAAACCTCATGACACCTTTCATCAGAGAAACCCGTAAGAAAACATGATCACCTACAGCGAACTCAAGTCTGCGACGACGACGATCGGCATAAAACTTCTGCCTGCTCTTATCCTATCCCGGATCAACTGGATCTTTTCCGTAGTCTCCTAGACTAACTGCGGTCCTAAATTCCTAGTCTCGCTGAGCTCGGTCTAACAGACTTGCGATCGACACTTTCTCCCATACAAGGCCTTGAAATGCGCCATCTGAATCGTCTTCTGGAAACTGTTATTATAGGAGAACTCGATCAAGGACAAGTGACGATCCCAACTGCCACCCAAATCTAGTGTGCACGCTCGGAGCATATCTTCGAGAGTCTGAATTGTCCATTTTGACTGACCATCGGTCTGCGGATGGAAAGCGGTACTGAAACTCAAACGAGTACCTAAAGCCTTCTGAAGTTTCTGCCAGAGACGGTTGGTGACGATCCCAACTGCCACCCAAATCTAGTGTGTACGCTCGGAGCATATCTTCGAGAGTTTGAATTGTCCACTTTGACTGACCATCGGTCTGCGGGTGGAAATCGGTACTGAAACTCAAACGAGTACCTAATGCCTTCTGACGTTTCCGCCAGAGACGGCTGGTAGACTTAGTGCCTCTGTCGGAAACAATGCATGTCGGAATGCCGTGCAGCCGTACAATCTCATTAATGTAGAGCTGTTCATACTGAGCAAACCCGAAAATAGTCTTCACTGGGAGGAAGTGAGCCGTTTTCGTCAACCGATCTACGATTACCCAAATGAAATCATACCCTCGACTGAACCTAGATAGACCCACAACGAAGTCCATGGAGATCTGTTCCCATTTCCACTCCGGAATGTGCAAAGGCTGTAACTCTCCCGCCGGCCTCTGGTGCCCAGTCTTGACTTGCTGGCAAGTCGGGCATCTCAAAACAAAATTAGAAATCTCTCTTCATCCCTTTCCACCAGTAGACATCTCTCAAATCACGATACATCTTAGTGGAACTCGAATGAATGCTGTATACTGACTAATATGCCTCCTCTAAGATATCACGTCTCAGCCCCTCAGAATCGGGTACACAGATGAGTCCCAAACCGTAGCACTCCCTCACCATCGAACGCAAACTCCGAATCTCTCCCTTGCCGAACCTTCTCTATAATCTCAGACAAACGGGCATCGTCGGACTGAGCCTTCCTGATGCGATCAAGTAAAAGTGGACGGGCGCGGACATGAGCAAGCTGTCCTCCTGTGGAAGTGAACTCAAAATGTACTCCACTGTCGCATAAAACCTGCTAATCTGTAGAAGACTATCTTTGAACTACGCTAAAATCAGATAAACTACCTCTGGGCCTTCGACTCAAAGCATCGACTACAACATTTGCCTTATCCGGATGATAAAGGATTTCACAATCATAGTTCTTTACGAGCTCCATCCAACGGCGCTGCCTCAAATTCAGATCCCGCTGCTGGAAGATGTACTTTAGGCTTTTGTGGTCCGTAAAGATCTGACATGACTCGCGTACAAGTAATGTCTCCAAATCTTGAGCGCAAAGACCACTGCATCCATCTCTAAATCGTGAGTGGGGTAGTTCTGCTCGTGCTTCTTCAATTGCCGAGAAGCATAAGCGATGACTCTGCCGTGCTGTATCAACACGCAACCTAGACCCACTCGAGAGGCATCACAATAAACAACATAACCGCCTAAACCTGAAGGTATAGATAAAACCGGTGCAGTCGTCAAACGAGTCTTCAACTGTTGAAAACTCTGCTCATATGTCTCGGTACAAAGAAATGGAACTCCCTTCCGGGTCAGCCCGGTCATCGGTGCAGCGATACGAGAGAAATCTTGTATGAAACGACGGTAATAACCGGCTAAGCCCAAGAAGCAGCGAACCTCTGTCACTGAAACAGGTCTGGGCCAATGCTGTACTGCCTCGATCTTTTTCGGATCCACTCGTATACCATCTCTCGTAACCACATGACCCAAGAAGTCTACATTATCAAGACAGAAAGTGCACTTCGAGAATTTGGCAAACAACTGGTACTCTCTCAATATTTGCAATGTAGTCCTCAAGTGTTGCTCATGCTCCTCTCGACTTCTGGAGTAGACTAGAATGCCGTTTATGAATACGATGATAAACTGGTTGAGGAACGGCCTGAAGATTCGGTTTATCAAATCCATGAACGCTGCTGGGGTATTGATGAGCCTGAACGATATCACCAAGAACTCGTAATGCCCGTAGCGCGTCCGAAAAGCAATCTTCGGAATGTCATCATTCTGGATCCGCAACTGATGATAATCCGACCGCAAATCAATTTTTGAAAAATATCCTGCTCCTTGGAGCTGATCGAACAAATTGTCAATGCGAGGTAAATGATGCCTATTCCGTACCGTAATTCGGTTCAGCTGACGATAGTCGATACGCAATCTCATACTGCCGTCCTTCTGAACGAACAGGACATAAGCTCCCCAAGACGACACACTCGGTCGTACAAGACCCTTATCAGTCAAATCTTGCAATTGACTCTTTAGCTCTTTAAGCTCCGTCGGGGTTATCTGATAAGGCGGTATAGAAATAGGCCCGTGCCGGAGATCAAGTCGATGCAGAACTCAATATCACGCTCTGATTGCAACACAGATAACTCATCAGAAAATACATCTGTGAACTCTCTCACAATCGGAACCTGGTCCAACGGGACCTCTGTGGCTCCAGTATCACGAATATAAGCTAAGAATTCCCGACATCCTTTCCTCAAGAACCGACTAGCGCAAAGGGCAGAAATTAGACTGTGAGGGGCGACATTGCGGTCCCCCTGCACAACAAAAACTGGCTCTCCCAGAAAACAAAATCTGACCGTCTTTTCACGGCAGTCTACGGACGCATAATAAGTGGTTAACTAATCCATGCCGAGTAGAATGTCGAAGTCTAATATATCGAGAAGGATCAAATCAATGGATGAATCCTTATCCGCGATCCGAACGGAACATGACCGGAACATGTGTCGAGCGACAAAGGACTCTCCTACGGGAGTAAGCACAATAGGTGGCTGATCTAATAAAGACGAATCTCGGCCCAATCTCGGTACGAAGTTTGTGGATACATAAGAGTGCGTGGAATTAGGATTGAACAATATACGCGCGTCGAAAGAACACACAGAAAGAGTACCTGTCACAACAACATTTGATGCTCGTGCATCCCGAGGAGTTAAAGCAAAAACTCTGGCCTGTCCCCTACCAGCACCCTGATGCCCTCTGCTTTTGCCGCCTTGTCCCCTCTGAATAGGACCTCCATGACCACGGCCCCTCTGAGCATCTGGCTGCCGCGGAGTAGCGACGGGCGGAGGAGGCAATACTCACGGAGGAGGTGAAGGGGGTAAGGTGACCTGTGGAACTGCTGCCCTGCCCTGACGTCTAACGGTACAATGCCTGACGAGATGGTACAGACTCCCACATCGATAATATCCTGGCGACGACCGCTGACCCTGTAGGTAAGAGCTAAATAACTGGTCCCGTATCAAGCCTCTGTCACCAACACGACCTAGAAAGAAACTGCCGTGGCCTCTGCCTATACCAAACTGCCCGGAAACTGATACATCAGTACGAACCCGCTTCGGTCCCGGAACAGTCGTAGTCTCGGTAATACGCTCCTCCACTAGCATGGCTGCATCCATCGCCGCTGCATAAGCATCAAAGTGCTGGGCGCCAATAGAGAGTAACAACTGTGTGTCAAGACCTCGCACAAATCTCTTGATGTGCTTCTCCTCGGTGTCCACCAAATAATGAGCATATCTGGATAGCTCGATGAACTGGATATCATACTCGGCCACGGTCATACCAGGAGTCTTGCGCAAAGACTCAAAACTGCGAGCTCGAGCATCCCTGACGTTCTGCGGAAGGAAACGAGCAAGAAAAACCGTCGTAAACTCATCCCATGTCATAGGAGGAAGATCTGCGGCTCGGCCTCTCTCGACAGACCCACACCAAGTCTGGGCAAGGCCCTCCAGACGGAAACTAGTAAGCTCTACCGATCTCGTATCAGAACACCTTAAGGAACAACAAATCCCGGCCATCATATCGAGTAATGACTGTGGATCCTCTGCCGCGTCTGTGCCAGTAAAAACCGGAGGTTTCAGCCTCATGAGCTCTGGTAGTGATACATCGATAGTTCCGGTAGCGGCAGGTACAGCTGTCTGAGCAGTAGATAATACCACGGCCCCCGTAGTAGGCGGAGCAACATCTGACCTTTATGCTCGACTGGTCTCAACCAAAGATCCAACCATCTGGTGCAAATCCTGGATACTCGTCTCCAGCCTAGCAATCCGGTCTGGAGAAGGAGGATCAATTTGCTCCTGAGGGGTAGGCATACCACCCTGGTCGGTTCTCATCTCGGACGAGCCTGTCCTGATCTCGTTTCTGGCGTCAGCCTTCTGGGCTCTCGTAGTCTTTGGTGGCATGGTGGCTGGAATCAGAAACATGATTTGGTAAGAACATATCAACCAGAACAAAAAGATGTGTGGAATTAAGGAAGGAATCACAGGACATATATCCTAAGGTCATTTAGGCGGAGTATCGTATCGTATCGTGAATATGCCGTGGAACATACACACGCTACGTTACTCTGCTCAAGTTACCTACTCCATCATACCAAGGGTCATCCTACACTCCGCAAGGTAAAACCCAACGTTCTGATACCAATTTTGTCACGACCCAAAAAAGGAACGCGACCAGCACTTAAGTCACGCAACGTCTAGAGGCGTAACGTAATTCAAGTAAGCCGAAACCCAGAATCTAAACCGTGAATAAAGGTAAAGAGGTGAAATCTTGTTTAAAGTGTTAATTTTAAGAGCAGAAGAGTTATATCAAAACCTTTTTGAAAATCGAGTTATTGTTAAAATTTTCGGCAGCATCTCCTTTGTAAAATATGATCCAAACCGATATATAAGCAAAAATATACATATAAACATCCCTACTTGGGAGCAATTTCAACGTCTTTTGGCGGAACACAATCACATAGTAAAATATACGCCATAAGCGAAGAAATAAGCAAATAAAAGGAATGAAAACAATAACCACAACATAAAAACAAAAGTCGGCTCACACGAGCACGACACCCAGAGTCAAATATAATACAATCTCTCAGTCTCGTCTCTAAGTCAATATATACATTTGGTAGATGGAGTATACTAGATACAAAGTACATATATAACAGATAGAGTACAAAGGAATACTCGCAACCCACCTAACAAAAGATCACGTCTAAAAAGTAGTAGCAAAAGTAATAGTTTGTCCCGCCGTGACTACATCGACGGATCGGCCCTGCAAGACACTGTGGCACAACGGGGTTGAGTTGCCAGCTCGTGAGTAGTAAATAACATCATAAGTGGCAATCACATGCATGAACGTAATAGCGACAATACTATGTATGAGGTTATAATAAAATAACAATATGGATGCAATATAAATAAATGAGCGGAGTATAATGTCAGGGGTGTACCGCTATATGAAACTGAACATGTCATAACAATTTTAATGAGGTAAAAACAGATGTACCATCAATAAATGGTCATAAATCTTGTGTCAAGTATCGACACACAAAATCCTAATATCTCAGGCGCCGTCACTCTGATCGGCCCTCAATCCATTTGATCATATAACTCCGGTCGGTATCTCCGGATATCCGTCGAGTTTCCATATTATCACCGGTAGGTAGTGTTCTCTTGCCAGGCTCAACGTCTTTCTATACGATCTTCTTGCCCCGGGTACTGTACCGGGTCCATCATGCATCCGCAGACGGTGCCTCATTCCTCGAATCGGGTATACTCATAACTCATAAATGAGAAAACTCATGGTGGACACCAAATATCAGATCAAAAGAAAACCATATTTTAAAATAAATCCAAGTTTTCAAAATGCGTTTTGCGGTTTCTCAAACTCATGAAAACAGAAATCTCACGAAACAACATCATATGAGAATATGGTGATAATGGCAATGTACATGATATTGGCATGATGCATGCTAGTATGAAATAAACGAAGATCCAACTACCAATAAAGATGCAGTACAATGTAAGATATCGTGGCAAGTTCTATAGTGTACGTGGCATGTCAATTACTAATGGTGTGTGTACATATGAGTTAGTGCACGTGTGACATGAACCATTAGTAATGGTGCAAGTGTCCTAACGAGAATGTATCAATGTGTAGAAAGTAATAGGATGCGTATTATAATGCTTATGCAATATATGAATGTGTGTATATATATATATATAAGATCATATAACTTGAATCTAGATATCGGGCGCTTAACGCCACCCAGACGATTCCCCGTAGATGTTAAATCTACTCACCGTAACGACCTCGAGCAACTCAAATTCGATCACCTCCTTTCCTTGCCGCATCCGAGGTCTCCGCAACCGATCCTAGCATCGAATAAAATTCTTAGCACGTGAGGCTAGAATCCCGATACGACACATAATATACAATACACAAACGAACCAACTCTCACGAGTTAACACGCGTGAACTTAGTGTGCTATATGCGTGCAACAAACACCCAAGACTACCCCGAAGGGCTGTTAACCAACAAAAATACTAAAACGAGAGTCGGGACATCCGTATCGTACGTTAAAATATCGCTAAGAGTAAAGTAAAACACTCCCAGATTTTGTATACGCAAAATTGGAAAAAAGTTGCATATACCAGAGGTCTAATTAGAGTCTTAGAGTGCCCCCGACAAAAGCCTACACCAAAAAGCCCCAGACGAGCCGCAATTTGCGGTAGAAATGCATTTTTTGGCGGCCAGGGATTGGGGGACTGGGCTCGGGTTTCGAGGGTGCACTCAGGGTCCTTTAACAAGCTATATAGCTCGCAGTAATCACAATTCAATTCTGTGATCACTGGTTTGATAGCAGATCTGGATTAAAGCCCTAACCTTTAACTATATACTAGTTTTACAACTAATTAAAACATTAGGGTGGTTTAGTGAAGTCTTGATTGGCTAAACAAGGATATTTAGCACTAAAATACTTTTATCTATCCTAGTTTAGGTCACAGTTACCCTAAAAATGATCACAAGCTCAATCTTACATCAAAACTTCTCTTTAAGTTTTAAAACTTCACAAAACTTAGACTTTAATTAAGATTAGGGGTTGTCAAGGCAAGAGTGTGATAAAATAAGGTCAAAGTTGGCTCATTATCTCAATATAGGCTTGAGGGAGACCCTAAGCTTGCAAGGGTTCAAGATGAAGAATTTGCTCACACAGGACCTTTGAAAGGATAGAAATTTGGATTTTGTGATGGATTTTTATGGTGATTTGTGAAATGAGATTTATTTGTAGGATTAGTTTTTGGAGAGGTAGAGAGGTTTCAAGAGAGGAGTTAAAGAAAGGAGAAGGAAATGAAGAAGAAAAAGAGATGAGAAAGAAATGAAGAAGGGATGGCTTATGATGGCCATGCACAAATTTCCCCCCATCATTAAATGCACCATCACCTTTTGTCTCCCCAAGATTCTTTTCTTTTTTCTTTTCATAAAACTATTTAATTAATTAAATATTTAAGAAGTAAATTTGGGTTTAAATTGTCATGGCCACAAAATTGTGTTTTAACCTAAACTAACATATTGCCAATACTATATATATATGTGTGTACGCGCGCGCGCGCGCGCGCGAGAATTTAAAAAAAATGTGAAAATAATTATTAACTAAGTTTTATTGAAAACCCCATATTATATCGCTTAATTAAATTATAATTAACTCTAATCAAATTTTAGGACTTTACAACCGCTCTACCTCTGAGTTATTGAGAAAAATATAATTTTAATAAGTTATATAAATGGCGTTTACATTACAAAAATGTAGAACCCGGTATTTGATAAACCTACATGACATTTCAAGACATCCGATATCTAACATCAAAATCTTCAGACCGACACGACACCGACATCCGACATTTAGAATATTGCCAGTGACCGACCAAAAACAGGCGACTAGTCGCCACGACCACCGTCAACTTTCGAGTAACCATCACCGATCACAGGCGACAATGAACCTCCAATGACAAACCGACGACTGTCACGACCGACGACCAAACGCCGCCAATTGATGACCGGCGATCGAAAATGCACCTTGACCAATCAACTTTTGACCGATTGCCACCGTCAATTGGCCTCGATGATGACTCTTTTATTGTCATCACTTGTCTTCATATTATCATCAAGTCTTTATTCACTAATTATAATATTATTTATTACGAATTCCATATGGATTTGAGAATCAAATGATTAGCAATTTGAAATGAGAGTAAATTAATTCGAATGACTCGTCATTTGATTTTGAAATTGAGTGTTCTTAAATGATTTGGGACTAACACCCCTTAACCGAAAAAATTCAGGTATGAACAACATCAATATATGACCGGAAAGAGTTATCTCCTTTTAATTGGAAGAGGTATTTATAAATAAAAAAACAGTTTTTCAACCGCTCTACCTCTGAGTTATTGAGAAAAATATAATTTTAATAAGTTATATAAATGGCGTTTACATTACAAAAATGTAGAACCCGGTATTTGATAAACCTACATGACATTTCAAGACATCCGATATCTAACATCAAAATCTTCAGACCGACACGACACCGACATCCGACATTTAGAATATTGCCAGTGACCGACCAAAAACAGGCGACTAGTCGCCACGACCACCGTCAACTTTCGAGTAACCATCACCGATCACAGGCGACAATGAACCTCCAATGACAAACCGACGACTGTCACGACCGACGACCAAACGCCGCCAATTGATGACCGGCGATCGAAAATGCACCTTGACCAATCAACTTTTGACCGATTGCCACCGTCAATTGGCCTCGATGATGACTCTTTTATTGTCATCACTTGTCTTCATATTATCATCAAGTCTTTATTCACTAATTATAATATTATTTATTACGAATTCCATATGGATTTGAGAATCAAATGATTAGCAATTTGAAATGAGAGTAAATTAATTCGAATGACTCGTCATTTGATTTTGAAATTGAGTGTTCTTAAATGATTTGGGACTAACACCCCTTAACCGAAAAAATTCAGGTATGAACAACATCAATATATGACCGGAAAGAGTTATCTCCTTTTAATTGGAAGAGGTATTTATAAATAAAAAAACAGTTTTTCCCCCGTCATTTTCCTCAAAGGAACTACTTGATCAAACTTTATTCAAAGTCACTTTGAAAATTGAGTACTTATGTGAAAGTTACCAAATATTTTGGAGACTTATGCTAATGTAACGGGCTTTAGAGGGTGACTAATGAGTAATGACTAGAAAGATGCATCGGGTTCAATGTTTGAAAAAACGTTAGCATGTGGCTAAGCGTTACACTCTACAATGCGAAAAGCGTAAGCTACTCTAATTTTCCAATTCTTATGTAGAAGAATAGTTTAAATATTAACTCCCATACAACAACTTTCATAGTTTATACTTCATTGTCAAGCACGACAACGTTATTCAACTTAAGTATCCAATGCACATTGAATTATGATCTCCCAAACATAAGTCATATATACCATAATATAACAAATTATTTAAAAGTTATAAAATTAAATTACCTTAAAAAAGATAAATAACCGAGTGCTAAAAGTGCAGGGAAAATTGTTTGAAACAAGTTAAAAAGGATTGCTAAAAGGAATTGGTGGAAAGAATTGCTTTAAAAAAATTGCAAGGGAAAGGAAAACGTAAAAACAACAGTGCAATATTAACTTTAAGTAAATAGATTCAAAGAAATACCTTGCTAACTTGATGCTTATTTGAGATCTAAAATCTGCTCTTTTTAATCACCAAGAATATAAAAGAAACCTCATAGAAAGGGCGAGAGAGGGGGGAGAGAGGGGATGCTGCAACAACTTTGGGTGTGCCCTAGTTTACTAGGGAAAAGCAAGTTGGGAAAGGCAACAAATATTTGAAGATTTCTTCAATTAATGAGTGGTAGGCCCCACTAAAGATAATTTTACCAAGCTGCCTAGTTAACTGCATTAAAATAGTCAATGTGGCTTTAACTTTTTGGTGCCAGGTTCATGCAAGAGAAGCGTAGGCATATCACGTGATGCGCGCTTCATGTTAAAGAACATGTTTTCCCAAGCAAATTGCACTGCTTCTTCGTTCTTGCATTTTTTCTTCGCATCACGTGGCGATTTCAGCCAAAATATGGACGCTTTGTAGCGAGGCACGTTTTGTTGCGCGTTTTTTCGAACACTTATCGGGTTAATCAACACTTGTTTGGCGTCTACAACATAGGCAATGGAGGTTAATCTTCGAAAGGATATGCGCATTTTGCTAACTCAACATGCCATCATGGTTGTCTATGATTGTCTTAGTAATAGTTACTTACAAAATATAATCTAATCTAAAGAGTTAACTGCCAAGCACACACTCCTCTCTGTTCCCACATCCCCCTACCTTTTCCAAACTGAAATAAATTGTAAAATTAAATGATTTATTCCCCAAATAGCACATTGCATAGGTAAGTCATGGATTCTGTGCCTTTATAAGAATTATGAACTTGGCCAAGATGGGTTATTAGTTTGATTTTTCATACTCATGCTTAATCATTACTTCATATAAGCTCGATTAGAAGTCACAAACTTAATACTATCAAATTTTCGTCTTAAAATGTGGTTATAGGTAATTTATATATTATAAATGATTATTTGACATTTAATAAAAGCACAGCCTATTTAAGTCTATTTAAGAATATGCTGTTTCTTTTTTTGTTCTCTTTCTTAAATCACATGAGTCATGACAATCGAGTAATATACTCCGGTCACCATGCAGCTAAAACTTTTGGTGCGGTTGAATAAGCATCTTATGAATAAATATGACGGTGACAGAGCGACAGGGTCATAAATTTAAGATTTATTATGTAAGGACAAGATGAATCCATTGTGCACCGATCATATGTATTCATTGAAAAACTTATGTTAGAAATTATTAATCTTGAGAGTTCTCCCAAATAAATGAGATGATTGTTTTCTTTTACAATGAAGTTTTCTATTAAATTTTCCTTCCTGATATTCTTCCTCCTATCACTAAGCTTATCTTTTGGATCTTATTACTCTCCGTCTTGATTTGGTTATACATGACCTTTTGATCTCCTTGAACATCTCTTTTATCTATCTAGTACAACCTACTTTAATTCTTTGTTTGACATCTCTCTTGATTTACATATGTTTGGTGTGGTTTTAGTTTGTATTTTGATTTAACTTGGTCTGAAAATAATCGTGTTTGCTTTCTCAATTTATTATCTTGAACATTACAAAGAAGTCTTTCTCTCTCTCTCTCTCTCACACACACACACACTCTCTCTCAGACACATACAATGACAGAGACTAGGAGTGCATGTTGGCCGGGCTAGGTCATGTTGAATTCCTCTGTAGATAGTCGCCACCCTTGAGGCCGACGCTCCCTTCACCACCCTAAGAAACATCGCCGACGCCTCTTTTGTAGCCGTCGTGAGCCGCTGCCATCATTTTCTCGCAAGCCCAAATTCCATGCCACTCTTCTCTCGATCCTTCTTTGAAGTAGGGATTTTGGGTTTGGTTTAATCCTTACCCAGCCAGGCTTTGTGAACCCGACTGCGAAATGAATTTTGGAGTTATTGGGCGTATTTTGGGCTTATCTTCAATCAGTTTCAGTAGGACCTAACCTCTAGCGCCGGCCCAATCGCATAGAAGCCTGGCTACTCTAATTTGGAGAGAGCTCGATTTACTGAATTTGGCTTTTCTTTGGTTTGGATCCGTTTGAACTTTGGAGGTAATTGATTTGTGCTGCATAATCTTTCAATTTGAATATTTTATCGAGGTTTAGATAGTTCTAATCATAATTGATTCCATTTCAAATCCATGCAATAACTTGAATTACGAGAACGGGCAGTTTAATTTACACTTTTGAAGTTGTATTATTACTAACACAGAAATTTCTTGATTTGAACCTCGACTTAACTGTGATTTAAGCACAAGAATTTATATTCATTTGCCGTCACGGTTATTTTTGCCGGTTCTCAACTTGCATATTCATCGATATTTGTTTGCATACACTAGACATAAAGTTCCTATGTTGCGTCAGTTTTGGTACTAGAGCCTAGGTTCGACGAATGTTGCTGTGTATTGGTAATAATGACGGGATGAAAATGCCGAACAGTAACAGAACTAAAGATGCACCCACACACTCTTCCACTCAAATCCATGAGCCCTCATCGGATCCTAACACTACAAGATTTGATTTTATCGAAACTAAATTACAAGGCCTAAATGCTAGGATCACTGCAATTGAATATGAAAGACGACCTCAACCTAAAGACAATCATGAGGAAGAGTTTGATTTTGACGACACACTTGAGAGAGTCACATTCAAAGAGATGCGGATGACAGGGGTAGAGTCAACAAGGATGCCTATAAAGCTCCTCCGTAGATGAATAGATTTGACGACCCCGAGCTGACCTTAGCAGAAACTTTCTTAGACGTAACGACATTTGAGTGAGAAGATGATACGTGCAGAAACGATCATGATGACACTGTTTAAAAGGAATGCTCGGCGTAAAGGTCCTTATCGTATTATGAGGAGAATTAGGTTAAATGCTTATGATTTGACCTTCGGATAGACATGGGCATCAGTCCCTTATACAGCGTTGAAGATTCACTCCGTTTCATGCACCAGTAGAGTTTCTTGTGACCATTTTGGAGTTAGCATAACCCACACCTTCGAGTGCACCACCTGAGGGAGCTATACCATCAGTTCCATCAACTCCTGCATATCATTCATTGAGCCATCCTACAGATCAAATTCAGGAGATCGTTGATGACGCGATAATATATACTGCAGATGACGGTATTCAGCGATACCTGGTACAATTGATAGCCGTTTATGAGCTGAAGAGATTGAGCAGCTTAGCTAGGTGGCATTGAAGCATTATCGTTGGCTACATTATTCGGAGGTAAATTTTTCTAAGCAATGGAGAGTGATGTGCATTGGGTCGCACCTATCATGGAGGGAAAACCTAGACTCGTATTTCTGGTCTAGTCAGGATGCTAGTGTTGCTACACTATGCAAGTGTCTGTTTAGCTTCTTATTTTGCAGTTTTTAGCAGTTTTTTTCCTCGTGAGTTAATGTTCAGTTATGTTGTTTAAAGGTCTAAGACTTTGATGTGTGTATGAAACTCATTACCCCAACCCACTCCTCACTAACATATGTTCTCAACTATTTAGGCCATGCTTGCACTTTCTTTTATGCGTCTTTTATTTTACGAGACTGTCTCTCCGCTACTTTTATTTATTTTCTATATAATGTAGTTGTAATGAATGTAAGAATGAGTGAGGACCCCAAAAATGCTATTTTAGCAATTGTTCTAAAGGAGATTCGCCATCTCAAATCGGCTTTATCAATAGTGAACGTATTGTCTGGTATAAGTGCCTCTCGATCTTCCGCGATGGTCGACATCAATCCGTCCAACCCGAGCGTTTGAGACATTGATGAGATGTATCAACAACGCCAGAGCCTCTTGATCCTTCGTGACGGCCGACATCAATTCGCCTAACCCAAGTGATCAAGACATTATTGAGATTGTACATCAACAGCTCGAGTGCCTTTCAATCCTATGCAATGGCTGACCACAATCCGCCTAACCCGAGGCTACGAGATAATGCGCATTCCCTTGAGTTTTACATTTCAAAGCTTCTTCGACCCTCTGTGATGGCCGGCAACAATCCGCTTAACCTGAGGCTCAAGATGTTGCTGAAATGTATCAACCTCGAGGACAAGAATGTTTAAAGTGGGATGGTTTGATGTGTGCATGAAACTCATTACTTCAACCCACTCCCACTAATACATGTTCTCAACTATTTAGGCCATATTTGCACTTTCTTTTATGCTTCCTTTATTTTACGAGACCATCTCTCTATTACTACTATTTATTTTCTATATAATATAGTTGTAATAAATGTAAGAAAGAGTGAAAACCCCAAAAATGCTATTTTAGCAATTTTTCTAAAGAAGATTAGTCATCTCGAATCGGCTAGAGGAGACTCGCCATCTCGAATCAGCTTTATCAATAGTGAACGTATTGGACTTGTGGCAATTACTTGGTGTTACTTTGTACTTATAGAATGTAAGAATTCAAGAAAGATAATGGTTGGATTTGTAGAGAAGAAAACTCAGACATGATGAATGAAAATTACCTATTATCTATTTGTTTACTTTGTGTCTAAGTGAGATTAATTCGGCTGTGGTTGATTCATCACTATTGCAGTAGCGCTTAGTTGTTGCGGTAACTTGAAACCCTGACGACCTCCTATCTTCCCCCAATACACATCCACACTATAATATGCAACATTTCATAATTTTATTGTTTATTTTAGAATTTAAATAATGATATAATGAGTTTTATTGAAATGATAACAATTATTGAGTTTGGTTTTCATAAATTGGTAGATATAAATGTCTATACAATTTGTAATAACAAAACCAATATTTTCTTTTCTAATTAATAGTTAGTTTGGCGTTGCAAGCCTAGGGTTATTTTAATGTTTTGGTTATTTTCTCTAAATGAAAAATTGGGATTAATATTTTTGGCATGGTTGATAAATTGTTGGAGAGGCATGGGCTCATCATGCCTACTTACACCATTCCTATTCTCCTTCTCTCTTCTTCCTTCCCTTTTCTCATAATTTTCTCCCTCAATTACCCATATCATACAAACCATGGTTCTTTCCCACACTCTCTCAAATCCCAACCCCAAAAACATAGCTCTTCTCCATCCAAGCCATCTTCTCTCTCAAGTTTCACGAACTTGAAGCCACTTCAAGTAGAGCTGTCGCAATTCTTTCAAGTAGAAGCCTTCATCAATTCTTCAAGTGGTATTCTACAAGTCTTGGATCTTTTTAAGCTCCATTTCAAGATGACAATCCCCCATTTCAAGTATAGCTCTTAAAAGTTTTGTATGAAAAACTATACCTTTCCATAAAACTCACATTTTTACTTCACGAATCTTGCACAAATAGGGTTTTGAATGGTTAGTTATAGTTGTGTGTTAGTGAAGTTTTCTTGCTGATTACAACTTATTTTGGATTGTTGAGGGTAGTTTAAAGCAAAAGTTTTGATTTTAAAGTTTTGCAAAATTTCAGAATTCAAGCTCAGCCGTTTTTCTGAGTCAAACGTATGAGCCATGAGCTTCAGACGTCTGCGACTCCTCTGTTATGTTTCATAATTGTTTTACAGACGTCTGAGTCTTGAACTTCAGACGTCTGTTTTTCTCTTGATTGTTTCATATTGTTCGCCAGACGTCTGAGCTCAAAGCTTCAGTATGCATCTTCTATGGATTTCCTCATTTTTTTGGGATAGACTTCTGTATATTGTTCTTCAGACGTCTCCCTCTTCTCTGTCTCGATGAGACGTCTTCTTCAGACGTCTAAACTTAAAGTTTCAGACGTCCGATGCTCTTTGCTGGCCTGATTAACTTGAGTTTTGCGCCATGTTTAGTTTGCTTGGGTTTATATCGATATTAATGGAATTTCCTTGCATGTTTATGATTATTATTGGTTATAGGGTTGATTGCGGAGACTCCCGAGTCGACGAGGAAGGGCAAGGCGGTTGTAGGTTTCGATTATCTCGAGCCGCGTTACAATGAGTAGATTTGTATTTACGAGTGGGAAATCGGGTGGAAGGCGTATAGCATCCTCGTGAAACATATTTAAATTGATACTTATGCAATTGATATGCTTACGATTCATGCCATGTTTATTGAAACTTGTCCGTTAATTAGTAAATTTCATGAGTTTCGCTTTAGTACGCTTATCGTGATATACTCAGTTTACCAATACTATGTTTCTTTTCTTTTACTATATTTTCGCGAACACAATTGCTAGGACACTTACACAATTACTAATGATT
This sequence comes from Agapanthus africanus, assembly GCA_030015575.1. NCBI lineage: Eukaryota > Viridiplantae > Streptophyta > Magnoliopsida > Asparagales > Amaryllidaceae > Agapanthus > Agapanthus africanus. Next base: position 675,792,113 of record CM057338.1, on the reverse strand, counting down.
ACCATGTTGTACCAACACAAACTCACATGCTACATGTACACATCATTAGTAACTGTCATGACACGTATACACTAGAACACTTCTACGTTTACTAGTATTTGCCATGTGGCACAATCACAAATTCACATGCTAATACGTACACATTACTAGTAATTACCATGCCACGTATAGAACTTACCATGCTTTACATGTTATAGTATGATCAATGTTACGTTTGTGTACACGATTAGATGTCCATATTAATTGTTGAGCGAGTATGCGACTAGAGCTTCGTACCAGTCGCCGTGCGTGTACGCGACTAGATGCCCGTACCGATCGTTGGGCGAGTGCGTCGACGAGATGTCCGCACCGGTCGCTGTGTGTCTACGTGACTAGATGTCCATACTATTTGAACTGTGTATTACGTACGTAGACTAGATGTTCGTACTAATTGCTATGTGTGTACGTAGACTAACGGTCCTACTACTTGAACTGTGTGTTTGCATACGTAGACTAGATGTCCGTACCGATTATTATTGAGCGTATTATATTGTTATCGCAGCCTTTGGAATTATTGAAAAGGAATTTATGATTTGATTCAATGGGATATTTGGTTGTCATCGTACGAGGTGAGATTCCGTACTGGATGAAGTGGTGATGGTTAGCCGAATACGGACTTTTATTATTGACTCACCGAGTCTCATTATTTATCCCGATCGGGAGATTATGAAAATACAAAGGTTTTACTCATTTATAAAAATAACGATTCGTTTCATGTTTTAAAAATGCAAAGGATGTGCTGTTTGGATTTCAAAAGGATATCTATTTTTAAAACATCGCGGCCTTCTTATTTCCAAACAACGTTTCGTTGTGCAATACATATATCCAGTGTGCAATATACTAGAAGCAATTTGCGGAGCTCTTATCTTTAGTTTGTTATTTAAGTACTTGTGCTATGTGACTGGTTATGCAAGGCTTCTACTGTTCTTATCTGTGACTAGACATTTTAAGTTTATTGTGTTGTTCTATGTTTCTTGCATGAACTATGTACACCCTTTAACCAGATCTTTTGGATATAGACTTACCCTTGGGGGTTAGGCCGCTAGATACTTAATCAGCAAATCCATAGCATATTACCAAATATTGTGTGTCATGTCAGTTTCCCTAATTCTTGTTTATAATTCACAGGACCATGTGCGAACTGACACTTACAAGAGTGCTATTATGAGGCATCAAAATTTAATTGCAGGCAAAGTAAGTTTTTTTGTTTGTTTTTTATTGAGTCTAATTGAAGTTTATGTGCAAATCCGAAGTGCTCTCATCTATTCACACACACACACGCACAACATATATATGTATATACTCATATACATATATATGTATATACTCATATACATATATATGTATATACGCGTATATACATATATATAACAATATATGTATGTACGTATATACATATATATGTATATACGCGTATATACATATATATGTTATATATATATTTATGTGTGTGTGTGTGATATCACACACACACACACACACACACACACACACACACACACATATATATATATATACATATACATATATATGTTGTGTGCGCGCGCGCCGTGTGTGTGTAATATAATAATAAGATTTGCATTCTTCTCACCCTATCACTATTTAATCAAAGGTTGTAATAGATGTTGGCTGTGGAACTGGCATTCTCTCTATATTCTGTGCTCAGGCTGGTGCAAGGCGGGTAAGCTTCATCTTGTTGAGTATTCTCCTCATTCTATGCTTGTTGCAATACAATTTAGCAAACATTATCTGTTCCTGCTTGATCTTTACTGTGAATCTTCTTGTGTTCGGGCACATGTCATCGGTGTCTAGACAGTCTCACCGTATCAGATCCATATCAGAATACCCTATACGAAGGTTTGAAAACTCGACCGATGCTTGTAAGATCAACCATTGAATTTAGCATGTTTATCTGGTAACAGCATCAAAATTCGATAGATCCGAATTAGTCTTGTATTATCTGGGATCGGCTGATACTGATACATATATCTTGCCGACTGAAATTGGATCGCTAAAGCTGCTTGATAAATTTAAATTAGCATAAATATAAATAAGATATTAAAGACTAAAATTTTTAGCATTGTATGTAATTCATTTATAAATGTTATTGTCTAACTATGATATAAAAAAATACCAATAACATGCTCTATCGTAAAAGTTGATGGACATAAACACATCATTATACATATATGAATTGGCAAAGTGAATTACAATAAATAGAAAATTTTAATAGAATAACAAATAACAGTGATAAAGCAGTTAGCCTCAAAATACACACTGCATTAGAATCATAGTTGAAACCATTTCCTTTCTACAGAAGAGTGCATGTTGTCATCCTATTGTTGTGCCAGAATCTGTGTAACCTTTTTTGTATCACTTATTTGAATTTTATTTTCATATTATTTCAAAATTCAAATTCTTCACTTGTCATTTCCTTTCAACTGGACATTTCATATTTTGTATGAGCTAATACAAGGATCAACTCTTTTGTCGTCATTGTTGTCAGGTCTATGCAGTAGAAGCTAGTGATATTGCTGTGCAGGTACGTACTGTCGCTTGATACCTCTTTGGTTAACATGCTTATTCTAAATGTTAATTCTTTCACTATTTTGTTCTTTACCTTTTACTCATTGAAGTTTTGTGGTTCTGGAGTTTGTCTTTTCAATTTTAGCCAATTGACTTTGAGGAACCTTAAAGTGACATCAATCTATGTGCATTACAAACTAAAGAAGTATTTGTTGTCTGCGTTGTCTGCATTCTGTGAAACCTTTACTATTTTTTCTGTGCCCAACTCCAAAATGGTGCAACATAGGGAGCTTGTGAAGTTTGAAGTGATGGGCTTCTATTGTCAAACCTCATTGTTTATGCTTACTTCCAGGAGAGAGAGAGAGCAACACTGAAGATATAAAATAAATTTGAGAGTTAGAAAAACCTTCAGCATTTGAGGACAGTATCTGGGCAACATGTTATCGCACAATTGATACATGCTTCATGTAATCTAATATAGGGGAAATGATAAATAGTAGTTTTCCAGACGTTCTTAAACTATGGGCATGTTCCTGTCAGGTATATAGTCAATGGCATACTCTGAATGAGACCACAAGGAACTAAACTGTAGTTTTTCAGTCATGTAGACCAAGACCAACAACACACGCTTTAGAAATCTTACTCGCTCGGAGGAGTTGTGCAATTAGTTAATCTTGCTGGCTTATTTGTGTCAGGTTTATCTCTTGCAGACACACGCGCACACATGTAATCCGCACGCACCCCACACGGTTTATGTGTTTAATTGAAAGGTTACCAATATAGTCACCCATTAGCCAGATTAAGCCTACTTACAGAAATAGTTTAAAAATCTTAAATTATACATTATGTACAGCTTCTCCTTTACCTATGAGGAGGTCATATTCTTACATGAAAATGTCAATAGAAGGTTCTCCGTGGTAATGCATCCATCTGTATCCTGAATTCTTAATCCACTGTAGGCCATCCACAAATTTCTCCCAATTTTCTGTTCACATCGTTTTAACTTCTCATTTTGCACTTGGGGCTTTTCCTTCCTAACCGTTCAGCTATTTGGTACAATTCAGAGTGAACATTTTGTATCACATCCCGAGCCGGTCGCAGCCAGCCGGTCGCAATCCTCTATTCTAAAAGGATCACAAGGCCTATCCTGCAAGTAAAAGTCACGAATCTCCACAAAACTGTTTTTCAAGACCTAGCCGACATCAATATTATCACCGATGACACTTCGGGGTCTCGAATGCCTAGGGAACATAGTCACATGGAAAGGTGGGTTATCCTCAGTAGCACATCAATTGAGTGGAGGGTACGTCTCGTGTGAGGGGCAAGAGCAGTTGGATTCACCTTAGCTCCCCTTCTAGTCGTAGGACGCCCCAAGGTGCTCTGGCAACATTCTTAGTACGAGCCATCGACACCTATCGTTATAAAGGTAAAACTCATTTAGAAAATTCGGACTTAATATAGGCTTTCAATGCTGGGAATAAAATAACTATATAAGAAATTATTGAATATAATTCAAAGTCTTAAGTTTGAAGCATATCTAAATATTAATTCTTATCCAATCAATCAATTAACACCCCGATCATAAATTTTCATTTTTTCCTCAAATACTTCCCCTTAATATTATCAATTTGCATTATTCCATCTCTAAAAGTTTTATAGGGTCTCATCCTTGTCAATTTCAGATAATTATTACTTTAATTAGGTTTTATAACCCAAGTTCTGATACCATTAAAGCCGTCACACCTCGAGTTGGGTGCTGTCAGCGATCGCAATCCTTTATTTTAAAAGGATTGTGAAACCTAGCCTGCTTGTAATTCATAAATCTTCGTAAAACAGTATTTTTAAAACCAACAATTTATTTCATCAATAAAAACCAAGCCAGTTCAACTTCCCAAAACAATAGTTTCAATTTTTTTATTACAATTCATGAGCTAAATTAATAATTTAAGGTTATATGCCTACAAAAATAAACTAGCACTTGAAGATATGGTTTCTAGCATGAGCACCAAACTCCATGCTATTACGAAAAGTTATAATAGGAATGAGCAGGTCACAACTCAACAAGTTTAAGGTTCATATGAACAATTTAGGCATCCGTAGGAAATGAAAGTATAAATATATCAAATCAAATGAATAATCAATTTTAAGAATCATTGTATATATATGATAAACCTTATGACACATAGGACATGGGAGTTAAAAGAGTGAAATCTAGACAATAATATAATCGATGGGCCTTTACTTACTATTGTATATAATATATAAATTCAAACTAAATTGCCCTGTTCGAATTTGCGTGGGCCTCGAATACTTATTCGGGGGTCCCAGCGGCCCCTTGCAGAGTACGGGGCAGCGCTATATTTTTTTCCTCATAATCTTTTGAAATCTTTTGACAAAATTATTCCGCATACACCTTTTCCTCAATTAGTAGAGATTTAAAAATAATGGCCGTTTAATAATATCATTGCGTTATCTTTTTGTTTTGGCAACGAAAATAAAAACTTTCTTTTTCCGTCTCATTCAATTAGGGGTCATTTATGGCCGACTGTAGATTCTCTGGATTATTGTTTCGCGATTAAATTTCTATTTGACAGCCTTTTCCATTCTTAAAGAAAAACACAGAAAAAACTCCTTTGATCTCTAGAATCCGTCTTCAATAATCTTTCTTTGGCTTCGACATCAAGTACTCGAAGGTGTTTGCAAGTTCCTGTACCCGCCGTGGGGAGTGTACATCCGCGGCGAAGACATCGGATTACTCTGAGAGTCGGACCGCCATCACCTTTGCACCGAGATTCTACCTCCGACGGACGGTAAATTTGACTTTAAGGGCAGTGAACACACGATCCGGTTCGGTAATTAGTTTTTAGTTTCAATATTTTTTGGTAATATCTGTACACATGCTCACTAGTGGTTAGGTACAGCCTACAACGGCCCACCTACAATGGAAAATCCGCAGGGCTTACAACGACGGCCTACGACACATCATTGGAGTGCCGACACAATTAATATTCATTTGTATATTATAAATTGCTTAATATTTAGATATACGCTTTTAGAGATTGATATATAAGGAATAATTTCTTAAACATCCAATTGCACAAATGTAACAAATCGGAAAATATCCAACATACATCTCAATTAAATAATATCGGATCATATATGACAAGCTAATATCAAGCAAGCTAGTAATCTCAATTTAATCAGATAAGCACAACGGCGGCCTACACTCCTGTTTATCAGAAGACGGTGGCGGGGACATGACGAGACCCGCGACGCATCCATATCAAGAATCACGCCTTCTTGACATAGATACGCTAAGCGTCTAGCATGCAGAAGTGCATCACAAGAAAAATATAAATTCAAATCCAACATCATTTATTAAGCAAGATTGTTCAAGATTCAACACTGCAACAAGTTTTAAACGAATACAAAATGCCTAAAGCATGAGGCATAACTTGAGGCATAACTAGAATACATGACATGAAGCGATCGATAACAAAATGGAAAGATTAATACCCTGAAAGAGGCCGGAAGTGAGAAGTCTTCAGCTGATGGGTCGACTCATTAGGCGTCGCCTTGTCCCTGATTGACTCTAGATCTGACGGACATTTCAAACAATGAACATCCATCAGCGAGCTTTCGCTCGGGTAAGTCTGTCAGGTTCTAAATAGTAAAAAGGGAAGAAAAGACGAACACAATATCACTTGCTATATGATGATCAGTACAGGTAAATGTCACATGCGGGTCTATGTACCATGTTTTAATTAAAGTGTTAGCGTTTACGTTTAAGTTTTCGGGTAACAAAAGTACACAACGTATCGGGAGTATTCCGTTCGCGTTCAGAACAACATAAGCATGTAAGCTAGTAGGGGAATCCTGATCAGAGTATTCTGTGTTACATAAGCATGTAAGTTAGTAGGGGAATCCCGATCAGAGTATTCTGTGTTGCGCCGATGGAACACGACACATGACAGATACAGTAAGGGGGGCTTTTTGATATAGGAGTATACCATTCACATCAACCGAACGACACAAGATAGTTAGCTTCCGTTTATGCCCGGAATCACAACAATGATAAGGGCTCCCGAAACACGTGTCACGACTAATTCCCAGACTACCCAATCCCCGTGTTAATATGTTTTATTTAAGGTTTATTTACAAATTCTAGCATGAGTTTCAAGATACATGAATTAAATCGAATACACGAAAAAACATCTCATAAGCACGGGTCAGGTTCATGGCAAGTATCTCGTATTTCATGCAAGGAATAACTGATTTAAATTTCAATTTATATGCAGTGTTGACTAAGTATGTAATATGTGAGCAATTAGTTCAGGATGGCGAAGGTGAAAAACTATGGCTTATAACCGTAAAACTTATATTAAGAAACCGACGTTAGTAAGAAAACCTATTCTCCTTAAATGTTTATTAATAACTTTAGGTTGAGGTGAGAGGGAAAACATACAGGCTAGATAAGAGTAACGTTGTGGACAAATAGTAGTTCAAGATAACGAGAGTAAAATAACGAAGAAAACTATTGACCTTTTTACTATAAAACTGACATTAGTAGTGGGTTAATTTTAAAACTATTAACAATAAACCTGGTTAGTGGGGGTGTTAGGAATGTGTAATAAGGTCGGAATCACTATAGGAAGCATGGAGAGGGGATTTCATAGTATCAAGCGAGCAGACGGGGACAAGGGTTACATCGTTATATCCTAATCGATGTATTTTAACGAAAATACTATTTTAATTAAGATCGGTAGAGCTACGGGTTATTTTTAATTAGCGAAGCATGCGCGACTTTAGCAAAAACAACGAACATGGCCAAAGGAGATCAGTGACAAGGCGAGAGGGAAAAATCGAGAAGAACCTATGCTATTTATTATAGAAACTTATATTAATTCGATCATGAAATCGACGCTCGTAGAAAAATCTATTTTAAACATTTGTTAATAATTTTTCCATGTTAAAGTGAGAAAAGGGAACATGCAGAGGTCCTTAGTCATAATAAGGAGAATAGCAGGAGAATATAGCGACGGGGTGAGAAGAAAGAGAGGAGACTTACCTGAAACGCAAGTCAGTATAACAACCTTTGATTTGTCGAGGCTATATCGCCTAAACCCGTACTTTAAACGACTTGAAATTTTTACCGCGGTTAGAGAGATCAGTAGAAAATCTTAGGAAATTTTTCATATTTTTTTGAAATGAAATTTGAGGTAGGGATGAAAGGTATATATATAAGTAGCTAGCGGGTCGGATTTTTAAACCAAATCTAACCCAAACCCGCGCGCCCGCTCTAGCATGCACACGACTCAAGTGTGCGTGCATGTGGCTGGCGCATGCCAGTTAGAGCCTGCGTGGATCTAGCCATGTCGGGCCGGGCCCGGGCCGACAGGCTTGGCCTCAGGCTCGGTGTAAAAATCTTTTTTTTCTTTGTTAAAAGAAGGGGCCGGGCCGGGTGTTAGGGTTAGGGTTTTATTTTAAAAAAAAAAGGTTTTAAGAAAAGGTTTTAAAATTATACTAATTTTTTTTATTAAAAAAATAAATAATTTTAGCTTTTCGAAAAATCTTTTCTCAACAATAATTCTTTTTAATAATTTATTCTTTCTAAAACAAGATTTTCCTTTATAATTTATGAAACAAAACAAATAAGATTAAATTAATTTTTATTTATTTATTTAAAAACATGTACGATCGTTACAATCTACCTTCCTTAAAAGAATTTCGTTCTCGAAATTCGACAAGGAGTATGTTGCTATAGGGTTAGAAAAAGGTAAGGCTGATGCATTCATATTTCGTCTTCGCGCTCCAAGTGTTGATGGTCCATCCGATAAAAAGGAGTGATTAGGATAGAACGAGCCGTCAAGAATTGGTAAGACATAATTATGAGACGTTCCCGAATTGAAAAGTATGAAGATTGGGGTGAGGCTATTAATCGTACCTAAGCTGACATGGATAATCTAAGGACGCATCAAGGATAGCCGAAGAGGTGCAAGCAAGAAATTTAAGGAATCAAGAAGGTTACAAAATATGATTTGAGAATAGCCGAGGCGGAGCTTGATTTTGATGGGGTTGTCGATGGTTGACTTGATTCCGAGATGGAAATTGATTCTGATGTGGAGGTCGATGGTTGAGGATTTTTTAATTTTGATGATTTGCTTGTTTTGATTAGATTTAGTTGGCTCCAGTCCCGTCCGGTGGGACTTTTAGGGTTGGAAGCATTGCAGGGCGGGATTTGGATTTTGGGTTCTTGGTTGGCATCAACATCGTTTACACTGAAGTATAGTGCCATGAGCGACTCATCATTTGCCTTTGGAGGATTTTTTTGTTCCCAGTTTATCGACTTAGGGGTCATCTATTTTGCTTCCACTTTAACGACTTAGGGGTCATCTGTTCCTAGTCTAACGACTTAGAGGTCAATTTGGCTTGATTTTCTTGTTTGACACTTTTTGGCGCATCTTTACAGTGTTGCTCGAGATCGGCTTATCCGCAATTTGGAGTGTTTATGTAAGGACCCTAGTGCTCGCGCCGCAAGACTCACGACGAAGGCATAGGCAAAAACAAAAAATTTAAAGCAAGCACTAGCGACCAATACTCTAGAATCGATTCCAAACACTAAACTAGACATCTAACATTCAAGGTTAAAAGGGGTTAGCTACCTTTGTAGCGTGTCCGCTCAATTGCGGAAGACCCTTACACCTCTCCATGAACTCTAGCAAGGCTCCGAAGTTGCCGGGATCGAGTTTGGACGCCGATCTTCCTCATCAAAGATGATCCACCCGAAGGAGTCCGTATCAAGCTTTAGCTTCACATCTAAAAGCAAGTGAAGCAACTCAAACAAAACTTGCTAAGAATTGATTGTGAGAGATGTAATGGTGGTTCTTAAGCTCTCTTTTCAAATTTTCCTCTCAAAATTTTGAAGTTCACTCCAAGAGAAGAAAAAGAATGACTAATGATAAAAATCCATTCTTAACATAATCTTTTTCTTTCTCTTTTAACTGTGGAGAGGGTGGATGAGTGACTCACCCTAATGAGTCACCCATCCACGCTTCACCAAGCTTCTAAAATGAAGTGGAAAACGTGTGTACAAATACACATATACATACATATATATATATACATATATACATACGACCAAATATGTAAGATACGTATACGCGTATTCGTATTGAGATACGAATACGCGTATTCCTATTGAGATACTAATACCCGTATTCGTACAAATACCGTATTCGTATAAAAATACGAGTACCAAAAGAGAGATAATGAGAGAAATATAATACTAGCTCACAATGATCCGGCTATCTTTCAAACCTGCCAATATTATCAAAACGCCCGATTAAAGCACGCGCACTAAATTCACGTATTTAATCGAACCCGAGTGCGTATCAAAATACGCACACACTATATCGTTTCGTCTGAATCGGAAAACCCTCTATGTAGGACTCTAAAGACTCGACAATATGCTGGCAGTGGATTTAACCACAAGCACGTCAGTGATACTACCTGTACGTAACGACTACCTAGATATTAAATAAGAGGAAGGTCGACGAGCAAACTCATTCGTATCCCTACAGAGCTTGTAAGTGACGATCTCCGTATAGTCTTGTCTCTTCGTCTGAGAGTATTACACCAGGTCTAGGGGATGGAAAACGTCAGACCCTTAATAACCCGATAAGTCGTGTCGGTGTCAAGCTTGTCATCCACCGAGAAACTACCGATCTACAATCAGTAAATCTCATCCATCCTGGTCAGGGATTTATGGTGATAGCTAACCGAACACTGCGGACATTGACTCCCTATATCGGGAGAGACGAATCCTTGACGATCGTTCACTGCCTCCATGTGGCTCGATACTGTACCCAACTAAAATCTGTTTGCACGACTCAGTAGAGCAGTGGTAGGGAAGTAATTTAAGTACAATAGGAACTCACACGAGACAAATGACAATCTCATGTCAACAGACTACCAATGCTCATGTCAACTGAGAACTGCTATCTTACGATAGGTATAATACTATCTAGAAGTTCTCGGTGAGTCCGTCTGGTGTACTCACCACCAGTGAGCACCTGTATACATTCTTAGGTGCAACATACCAATGGCTATAAGACCTGCCACCGCCCCTAGTCAAGGTCCAGAAAGGTATACACTAGTCTACTCTGTGTAAGTCGATGTATAACACCCCACGACTTGCGGGGAGGCAGAATAATGAAAAACGATCTTGTTTAAAGCGTAAACATCGACTAACCGAGAATCTTTGCTAACACAATAACTAACAAGAAACCATAGAAGAGTTAACTACTATGATAAGTGATTATACCTAAAGAACCGAGTCCTTCGTCTTGTCGTTCTCCACGTCCTCTCCGGCCTTCTCTATGTAGTAGAAGATCCACCCGAGAGCTTTACTATAAGCTTCACCTCTAACTTGAGGTAACAAGGTTTCTTAAATCGCTAATCTAAGTAACCTAGGTGATATAGAGAATGGTTAAGGATTAAGTAGTCTACTCTAATCCTTGGTCTCAACACATGAAAGGGGAGGATTAGGGTTTGAAGAGAGAGAAAGCTTGAGGAGAGAGAAAGTGAGCAAGAGAATGACATGAGATAATAATCTATCATAATATATATCAAGCATTATCATTTATCCAATAAAAGAAAATAAAGGATTAATAATCATGCTTCATAAATACAAGAGGGTGATTCATCTCCATGAGTCATTAAGCATTTATGATGCATTAATGACATGGATGAATCACTCATATGACTCACTAATCTCATTTAATGCATATGCCACCTTAACCCCCAAGTCACCATCTTCTAGAAACTTCTCACGTAATTACGAGAACGCCCCTCCTATCCGTGAAAACACGGAAAAACTTTAGACTGTATAAATCCAATAACCGGATACTAGAAACTGGCTTAAACCAAAGCCGGCTAGTAAAAACTGTCCGGATGTCGTACGTGCGTAAACACACGTATGCGTCCGAACCCTTGTCGTAAAACCATACGACCTCTATATCGTTTTGCCTGGAGTAGGGAAACTCTCTGTGTGGGACTCTAGAGACTCGACTACTACGCTGGCAGTGGGTTTAACCACAGACCGCAAGCGGCACTAGCTGTACGTAACGGTCCCCAGGTAGATGTCGATAAGAAGGTCGATGAGGAAACCCATCTGAACTCCTACTGAGTCTGATGTGACAATCTCCGTACAGTCCGGTCTGTTCGTCTAAGACTATCGCATATCGGGCCTAGGGGGCGGCGAGCGTCAGTCCCCTAATAGCGGTATAAGTCGTGTCGGAGTGAAGCCCATTACACCCTGAGAAACTACTGGAACCTACCAGCAAATCTCGCTTGCCCTGGCCAGAGACTTTGCGTAATGGCTCTCTGACACAGCGCGATATCAACCCCCAATACCGGAAGAGACGAATCCTGTCTAACCGCCACTGCCTCCAAGTGCTCGGGACTGCACCCAACTGCTATCTGTTTGCACGACTCCTTTGAGCCATGATAGGGTAGCAATCTAAGAACAGTGGGACACACTCGAGGCGAAGTAGCAGTGTCAAGTCTGCGGATTATGCTGTACTCATGTCACCTGGGAACTGTTAATTGACGACTGGTATAAAACCAACCAACAGTTCCCTGTGAGTCCTGTCCGGTGTACCCGTAACCTAACGAGCACCTGCATACTATCTCCAGTACGACGTACTGACGGCTGTGGGACAGACCATCTCCCCAACTGGGATGAGAAGCGTACACACTAGTCTACTCCGGAGTATCGATGCCCTGTCTCGATAATCCTACGACTAGGGACCTGAATAAGGATGTGCTTGTAGACTACCCAGCCCCCACTAGTGTGACTGCCATCACAACGCTGGTAGTCAAGCAAGATCCTAAGAGCTCTATCAATACGTATACTCACATATTAAGATAGAAAAACCAAGTAGCATACTACCATGTTTAGCAAGACTGTTATATACATGTGAATATCCAAAGCTTCCATTAAGTAATATACAAACTAGTATGATACAATAATGGCCCCTATACATGTGAATATCCAAAGCTTCCATTAAGTAATATACAAACTAGTATGATACAATAATGGCCCCTAGGGCATATACACTAACACTCTGGAATATCGATGCCCAGTCTCGATACTCCCACGACTAGGGATATTTAATAATGTGCTTTGGACTACCAAGTTTTCACAAGTATGATCGCCATCATAACTCTGGTAGTCAAGCAAAAATCTTACGAGCTTTATCATTATGTATTAGCGACACGTAATAAAACGTATACACATCAATGATAAAGACAAAACAGATAGCTTACAATCATCTTGAGTAAGACTGTTTCACCTGTATAGGTGCTCCTTCAATTATCATAATCGTCTACCCACAATTACAATAATTGCCTCGAAGGCACTATAGCCAACAGTTCATGCATAGTATTTCTTGAGATATTGGCCGTTGATGGGCAGCATTGACCTATTTCCCTTGGGACTTATCAGTTGGTAGGATCTTCCATCATACACTTTCTCGATGATGTACTACCCTTTTCAGTTTGGTTCAAATTTTCCTTTTGCATGTCGGCTGCTGATGATCGGTTTTCTGAGAACCGAAACAAATTCACCTTTTTTGAAAACACGAAGGTGTCATATTTTGTTGTACGAGTCTCTTTTTGTCGAGTGCGTCGAGCTCTTCAAGTTGAAGGAGGGCATTTTCCTCCTCTGTCAGACTGTGCTGGACCACTCTTAAACTTAGGATTTCGACTTCGAGAGAGAGGATTGCCTCCACCCCGAAGAGTAGCGAGTATGTGATAGATTGTGTTGGAGTGCAATGAGTGGTACGATATGCTCACAACGTTTCATGAAGCTAGAGATGCCAGTCTCGTTTGTTGGCCGGGGCATTCATCCTTAAGAGCTTGCATAGGGTTTTGTTGAAGTTTTTGGCCAACCTATTGGTGAGTGAGGAGATAGTACCTCAGTTTCTTTATGGCGAATATCAGAGCCACGCGGTGCTTTTTGATCGGAGAGTAATGCTCTGCTCCGACCAATGTTCGACTGAGATACTAAAGAGCATTTTCTTTTCCCTCGTTATTTTGTGCGGGGAGCGCGCCGAGTATTCGTTTAATGCAATAGTGTAGAGGATCAGTGGTTCATTTTGAACGAGAGCAGCGAGCACCGGTGAGTGCGGCAAGTATAGCTTGATGCTTTCGAACGTATCCTGACATTCGGCGTCCCAGACAAAAGGAGCATATTTCTTCATGTGTTTTGAGAAAGGCCAACATCTTCCTGATAAGTTCGAAATGAACCTTCGTATACAAGCGAGCTTGCATCGGAAAGACCTTAGCTACGTCATTCTTTGGAAGAGACATCTTCCTGATTGCTTTTATCTGTGACGTATCGATTTTGATCCCTCTCTTCCAAAGAATGACGTAGCTAAGGTCTTTCCGATGCAAGCTCGCTTGTATACGAAGGTTCATTTCGAACTTATCAGGGAGATGTTGGCCTTTCTCAAAACACATGAAGAAATATACTCCTTTTGTCCGGGACGCCGAATGTCAGGATACGTTCGAAAGCATCAAGCTATACTTGCCGCACTCACCGGTGCTCGCTGCTCTCGTTCAAAATGAACCACTGATCCTCTACACTATTGCACTAGACGGATCACTCGGCGCGCTCCCCGCACAAAATAACGAGGGAAAAGAAAATGCTCTTTAGTATCTCAGTCGAACATTGGTCGGAGCAGAGCATTACTCTCCGATCAAAAAGCACCGCTTGGCTCTGATGTTCGCCATAAAGAAACTGAGGTACCATCTCTTCACTCACCAATGGGTTGGCCAAAAACTTCAACAAAACCCTATGCAAGCAATCAGGGAGATGTCAGGAATTTTCTTGATGACACGCCGAAAGTGCATTTCAGAGGATTCATCTTCAGGTTATATTCTCTTAGCCTTATGAAAACAGTTCAGAGACGATTGGCTGCGGCTTTAGTCTTGACGACCAAATCATCACCATAGTATCGACGACTTTATGGATTAAGTCGTCAAAAATATTGGTCGTTGCTTTTTGATATGTGGCGCCTGTGTTCTTTAGTTCGAATAGCATAATCTTATAGTAGTATATGCCACTTGGAGTTCGAAACGCAGTGTGTTTCTTATTTTTGGGCGACATTCTGATTTGGTTGTATCCGGACGAGCCATCCATGAAGGTGAACATCTTGTAGCTTGAGGTATCGTCGACCATCATTTTCATGATCGGCAGTGGGAAATCGTCTTTAGGGCATGCCTTATTGAGATCTCTGAAATCAACGTAGATTCGGATCTGCCTATTTTCTTCTTCACCGGGACAATGCATGCGATCCAGTCTGCATATTTCTCTTCCCTGACGAAGCCGGCATCGATGAGTCTCTTGGTTTCCTCGATGATCTTTTCTTCCAACTTCCTTCTCATTCATCGAGTAGCCTGCTTGATTGGCTTGGTGTCAGGAGATAGCTAGTTTATGCACAGCTACCTCTAGAGAGAAGCGGGGCATTTCTTTGTACGTCTATGCAAAGCAGTCGACAAACTCATGGAGTAGGGAAATTATTTGCTCTTTCACTTCTTTTGACAAGAGCGAGCTGATGTAGGTCGGCTGTGGGTTATCGGGTGTTCTCATGTCGACTTCAATTGGCTCGTTAAAGGTTGCTTGTCCGCCATCTTCGAGCTCTTAAGGGGCTTCTTTTGGCTTGGTCAGCTCATCTTCATCCCCAGGGTTCTTTCTGGTTTTGTTAACATGAATCACGCAGCAAGACTTGACATCAGATCGGATAAAACCTATACCCCGTCTGTCTCGGACCCGTCCGCCAACGAATGGTCGGGTTTGAGGTGGGTGTCATAGCCTTTCATAGAATTTTGCATCAGAATCCGTTTGATATAACAGTCATCCACACTTTTTAAAATATTCTCACATCTTGGATGCGTAATGTTAAGAGTTTAGAGTATTTAAAGTTGAGTGAGTGATGAGCTTTTTATAGGTACACATGGGTTTTTGATATAAGTGGGTTCCAACAATAAGACTCAAGCCGTGTTGAGCTTTGACCTATCTTATATCTTATACTTATGTGTTTCTTTTGTTGTTTCCAATATGGGACTATCTTTAAAGTTCTACCATTTGGTTTGTAGTTTCAACACTCCCCTTTACGTGCAACCATCACTTTTTCTTGGTGTGGTTGTCACGTGGAAAGTACGAGTAGAGTTATGTACAACCATCATTTTTTCTTGGGGTGGTTGTCACGTGCAAAGTACAAGAAGAGTTACATGCATCCATCACTTATTTTTGGTGCGGTTGTCACGTGGAGAATCGAGCCATTGGCTCTGATACTATTTTAGGAGTTTAGAGTATTTAAAGTTGATGGAGTGATGAGCTTTTTATTGATACACATGAGCCTTTGATATAAGTGGGTTCCAACAATAAGACTCAGGCCTTGTTGAGCTTTGACCCATCTTATATCTTATACCCATGTGTTTCTTTTGTTGTTTCCAATGTGGGACTATCTTTAAAGTCCCATCATTTGGTTTTTACTTTCAACACGTAATATCAAGGATTTATGACATCTCTTATCCCTCTTTCATATGAAAGCATATCAGGGGCAAATCATTAGGCCGCATGACAGAATTTGCCTGTTCTTACTTCCGGGAACATAAAAAGTTTTCAATTGATCCACAGTGAGACTTACAGAGCGTCAAGTTCTTTGTTATCTGCTCCGGGACTCTTGTGATGGCCAATGAAACCCTTCTGTGATTTTGAGAGTTTCTTTTAGCTTTTACTTTTTGGATAGGAGTCTCATCCTCACAATTGTTCCAGGACGAATCCTTAGCATCATCTGGTTCATCGGTGTCATTGCCGAAGTGCGGACGAACTTTAATGGGATTGAAGCTCAGGGACGGATCTTCATCATCAGATTTGTCAGTGTCGCTGCCAAAATGCGGTTACACTCAAAGAGTTTTGGTTTTGGAGATAACGACCAGCTCTGACTTGCTCTTGGACTTAAGGGCCGTTTCGTCCATGGCAGGTTGCGGCGCATCATCTCGGGGATTCATTAAGTATGTAGAATCCTCGTACCAGACTTCATGAACATCGAACGGCTGAATGTCTCCGTCAATGCGCTTTTCTTTGCCATCTTTGGTATATTTCATGCATTGATGGAGAGTTGATGGGATAATGCCACAGTCATGAAGCTACGGTCACCCCAAGAGGATCTTGTATGATGTATCGGCGTCGATGACATATATCTTCGCCTATGTTTGTAGATCTTCGAACTTGATCGGCAGAGTTATAGACCTCAGTACTTATTGGCAGTTCTGATTGAAATCCTGAATGATGATCCTCTCATTTGATAGGTACCGGATATCCATCGATAAACTTTTCAGAGTGCGAAGGTTCATGATGTTTGCTGAGAATCCCGGATGAATCGCGTCGACTCTAAACCGAAGTATGGCGATCGGTGCGTATCACGATGGATTATCCCGTATGAGCCATCAACATTTACAAAGTATGAATTAGTTTTGAACTTGCAAATGAGGATTTGCAAAGATAAAATATATGTTTAGAGTAGGTAAAACCCATCACACTAAACTACATACCCTATCTAGCATTTTTCTGAACACTTGACAATTTCAACCCTAATTTTTGCCTCAATTCTAACATTTGCATTGGTGAGATGATTGCAAATATAGGGCATATGCGAGAGGTGGTTGAACCATCCATACAAGCTACACACCCTATCAAACATTTCTTCAAACACCTTGCAAGCGTTAAAATTGAGTTTCATTACAAGCACAACAATAGATCAAAAGAGATCGAAAGAAGGCTATCCATTCATCATCCTACCTCCTGCTCACCTAGGCAAACTATCTACTCACATAATCACAAAATAAAGTAAAAGAAAAGAGCAAGAAAATAGAGAACACGAATGGAAAAATTGCAAGTAACCATAACAATAACAAAAGATCAAAGCAAGGAACAAGGATTTTAAAGTAAAAAGAATGTACTTTTATTAACACTTGGAGGGACTTGAGTTACAAATATAAGCTTAGAACTCTTGCAAGAGGAAGAAGTAAGCTAAAAACTAAACCCATAATCCCACTCCTCTGCCGATCTGGTTCTTTTATAGGCATCACAAAAATATTTCTTTAACAAAAAGTGTACCAACAGGATGTGACAAGGAGCCGCCAAAGGACCCAAGTTGTCTGCCAACAACTTGACCACCGGGGACGACCAAATTACTGTTAGGGACGGTTCTTTGGAGGATTTGGGTGTTGGGCTCTTGGCAGTGGACTTGTGGGCTATGTAGGATGTGTTTGACCTTGTTGGGTTGGCATAAATCTTCATGTCTTGTTCCATATGCAAAAGTCAACAATTGTGGCTACATTTAACTAAATAAAGGAAGAATACTTCTTTTGTTTTGTTTATGGAGCACGTGAAGGAATTGAATGGGCCAAATCTTGTGTTTCTTCGTCTGCTTCATCCATTAGCCGTTAGAACCGGAAATCAACACAATTATAAAAAATGTGTACGTTTTGCGTTTTTTTCTGTCACCAACTTTGAGAGTCCTGTATCCTGTACAGATGCAACAAAATACCCAGTAGCATTTATTCGTATACAAAAACAGATAGAATTGGGAAGTATAATACGCAAATATTTGTGCTGAACAGAGGGCGTCGATGTTTTGAAAAGCGACTTGCCGAGGCGATCCTCCTAATCTTGAGATTCAAACGACGTGAATTTTTTTACGGAGGCCAGAGAAAGGTGGCTAATATTTTAAGGATTTTTTTTGGAATTTTAAGATTATTTTGGATCGACCAAAAGAGCTGAAAACGACGATGTATGTATATAATAAAACCCCAGCGGGTCGGATATTGAACCAAAAATCCACAAACTTGCATAACCCGATACGTTTGTGCTCAGATCCTCGCGCATGTGGCGCAATGGCCGCGCCACGTGGTCGGTCTTCATGCGCCCATGCAGGTGCGTGGGTACCACGCCACTGCACGCTGGCGTGTGCTAGCTCGGCCTAGGTCTTAGCCAGGCTTTGTTATATATTTTTAAAAAATATAAAGGGGTTGGCCTGAGTAAAATAGGGTTTGGGTTATTTAAAAAAGTTTTTAAAAGCAAATTCTTGCTAAATTCTAAACACTTTTTTTCTACTCTTTAAAATAGTTTTATCTTTGGGAAAAATGTATCTAAGGCCCTATTTCCAAAAAGGAATAGGCTCAAGTCCCTATGTAAAAAAGACTTGTTAAAACTCCTCAACTTTAAAGATCCCTTTATTTAACTGCCAAACATTTTTAATTCCGATACCACCCTTTTATAGAAACTAATACAATTATTTCATATATTACTACATTTTATAGTAAAACTACTATATTTACATGGAAACTACCACATTTATACTGAAACTACTATATTTATGTAGAAAGTACTACATTTATAGTAAAACTGCCATATCTATGTACAAGAATATTACATTTATCAGTGAAACTGCTACATTTATCTTGTTTTTTGTTTTTTCTTGATCTTCCTTCTTTTTCCTTCACCCTCACCTTCCCTCAAACCATATCGAATCAAAATTTTTTTCCCCATCAACTCTAAGTCACATATTCTTAAAATATTCAACATTCAAAAGCTATCAAATCAAAATTATAACCTAATGTAAAAGGTTTGGATTTTTTATTATGGGTTCACTTTTGTTTTGCCAAGGAAGAAAGAAAAAAGAAAGAAAAAAGAAAGAAAAAAGAAGAAAGATTCGAGTTTTGGACTTCTTATCGAGAGTTGTTGATTAGCATTTGATTTGTTGAGATATTGGATTAGTTAAAAATCACTTGGAGTTGGATGTGGAGAGATGAAAATGAAAAATTAGAAGTTAATGAGGGAGAGAAAAATAGAGAAGAGAGATACAAGGGCAAAGTGAGTAATAACAAAATAGAATTATAATAAATATTATCAAAATTGTACTGCAGGGATTTAAAGAAAGGAATCCTTGGTACCAAGGGTTTATTCACAAGTCATTTGGACCCAAGGACCTAATCAGATTGCTTTTAGATCTTACGGGCTAAATTCAGTTTTCCCTTTATCTTTTCCAAAAATTCTATTCTCCAACAAAAATCTTTTCAATAAATTCTATTTAAAACAGGATTTTCCTTTATTATACATTTTCTTTTAAAAAAAATCTCAAAAAAATAAAATTTTATTTAAAACAATTACAACTGTTACAACGTACGCCATGTATACATATGCGAATATGTATACGTACGCTACGTAAACATATGTATGCATACGTTATGTATATATGCATACATATGTATGTGCATGTATATGTATGTATGTATATGTACATGCATACACATACGTATGTTACATATATAAGTATACGTATGATGTATGTATATGTATGTATACATATGTGTACAAGTATATGTATGCATTTATGTGTGTATATCTGTGTGCAGAGATTTGTATATTTTGTTTGTGTGGAGAAAAATAGGTTTGGTTTAACTTTATAACCCCTAACTTTTTCTCTTTTTTTGGGCGTGGGGGGTCCGAGGAAGAGGGTAGAGGGAAGGGATGGAGATGTAAAGGTTAACTGCATGGAATTGCATTCATTTAAGTACGATATGCCAAATTGCAGACCCTAGATAATGACTTAGCTTCAGTTTTTTCCAAATATGATGTACACCAAATGAAAAACACACACACACACAAAATAAAGGAGTATAGGAGGGAATTTCCTCATATGACGTCGAAAAAGTGCACCCTCCATAATTTTTTTCGACAATCGGCACCCATCACCTCCATCGTTATTATCTAAGATGTAGATACACCGAATTTCATGTGATTGTACAACCTTTTCAATTAGCAATATAAGAAGTTCTATTGTCGGTAAACCGTTAATTTTGCACCCACTAAATCAACGGTGAAAAGGTTGTACAATCACATGAAATTCGGTGTATCCACATCTTAGATGGTAAAGATGATGATCATGGGTGCTGATTGTCGGAAAAAATGGTGGAGCATATAGATTTTTGATGCCACCTAACGAAAAAGCCTCCTAAGGCCTCTTTTCTTCATTATCCTCACACACACACACACATATATAAAAGGATAATGGAGAAAATGTGTCATAATAGAAAATTTCCTCCATTCTACGGTGTTGAAAAAATACACGCTTCATGATTTTTTCGACGATCAGTATCCTTCATCTTCATCTTTATCATCTAAGATATGGACACACCAAATTTCATTTGATTCTACCACTTTTTCACCGTTGATTTAGTGGGTTCAAAATTAACTGATTACCGACAATAGAATTTTTTACATTGCTAAATTAATGGTGAAAAAGTTTTAGAATCACATGAAATTTGGTATATCCACATCTTAGATGATGATGATGATGATGGGTGCCAATCGTCGGTAAAATCAAGGTGTATTTTTTTGACTCCACCTAACGAAAAAGCCGCCTAGTGCCTCTTTTCTCCATTATTCTCTATAGAGATGGAGAATAATGGAGAAAAGAGGCCCTAGAAGGCTTTTTCGTTAGGTGGCGCCAAAAATCTATATCCTTCATGATTTTTTTTTCCAACGATTGGCACCTAACATCATCATCTTTATCATGTAAGATGTGGATACACCAAATTTCATGTGAATCCACCTCTTTTTCACCATTGAATTAGCAATGTAAAAAGTTCTATTGTCGGTAAGCTGTTTATTTTTGCACCCACTAAATTAACGGTGAAAAAGTGATGAAATCGCGTGAAATTTGATGTATCCACATCTTACATGATGAAGATAATGGGTGTCGATCATCGAACAAAATCGTGGAGGGCGAATTTTTTCGACGCTATAGAAGGAAATTCCCTCCTATGACACATTTCGTTCATTATTCTCATATATATATATATATATATATATATATAGGCGTTTGATCCGTTGCAACCCGGGTTGCACGATAAAAATAGAAACTCCGATCTGGACCGTCGGATTGGAGACAAATGAATGGTCAGATTTGATAAATTGAAAAGGGCCCACTTTCACTCTCTCTCCACTCTAATTCCAAACCCAAACCCCCATCCCATGTCCTCACCTTCTCCCCTCAACCTCCTTCACTGCCCTCTTCCACCCTCCTATGCGGTGTGACGACGACCATGAGGACAACGACGAGGGAGATGACTCCATTTTAATTTGTTTTGTTATGGTTAGGGTTTGGGAATTGGGCGCCGATGGTGGTTGGTTGCAGTGGAAGCGAAGGTGTTGTGCGGGGGCAGTGGGTGATGGTGATGGTGATGGGTGGTGGTGATGATGATGGTGGTGGTGGTGGTGGTGATGGTGATGATGGTGGGTGGTGGTGGTGGTGATGGCCGTGATGATGGTTATGATGGTGATGGTGGTGATAGGGCAGCCGGAAGAGGAGTCACTGTCGTGGAGGGGAGAGGGCCGGCGAAGGAGGAGTGGGGGAAGATGAGAAGATGACACATGATTTTTTGGTGGGGGTGGGGGTGGGGTATGTGGGAATTATTAGTTACAGAGAGGGGGCATTTTTAAGTGATTTAAATTAAACCATTCATTTATATTCCAAATCCGACGGTCCCGATCGGAATTCCCATTTTTATTGTGCAACCTGGGTTGCAATGGATCAACCCCTTATATATATATATATATATATGAGAAAAATGTTCTTAAGGCGACACCTAAGGGTCGCCTACATGGCACTTTTTAAGAGGCCATATCTCAGAAATAAATGTCAATGTAATAAATGAAGGCCCATGCGCCTATGAGCTAAAGACATTCATAAAGTATAAAATGGGTGACTACTTTGGTGGCACCTAAGGAGTCATATATATTCTGATATCAATTTTATTATAGGTTTAAGTTTGAACTTTCAGGTTTTGGGTCTTTTAGTTATTAGATTATGATCTCAGTACATGAGATAAACAGAGGATAGAACGAAGGCAAATTAGAAATTTATCACATATTAAAAACCTTATTTTGCACCAGTGCATATTTTATTTCTTGAACTTGCACAGTGAGTATTAGACTATTTGACAACTTAGTAAAGATAATCATAGTTTGTTACCATACCCATTGATTTTGACTGGTTTTGGTATTTGTTTGCGACAAGCGTATTATTTATTGCACTCGGGAGTAGCAGCACATTGATGTTACTTTTTCAAAAACTTTGACAGGCTAATGAAGTTGTGAGAGCTAATAATCTCTCTGATAGAGTCATTGTCTTGCATGGACGAGTTGAGGTAACCTTCTGTATATTCTATCTTCTAATACTTAGTCTTTCTGGCCATTTTCTGTTTTCTTATTATTGGTTGCAGTATTTTAAATGTTATATTGCACTAATAATTAACAGATTATTAATTTTTTTAAGGAAAAGCAGAGCTGCAACCAGCTCGTCTCATGACTTCATTAAGAAAATATAAGTGTATCAAATACAGAACAGGGTCTTTATAGTTATATAACATAAATAAGCCAGAATAAAAAAGAAAGAAAGAAAGAAAAAAGGAAACAAGGAAAGACTGGAAAGTATTGGAGTCATCACAGGAGGGCCAAAACCCCTATAGTTACGTCCCAGCTTCTCAATTATCCCCAAGTTAGCTGCTTCCATTCCAACGAAAATGGTACCTGCAAAAGTAGATTACTGATAGCAGTCACTGTATTCAAAGGTGTAAATGATAACATATCTAAGAACAATTCTTTTATTTTCATGATACAGAGACCAATAAAAGGTTACAGGCAGCCCTCAAAGTATAAAAGGAGAAGCAGCAAGAGAATGTTATGTTCCAGATTGTATAATAACCTCAGAAAATGATTAGAAAATTACCATCACAGCCAACTTTCATAGAGCAACACCCACCAAAACAGTTTACAAAAACTGAAAACAATTCCTAAGGCAAAGGAAAATTATTTCCTTTTATGACGTTTCTTAGCTACCTTTTTCCGGCATCTCAAGCAAAAGCGACATTGAGGCTCGGGTCCGTCTTGCTCCGGTGAAAGAGATTGTGAAGAATTAGAGAGGAGAGATTTATGAGAGAGAATGTTTTGGGGAAATGTAATGGATTGATTGGCTTAAGTCTAATTCTCCTCTTTATATAGGCAAAACCATTTTGCTATTACACCCCTATTAAGTATCTAATTACACATGATAAACCCGTGTACACTAGGGGTATTCTAACACTCCCCTCAAGCTGGAGCATACATATCAAATATGTCGAGCTTGTTACAAATTAACCAGACTTTATTCCTTCCTAAGGGCTTTTTTGAATAAATCTGCTAACTGATGGGCAGATTGAATATAATAAGCATCGATGATCCCATCTTCAACCTTCTCCCTCACGAAATGGCAATCCACCTCAATGTGCTTCGTTCGTTTATGGAACACGGAATTAGAGGCAATATAGATTGCAACCTTATTATCACAATATAGCCGCATAGAGAAAGTGGGCTCAAAGCCAAGCTCTCCCAGCAGAAAGCGAATCCATACAAGGTTACAAGTGGTATTCGCCCTGGTCTAGTACTCTGGCTCGGCGCTGGAGCGGGACACTACGCTTTGCTTCTTACTCTTCCAAGAGACCAAGTTACTTCCTACAAATATGCAATATCATGTAGTAGATCTGCGATCGGATGTAGATCCGGCCCAATCTGCATCACTGAAGCTTGCTACTCTCAAATATTTATGATCCGAGTATAGTAGATCTTTTCCCGGAGCATTCTTCAAATAGCGAAGTATTCGAATTACCGCATCCCAATGAGCCACTCGAGGATCAGCCATCAATTGGTTCACAACGCTAATTGGGTAGGAGATATCAAGGCGAGTGACAGTGAGGTAATTCAACGTACCGACCAACCGTCTGTATCTTCCGAGATCTTCAACCGAGTCACCTTGTCCCGGAAGAAACTTAGTATTAGGATCTATTAGAGCCTCTATGAGTTTTCACCCTAACATCCCCGCTTCAGTCAGCATATTAAGCACATACTTTCGCTGTGAGATGTAGATACCATCCTTCGACCGAGCAACTTCGATATCCAAAAAGTTTTTAAGACTCCCAAGGTCTTTAGTCTGAAACTTTACTTGAAGGTGGTGCTTAAGCTGGGCAATACCAGCTGCATCATCGCCAGCAATCACTATATCATCGACATATACCACCAAAAGAATGCGAAGACTATTGGTGTTATTATGGTAGAACACCGAATGGTTATATGCACACCGTTTGAGGCCAAACGAAATAACCACCTTAGTAAATTTCCTAAACCATGCTCAAAGAGGCTGCTTCAAGCCATATAATGACTTTTTCAATCAGCAAACTAAACTATATTTCTTTTGAGCAACAAACCTAGGTGGTTGCTCCATATAGACCTTCTCGACCAAAGAACCATGAAGAAACACATTTTTCATATTAAGCTGATGCAGTGGCCAATGACGGGTCGTTGCAAGAGATATAAGTAGATGAACATAAGTCATCTTGGCCATCGGAGAAAAAGTCTTAATCATAATCAATGGCGTAAGTCTGAGAATACCCTTTAGCAACCAAACGTGTTTTCAAGCGAGAAAGGCTCCCATCAGGGTGAAGCTTCACAGTATATACCCAGCGGCACCCTATAACCTTCTTCCCAGCTGGAACAGGAACCTGATTCCACGTTTAATTCAGTTCGAGGGCAAGTATCTCATCAATCATAGTCTAGGTCCATCCCTTATGAGACAGTATCAGAAAGGGCCTTGAGTAAAGCATAAGAGTCGATGGAGGAGATAAATACTCGATATGCCGAAGATAAGAGAAGTGACCATATGATGAGCTATAGGATGAGAAGTGCAGTTCCGGATGTCTTTCTGTATGGCAATAGGGACATTAATGCCAGCCTTCGGCGTAGCGTGAGATTCTGGGAGATCAGCAACAGGAGGCTGAGGTTCAGGAGCTATACGGGCTCGACGAGCATACACCCTTATAACCGGTGGTGTGGGATCCAATAATGGGGAATCAGGGGTGGCAGGTGGGTCAATAGGAACAGTATGGATGATTTCCAACACAGGAGGTGGAGAATCAACCGATTCAGAATGGATGTGTAACGAAAAATGTGAGCAATCTAAAGGAAAGTCACTGTCCATGTCTACAGGAGCGGGATGTAGAAAAGTATAGGGTAGACTTATGAAAAGTCACGTTAGCTGAAATAAATCGACGACGTAATGCAGGACTATAGAAACCATATTCCTTTTGAGTCTGAGAATACCCAAAAAAATGCACTTAATGGCCTTGAGATCTAGTTTAGAATTCCCGGGTTGAGGATCATGGACAAAACAAACACATCCAAATACTCGTGGAGGGGCAGAAAAAGGTACCACCGACGGGAACAATATGAAATTAGGAATCTGCCCATCTAGGACAGAGAATGGCATATGATTGATCAAGTTGTTAGCAATATGGACTGCATCCCTCAAAAGGATTTAGACACTCATATATGAAACAGAAGAGTTCGAGTGACCTCCAACAAATGCCAATTCTTTCTTTCTACCACCCCATTCTGTTGAGGGGTATAATGACAAGAGGATTCATGAATAATTCCAAGTTGCTCCATATACGTCTGAAAGGATGTACTAAAATACTCCTTAAGGTATGCACAATGACTCCAAATTGAGTCCTAACTTCAGAACAAAAGGTCTGGAAATGAGAAAACACTTCATTTCTAGATTTCATCAAATATAACCATGAGACTTAAGAAAAATCATCAATAAAGGTCACAAAGTAGCGAAATCCTCCTTGGGCAACAACATGGCATGACCCCCAAATATCAGAATGAACTAAATCAAAAAGTTTTTCAGCTCTCTTATTAATACGAGATGGGTAGCTGGAGCGATGATACTTACCCAACTCACATGATTCACACTCTAAAGTAGACAAAGAATCAAGAGATGGAACTATTCTCTTCAACATTTGTAAGGAAGGGTGACCAAAACGGCAATGTATCAAAGGCTGACGCAGGGCTTGATGTTTGACATGCTATAGGGTGTGAGTGCTCATCAAGGCAGTATAACCCATCAACCTTTGTCCCGGTGCCAATTATTCTCTTCGTCTCAAGCTCCTGAAACACACATCCTCCAGGAAAAAAGGTTGCGCTGCAATTCAATTGTCGAGTCAGTTGGCTAATGGATAGCAAGTTGAAAGGAAATCAAGGCAAGTATAGAACATAAGTAAGAGGTAATTGTGATGTAGCCAGAATTGAACCCACTCCCTCTATATTAGCTGTAGTACCATTTGCTAAATTTACCAGAGTGGTTTCATATTTCGCCTTATAGGAAGACAATATATTTTGCTCCCCTGTAATGTGATCAGTAGCCCAGAATCAAATATCCTAAGAACGTGGAGCATGTGTCGGCGAGATGCAAGATATATGATCGTCTCTTGCCTTTGATCAAATCTGAAATGAGTGAGGACAAAAGAAGACGAAGTCTTTGTATTTCTTCATTTATCGATGCTCTTTCTACAACAGGAGAAGATACAGCTGATGCCATCATTATCGCTACTCGTAAATACCAAAGGTGAAAAATACTTCTTAATCAATCTATTGAATACTTGATAGGGGTAACTTAAGCTCACTAGTTTCAACAATCAAATAACAAGAAATATATCTTTAAAGATCCAGCCCAAATAATCGTAGTTGATCTCCTAAGATCCAACCATCAATTTAATAACAATCTTCAACATTCTCAAGCTACAAGTTCAAAATCAATCACGATCTCCAATAGCAAAATAATAAGAAGGAACAGCGATGTCATCACAAATAAGGATGATAATGAATAGGTAACTAGTATCATAGACGATAAAATTCGAATGGAATAATTCGAATGGAATAACTTCTTGAGGTAAGAACTCTCGAAATAATGCTCGTATCTTCAAACGAGCTTGAATGCTCACACCAAAAGAAAGAGATCTCCTAAGATCTCACCCAAATACAACCAAGACTGTCAACCAACCAATCATGAAAATGACGAACTCAATCGGATCCGATCATGGTCTCTGAGAGCATAAACTCCTCAACAACACAATCAATCAAGCAAAGCATGATGAAAATGAACATAGACGACCTAAAAGAGTAATGAAATATCACCTCAAGTCTCGGATTACTGTAGCATACGATCAAATCGAAGCAAAGGATCCCCAAATCACGCTCCAAAAACAATAAGCACTCCAAAAACAGTCAAGAATAGCCAATTCGAGGCCTCAAAACACCAAGAACAGTGAGTAGCTTCATGATCAAGCTCCAAAACAGCAAGAAGCCTTAACTCCAGCTCAAAATCCGCAAAGAATAGTGTGAAACAGCCCTAAATCGAGCAAAAGATCACCAAGAACAGCGAATTGTTCCAAAGACCAGCAGAAAATCATCAAGTCGAGGTCGAATCTTGCAATACTCTCCAAGTCGAGCTCGATCTCAGGTGAAGTCGACCAAATCGAAGATCAAATCGACCAAGAACTGAGGGAATCGAATTCAAATCAGCCGAGAAGACTTAAAGATCATCAATCCACCCAAATCGAATCTCCAATCGATCAAGTTGAGGCCCCTTTCATCATCGATTTCATATCTGAGTGAAATCGATGAGAAATGGCTCGATATGTGTCAACGAGGTCAGATCGACGTTGATCTGAGTTGCTGGGGCTCCGGCGAGGGCAGCCGGCGGCGGTAGAGGTGGCTGTGGGTTGGCGGCGGCGGTATTAAGGTTAAGGTTAGGTATTTTGGTGATTTGGTGATGGATGGTTGAGATTAGATCTGAGAAGATGAGTGACTCAAATTGGCTCTGATACCATATGATGAATTAGAGGAGAGAGATTTATGAGAGAAAATGTTTTAGGAAAATGTAATGGATTGATTGGCCTATAAGCCTAATTCTCCTCTTTATATATGTAAAGCCATTTTGCTATTACACCCCTATTAAGTATCTAATTACATATGATAAACCCGTGTACACGACGTGTATTCTAATGGAGATCATAGGCACATGTCCGCCTTGCTTGATGTATATGCATTGTTCTTCATTGTTGGTGTAAAGGTTGCATACTTTGACTCGCGTTATTATTCAAACTCTTGGTTATCCACCGTGAGTTTGCGGGAGGCTATTAAAGAATGCCAGGCTGATTTATTTTCATAATTTGGATTATTAGATTCCTTTATTAGAGAGATTTTGTATGATCAAATATTCTAATTAGGTTTCCTATTTAGAAGATTTGTATCTTATTTTGTATGGAATATTCCAAGAATTATTCCTTGGTAAACTTGTATAAGTATTATTTGTGATGTCAATAAAATTATCGAGTTTTCATTTTCTATCACTCATTTTATGTAAGAGTATCTCAACGCTGGGACCAAAATTGTTTAGGAGCCATAGGAAATATTTTTTACATTGAACATCTATCAGAAATAGCCTGATTTATTAGACAAAAGAAGATATAGGAGCAATCTAGAAAATAATTAAACGATCTAAGTGGTCAAAATAAAAGAGCTAAATATAGTATTAGGGTAGAAACAATAAGATAATAGCAAATAATAGTAAAAACTCAGGTGTAACCTAGATTTAGTGGTTAACATCATCAGCATATGAGAACATGAGCATACAACACAGTGAGGGAAGATAAATTATAAATTATGGACTTGTATAAATGGTTATTAATTTGTTCTTAATTGACATTGAATTCTAAATAGTAAACTTTGCTTGTGTGCATTTATATGATGATTTCTTATTAAACATATATTTTTCAAAACCTTATTTATGACATCTCGTTCCTCAAAATTTTCATTTTTCATTTCCGAGTAATGTGACATTTGCCTTTTTACTTAATAGATGGACTGTTTCCCTTATGTACTGTTTTGCGATTCATTGTAATGAATATTAATGAATGCAGGAAGTCAACATTGAGGAGAAGGTTGATGTCATTATTTCTGAATGGATGGGATACATGCTTCTGTATGAGGTTTGCGTATATCTATTTTGTTACTTTGAACTTAAACTTAATTATTTTTTCCAGGAAAATTAAGTAAATCGATTTGCTTTCCAAGTGGTAGTCCTACTGTGGTGATGTGTGTTTGAAATTTCATCTTCTTTTGGTATGCACTGGTTTCTAATTGGTGAGTTTTGTGTAGAGTATGTTGGGAAGTGTCATTTTTGCCAGAGATAAATGGCTTAAACCAGGGGGCCTTATTCTTCCTTCACATGCGACGGTAATATTCTTTTCCTATATGATTCCATCTTAAGTTTTACACAAGTAAAAGAAAAAAGAGAACCTTTTTTTGTTTGCAACTTGATGTGGATCTCTGTCATCATCTTATTGATGAAGGAAATGAACTGGTGAGTTCAGAGCTCTGATGAACACAATCTCAATCATAGATTCGAGATAGTAATTGTGGCTGAATTTGTGTTATAGGTAATGACCTAGTCAATGAAAGATCTATTGTTTGCAGTTTATCCTAGGAATTTGTTTTTGTTATAATAATGAAGTTTTTTGAATTTATTAAGTCCTGCAAAAATAATTATGTTCAAATCCCTTGTGGGGAAAGTGTAGCTAGGATTTTTTCTCTCTCAGTAGTAATGAATTTTATTTTCGTGTTTTAGTTTATAACAACCTGCAAAATTATTATGTCCAAATCTCTCGTGGGGTAAGTGTAAGATTAGAATCATAATTGGCGGGAGCGTAGGTTCTGTGACTAACTTTTGAGTCTTGGATCAGAGTCTTAAGATAAATTGTAATTTACATCATTGAAACTGATTTAAAGGCCAAAATTCCTACCGATAGTCTTGATAGAACTTCCTTTTAACTTTTAGTTCTTACACAATCATCATGCAAATTTTAGAACAAAACTAATTGTGTTGTTATTTTGTGATGTAGATTATAGCCAATATATCGTAAAAGCTCTGCTAACCACAAGTATCATTAAATTCCTTGAGCAGAAACCCCAGTCATAATTGTTCAGTCTTATATTACTGTTCATCTCCACGACCTGTATCTGTTGTGAATCTTCCGGTACTGTAGATTCGTAATGATCATGTTTATGATTTAATTAGTGGGCAGTCAGGTTAGATTGCATGCATGCAAATTAAAACAATTGATACTTCCCATCAACCATTTTGATAGTATTTATGTCGCAACCAGTTTAAACAATAGGGAACCGCTTTGTCACTTAACGTTATAACAGTCGGAATTTATAAGTTATTGTAAGTTTGCCCCAGATTATCGATACTTTCAAATGTGAGCCCATCAAAACAATTCAAACGAGAATAGTTTGCCAATAAGTTAGATGTCTTTTCATCCCTATGCTGTACGTGAACCTTTTATAGGAAAAAGTGGTGAAGCCTGGGGGAAGCTTGATAGACAAATAATTAAAAGTGAACAGTAAGGGGGTCATTACAAACAAAGAGAGGAAAATCAGGTTGATCTGTGGATGATAGTATCATTGGTAATACATGCACATGAGTCAAATATAAACTATGTAGTGTCCGTATTCAGAGTCATACCAAGTGATGACTTGCAATTCCATTGTAATTGAGCTGCTATCTAACAGTCCTTATATGTATTTCTTTGTTGCTGATAAAACCTCCAAGTTATGCCCATTTTGCAGTCTTAAATACCTACTGCTGATTCTACTCCAATCTTACCATATTATCTTACTTTACACTTTGCTACCACAGTTTGTTTTTGAACTTGCGGGAGCGATTGAAGCAAGGATACCCAGTTTAAAATAACATAACAGCTTACCTTATCCTGTCATTGGATTGTTGTAAATCTTTGTGCAACCTCTTTACACTGCTTGGGAAATTTTATTGGAGGATTGGTTTGACCAAGAAGTTACGAAAATTTTAGTCAATTGCATAAATTTCTGAAACAAGAGATGGTTTTGTAAGTTCAACATCAAGAATATATTAACATCTTTAAAATTTTGAATTCTTTTATTTTAGATGGAACACTCTAAGTGTGTACTATTTATTGGAGTGTTTCCAGATTTGTTGCCTGTGGTCTTGTCATTTGTCAAGGTTTAAAATCTCGGAATCGGTTTGGGTAGTTACTTCTGGGATCGGAGTCGGCCATCTCGGTCGTACCTGCAGTTTCGAATCCGGAATATCGGATTTGATATCATTTGACAACACAGATTTATATTAGGAAATTCTTTATAAGTAGCAAGATGCACAATTTGGCAAATTCTTTACTAATTTATGATGTCTAAAATTGCTTGTTATTAAAATTTGATAAAAATAACTATAATATATTTTATATACTTCCTAGTAATTTATGATGTCAAAAAATTCTTCCTTCAATAATCTATTATTTTAACCACTAATTCATTAATAAAGTTAATACTAAAACCTTGCTAATCAAATGATAAACCCACTATAACTCGGTATCGAACAATATCGGTACTGGAACTCAGACGGTCATTTTTGGATTGGAATCGGCCATCTTGAATCGGATCAGCAAAGATTTCAGACTATGATCCTTGTATCCCATTATTTAGACATGCATCAATGCTGAAATTTATTATCCTTGTCTGGCCTAGTTAAAACTCTATGCACATTACTGTCTGTTTCTTCATTTGTCGCCTTTTTTTTGTACACTCCCAGAACTTTCCATCAAACTAATTATCATCAATTTACAGTATCAGGAGTTAGGACAGTCCATGTATTGTTAAGAGCGAAACTTAGATAATTACAGGCATGCACCTATATCAGATGTGATCAGAATTTCCAAAGGAAGGCTCATGCAGACTTGTCACTGAGCACAAAGTAAGCATTTGGAGTTCAGAGTAGGAGTAGACAGTTGTTATTGGTGATTGGTGCTCTTTTCTTCCCAAACAGAGAGCACATGGCTATGTGTAAGCCTAACATGCAAAGGCCTTGCATGTTAAGCACATTGAAGGTTTATATGGAAAGAAAAGTGAGATTACTATTACGTGTCTGTCTTACTAATTACTGATTCTTGTTGTGGCAGTCTATTATGATCAGTAAGATAACATAATTAGTAATGTTGAATCATGTTTGGACCCTACTCAAATGGGCAGAGTTGAGAGAAAACAGGAATACTCTAGACCACAAGTAGACTGGCTCACATATGATTATTTCCATGCCTCTCTTTGGACAATCCAAACTGTAATTGATTTTCTCTTAATCGCTTTCCTTTTCTTTGGAGGAAACAAGAAGCAGCAAACCGGTTTTCTTTTATGTCAAACTTTCTGGTTGGGAAAGGGGATTGATAGTTGAAGATTGAAAAGGAATAACACAACCAAAAAAAGGAAGCTTGTCTTAATTTTTGCTAGATTTAACAGTCTTTTTCTCTGTTTTAAAAATGTTTTTCTTCAATTGAGTAAGAGACCCTGTGCGTGGATCTCAAGAAAACTCTTTCTTGATTTGGTGTTGTAGATAAGAATGAAGTCGAGCATTCATTTTCTGGGTATAATTCTAAGCAATGGGATTAAATCCTTCCGAATCTTTATGTTTATTGCTCTTGTCCGAAGCACAAAACTAACACACGTCAATCTAGAATAGGTTTGTAAGTTCATGTTATTTGGTTGCATTCCTGGTCCTAACCCACTTAATATATCATTAGTTATTAACTTATTGTGGATGCCATTCTGTGAGAAAATGGCACAGGCACATTAGGTAAAGAAACATTATATGCCAACAATGGAACAAATTAGTTGTCCCTTTTGGTCCATCCGTCCCTTGTGGTTGCATGCAGTCATAATTGGTATGAGACTAGATATGGTCTATAGAAGTTGACAGCTACATTTCTACAGAATGACTAAAAAAGAACCTGAAACCATGCACTACAAGTAACAACTCGGTCATCCAGATAAAAATAATAGTTCACATGAAACCATAAATCAGTTGTGTTTAACACCCTCAGATTTTAACATGGTGAACTCGAAGGGAGCTTAAGTTCATGCCCCATTTGATTAGGGTTCGTGATTTCATTAGCTAGTTGTACATGTGTTCATTGTCAATCTTTACTATGTGGAGTACAAGGACCTTCTGCCAATTTCTATATCTCCTAAACCATCATTCTCATGGTTCTGGTTCTTGGTTTTGAATTGCAAGCCCTTGGGTATAAAATAAATCAATTATTGCACTTGGCCTTTAGATTCTAACTTAGCAGAAGACAGGAGTTTATATCATTCTATGGAATTTTGCCCCGGGGGGGGGGGGTATAGATTTCGCTCTATTGGGCGGCAAGATAAACCCCACAAGCACTAGCAAAGATACGATGACTGGTATTTTACTAAAATCAACTTTTAAAGTTGAAATCTTAAAGGTGTTTTCTCAGGGGTCGCTTCCTTGCATTGTATTCTATAAACAAGGGCTATCTAACAGGGGGTAAAAACACAGAAAATCTCTCTTTTTCTTCTTTAACACGGGTCTAAATTCTCTTCTGTTATTTGATTTTCTTTTATCATATCTTGGGTTTGGGTTTATTGGTTCCTGTAAAACTCGGTTTGGGCCCATACATGGATGCATATGGGCTTTAATATAGAGAGATTCCATCCAAAAAACTCAAGCCTTATGGAGATTTATCCTATTTTATACCTTATACTCATATGCATCCCACAATTTTCCCAACATGGACAAACAAATATCCAAGCTTTGATACCATGTAAAACTTGGTTTGGGCCCACAACAAATGGGCCCACACATGAATGCATACGGGCTTTAATATAAATGGACTTCATACAGAAGACTTAATCCTTATGGAGGATACTCATGCCTTATGGAGGTTTATCCCATCTTATATTTTATACCCATATGCATCCCACAATTTTCCATATGCGGGACTAAATTTTATCCACATTCTCAACAGTTCCCAAATTGTTACAAAGTGCAATTCTAATCGATTTTGAACATGGTGGGCATTGTATTTTGGAGATAGAAATTCCGTGAGTCCATTTGCATCTACTGTTGGGAATTTATTGTCGTAAAAAAAGTTCTTTTGCACGCCTTGTCTGATCAATCCCTCGCTTACTCTACAATTATATTTACCCCTTCCATTATATATTTTCAAATAAATCTCCAACAATTTTAAGATAGTATACCATTCCATGGAGACGGTTGGTGCAAAGAATATTCATGAAGTGGAAAAGGCTTGATGAACTCAATTACAAGCAATGGATTCAAAGATTTTCTATCAACTCACCATTACAGAAGTGGGTCTCTTAGTTTCTTAAGGTCTTATATAGCCATCCAAGACTCCTACTGCTAGGAAACTAAATTTGATAAGTAGTCAAACACTCGAACTAAATATACCAATTTAAATGTTTCTATATAAACAATTCTCTAGTGAATCAAATCCTAGCAATTACTAAAAGAAAAATCTCAACAAAGTAAGCAAAAATCAAGTCCTAGATGATGGGCTCTTCTCGTACAACACCAACAACAGAATAATTTGCCTGGGACATTATAGTCCATACTTTTTAAAGCTAAGTCTACTTGCACATTGCTTGGCGCTAGGTATGACATTGTTACTAGCTGTGCTTTGTTTCTTGAATTCATTTCTTCAGTAGACTTGAAATCAATTATACTTCCTGTTCAATAGCATATTTATTTCGGTATATATTTCTTGTATGGTTTATAAATTGTAAGTTATTCTATTATTTATCCCCATCGTTGACCTTGTAACCTGGGAAAAACGGAGCACCATATGTTCCCGTTACCAATATTTGAATTGACTGCCCACAATAGAACTTTATATATTTCCCATTAGCTGTGCGGAAGTTCATTTTGATGAGCTATTAGATGGAGAAACTCCGCTCCGCTGACTCTTGTATTTGAAAGTTTAACTGATGAAATTAAGAGGTTATTTATGAACATTGGATTTAATTATTGGAATTGTCATGACATAAATTTGCATACACAATTATGTATAAACTGAAAGCATCCATAAAGCATAGGTCTTGAAATCTTTAATTATAGCAGATATATGGTTCTGACTGAACTACCGTGCTCGTTGGACTCTCCCTTTGCTGAAATGCTTCTGTACTAATATATTTCAGATATTTCTTAGATTGTTAGTGATGAAAATTGATTTTTACACTGGATATGCTTCTGTTTCGTGCAGCTAAACATGGCACCAGTCACACATTATGATAGATATAAAGAAAGCATTGATTTCTGGCGTAATGTGTATGGGATTGATAGTAAGTATACTATACTTTGATTTTCACCATTAAAGGATAAATCAATTACTGCTTCATTGTATGATAGTAAGTATACTGTAAAGATAATTCACATTAAACAATAAATCTGATATGTAGGGTTTTGGAATGAGAGAAAGAGGAGAGAAAGAGATTTGGGAAATGATTTTGGGTGATTAAATATAACTCTCTTAGCCTCCTTTATTTAGACTTGGTTATTTACATATACACGCTACGCTAATTGCTCACATGATAATCATGCTCAGAATACTCAAGCATATCCTAGTATACCGTAGCATATTCTAATACTCAGGATGGAGCATACAAATCATACATGTCCAGTTTATCACAAATAAAATTCACCAGCCTTTACCAAATGTTTAGTAAAAGGTTGTGCTAATTGATTAGTGGCTTTTACATGATATGTATTTGAATGTATGTCTTAGCACCTCTACTTTTTCTATGAACATCAAGTATGCAATTTTAAAATTTTAGAGGGCTAAGTATACTAAACAAGATCAGACTAGAGAATTAGGATTTCTAAGTTAGCAAAAAGAAAGTCTAACTAAGTGATAAGAGGCTACAACCTTTATAGTCTAGTCCTTCACTTCAAAAGCTCCAAGTAGAAGTCCCTAGAACTCTTCTTTGACTCCTCTTGATGGATGGAACGAGCTTGCTCGAAGTCTTCGTCGTCGAAAATGATCCACCTTGAAACTTCTCACACTCAAGCTCCCACTTCACTAATCAAAGTATTAGTGAAGTTAACAATCTAAACTAGTTTGCTAGAATAGTGTAGGTTGATGAAATAGGGTTTAAGCTCACTGAAAAAAATCTTTTCTTTTCTCTTCTCTTTTTCACTCTTGAGTGAATAGTGACTCGAGAAAAATGAAGAAGATGAAGATGAGGATGAGGATGAGAGTGAACCTTTTTGGATAAGATGAGAACAAGAAGAAAATGATGAATTTATATGAATAAAATAAAGGGAACGAGTCATGGCCTCTACTTTGTTCCCAAAGTAATGACTCATTTTTTCTTTTTTCTTATTCATATAAATGATCATTATCTCCTTATCTTATGTCCAATGTGATTCTCATATTGCCATCTTCTTATGTATCATCAACTATGATACATTTTCATATATTTTTTATATCAAATACAAATAATATATAAAGAGATTAAAGTGAGCACGATATTAGTTAATATATATATATATATATATCGAATTATTAAATCAACACTTGATTCAATAATCCGGTTATATCATATATAACCCGGCTAATATCAAAAACGCTAGATTAGAATACGGTATCATATACTCGTATTTAATCAAGCTCCCGCACATATCTCCGTACGTGCTCTATTTCGTTTCGCTTGAACTAGGAAAGCTCTATGTGGGACTTTCAAGACTCGTCAATACGCTAGCAGTAGGTAATGACCACATCAAGCACCTACAAGCCGTCAGCGGTACTAGCTGGACGTAATGGCTATCTAGGTATTGAATGAATAGAAAATCAACAAGCAAACTTGTCCAAACTCCCTTAGAGCCTATACACAACATTTATCGTACAGTCCGATCTCTTCGTCTGATTGGGGGGTGGAATTGTCAGATTCCAACAACTTGATAAGTCATGCTGATGTGGCCTATAATCAATCGAGAAACTATTGATAACACTTATCAGTAAATCTCATCAGCCTTGGCCATGGACTTGCGGTTATAGCCAATCGCGCATAGCACAACATCAACTCCCAATACTGGAAGAAACGAAACCCCTCTTATTGCTCACTGCCTCTATGTGACTCGGGACTGTACCCAAAAACCACCAATTTGCATGACTCAGTAGAGCCGTGGTACGGTGGAAATCAAAGCACAGTGGGAACCATACAAGACACTATGACGATCTAGAGTCTACAGACTAACCTGTACAAGTGTCATTAGAAAACTGCTATCTGACGATAGGTATGATACTATTTAGGAGTTCTCGGCGAGTCCTGTTCGGTGTCCTCATTCTTTAATGAGCACCTGTGTACAATCTTTGATGTTAAACACCAATGGCTATTGGATCAACCATCGCCCCATATAGGGTCAAGAAATGTACACACTAGTCTACTCTGGAATATCGATGCTCTGTCTCGATACTCTCTCGACTAGGAACTGTTAAGAATGTGCTTGTGAACTACTCAAGCCCCACTAGTATGATCTACATTATAGTCCTTATAGTCAAGCCACCATCCTAAGAGCTTTATCAATATGTATCAAAGAGACGGTAAACTAAAACAAATGCATATGTTAAGATAAACAGCAACCAGATAGCACACTATCATGTTGAGTAAGAAAGTTCTCTTTATATATATGTCCAAGAATCCACTATAATATACAATAATGGCCTCTAGGGCATACATATTCCTAACAATCTTCCACTTGCATTAAGGCCAGTTATTGTAGTATCTCATACCCAACATCCCAAAAAGTCTCTCAAATTGTGTCTGGGGGATAACCTTCATGAGTGGATCCGCTGTGTTGTCCTTCGTGTCAACTTTCCTGACCTCGATCTCCCGGCGATCAATTATCTTTCGGATCAGGTGATACCGTCTAAGAATATGTCTGGATCGCTGATGAGACCGGCATTCCTTGGCCAAAGCCACAGCTCCATTGTTATCACAATACAAGGGTATTGGATGCTCAATGGATGGAACCATACCAAGTTCAGCAATAAACTTCTTCATCCAGACAACTTTGACAGCATCGTTGGCAGCGATGTATTCAGCCTCCATCGTCGAGTCTGCCACGGTATCTT
This sequence comes from Agapanthus africanus, assembly GCA_030015575.1. Classification (NCBI taxonomy): domain Eukaryota; kingdom Viridiplantae; phylum Streptophyta; class Magnoliopsida; order Asparagales; family Amaryllidaceae; genus Agapanthus; species Agapanthus africanus. The sequence goes on along the minus strand of CM057338.1, from coordinate 675,753,557 downwards.
GCTTGGAACTCTTCCAACATACCGTCCCTCCATTGAGGGTGAAGACAAAACCCGAGACAGATTTGCTGTCATCCTTATCACTCTGGAAGCTAGAATTGGTAAAGAACTCCACTTGGAATTCTCCATTAACATAAACCAAGAACATATCTTTAGTTCTTCGCAAGTGCTTAAGAATATTCTTCACAGCTGTCCAGTGCTTCTCCTCTGGGTTTGATTGATACCTACTTACCATACTTAGTGTGTAAGATACATCCGGTCTTGTACATAGCATTGCGTACATGATAGATCCAACTGCAGAAACATAGGGTATCATGTTCATGTGAGCCCTCTCCAAATCAGTTTTGGGAGACATATCTTTGGAGAGAGTGATTCCCGAACAAGCTGGTAAATTACCACGCTTAGAATCTTTCATACTAAATCTCTTTAGTATAGTGTCTATGTACCTGGATTGAAACAATCCTAACATCCTTTTAGATCATCCCTATAGGTCTTTTTCCCCAGAATGTAGGAGGCATCACCCAGATCTTTCATGGAGAACTTTTGTGATAGGAAGAGTTTGACCGAGTGCAGCATAGGAGTATCATTTTCTATCAAGAGTATGTCATCCACGTACAATACGAGAAATACGACCTTACTCTCTACTACCTTTTTATATATACATGATTCATCTACGTTTTTGATGAAGTCAAACTTTTTGACTGTAATATCAAAACAGATGTTCCAACTCCGTGACGTCTGCTTTAATCCGTAAATTGATTTAAGCAGCTTGCACATTTTTCCGAAACTCCCACTGTCTACGAAGCCCTCTGGCTGTGGCATATACACGCTCTCTTCTAAATCACCATTTAGAAAAACGGTCTTGATGTCAATCTGCAAGATTTCATAATCATGGCATGCAACAATGGCAAGTAGGATCCTGATGGATTTAAGCATAGCAACTGGAAAAAAGGTTTCGTCATAATTGACACTTAGTCGTTGACGAAAATCTTTTGGTACAAGTTTAACTTTGAAGGTCTCAACCTTTCCATCTACACCAATCTTCTTCTTGAAGATCCATTTGCTCTCAACGGGTTTCACCCCTTCAGGAGCAACCTCCAAAGTTCATACTTTATTGGTGTATATGGATTCCATCTCAGATCACATAGTATCAAGCCATTTCACAGAGTTCCTACTTATGATGGCCTGCTCGAAACTAGTTGGGTCATCATCTTCCATGATGCAACCCTCGCTCTCTTCGTCTATGAGAAAACCGTAGTATCTCTCAAGTGGATGAGGAGCCCTACTAGCTCTGCGGAGTGGCTGAGGTTCGTCAGGGACTATTGAATCCTCTGGTTCTACCAAATCTTCAGTTGTAGTTTGTGTTTCTGGAATTTCATCCAGTTCTACTTCATTACCACCAATTTCTTTTACAAGAAGTTTTTTTTCTAAAAAGGTGGCGTGTTGAGCAACAAACCCCGTTTGTTCCTCAATGTCGTAGAATAGATATCCATGTGAATTTTTTGGATATCCCACAAACTTGCAAAGAACTGATCGTGCTTCGAGTTTGTCCGGATTCTGTTTTTTAACATAGGCCGAACAACCCCATATATTAATTCGTTTAAGACATGGTCTCTTTCCACTACATATCTCATATGGTGTTTTAGGCATAGATTTTGATGGAACTTGATTCAATAGGTATGCTGCTGACTCAAGTGCATAACTCCAAAAGGAAATAGATAACCCAGTATTACTCATTATAGAGCACACCATATCTAATAGGGTGCGATTCCTCCGCTCCGATACACCATTGTGCTGTGGTGTATATGGAGGAGTAGGTTGAGAGAGAATTCCATTGTCTTTTAGATAATCTCGGAATTCCGTGCTTAATTATTCGCCTCCTCGATCTGATTGAAGGATTTTGATATTTTTACCCGTTTGGTTCTTTACTTCGTTCTTATATTCCTTAAATTTCTCAAAAGTTTCAGACTTGTGTTTCAACAAAAATACATGTACGAATCTAGAGAGATCATCGATGAATGTGGCATGTGTAGACATATGACCGCATACATCACTATGTATCAGTCCAAAGAGTTCGGTAGCTCTTGCTCCGTGTCCCGTAAACGGAGTTTTGGTCATCTTTTCTTGAGACAGGACTGACAAGTTTCATAAGATGTAAATTCGAACGATTCCAAATATGCATCCTTATGCAACTTAGCTAGTCTGGTCGCATTGATATGACCAAGTCTACAATATGCCACAAGAAAGCTTTGTTCATTTCTGAACTTTTCCTTTTATGAGTATTTTGTATATTTAGAACTGTATTTTGATTTATAACGTATAAACCATTACACAACGTACCAAACCCAATCAACACTTAATTTAGGAAAATGTTCATAACATTTTTCTTTAATGCAAAGTTATATCCATCTTTATCTAATAAAGAAACGGATATTATATTGCACATCATCGATGGTATGAAATAATATTCGTTCAAAATCAATGTATTACCAGTTGGCAATATAAGGTGATATTCACCGACAGTTTCGGCAGCAACAATTGCTCCATTACCTACTCTGAGAGACATCACTCTTTCCCAGTCTCTATTTTTCTTTAACCCATGTAATAGATTATAAATGTGGGATCCTGATCCGGTATCCAATACCCAGAACGTAAAGCAGACTGAGAAACGGTTCTCATTAACGAACACACCCGAAGAAAATGCATCAGGATGCTCCTTCATTAGGGTTGCGTAGAAATCCTTGCAATCCTTACCCAGACTTATGACAATTGTCATAAGATAGAGTGGAACCAACGTTTTCCAGCCAAGTATAATAAGCGGGTTCGGTCAATACATTCATGTTATTATCTTGATTAAGGCATGACATGGTCGCTACCTGGAGAGAGAAGAAAACACTTTAGCGTGCGCTCAATATTAGATTGGTTATTATCTTATCTAATCACGACGGCTCCCACTGTTTTTTATCGAATCTTCCTTCAAACCCTAAAAGGTAAGATTAGCCGGGATTAATTACACCCTACAAGTTTGCTAATCTGTCAGCCAGGCTGGTGTTGGTACTCCGAGGGAGTCTCCCCGTGCTTTCGCATGTAACTAACTAATTAATCTTGTTTCCACATAGGCATAACCCCGTCAACACTTTTCTAGATATCTACTGGATTAGCTAATTGTAAAGTGAAAAACTCTAGCATGAGTAACGCTTACTCGCAGTGGGTATCGGGATCCAACTATCACATAGATAGTATGCAATCTCATTATTGCAAATTTCAACACTTGAAATTTCCGATAATGGTTTTTACCCCATGCAGCTTATGACCTTGGCAAAGGTCAACAAATCATAAACCGCAAGTCAAGTTCAACCCGTCATTTCATGACTGATTTAGACCAGTCGGCACGACCCTTGACAAAGGTCAACAAAATCATACGACTGTCCTAACCAATCGCATCGACATGCGACAGAAAAGCACTAATTAGCTACTGAATACTACGCCTCGGTAAAGGTCGACAAACGCAACACGAATACTAAACAGTACCTATCTGAAATGACGGAGGGCTACGATTGTTTTTTAAGAAAATCTTTAACGTAATGAACTTGATATCGTTGTAGAACCTAGTGATTTGAAAATAAGTGGTTTAAGCTCCGCTTTAAAAATCGAGTAGTTTTTCAAAACAAACCGAGTGGGTTGTAGCATTTGATAGTTTTTGCTAAAGAGGTCATTTCCGGTGAAGGGATCTAAGCTCTTTCTCATCGAATTAGGTGTTGGATATTCATAATGGAATACCATTATACAAAACAAGAACTAGAGCCACCTTTTTGAAAAAGTGATTCTACAACATCTTTTAAGGTTCTTTTCTTTTTATTAATCTTATTAATGAAGTCCCATCAATTATGTTTCCTAAATATTACAGAAGAAATGAAAATAAAACACAAATATATGCTATCCGCATTCGCCGTAAGGACCCGGGTTTTCACCGTAAGGTTACTTAACTTATGGCAGGGCGGGGTCAGGACTCGCGCGAATGCAAAACAAATAGTGTCTACTAATATATCATATATATAAGCAGCATTCGTCTCACACAGTTATATGATCACATTTCAACACAACAGAAGAAGGTATATGAAATGTAGGATATAGTAGGATGTCCGTGTTTTAGATTAAACCAGAAACGAAAAACACGGATTCCACGGTCGTGATGAATAGCCAAAGCCCACACCCTTAGACCCCTACAAGAGCGGCAAGCAACCCTGCCAATTCTAGAGGTAGGCGGCCGATCTCGACTCCTCGAGATGGCTTCCCACTGGACTCTAGAACCCGGTTACTTGTGCTTTCCGTCTTGGGTCTATTATAATACAGTAAAGTAAATAATATATATTGAATGGAGACAACAACCTCAACTTGGAAGTGTCCCAATAAAAGAATATTACATACAATAATTTACATGAATGAAAATGAAAAACTCTCATATCACATAAAACCCCCGACTATTCAACCACGACGATCCAATATAATATATTGATATAGCAGCATAATAATATCATATGTTATCAACCTAAGTAAATATACACACCCCTAATGTCGTAGTCGTATAGCAACGAGATCGGGGATACTTCCACATATTAAAGTTACGGTCGCAGAAAAAAATAAAAACTACAATAATTCGAATCCGCATCTATAGACATCATAAACCCGAATTATCATATATTCCGAATTTCATGTTTAATGCTATAAACCATACATTTAAGGCTCAAATTGAAAACAATTTTCAAAGTTATAGCCGGGCAATTCAACAGGATTTCCGGTTAAAAGATCGAAACCTTGTCGGGAATTTTAGTGGATGGCCGTACCCCCGAGGCCGTCAATGAAGTGTACTTGGACGGAACACCGTGGCCGTGAGCATCCGAGTGTATGCTCTTGGCCATGGGGTTCTCCTATAGTCACTTTGTCAGGGCAAAGGGGCGTGGTTCCTTACTAGTGTCTCCCGACGAGTATCCACGTACGATATGAGATTACGACGGAGTTTCGATCCAAATCCAAACTCCGTGGTAATCCATCATTTGAGACTAAAATGTGAGATTTACAAATCGACAACTAGTTTTCGCAAAACTAATCAATATGGATTCCAAAAATTGCATTACATAACCAAAACCATTTAGACAACGTTAACATTTCGTTCGACATTCCAATTCAATAACAATTTTCAGAGATCTCAACCACTTGAGGCTCAAAAAAAATATCCAGAAAATCTAGAATAAGTAAAAGAAGCAACACAAGAAAATTGGAGTCCTAACTCCACAAGTGCGCGGCAGAAACGCAGCCAATACATGGTATAGGCGGCGGTTCCGCGGCCAATTGGTGGAATTAGGTGCTCGTATTTCTTGTTCCTCCATAGAAAAGCCCATTGAATTTTCTGAGCATTTTTAATCTAAGAAATATCGAAGTTTTAAAAATTGGACGGACACTAGAATTATACGGAGTTAAAACGTCGATCGAATACTTTAACATCGTCTAAACTAATCCTAATGTCTTTAGTTTGACTCCGATATCATGAAAGTATATCTTAACACCTCTACAAGTTTTCTATGAATATCAAATATGCAATTTAAAAATTTCGGAGGGCTAAGTATACTAAATAAGATCATACTGGAGAATTAGGGTTTCTAAGTAAGCAAAATGAAGTCTAACTAAGTGATAAGAGCCTACAACCTTTGTAGTCTAGCCCTTCACTTCAAAAGCTCCAAGTAGAAGTCCCTAGAACTCTTTTTTGACTCTACTTGATGGATGGAACGAGCTTGCTTAAAGTTTTCATCGTCGAAAATGATCCACCTTGAAGTTTCTCACACTCAAGCTCACACTTCACTAATCAAAGTATTAGTGAAGTCAACAACCTAAACTAGTTTGCTGGAATAGTGTAGGTTGATGAAATAGGGTTTAAGCTCACTTAAAAAATCTTTTCTTTTCTCTTTTTCACTCTTGAGTGAATAGTGACTCAAGAGAAAAATGAAGAAGATGAAGATGATGATGAGAGAGAACCTTTTTGGAGAAGATGAGAACAAGATGGAAATGATGAACTTATATGAATAAAATAAAAGAGAGAATGAGTCATGGCTTCTACTTTGTTCCAAAAGTAATGACTCATTCTTTTTTTTTATTCATATAAATTATCATTATCTCCTTATCTTCAATGTGATTCTCATATTGCCATCTTCTTATCTATCATCAACCATGATACATTTTCATATATCATTTATATCAAATACAAATAATATATAAAGAGATTAAAGTGAGCACAATATTAGTTAATATATATATATATCAAATTATTAAATCAACACTTAATTCAATAATCCGGTTATATCATATATAACCCGGTTAATATAAAAAACACTAGATTAGAATACGGTACCATATACTCGTATTTAATCAAGCTCCCGCATATATCTCCATACGTGCCTTACTTCGTTTCGCTTGAGCTAGGAAAGCTCTATGTGAGACTCTAAAGACTCGTCAATACACTAGCAGTAGGTAATGATCACATCAAGAACCTACAAGTTGTCAGCGGTACTAGCTGGACGTAACGGCTATTCAGGTATTGAAGATCAACCAGACGTAACGGCTATCCATGTTCGAATAGAAGATCAACAAGCAAACTTGTCCAAACTCCCTTAGAGCCTATATGCAACACTTACCGTACAATCCGGTCTTTTCGTCTGATATGTCGCATATTGAGTCTGGGGATGGAATCGTCAGATCCCAACAACTTGATAGGTCATGCCGATGTGTGGCCTATAACCAATCGAGAAACTACTGATACTACTTATCAGTAAATCTCATCAGCCCTGACCAGGGACTTGCGGTTCTAGCCAATCGCGCATATCACAACATCAACTCTCAATACCGGGAGAGACGAAACCCTTTCTATCATTCACTGCATCCATATGACTTGGGACTTTATCCAAAAACTACCTGTTTGCACGAATCAAGAGACTATGACGATCTAGGGTCTACAGACTAATCTGTACAAGTGTCACCAGAGAACTGCTATCTGACGATAGGTATGGTACTATCTAGGAGTTCTCGACGAGTCCTGTTCGGTGTCCTCGTTCTTTAATGAGCACCTGTGTACAATCTTCAATGTCAAACACTAATGGCTGTGAGATCAACCATCGCCCCATACAGGGTCAAGAAACGTACACACTAGTCTACTTTGGAATATCGATGCCCTGTCTCGATATTCCCTCGACTAGGAACTGTTAAGGATATGCTTGTGGACTACTCAAGCTCCACTAGTATGATCTACATCCTAGTTCGTAGTCAAGCCAACATCCTAAGGGCTTTATTAACATGTATCAAAGAGACAGTAAACTAAAACAAGTGCACATGTTAAGACAAAGAGCAACCAGATAACACACTATCATGTTGAGCAAGAAAATCATATATATATATATATATATGTCCAAGAATCCACCATAATATACAATAATGGCCTCTAGGGCATATATATTCCTAACAGTATTAATAGTCAGACGTCCATTTTCTCTCGAACAAAGTGACAACCAACTTCAATGTGTGGTTCTTTCATGGAATACTGGATTTAAAGTGATGTAGAATTAGGCAAAAAGCCAAGCTATTCAAGCAGGAAGCTAATCCATACCAATTCACAAGTGATATTTGCCATGGTCGTATACTCTGACTTTGCAATTGAGCGATACATAACACTTTGCTTCTTCCTTTTCAAGATACCAAGTTGCCACCAATAAACACACAATATTCTATAATGGATATCTGATTACCCAATTGACATGAGTGAATCCTGCTTTGCGAGAGTGTCCATTATCTGAATACAACTGACCTTTGGTTGAAGCATTCTTTATATATCGCAGTATACGAACCGCTGCAATCCCAATTAGCAATCCTAGGATGAAGTAGCTCACAATAGTTACTAGATAAGCAACATTTGATTGAGTAACTGGGATGCAGATTAGCTTGCTTAACCAGTCGTCTGTCTTTATGAAGATCTTCTAATTGATCACATTGTCCTAGAAGCAGTCTAGTAGTAGGATCCATACGAGTCTTTACGAACCAAGGTTTAATATCTTAGTATCAGAATCAGTATCAGACGATCATTTTTAGGATCAGAATCGGCCATCTCGGCAATTTCGCCTCCTCAGATCGAAAATATCGAATTTTACATCATTTGAGTAAAACTTTTAAAAATTAGTAATTTTTTTTAAACAAATAGCAAAAACAACTTTAAACAATTTGAAACGCATTTCCAAGTAATTATTGATATCTAGAATACTCATTAAAATACTGTTGAGAATGCGGTTAACATTTAGTTCTACATTGGAAAAACTATGAGATGCATATGAGTATAAGATATTATAAACCTCCATAAGACTTGAGTCTTTTGAATGGAGTCACATTATATTGAAAGCCCATGTGTGGTGGGTCCAAACCGAGTTTTAACATGGTATCAATGCTCGGGTGTTTGTTTGTTCACGTTGCACATGAGATTTGAGCCATCGCACGTGAAGTCCTCTTTGTCCACGTACGTTGCACGTGAGGGGCAGTATTGAGAATGTGGTTAACATTTAGTCCCACATTAGAAAAACTATGAGATGCATGTGTATAAAATATAAGATGAAATAAACCTTCATAAGGCTTGAGTCTTTTGGATGGAGTCCCACTATATTGAAAGCCCACGTGCATGCCCAAACCGAGTTTTAACATGGTATCAGAGCAAATCTGAACTACTCATTTCTTCAAGGTCTAATCTCAACCATTCATTACACATCCACCATCCAACCCTAACACTTTTCACCCATAGCCTCCGTCGTAGACTCGCCACCACCTCACCAGAGTTTGTCGACCTCACCTGAGCCTTTCGACCTTCATCGACCTCCTCTAACCCAAATCGATGGCTGTCCACACTTGAAGACACTAGATCTCGACATGGAAGCCATCGACCTACTTTGAAGATCTCTTCGGCTGTCGCCTGAGTTCGGCAGCCTCACCGGAGCTCGCCTGAGTTCATCGATCTCGCCTGAGCTCCTCCTCGACCAATTTTGACCCAGTTTCGACCTCGATTTGATACCAGAACTCACCTGCGATCAGTTCTGCGTCAGTTTCGAGTTCAATTTGATTCTTGGAAGACTTAACTTGGTGTCTTGGGGCTCGATTCAAGCCTTTTAGTGCTCGATTCCAGCCATAGGTGATCTGTTTGATATTTTCCAGCCACTAATTGCTTAGTTCGGGGTATTTGGAGCTCGAATTTGGTCTTTTGGGGTCATTTTTTGGTCACTGCTACAGTAACCCGAGCCCAATAGTGGACTTGGAGGTATTTTCTTGATAATTTGAGGGTTTTGATGTCTATTTTTGCTATGTTTTGGTGTATTGATTGCGTTATCGGAGTTTTGGAGGCTTCGGAGTTCATGGTTGGATACTTGGATGAATTGAGTTGCTTTGTAGAGTTTGGGTGTGGATCGGGTCTTAGAAGATCGATCATAATTTTTTGCTTGATTGGAGTTGATCTTTGGGCGGATCTCGGAAGACCCCCCTTTCTTTAGCTTGTTCTTGTTTTGAGGAGTGGTTCTTTGATTCTTAGAGATGGAGAGCAAATCCGAGGGCAAGCCGATCTCTTCCATCGATGTCTTAGCCTTCAAGATGGTGGATTTCATACTTGATGATATGAATTTCCATGGCTGGAAGCTTATGGTGGAGGATATATCAAGGGGAGAAGAAATGGCGATCACTTGACAAAGCTTCCCCCTATCCGATTACCGCCGATTGGGACGCGGACGATACACAACTTAGTCATCTTATGCTTAGCTCGATGGAGTGATGAATCATGGATGGGCTTGTTCAGTTGGGATCCGTGATGTCAATTAGGCATCGGCTTCATGAGTTATTCTTCACAGGAGAGCTTCTTGAAGGCATGTGATTTGGCGTATCAGTTGTACAAGATTCAGCAAGGAATTCGCTCATTGCATCAGTACTACTCGGAATTTTGACGTAAAGAAATCAAGAGGAAAATATTTATTGGTTCAAGAGAAAACTAACAGTCCATACAACTATATAGTGAGTTATAGATCAGCTCTCCTAACAAATATATAATAACTAATCAAACTAATAACTAAATATATTTCAATAACAATATTCATAACATTCCCTCGCAAGCTGGAGCGTAGATGTCAATCATACCAAGCTTGAATAAAAGACGAGCGAAAACCGATCGAGGAAAATCTTTGGTAAGAATATTTGCTAGTTGAGTTGCAGAGGAAGCATACTAGAGTGCAACCACCTTGTCTGTCGCTTTGTCACGAATGAAGTGACAATCTATCTCGATATGTTCGGTCCGCTCATGAAAAACTGGATTCTCAGCAATGTGAATTGCGATCTTGTTATCACATAAGAGTGTAGTCGGAAGAGAAGAAGGAACCCCAAGATCTGTCAAAAGGAAGGTAAGTCATACCAACTCAGCAACCGTATGCGCCATAGATCTATACTCAGCCTCAGCAGAAGAACGAGCCACTACATTTTGTTTCTTACCTTTTCATGTAACCAAGTTTCCAACCATGAAGACACAGCCACTCGTGGAACGACGATCATCAACGGATCCAGCAAAGTCAGCATCCACAAAGGCTGTGAGCGACAACATGGATGATGGTTTGTAAAGAAGACCCTGTGCTGGAGAACTTTTGATATATCTGAGAATATGCTCAACTGCCTTAAGGTGAGAGATCAAAGAATTCTGCATATATTGACTCACTGTGCTAATGGTAAAGGCAAAAGAATTCTGCATGTATTGACTCACTTTGCTAATGGCAAAGGCAATGTCAGGACGAGTGACAGTGAGGTAAATAAGTTTCCTAACTAGACGTCGATATCGTCCTGTGTCAGGTAGTGGAGGATCCAAGTGAGAGCTTAATCGAGATAGTTTGACTGAGAAATCCATAGGGTTTTTACTGGTTTACATCCCAGAAATCTTATCTCAGATAGAAGATTAAGTGCATACTTGCGCTGAGAAATCTGTAATCTACCAGAATTCCATGATACTTCAATTCCTAGGAAATATCTAAGTGGCCCAACGTTTTTGGTATGGAAGTATGAAGCCAAATGTTCTTTCACTTTGGAGATGCCAGCGGAATCATCTCCAGTGATGATAATATCAACATACACCAACACAATTACCCCGTCCCGAGGACGATGATGTGTAAAAAGAGACGTGTCGGCACAACTGCGTTTGAAACCAATCTGTCGTAAAATCATACAAAACTTTTCAAACCAGGCACGCGGTGATTGCTTCTATCCATATAACGATTTGTGTAGAACACAAACCATAGACTTCCTCGGTTGCTCAAAACCAGGAGGCTGCTACATATAGTTTCCGAGAGATCGCCATTAAGAAAGGCATTCTTCACATCAAGCCGATGAAGAGGCCATGCCTTAGAAACAGCCATGGATATAAGCACGAACTGATGTTAATTTGGCAACTGGCGAAAAAGTTTCGACATAATCCAAACCATACTGCTGAGTAAATTCTTTGACCACCAATCGAGTTTTGAGACGGTCGGTCGTCCCGTCTGGATTTTGCTTGACAGGAAAAACTCATCTACAACCAACAACTTTCTTACCTGAAGGCAGATGCGTCGATTTCCGCCTGATTAGAGCGCAGTACGACAATCAGCTCTAACATAGCTGCATGCTAATCTGGGTGCTGAAATGCTTCCTGAATAGAGAAGGAAGAGTGATGGCCGACATGAAAGAAATAAACTGACGAGCAGATGGGGGTAAGTCTATGATAGTAAATAAAGTTTGAAATCGGATGAGCAGTAGTACAAGAATGCTTATTCTTGCGTAAGGCAATAAGAAGAGAGATCTTCGGAAGGCAGCGGTGTTGGAGAATCAGGAACAGTGGACTGCATTGGAGTACCTGCAGAAGAATCGTTAGAAGAATCATTGGTGGAAGGTGGTGAGACAACTTTCTTACAACGGTGGTACACCTGTGGATAAAGGACTACAGGCTGATCACTAGGTAGCACAGGTTGAATAGATGAATCAAGCTCTGAGGAAGGTAAGTATAGAATAGGAATAGTAGAAGCGGGGTCCTTAATAGGTGGTGGAAAATATACTTGATCTTCTAAGAAGGTCAGATCACATGAAGTATAAACTTTGGATGCGACATAGTCAGCATACATATCCTTTTGGGATCGAGTGTAACCTATGAACACCATATGTATAGCTCTAGGATCAAGTTTGTCAATATGATAACCTAGAACCATGGGGATAGCATAGACAATCAAACACTTTAGGAGAAACAGGAAAATGATTGACCTGTGGAAACAAAATAAAGACAGAGGACTAGTCGCCTATGACCAGAAAAGGCATGCGATTGATATAAAAACATGCAGCTAAGACTGCAAAATTCCACCATCGTTTAGAAACATGCATATGTAAAACAAGAGAACGAGCTATCTCAAGTAAATGTCGGTTCTTTTGTTCGGCAATCCTATTTTGTTGAGGAGTATAGAACATGAAGTTTGATGCAATATACCCTGGGTCTGACAAAATGCAGTAAACTCCGTGCTAATATACTCCTTAGTATTATCTGAACGAAGAACCTTTACCAGAACACCAAATTGATTAGTAATCTCAGCTACGAATATTTTAAAGGTAGATAAAAGTTCAGACCTATTATGCAGAAGATACAACCAAGTCATACGTGAATCATCATCGATAAAAGTCACAAAATATTTATAATCAATCACAATAGGAATTTTAAACGGACCCCAAATATCAGAATGGACTAACGCAAAAGGTAAATCATGTCTTTTAGTAACTGGAGGAAAAGAGGAGCGATGGTGTTTACCAAGAATACATGATTCACAACCGAACTCTGATAAATTAAGAGTGCATCATATTACGTAAAGAAGAAAGAGGATGACCAAGTTGTCGATACCACTGTATAGTAGAAATAGCAGCAGATGTACTAGGAAGGTGATCAATATAGTACAGTCCATTCTGTTCATGCCCTCCACCAATCCGCTATTTCGTTAGAACATCCTGTATCACAAAGTGATATGGATAAAATGTTACGGAGCAGTTAGAATCATTTGTAAGCTGGTGAATAGAAAGCAAGTTTGTTTTAAAGATGGCACAATTAAATTATTTTTAGGTGTAAAGATGAAGTGATAAATCAGCAGAGCCATAAACAAGTGTGGTATTACCATCAGCCACGGAAATCAACTTGTGAGGACTAGAAATAAGATCAGACGGTTTATCACAAGACATATGATGTGAGACGTCGGAATCAGCGATCCACGAATTAAAATGAGAAAGGAACGATATACCTGATGGAGTAGAAAAGTTGATGGGAGGACTAGAAGCAAGTTCGGACGGTCTATCAGAAGACATGATGTGAGGCGCCGGAATCATTGACCCACGAATTAGAATGAGGAAGGAACGATTTACCTGATGGAGTAGAAAGGCTGGCGGGAGGTACAGAGGTGAGGAGACGACGTAACTGGCCCCACTCAGCACTGGATAAAAGTAAATTGCCGGCAGAAGAGGAAGATCGGGTAGCAGCAACTGGTGTGAATGTCTGGCGGGCTATAGGTGTATCATCATGGTAGCCATGTTTCTCATAATAATGGTCTTTGCGAAGATTAGTGCCGCCGCAATAAGTGCAATAAAAACAAGCACGGGAACCACGCGACGTCCCACGGCTAGCAGAGAAATCCATGATAAACGGCGCTTAAAAAAATTGATACCGAGAAAGAATAAATGATGTTTAACTCACAATAATACCACGGAGCAAGATGTTCTAATAGATCATGTTGGCGGCAAGAGTTCCAAAATCATGTTGTTAAGCTGTCATTAAATCACGGAAAATTGTGGAGGGTGATCGAAGGTTGCAGGGGATCGAAGGTGGAGGGATCGATGGTTGGAGTGGGTATTATTTTTTTTCCTTTCTTGATTTTCTTCAAAACTCTGAAACCATAAAGAAATCAAAAGGAAAATATTTATTAGCTCAAGAGAAAAGTAATAGTCCATGCAACTATATATAGAGATTTATAGATCACCTCTCCAAACAAACATATAATAACTGATCAAACAAATAACGAAATATATTTCCATAACAATATTCATAACACGTATGGCCCTTTTGGTCTCGGAGTTGTTCTCGATCATTAGTGACGTTACGGAGATGGGGATGCGACATGAAGCCCTTCTAGTGATCATTTTTCTTGGTGGGCTACGGCCGAATATCGTCAGCACGTCCGACCTTGCTTGGGAAGGCGAATATTACTCTTGCGACCACTTATCATACGCTCCATCAGATATTTCAATCGGAGATTACTGATGAGCATCCTGCATCTGGTAAGAACATTGCTCTTATCGGGTCGGAGAGTTCTCCCCACCTATTACTCTTCATGAGGGAGAGGGGGAGCAGGTCGCCGAGACGGTAGAGCCGGAGGTAGAGGCCGAGTAGAGCCTCGCTTTTGTGACTACTGCCACCAAGATGGACATTTTCACAGTCCATGCTGGAAGTTGAATGCGAGGTCTCCTCAGACCCTCGTCCTGCCGACCATGCACATGTTGGAACCCCATCTTCTGCATCCTTCACTATTTTGACGGATTCAGCATTATCCGAGAGTTCCGTCAAGTCTATGGAGGAGATTTCTCGATTGAGAATTCTTGTGACCTTGATTGGTTCTAATAGCTAGGTTGGATCGGCTACATCTCGGGATTCAGCTGTGACCACTTTGGGTCTTTCGAGAGATAACCATATAACTTTTATTACTTTGACTTTTGTATGTCGTTCCTTGGTGATCGATACAGGAGCAACAGATCATATGCCAGGAAAGAGGCATATTGTCCTCATATAGGCTAAGGCCTGGATGTACCCAGTGACCTTAGCGAATGGCACCACCTCTACTACAGAGAGAGGGGTCTGTTTGTGCTATATAACAGTTACCTCTCACTACTGTTTTATATTTGCCTGGATTTTCTTTCAACTTGCTTTCTATTAGCCAACCGACTCGAGATTTGAACTGTGACGCAACTTTCTTTAATGGTGGATGTGTTTTTCAGGAGCTTGGGATAAGGCAGACGATTGACACAGGGATTGAGGATGATGTGTTGTGTTACCTCGATGAGCATCCATGCCCTATAGCCTGCCCAACATCATCCACATCTTTTTTGATGCCCATTGTCTGTTTGGTCATCCTTCTTTGTAGACCTTGAAGAGGATTGCTCCCTCTCTTGATACTTTGTCTTGTTTAGTGTGCGAGTCTTATGAGCTGGGTAAGCATTATCGCTCTAGCTACCCATCTCGTATCAATAAAAGAGCTGAAAAACCTTTTGGTTTGGTTCATTCTGTTGTTTGGAGGCCATGCCCTAATGTTGCCTAAGGAGGCTTTCCCTACTTTGTGACTTTTATTGGTGAATTTTCTCGAGTCCCGTGGTTATATTTGATGAAATTTAGGAACAAAGTGTTATCTCATTTTCAGATCTTTTGTTCTGAAATTCAGACTCAATTTAGGGCCACTGTTGGTACCTTGAGGAGTGATAATGTGACGGAGTATTTTAGTACACCCTTTAAGAAGTATATGGAGAAACTTAGTATTATTCATGAATCTTGTCCTTATACCCCAACAAAATGGGGTGGCAGAAAAGAAGAATAGGCATTATTTAGAGGTTACTCGTATCCTTTTATTTCATATGTGAGTGCCTAAATCCTTTTGGGGATGCAGTTCTTACTGCTAATTTACCCGATCAATCGTATGCCCTTCTCTGTCCTAGATGGACAGATTTCTCATTCTATATTGTTTCCTTCGGTAGTCTCTTTTCCTGTTCCTCTGCGGGTCTTTGGGTGTATCTGTTTTGTCCATGATCTACAATTTGGGAATCTAAACTGGACCCTAAGGCTATTAAGTGCGTTTTCCTTGGGTACTCTCAGACCCAAAAAGTATATTGTTATAGTCCTGGGTTACGTTGATTTATTTCGGTTGACGTGACTTTTCATTAGTCCACATTGTACTTTTCTATCTCACTCCTGTAGACATGTACAGTAATTTTCCTTCAGATATCTCATATCTCCTATCACAAGAGAGCACCCCTTCTGAGTCGGTTGATTCTCCATCTCCTATGTTGAAGGTCATTCGTACTGTTTACATTGACCCATTACCTACCCTTGATTTCCTACTGTTAGGCTCCATATCACCGGTTACGAGGGTGTATGCTCGTTGAGCCCATACGACTCCTGTTGCTGATCTCCCAGAGTCTCAAGCTCCGTCGGAGGTTGATATTGATCTCCCTATTGCCTTACGGAAAGGTACCCGAAGCTGTACTTCTCACCCTATAGCTCATCATGTAGCGACTTCTTATTTTTCTCTGGCATATCGGGCGTTGCTCTCCTCCCTCGACTCTCATGTTGTACCTAAGTCCCTCTCCGATGCTTTATCTCATGAAAGGCTGACCGAAACTATGCTTAATGAGACGCTCGCCCTAGAATAGAGTCAGATTTCGGATTTGGTCCCTCTTCAAATTGGAAAGAAGGCGGTAGGGTGCCGCTGGGTTTACACGGTGAAACTTCATCCTGATGGGCCCTTTCTCGCTTGAAGGCATTGATTGCCAAAGGGTATTCCCATAATTACGAGATTGATTATGAGGAGACTTTTTCTCCTGTGGCCAAGATGACTTCTGTTCGCTTACTTATGTCTCTTGTGACTACTCATCATTGGCCGTTGCATCAGCTTGATATGAAAAATGCATTATTCCATGGTTCTTTTGTAGAGGAAGTCTATATGGAGCAACCATCTGATTTTATTGCTCAGGAGGAGTCGGGTCTAGTTTATTGATTAAAGAAGTCATTGTATGGCTTGAAACAGTCTCCTCGAGCATAGTTTGGGAAGTTTACCGAGGTGATTATTTCGTTTGGCCTAAATGGCATGCTCATGACCATTCAGTATTCTACCGTAATAACACCAATGACCTTCACATTCTATTGGTGATATATGTTGATGACAGTGATTACTGGCGATGTGGCTGGTATTGAACAGCTTAAACACCACCTTCAAACAAAGTTTCAGACTAAGGATCTTGGAAACCTTCAATATTTTTTGGGTATCGAGGTTGCTTGATCGAAGGATGACATTTATATCTCACATCGAAAGTATGTGCTTGACATGCTAACTGAAGTTGGGATGTCAGGGTGCAGACCCATAGAGGCTCCAATGAATCCTAATACTAAGCTGTTTCCGGGACAAGGTGATTTGTTTGAAGATCCCGGAAGATATCGACGATTGGTTAGTAAGCTTAATTATCTCACCGTCACTCGACCTGAGATTGCATATCCTGTTAGCGTTGTGAGCCAATTCATGGCCGATCCTCAAGTTGCTAATTGGGATGCAGTGATTCGGATACTTCGATATTTGAAGAATGCTCCAGGGAAGGGTATATTATATTCAGATCATGGACATTCTCGGGTAGCAGGATTCACTGATGTAGATTGGACTGGGTCTCCATCTGATCGCAGTTCTGCATCATGATATTGTGTGTTTGTGGGAGATAACTCAGTTTTCTGGAAGAGCAAGAAGCAAAGCGAAGTGTCTCATTCCAGTACTGAGTCAGAGTACCGAACCATGACAAATACTATTTGTGAGCTTGTATGGATCCACTTTCTGTTTGGAGAGTTTGGTTTTAGGCCCACTTCCACTATGCAGTTATATTGTGATAATAAGGCTACAATCTATATCGCCTCTAATCCTGTATTCCATGAGCGAACGAAACACATTGAAGTTGATTGCCACTTTGTGAGAAAGAAGGTTTAAGATGGGATCGACACTTATTATGTTCAATCAACTCATCGGTTAGCAGATTTATTCATAAAACCTTTGGGAAGGAATAGAATGCATTTTATTTGTAACAAGCTGGGCATACGTTGTAAAGAAAGCTATAAACTTTTTGACATTTTATTAATAATTAATGATGTCAAATAAACCAACACATTAACTTACTCAATAACCCATTAATAAACCTAATTCTAAAGTCGAAATAACCAATTAATCTCCCTTGGATCCTCCACCACTTGACCCTGAACGATATCGAAGACTGGTTGGGAAGCTTATTTATCTCGCTGTTACTTGTTCTGACATTGTCTTTGCCGTTAGCAGAGTGAGTCAGTATATGCAGAATCCTTTGACCTCACCTTAAGGTATTTGAGCATATTCTTAGATACATCAAAGGTTCTCAAGGACATGGTCTTCTCTATAAATCATTATCTATGTTGTCGCTCATAGCCTTTGCTGATGCTGACTTTACGGGATCCATTGATGATCGTCGTTTCACTAGTGGCTACCGTGTCTTCTTAGAAGGAAACTGGGTTACATGGATGAGTAAGAAGTAAAATGTAGTGGATCGTTCTTCTGCTGAGGCTGAGTATAGATACATCGCGCATACAATTGTTTTGTTGGTATGGCTTACCTTATTTCTGACAGATCTTGGGGTTCCCTATTCTCTTTCGACTATACTTTTCTGTGATAACAAAGGACGCAATCCATATTGCTGAGATTCAGTTTTTCTTGAGAAGATCAAGCATATCGAGATAGATTGCCACTTCATTCGTGACAAGATGACAGACAACGTGGTTGCACTCCAACATGTTTCCTCTTCGGTTCAACTGGCTGATATCCTTACCAAACCTTTTCCTCGACCGATTTTCACCCGTCTTCTGTCCAAGCTCGGTATGATTGACATCTATGCTCCAGCTTGCAGGGAAGTGTTATGAATATAATTAGTTTTAGTCTTTAATCCCACATTGCCTGTAATAGAAGAGGTGGTCTAATACATCTCTTATATATGTAGTAGTAACTCTCATATTATTATACTAATAAAATATTTCTTCTCAGTTCTTTTGATATATAATAATTATATTACTAGATTAGCGGAATAGGACCATACATTGTATAAAGTATAGTATTTCGTCAATTACCGGTTGCACGTCCGACATAATAAACACTTATATGTATATAAAAATCTTGTGAATGCGATTAATCACAATAATTAAGATAATTAATCAATTCTCAGGCGCTAAGACAAGGACGATGCAGCAAGGAAGTTAAGGGCGAGACATTGGGTCGGACTTGAAGGCGAGTAAGCTCAAAAGATTGTTTGCAAGAAAGGAAGAGATTGAGAAAGGATTGGAAAATTAGGGATTTTGCCAAATCGAGATTAAAATGAACTAGATCTTAAATTGTTATAAGACTCGAATTTCAGATCTGACCAACTAACTTCAAACCCGACCCATTTACTGAATCGCAAAAATAGTATCGAATCGTATGATACGAATCCTGAATCGTACGATACGATCATAATCCGATACAACCTTGCAATGTGTATCGGAACTTGTCGGAATCATATTGAATTGTAAGATTCAAATCGTGAATCCTAAGATTTTAACAACTATGGGTATAACCCATTAGTCTTGGTACCAGTGCTAATTGTTCTCTTCGTTCTTCCAAGATCCTTTATAATGCAATCATAAGAAATGAAAGTGACGATACAATTTAATTTCATAGTCAATTAACTAACTGAAAGTAAATTATTGAATGGGAAGTGAGGCAAATAAAAAACCGAGGATAAAGTCAAGTGTGGTGTAAGTATAGCTAAACCAACTCGTTCTATTCTGAAGATGGATCCATTAGCTAAAGTCACGAGACTGCAGGCAGGTATATGCGAGTAAGAAAGTAAACCCGACTCCCCAGTCACATGGTCTGTGAGTCTATGACACCTAAGCTAATAACCCAAGCTCGTGATATGGGTGGAGAAGAGACATGTATAATTACCTTTGGCTATTGTAACAGTATGAGCTATATACGTAGACGAAGAGGATGCTGTGGAGCTCGATATTGTCTAAAGATGACATAACCTCAAAATCTCATCCTCAAACAAACATCGGAGGAAGCTAAGTCACTAGGTGCAATAGAAGCAGGCGTAGATGGAGCCGAGACAACATGCACTCCACAAGGTAGGTAGCCGAGACAACGTGCACTCCACAAGGCGCCTTAAGCAAGTATCTCGAACATGCCCTCCTACTGACAATAAGCACATAAACGCCTTTCACATCGGCCTCTACGACGTTCTATACATCTTGGAGTCGCTCTTATTCACCGCCTTCATAAAAAAAACAGCTGAGCCTTTTATCCCAAGCATATTGGGTAGGCTACATGAACCAACATGAGAATCACGCCGGGTCCAACACATGAATCCTCCGCCTCCACTCACTCCTATCGAACAATATACTTTCATTGAGTCCGTTGGCAACCATATCGTGTCGTATCACCTCCATCCATGTTTTCTTCGGTCTCTCTTTTGCCCTTCTGCTATTGCCCATATCGAGAGTATCTATTCGTTGAACCGGTGCTTCCATAGGTCTGCGTCGCACATGACCAAACCATCTTAGCCGGTTTTCCCGCATCTTCTCCTCTACAGGTGCTACACCAACTTTTGCACGAATATCCTCATTTCGCACCTTATCTTTTTTAGTGTTACCGCACATCCAACGAAGCATGCGCATCTCCGCTACGTGCATCTTCTGTGTATGATGCTTCTTAGGAGCCCAGCATTCTGTACCATATAATAAGGCAGGCCGAATAGCGCTTCGATAAAACTTCCCTTTCAATTTTAACGGAAAGTTACGATCACACAAAATCCCTGTTGCACTCCTCCATTTCAACCAACCAGCTTGGATCCTTTGATTAACATCACAATCGATCTCCCCATTCTTTTGGATGATGGAACCTAGATATCTAAACCTGTCGCTCGGTGATATCTCTTGCCCTTCCAATGTTATACCAATATGGTTTTGACTTCTCTGGTTACTAAATTTGCAATGCATATATGCTGTCTTGGACCTGCTCAATCTGAACCCCGAGATTCCAATGTTTGCCTCCATAATTCCAATTTGGCATTAGCCCCTGCTTTCGTCTCATTTACTAGAACAATATCATCAGCGGATAGCATACACCAAGGTACCTCATCTTGGATAGTTCTAGTAAGCTCATCCATCACGATGGTAAACAAGAATGGACTTAATGCAGATCCTTGATGTAAACCAATTGTAATTGGAAAATCACTCGTTAGGCCGCCGCAAGTTCTGACATTTGCCACTACTCCATCGTACATATCCTTGATTATGTCAATATACTTGACAGGGACCCCCTTCTTCATCATTGTCCCCCATAATACCTCTCTAGGTAGCTTGTCGTACGCTTTTTCTAAATCAATAAATATCATATACAAATCTTTTCTCCTCTCTCGAAAACGCTTGACAAGTTGACGCAGCAAATGAATAGCTTCTGTCGTCGATCGTCCAGGCATGAACCCAAACTGGTTCTCTGTTATCTTAATATCCTTCCTTAGCCTGTGTTCAATCACTCTCTCCTAAATTTTCATGGTGTGACACACAAGTTTTATTCCACGGTAGTTTGAGCAACTTTGAATGTCACCCTTCTTATAGATAGGTACAAGGATACTTTTTCTCCATTCATTTGGCATCTTTTTTGTCTGGCAAATCTTATTAAACAGATCTGTCAGCCATTTAACGCCTATTTCTCCTAAGCATCTCCAAATCTCGATAGGAATCCCGTCAGGACCAACCGCTTTTCTTAAACTCATTCTTTTCAAAACTTGTTTAACCTCAGGTAGTCTTATTTTACGCATGAAATCACGGTTTATATCTTGAGATTGAATGACAAGTCCATCCAAATTCTTAGTAAAGCTCTCATTGAACAGTTTGTCAAAATAATCTTTCCATCTTTCCTTGATATCCTCATCTCGAACTAAAACCTTCTGATTTTCATTTTTGGCACACTTCACCGCACATAAGTCTCTAGTCTTCGTTTCCCGCATCCGAGCAATCCGGTGTATATCATTTTCAGCCTCTTTAGTGTCTGATTTCTCGTACACCTCCTTATAGACCTTAGATTTAGCTTCCCGAACAGCTTTCTTAACTTCTTTTTTAGCCATTTATACTTCTCAAATCTCTCCACATTTCTACTTTTCTTCAAATCTTTATAAGAATCCCTTTTAATTTTAATAGCAGCCTTTACTTCTTCATTCCACCATGATGTGTCCTTAGATGGTGGAGCACCACCTCTCGACTCACCAAGTAGATTTCTAGCTACTTTCTTGATACAACTAGCCATTTTGTTTCATGTTCTGTCTGAATTATTTTCCGACTGCCAATCCGCTTCTTGGACTACACAATCTATAAAATACTTTTGGTTACCTTCTTTCAATCGCCACCATTTAATTCTAGGCTCTACCTTACGTCTATTCTTTCTAGGTCCTCCTCTAAATCGAAAATCTAGAACTAAAAGTCTATGTTGAGTGGTTACACTCTTACCTGGCACTACCTTACAGTCGATACAACAACCTCTATCTATTCTTCTCGTCAGAAAAAAGTCTATTTGACTAGCATTTGATCCGCTCCTAAAAGTGATAAGGTAAGACTCTCTTTTCCTAAACCAGGTGCTTGCTAAGATCAAATCATAAGATAAGGCAAAATCTAGAATCGAGTCACCTACTTCATTCCTTTGTCCAAAACCAAAACCTCCATGGATAGTATCAAACCCACTACGACTAGTATCTACATGTCCATTAAGATCACCACCAATAAATAACTTCTGTCCACTAGGTATACTTTGCACCATCTCGTCTAAATCCTTCCAGAATAGACGCTTACTAGCGTCATCAAGACCTATCTGTGGTGCATAAGCACTAATAACATTAAGGATCTCTCCACCTAGAATAAGCTTAACCAGTAAAATTCTATTACTTTTTCTCCTAATCTCAACTACATCCTCAAGCAACCGTCTATCTATGATTATGCCTACCCCATTACGATTTTTATCTCTACCCGTATACCAAAGCTTATAACCCCAAGGCTCTATGACTCTACTCTTTTCACCTACCCACTTGGTTTCTTGCAAACACAGAATACCAACTTTCCTCCTAATCATCACCTCCACTAATTCTATTAGTCTACCCGTAAGGGAACCTATGTTTCAGGAAGCTAGACGGATCCTATGAAACCCTTACTTATTTGTCACTACACCCGGGGTCCGATGTAGCGCGCCGTTTCTGGACGACGACCCTTGCTTATTTATCACTACACCCGGGGTCCGATGTAGCGCGCCGTTTCTGAACGACGACCCTTGCTTATTTGTCACTACATCCGGGGTCCGATGTAGCGTGCCGTTTCTGGACGACGAGCTAGAAGCCCTTGCATACTTAACACTACACCCGGGAACCGATGTAGCGCGTCGCTGAATAGGGGACGCCCCAACGATATTCTTGTTATGGTTCATGTCATAGAATGCGACAAAGTTTTACGTTGGCTGTCACAAGCCTACCACAACTCTCACCCTTTTTCATCCGGACTTGGGACCGGCAACGATGGGTTTAGTCACCGCCTTCATGTATGTTTTAAAAAGTGGCTGCTTAAGCGGGCTTCGCCGGTCCGCTTTATCTTGCTTAAGCGGGTGATAGTTCACAACTTATTTTTATTGATGTATACATCTTATAAGTGTTATAATGTGTATGTAAGTATTGTTATTGGATTGAGAGAAACAAATACCAATTAATACAAAATCTTATATTCTCTTTTTTCATGTAGTTTCTCTCCTTTGTGCTTGAGTCGACAGGGGCTAGTGTTTTCGAGCTGCTCGACTTCGGGAAATTTCAAGATTTGGGTGTTTTGAAACTCCAAAAATTAGGGTTTTGAATCTGATCAACTTCAAGAAATCTAGATCCGAATCGGCTTCGAGCAATCCTAAGGTTTTCTTATTTCGATTTTGAGTAGTTTCTAAATTTCAACCTTGAATTTCCAATTCAATTTCGATTGGACTTGGTTTTGGGTTGCAGTCTTTTAGGTATTCCTTTTTTAATTTGTTGGATTTTTTGTACTGATTTGATCTAAGATGCTTAATGTCGAACATGGAAAAGATCATGAACACTTATGAGCTAATACATTTTAAGGAAATTGCGATTTTGGGTTGAATTGTCTGGACATATTTCTTAACAAACAATATATTGGCCGTGTAAATCTGTTGAATTTCGGGTTGAGTTTAGACATTTACAAGTACAAAAGAAACATATAAATAGTTTAAACATGCTTAGAATCAATATTTGTTGATGAGGAATAAGATAATTGATGAAAACACCATTTTTCTGATCTTTGAGCAGCCTGAGCGGCTGCTTAAGCGCTCAGACTCTACTGCAGTTCCGCTCCTCTTTTCCGCTTTTGAAACATTAATGTAGCTGATATGTAGGTGCATGAACAGATCTAACTAAGACAATACGTTCTTATGCATCTCCCCGTTCTCATGATCGGATCTAATTAGGGAAGATCTTCATCAATGTGGTAGGAGTGGAAAGAGATATAGTAGCGGCATTCTCCAAATTTTAGGGTCTCATGGACTCAAACTCGTGTCTCAACCCTCTAAGAAATACAATCATAAGTAGAGCATAATGTCTTCTTTTCATCTCCACAATATCTTCCATAATAGGCAACATCTTCATACCTCCTTACAATCTTCTTGAAGTTTGTATGATACTGATGGAGAGAGTGAGGTTCTAGCTGGATCTATACAAAGTCATCTATGGAAAGTCTGTACGAGGTCAGGGGCTCAAAAGAGGTTTTATTGCCTAGAGGTCTGTTAGGCAGTCTCAGACCTTTTTCACAGTTTTCAGATTTTTTCCCCAACTCCATTCCCGACCTTTTCATGGAGCTCAACATAAGATGGCAGAGATAAGCATCATACTTCTTCCATTCAGGGGTTATGGGAGAAGGAGGTAGACTCAAATGATAGTCATCTTTGCCTCTCCCATCAATATACATTTTTACCTTTCTCTTGTAATTGTGGATGTTTTTTCAGTTAGCTTGAAATCAACCATTTTAGTCGCAACCACCTCCATTGAAGAAACATGTTTACTTTCCATCTTCACAAACAATACTTTTAATTTTAACAATCAATCAACACTTAATGATCAATCTTCTCAGAGATCCAATCAATAACCACACCTAATCAAGAAACGAGATCTCTCAAGACCCAACACTTAAGATCGTGATTGACCTTCCAAGATCAATCACCGAACACAACAAATATCTCAAACATAAGTACTGACCTAAACTCGGCGTCTGATAACTTAAAACATTTCGACAACACAATCCATGCTATAAATCTTAACAATAACACCATCGTGAGTCATTTTCAATCAGTGAGATATAATAAAAAGTCAATGACTAGAACATAAAGATCGTAATAGATCATACCTCAAATGAGAGCAAAACGGCCATAAAAGCAAAAGAACCACTTCGGACAATGAGATCTTCTTCAATGATCTTGGCTTTGTTTTGCGAGATCGAGGGTGAATTGAACGAGATTCGAAAGGTCCTGGAGGCCTGGAAGCGTCGATCGTGGAATATGAGATGTGAAGATTTTAGCTTAGTCCAAATGATATCTAAGGCGAGATCAGATCTGGAGGCGAGATCAGAACGCGAGATCCGTAGGCGGGGAGATCAAGCTCGAAGACGGGGATCGAGGTTGTTGGTGAGGTGATCGGTGGCGGCTCAAGATTTATGAAGACGGTGGCCGGTTTCTTTTTTCTATTTATCTATTTATTAATAAAGGGTGGAGATTTAGAGTTGGGTTCAGACTAATAGCTCTGATACCATGAAATTTAAGGTTTTGAATTGGGAGATATGGAGAAATGATTTTTGATGATTAGAGATGACTTTCTAACCTTCTTTATATAGACTTGGTAATTTACATATACACCCTTTTTTATTTTGGACCTAGAATACTTTAATTTTTTTTATTTTGGACCCCCAAACTTTCATATTTTCAAAAAACCCACTTGGTCTGTCCAAAATAGACACCTAATTTTTATCCGTTAACTAAAAAGGCCTCTTCCATTATTGTAATGTTAGTTTATTAGGTTAGTTAAGTTAACTGAGGTTAAATTAAATATTTAATTTCATTTAAGCCATCGTCTTCCATCTCTTCTCTTAATCATTTCTTCATCAGCAAATAGAAAAAGCCAAGCATGAAATCCAACTCTCTCATATCTTTCTCTCTCCTCGCCATCACCATTTTCTTCTTCTCCCTTCACCTTAACCCTAAATCCCACCATAACAGTCGCCTCCTCTAATCACTATCCTGCTCTGACTTCTTCCCACTGTCGTCGCCAGAATCGTCAACTACTCATGGATGCACAACTGCCTCCTTCACTGAAACCCCTTCCTCTCCCTCCTAGCCCTAACCCTCCTCCACTTCTTCTTCCTTTCCTGTATCGTCGCCCGCCACTTATTCCCCGCTGTCTCCTTCCTCTCCTCCGGCCTCGCCTCTCCCCCTCCATAAGTTTGAAGTTCTCTACTGTGAGAAAAGAGAAAATGGAGGCCCTGTTAGAGTATAGATCAAAGTTCTTTGCTATGATCTAGTTAATAGGCCAATCCACAAGTAAAACAACTATAATTACTATGATTAATATGTAATTAATAGAGTTTGCACGTTAATTGGATCCCAGTTTGTTGGGTTTCAGTGCCCGCGCCGCGGAAACCGCGGCCGAGGTGGAAGCGAAAACAAAAATTTCAGCGAACACCGATCACCCGTAAAACCCAAGATTCGATCCATAGACCTAAACTTGCTAACTAAAAGTGCAATGGTTGAGAAAATACAACCTTTGTCGCGTGTCCACCCAATTATGGAAGACCCCTCTAAACTCGTAGCCATCGGGATCGCGCTTGAGAATCGACCACCCTTGTCGAAGACTATCCACCCGAAAGAATTCGGAGGAGTCTCTAACCGATGATCCAGACTTGCTAGGTTTGGATGGTCGGTGATGTAGAAATACTTCACTAAATTTTTCTCTCTAAAATCTATGCTCAAAATGAGGGTAAGAAGAAGGAGAAGGAGAGGGAATAAAGCAACCATCGAGCATGAAGCTCAAGTGTGGAATGAAAAATCATCAAGTCAAAAAATGAAAGAGATAATGGCTAGATAAGCTTGCAACCATGATGCAATAGTGCACAATAAATGCACATCACCATCCAAGCCATCCCTTATCACCAATGCTTCATTAAAACCCCAATTTCCATCTCATTTCATTATTTTTTCTAAAAAGAACAAATAAGAGGTGTCCTTTTAGAAGCATTTCCGTATAAATATGGAATACTTCACCTGGTATATTTATCGCTACATATACGCGTATCCGTATAAAAATACGGATAGCACCAAAGAGAGAAAACTAAATAGTGAACAATAATACTAAAATATATATATCAAAATACATACACAAATTATTAGATCAAAACCCGATTTAATAATTCGGCCTAATTCTAAGCCGGCTAGTATTATCAACCGTCTGATTAAAATCCGTGTATCCCGTACACGTATTTAATCGGACGCCTGCACGTATCAACGTACGGCTCCTACATCCGTCGTCTGAATCGGGAAAACCCCTCTGAGTGGGACTCTAAAGACTCGACAATACGCTGGCAGTGGGTTTAACCACAAGCACGTCAGCGGCATTAGCTGTATATAACGGCTATCCAGGTACTTGTCGAAAGGGGGGTCGACAATCAAGTACGTCCTTACCCTACTGAGCCTGAATATGACAATCTCCGTACAGTCCGGTTTCTTTGTCAAAGAGTATCGCATATCAGGTCTAGGAGGTGGATAACGCCAGATCCCTACTAACCCGATAAGTCGTGTCCGAGTCAAACTCATCACCAATACAGATACTACTAATCAACTATCAGTAAATCTCATCCATCGTGGCCACGGATTTCTGGTGATAGTTAACTGAACACAGCGCGGCATCGACTCCTAATACCAGGAGAGACGGATCCCTGACATTTAACCACTGCCTCCATGTGGCTCGGGACTGTACCCAAAAACTTGTTTGCACGATTCTTTTGAGCCGTGGTAGGGTAGTAATCAAAGTACAGTGGGAACTCACACGAGACAAATGATGATTTCAGGTCAAAGGACTAATCTGTACTCATGCCATCTGAGAACTTCCATCCGACGATAGATATAATACCATCTAGAAGTTCTCGGCGAGTCCGTCTGGTGTACTCATTTCCAGTGAGCACCTGTATACTATCTTAGGTGACACAACACCAATGGCTTGTGAGACCGGCCACCGTCCCTCGCTGGGGTCTAGAAGCGTATACACTAGTCTACTTCAGAATATCGATGTCCAGTCTCAATTCTTCCACGACTAAGGACATTTAAGGATGTGTTTATGGACAACTCAGCTCTCACATATATGATCGCCATCATAATGCTGGTTGTCAAGCAACAATCTTACGGGCTTCATCAATGATGAAGATAAACCAGATAATATACTATCATCTCGAGTAAGACTGTTATACCTGTATAGGTTCTCCTTCAATTATCATAGCCGCTTACTAGCGATTACAATAATTGTCTTGAGGGCACTATATCCAACAATCACCCATTAGCATTTAAGACTAATTATTGCGGTATCGCATACCCACAGCTCGTATGATACCGAATACCCAACTTCTCTACTAATCAGTTTCGCAAACCATGTTTGTGAAACTTAATTTGTTCGAGAAATAGCCCCAGTGAGTGGATACGCTACAATGTTCCAACTTCATCTCTCTATATCTCAATTTTACGGAGATTAACAATCTCCCAAACTGAGCGATACCCCGCATCAAGAATTTGTCTGGATACCTGATGGGACCAAGTTCATAAATGAACAACTTTATCCAACAAACTTCTTAGGCTGTATTTTCTGTTGAGTTATAACCAGTACCCTGCACCATGATTATCCCAGTATCTCTATTGGAACACTATCCAATATACTGATTCTCGAAAGAGGCTAAACTCAAAACTCTGACATCATCTCTGTCATCCGGTCACTTTGGAACCTTTAACCGATAACCGCCTCCCAGAGGAGGCCACCGTTATCTTATACCAAGAACATCCTTTTATGTTCTTTATAGCTTCCTTTTGTTTCTCCAGAATTGGATTAATATATGCTTATTGTAGTTAGTGCAAATACAATTTCTGGTGTTGTACAAGACATTATATGATTGACTCAATTGCCTAAGCAAATGATATGTCATTCATGCCAGTCTCTCTCTTCATCAGTCCAAAAGATATCCCTTTCAGAGAGGGTGACTCCATCACCTGCGGGTACACCGCCACGTCAGGAGTCATACATTCTAAAATACTTTTAGAATGCTGTCTAAGTATCCGATTGGGAAACTTTTCGAATCTAGATTTAAAACCTGAATAATCTATCTGGTATTGTATAAGACATTGCATGATTGACTCAATTGCATAAGCATATGATATGTCATTCATACCAGTCCCTCTCTTCATCAGTCTAGAAGACATCCTTTCAGAGAGAGTGACTCCATCACCTGCGGGTACACTACCACGCCAGGAGTCGTCCATTCTAAAATACTTTTAGAATGCTGTCTAAGTACCCGATTTGGGAAACATCCCAAATCTAGATTTAGTCACCAGAATTCCTGATATACTACCCACATCCAACGTGGAGAAAACACTGTGACAACTAAAGTTTGACCGTTGTAGTACATAAAAATTACTTCCTATCTGGAGTACGTCATCCAAATTTAGGACAATACTTCCTACATCCTTCTTACTAGGTTCATATTTTGTTTTGATGAAATCAATCACCTTGACTATCACATCAAAACAGATGATCTGTCTCCGCTATTCATATTTCAGTCTACGAATAGACATAAACAACTTGCACACCTTCCGCTGCTCCCACTGACTACGATAACTCTCTGGCAGAGTTATATACACTTGCACTTCCAAAATCCCATTTGGAAAGACGTTATAGTTATCTACCTGCCAGATATCATAGTCATGAGCTGCATCAGCGCCAAATCATATTCATATGAACTTCAGCATAGACACTGAAATAAAAGTCACATCACAATCCACAACGGGTATTTGATGAAAACTCTTTTCAACAAGTCTAGCCTTATTATATGACTAGATTAGCAATATAGGATAATATATTATATAAAATATAGTATTTCGTCAATTACCAGTCACACATCTGACATGATAAACACACACACACACACACACATATATATATATATATATATATATATATATATATATGTATGTTATATATGCAAAATTAAACAAAGAATATATGAATCAATAAAATCATGTGAATACCTGATTAATCATAATAATTAACATAGTCAATTGTCAGGCGTTGAGGCAAGTGATGAGACAACAAGAAAGTTGAGGGCAAGGCATCAGGTTGAATACTCGAAGGCGAATAAGCTCAAAAGATTACTCGCAAGAAAGAGAGGGAAAGACCGGTAAAGGATTGGAAAATTAGAGATTTTTCCGGATTAAATTGAAACTAGATATTAAATTGTTATAGGACTCGAAATATTCAAACCTGGCCTAAAAACTTCAAACTTGATCCATTTACTAAATTGATTTGAATCGTGAATCGTAAAAATCGTATGATACTAATCGTGAATCGTACGATTTGATCGTCATCTGATACAACCTTGCGATATGTATCAGAGCTTTGTACGAATCGTATTGAATCGTGAATCGTAAGATTTTAACAACTATGAATATTGCCTCATTGCATGTTTTAATAGACTGGATAAGATAACAAAAATATGGTGGTAGAAAAGGAAATATGAACCAAGTTTCAGTGTCAAGCATGTAAAATGTAATGTATGCGTGAACACATGCAAACGGTTTTGTAATTTGTTGAACATTGTGTTCAGTATGACTTAAACATGCAATATGTATGTGGATGAGTAAGAAGTCCAAAAATGTCTAGCACACTTTGCACTTGACACATTTGATGGCATGCCATGTAATTAAATGCATATATTGTCGATGGACATGCACGCGCACTAGTAGTTGTAGACATAGGTGTTGTTCTTGGTCATCATACAACTATGTTTTAGTTCTCAATGGAAGGTCTGAAGAATAACTACACATTGCTAACACTTAATTACATCCGGTCCATAAATCTTGTAGTTCTAGGATGTCTAGCACGTGCGTTATAATGAACATGGAAAAAATGGAGAACCATG
The DNA here is from genome assembly GCA_030015575.1 of Agapanthus africanus. NCBI lineage: Eukaryota > Viridiplantae > Streptophyta > Magnoliopsida > Asparagales > Amaryllidaceae > Agapanthus > Agapanthus africanus. The sequence goes on along the minus strand of CM057338.1, from coordinate 675,722,404 downwards.
TGAATTCTAAATACATGTTCTATATTATGACCTTCATGACATAAAACACATGGATGCATTCGATCCATAAACTCGAGTCAAACTTTGTATTTTCGCACAGATTAAAATATATTAAAGAAAAGGGAAGTCTGCACCGTCATATTACGAATTAGCATTTTGGTTGGCTGGGTTATTCAGAGCCAACAACTGACGAATGATTATTGATGACAAGACACTATAATAGCTGAGGTTGTATCCGGATTCGGATATCTGGATAATGTTCAGATCCGTATTCGAATATGAGTCGGAGACAGTTACGGTTACATAAATCTATTTGAAAATTCTCTCAGACAGATACATATACAGACCGGATACGGAAACATATATGGATAAATAAATACTTCTCGGATTGGATATCCAAAAAAATAATATTATTTTAATATAATACATATTACATGTATAAAGTAATATAACATCTTTATGAATTGATCTTGGCCATTGATTTAAAACTATATTCTAATATAGACCGTTAATATTCACTTATTTATTATACCATGCCTTCAATCTCGATCAACTTAACATAAAATCAAAACCCAAGTCCAAAATCCCAACTCAAAATCACACTCCCAATAAAAAAACCCCTAAATCCCTCGCCTACTCGACCTCTCCACCGATGTTGACCCACCGCCATCGTCGATCTCACACTCGCCTTCATCATCTACCTCTCCCCCGTCGATGACTGCTCATAGTGCTCTCGATCCTGTCCCTGCTCCGAGTGCTCTTGATCTGCTCTGAGTGTTCTCCATCTGCAACACCGACACAACTCGTTTTACTCTGTTGCATGCTTATTCTGTTAATGGACTTGACTAATTCATATCCGGATCCCTATTTGTTCCGTATCTGTATTCAAAACTTAATATAGATTTGTACCCGTATCCGTTTTTGTTAAATATGGTTTTTTTTTACCGAACTATATCCGTATCCAAAATTCTACAACAAATACGAATATGGTAATGCCTATATCAGATCCGAATGCAACTCATAGCACTTGATTTGGCATTTAGATGTAATGTATCAAGATAATTAGAGTTCAATTTCAACTTATATGGCTTGTTGTATGGTCTGTTTGATAGGAATTACATTCACATAAAATGTACACCTAATATGATGACATGAAAAATATATGTTATTCAACATCTTATATCCATATATGGCTATTTCCGCTTTCCCCTATGCTATGAAATTTACTAAAAGAGAGGACGGGGCAAAAATGCTCTGAAATCATGGCATGGAATTAATGTCACATTTGGAGAAGGCACTTCAATTGTGCCATAGGTGTAGAAATTTTGGTCTCAACAAAATAATCTCTTACAAGGCCAGAGAGAAATTGGGTTCACATCTTAATATTGCACCCGCCACCCAAACAAATACATGCATGTTTACACACACAAAAAAGGGGGGAAAACATAAATCTGCCTGTCTAAGATTGTTAATGATGCATCTTGATTCAATGTACCTTCAGGCATTGTCTTTTCAGATTCTCTTAGCAAGATAATAACATGAACAGAAGTTGATAAAAAGGTTGCATGTACTTAGGATTCACTTTTACATGATTTCTCATACTCAACTTTCATATGACAAGAAATTACTCCTTGATGTTGCAGTGTCTGCAATGTTGCCCCTTGCAAAGCAATGTGCCTTTGAAGAGCCCAGTGTAGAAACCATCACAGGAGAAAATGTTCTTACTTGGCCCACTGTGGTAAGCGAGTAATGCTAAATGCATGGTTTGTGGTTGAAGTTTATCTCAAAAAATTTCAACAAAATAATCGAATATCAATTTTTCATAACTATATCTAACATAAAATAATGATTATTTTTTCATCCTGTACTAGATCCAAACCTCATTTTTTAAGATCATGGAAAGAAATGGGTTGTTTTAGTTCCCATTATTTCCGCTTTTAGGTGGAAGAAGAAAATAATGAAGAATAGAAGGGGTAAACTATCATGGTATGGGTTAGGGTTTAGAAGAAACGATGTTTCTTTTTGTTTTTGGGAGGGGGGGGGAGGGAGGGGGAAGAGGAGAGCTATTACCGAGGTTTACGGTACTTCATTTTGTTATCAATTAATTTACTTTCCTGATTGTTCAAATTCTTTAGCTGTGAACATGCTGCTGGAAAATATATTTCCGAGCAAAGCAAAATTCCATTTTTCCTTTCATCTGAATGCTGATGTTGCCTTGCACGTATTAATTATGTTTGGAGTTTGGATGTTTCAATATCAGGTGAAGCATGTGGATTGCTATAGCGTTGTAGCTCGAGAACTTGAAGTTATCACCACAAGATATAGATTTCAATCAATGATGCGAGGTAAAATGTTCTGACTTCAGCTTTTTCATTGTCGTCAGAAATTGCTTGTCGCTGTTTATTTCTCTGCGTCTAGTTTTTCTGTAACATTTGTATGGTTGTCATGAAACAGAAGTTACTTTTTTGTCATCATAAAGATGCATTCCTCCTCTTCATAGATATAATTTACAAAATTACGACTCACTCAGCGTGTCAAGAGGTTTCAAGTATGATTATTGTTTCTAGCTTATAAACGAGGGTATGTACAGTATGAGTTATAGTAAGCAAAGCCATATGTCACGTGCAGCTGGGTGTCATCTTGGATTCATCAAAATCAAGAATCCACAGACCATGGAGTCATGTGCTGAAGTGCAAGTTTTCAGAGGATCAGAACCTAGGCATGCTTCATGTAATTATCATTTGTGGGTATTTGAGTTCAGTTGTTACTATAACAGCCACGAGCAATATTTTTGAGTGTTGCTAAGCAGGAGAGAGTAATAGGATGAATGGCCTAGGACCTTTTCTGTTTTATTGTTTTCTTTAACAAAGAAAAACAAAGTCCTTTAATATTTGCTAAGCAGAAGGGGAAATAGGTGCTGCCTTGCAGTTTGTGCTACAGAGGGAGTATTGTACAGAACACTTGGATATGCATTCCAAATGGTTCAACGCAGACATCTGTGTTTGTGTTTATAGTCTCATATGTCCACCTACAACTAATGGAGATTTTAATTTTCTGTAGAATTATTCCATGTAGTTGGTGTCATGATTAATAGCCATCTCTTGAACTTAATAATAAATCATAACCAATATATGTAACCAAACATAGGTATTGGAGGAGAAATACTCATATTTTTTGAAAAAATAATTCAAACATACTTCTATTGAAAGAAAACAACTTCATAATAAAACAAAATATAGGAGGTTAGTTCTACCTTTCTCTTTATAATAGCATAACTAGGGTTTACATAGAATATCAAAATATCTTGACTACCCCTTATTACTTGACTACTAAGTAATCATTTATTCTAAACCCATGCAAAAGAACAAGATATATCAGAAAAAACAACTCAAGGGAGAAGAGGGGGCCTCTCTTCTATATATATAAATATAACTAGGGTTTATAAGGATACATGAAGTCCTAAATATACCCCTTTAATTCTTACTATCTAAGAAAGCCTTAATTGACTATGAAGCAACTTAAATATCTTAACACTCCCATGCAAGATGGAGCGTGTATATCATGTGCTCCTACCTTGTTACAAATGAATTTCACTCTAGCACTCGAAGTGGTTTTTGTAAACACATCAACCAACTGAATTTGAGACTTCACATGAATAGGCTTGATAACTTCTTTATGTACTTTCCCTCTCGAATAAAGTGATGGTCAATTTCAATATGTTTTGGTTCATTCGTGAAAAATAGATTATTAGCAATATACATAGATGCTTGATTATCATACCTTAACGTCATTGGATTTGGATGATTGAACTCAAGTTTTTGAAGTAAATACTTCAACTACACTAACTCGCATGTGGTGTTCGCCATTGCTCGGTATTCAGCTTTTGCACCGGACCCGGAGACAATACTTTACTTTTTACTTTTCCATGACACTAGATTACCACTAACAAACACACGATACCCAGTATTCAAACTTTTGTCATATGGAAATCTAGCCCAATCTGCATATGTGTATCCTTCAATGTGTCTTTTTCGACGATCCTTATACAACAAGCCTTGTCTTGTAGTACTTTTAAGATATCATAAGATACCCACGATATCATCATCCCAATGACTCTTGCACGGTGTCTGCAAAAATTGACTTACTACACTAACTGTATAGAAATGCATGGTCTCGTAATTATAAGGTAGTATCCTTTTCCAATCAATTTTCTTAGTGTCTGGGTTCCTCAATCATAAGTCCTTTATCGACAATTAATTAATTTACTGATTGCTTCTATAGGCAAATCAAAGGGGTTCAGACCCAAGCCTCTGCTTAATAAATCTCGACTATTCTTTCTTTGAGATAAATAAATCCCATATTGAGATCGAGCAACTTCAATTCCGAGGAAATACCGTAGTTCCCCTATAGCCTTCGTCTGAAATTTCAATGACATCTGTTGAATTTATTCTTTATCATTTCCTGTAATCACGATGTCATCTGCATAAACTATGAGAAAGATCACTACTACAAAGTGTCTTATTAGAAACAATTTCTAGTGTTGCTAATAAGCTTAATTGTAAAGGTCAAACCATTGCTAATAAATTAGCATCGGTTATCACTATCGGTCATCACTGTTGCAATTACATCGTTGCTACCGTTGGCGTTTCAAATAAACAATTGCAACGATAATTGTCCGTTGCAAAAAGAAAAGCCGTTGCTAATAAATTATTTTTTACAAAATAATCAAGATATCCACATCAGCAATTTTGCAACGGCAATCGGCCGCTGCAAAAAGAATTTAGCAACAAAAATAAAACCGTTACTAAAATAGTTTATTAGTAACGAAAAGCTCCGTACTTTTAAGAGTTTTTAGCAACAAAATAATCATTGTTAAATTTCATATATAATGATATACATTTATCTTGATCGTGAAATTGATACTTGCGAAAGACAATATTATCATATCAATATAAACACATGTGTTCATGAATTGCACTAGAATCTTCGTTTAGAAAACATCCATAAAAGAAATGAGCACAAGATTGCAACCATCCAAACAAATTTCAGTAACTCATAAACAAAATTGTCATCATATAATCATCTTGAATTAGATACATATAGCAATAGAATTTATTGATTACAACCAAAAATATGTTCAAAAAAATGTCACCCTCCTTTAAAGTAGCCTTCTTCACTTTTCATAGTTCAATCTTCATCCATCTCATAAATCCATATGTATGTCCTGCGATAAAAATTACCGTTATAAAATGCATTTTATGCAATGCATATGCGCCCACATATGCGGTTTGCATCCTTGTGGCGTATATAATTGAGCCGCATGGTGCATTTTGCATATACACACCATTTTCAAAACTAAAAACATCAATCGAGATTCGGGCATTGTTTTATGTGATCAAGGTTGAAACTTTGTTTATATTGATCAAGTACTTTAACTAATTAAACATGATTGAACCCTCAATTTTATAACTCTTGCTTCTTGCTTGCTTCTTATAAAGTTTACTTCTTTTATCAAGGTATCTCATTTTAATTAGCACACACAATATAGTGTTGAGTTTTTTCTTGCTGTCATATCAACTTCTATCTTTATACCATTCCTTTTATTCCTCTTTTCTTTCCTTCCATAAAGCCACACCGCATATGTCGTCGTATATGTGATATATGCGGTATGCACCAGTCAACCGTATGGTGGCGCATATCGTATTCCATAATCTTGATAAAAATAAACTCATTCATTCACAACAATGAATGAGAACTACTGCCTTTGTATATATGTGTTTGTGTAAGAAAGCAAAATAAAATAGGTTACCTTTCGGCGTATTTTCCAAAAACGTTGCACTACTAACTCCATATGCAAAGATTACATTCCGTATATGTGCTTATATGTTCTACATATCATGTTTCAATTAGGGATATAAAAAAATTTACTCAATAATAAAGATATAACAATGGTTATTTGATTCTAAAACAATTACTTCCAATATTATAATTCTACATAAGTCATTGTTTTCAATCTCTAATAAATCATGTAAGTAGACACTAATTATTCTACATTTGTCTTGTGCATTCATAATTTTATTAGTCATTATTCTCCTCATAAAAGTTAACTGCAATAAATACAATTAATAATTTTAAATATGTAAACTCTTATGGAAATTTTAAAAAAAATACATAGAGAAAGAGAACAAATTTCAAAGAGCATGTTTGTATAATAAAAAATGGATCAAATAAGGTATTTTTGCACACATAAAATTAGCCAATAGTTATTTATAATTGTTACTTCATAGTGTTGGAAGATCAATAATGGACATTCAGTAACAGTTGATCATCAATTTTACGGTTGGAAACACCATCGTCCTTTATAAATCGTTGAGTTGTTCTTATCTAATGATCCGGGTACTACATCGTATTTCTCGAGAGCAAAGACTATACAAGACAACCGTTTTTGAACGAAAACATGAAATCATAATTATTAGACAGATCTTATATACATATATTTTAAAAAATGATGAACAAAAAGTTAAAAATAGATAACAAAAACGTGGAGCTTATCGCATCATGAAAGCATGTTTTCCATTGTATAAAATAGTAATTCATTGTTGATGTTGATGCTGATTATGCTCGTGTATTATTTCCCATCCAATCTTCAAACCCTAAATTATTTCTGAAATATAATTTTAGAAAAGTAAGATATAATTTCAAAATGAAATTTCAGAAATAGAACCAAAATAAATATAAAATAAATTACAAATCAACATTAAATCAAAGTTTTATCTCCATTCCCTGCTTGATCTTGTATAATCCGAATCTGCTGAAGAATTTGAACTCCAATTCTTAATACCCTTTAGCTTGTCGGGTTAGACAGTGTGAAAAAGGAAAACGTTGCCTGGGATTGGGGAAGAGGACGACGAGAGTGATGATAAAGGTGGAGGACAAAATTTTAGGATTTTGATATGATGTGTTAATGTGAGATCGAGGTGGAGGTAGGAGATGAGCTGCGGTGGGAAAATTGAGAGGCACAACTGGGTTTTTCCTCCTATAAAGATCCTCAACCACGTTTAAGATATTTTCCATTTTTTAATTACCATGAAAGCCTTTTTAATTTTTTTCTTATGATTAAATATATTTGCAACAATTATGATGTGTTTCAATTAAATATTTACTTCACTTAAGTTCATAACCATTTCAAATAAGTTTTATTTGCAACCATGGCCTTTTTTATTATTGCTAATAAGATTTATATAGTAATGATTTTTCCTAAACTTGTTTGTTGTCGATATACGAAGTGATCCATTACACTTCTTTTGAGATCAAACTCTTGCACAACACTACTGAAGTGACTAAATTACTCTCTTGGCAATTGTTTTAACCTATATAACAATTTTCTGCGAAGACAAACTAGCCCAGACTATCCTTGAGCAACATACCCGGAAGGTTGCTCCATGTACACTTCCACGGTACCTCCTCTTGATTACCATGGAGAGAAATTTTTATGTCTAATTGGTGAAGGTCCCAATCGCATGTAGCAATCAAAATTAGAAGGCGAGCAGATGAAATTTTTGGGGCTGAAGAGAATGTTTCGACATAATCGAGACCATAAATTTGGTTGTAACCTTTCACAACTAACCTTTTTTTTCAATTTATCGAGTGATCTATCTAGTGTATCCTAAACTGTGTAGACCCATCGACAACCAACTACAGACTTTCCAGGTGGATGAGCAACCGATTCCCACATCTTAGGCTTATGTAAAGTAATCATTTTCTCATCCATAGCTGCCTTCTATCGAGAACAATGCTTCAGACACATACTTATACAATATATGGAGTCCAAAGAAGTAACAAAAGAATGGTAAGAAGAGATGTTATGTAAGACACAAAGTTAGAAACTGGATGAGACGTATAAGTTTGTTTACCTTTGCGGAGTGCAATTGAAAGATCAAATTCAGATGGTTTACTGGTACTTAAAGACAAATCATCATTTGGCAAAGTATTTGGTCTAAAGTTTGTACCTCCCTCTTCTTTCGTGCTTATTTGTAAGTAACATCTACACCAACGAACGAGAACATGGACTAGGAGCAGACAACTTTGACGTAGTTTGTACGGGTGAAGAGGGTGTAAAACGTGCAATTTGAATAGGTGATTCATCAGGCGGTGTAAGGCACTTATCAATATCATGAATAGTTTGTTCCATATTTATGCTAAAAAATGTAACATTAGCACCAAGGTTCAAGGTATTGACCGATACGATTAAGTTTCGGCAGTATTGGGTCGGTTTCGCTGAGGACCGGTCCGATATCGCTATATATTTCTCGTATCGGCCGATTTCTCGTTCGTATCGGCCGATACAATGATGTTTCGGCCGATACAAACATATCTTGCCCGGTACGAGGTCCAATACAACTATATCCAAATGCCGGGGCTTAAAAAAGGTTAAAGTAGATGAAGCTGATTGTGACAGAAAAATAAAGGGAAAGAACACAAACATTCAAGTATATTTGACAATTGTGACTAATTGGTACAATTGTTCCTCCTTTTACGAAGTAAATAAATAATGCAAAAATGATAGAATCAACAACCAATCTATAATTACTTTTACTTGCTCGACGTTTGACTTCCTGAAGAGATCGGTGAGCGAGATCTGGCATACAATCAGCAGAGAAGATGGAGAAGGAGACTAGGAGACATCTTGAAGAGAAATCGAGCTTGAAGCGAAGGAGATCGAAGATTTGGTGAGGCAACGATTGAGGAAGTAAATGGGGTTTAGGGTTTTGGGGGGGGTTATAGTTGATTTTATAGAGGTAGTTTTAAGGTATGGGCTTGGGTTATAGAGGTTGTGTTGGGGTTCCCCGGCGCTTGAGGCTTGCGCAGCGGAAGCGAAAAACGCAAACAAAATTTTTTTGCGAGCGCGAGAAAACATTAACCTAGGATCCATTCCAAAACATTAAACTAGAGAACAACATACAAGGTTATAAAAACTATAACTTTTATCGTGTGTCCACCTAATCATGGAAGACCCCTCCAAGCTTCTTATAGGCCATCAGAAACGCATTTGAGAGACGAACACCTTTACTGAAGAGGATCCACCTGAGGGACACCGATCTAAGCTCTAGCTTCACCTAGTGAAGCAACCGACAATCCAAGCTCGCTAGAAATAGAGTGTGGGGATGCAGGAATTTTTCACTAACATTTTCTCTCATAACAAAACTTAAGAGAGCTCATGTAAAGGAGGAAGAAGATAGGAGAGAGAGTAGCCTTGACATAATGAGCTAGAGTAGTGGAGTAATGGAGATGAGAATGAGGGTGTATTTTTAAAACCTTTTCCAAATAAGTCATACTCATTTTCTAATTAAAAATAGAAGCCATCTCTCTCAAACCATACTTCTCCACTATGCTCATGCCACCTCACCCTCCACCTTCGAAAAAGGAAATTAATAAATGAGGTGTCCTTCTAGAAGTATTCCTGTATAAATACATAATATAACCGGTATACGTTTCGAAATATATATACGTGTATCCATATAAAAATACGAATAGCCATGAGAGAGTAAATGAATAACGAACATGTTGGATATAAGTGCCCTCAAAGCAATTATCGTAATTGTAGGAATGCAATTACTGAATTCATGATGACCTATACAGAGAACAATCTTACTCGAGATGATAGTATGGTATCTGGTTTGTCTTTATCTGTCATGTGTATACGTGTTACTAGTTATCACGTATCCCAAATATATGAGATAAAGCCCATATAATCTTTACTTGACTATCAGGATTATGATAGGGACCATACTAGTGGGGCCTGATAGTTTATAAGCACATCCTTAAATGTCTAGTCATAGGAGTATCGAAACCGGATATCGGTACTCCAGTTTAGACCAGTGTATAAGTTTCACGACCCTGTACGGGGTGATGACTGATCCCATAGCCATTGGTGTTTGACACCGATAATTGTATATAGATGCTCATTGGATGAGTTACACTGGACGGACTCGCCGAAAACTCCTAGTAGGTGTTAAACCAATGTTAAATAGCAGTTCTCTGGTGACATGAGTACATGGTAGTCTCTAGACCTGAGATCGCCATAGTGTCTTGTGTGTGCTCCCACTGTACTTAGATTATTACCTACCACGACTTTACTGAATCGTGCAAACATGTTTTAGTTGGGTATAGTCCCAAAGCATATAGAGGCAGTGAGCGGTCGAGGGAATTCGTCGCCCTTGGTATCGGGAGTCGATATCACGCAGTGTAGGACGCGGCTATAACCAGAAGTCCGTGGCCACAGCAGTAGAGATAAACTGGTAAGTGTTACCGGTTGTCTCTTTGGTTATGAGCCCTTTGTCAGCACGATTTATCGGGTTATTGGGGGTCTAACAGATTCCACCCCAAACCCGGCATGCGATACCCTTTGACAAAAAGACCGGACTGTACGGGGACTGTCACTTATAGATTTTATTGGGTCCGGATGAGTTCGCTCGTCGACCTGTCTTTATTCTGCTCATACCTGGGTAGCCGTTACGTACTAGTGCCATTGACGATCTTGTGAGTTTACCTGAAAGGGTTGAATCTGAAAGTGTTTCGGATTTAATCGGATGCGATCCTGTATAACCTACTGCTAGCATATTGACAGGTCTTTTGAGTCTCGCAACGAAAGTGCCTGCCTGGGAAAAACGCGTGTGTATAGGGATACATTCATGAGTTCGATTAAACAGGTATATTGGATATACGCGTTTAATTGGACGATTGTTATAATAGCCGGTTTAAAAGCCGGAATATCAAAACAAGTGTTGACTTGATAACCATATAGATGATGCAGTTTCTAGTATAGTGTATATGATACACACACTCTCTACAATATATGATACTGAGAAGATATTGATGGCAGTTTGTGTATGTGATACATGATGTGTACGTGTATGAGATACATATACTAATACTTATTTAATATATATATATATATATATATATATATATATATATATTAATTCCTACCATTTTATATTATGTATAAATAAATACACACACATATATATGTAAATATATATCTTTATATATATTAATGTATATATATTATATAATTATTTATTATGCTTAAATAATGGTGGGGCTTACCCTCTCTCTTGTGTGTGTGACACACAATGAGAGTGGGAGAGGGTAAGGTGTCATTATTATGACAGTGGAAAAATGTGAGAAATTCAATTTTTCCAAGCCATCAAAACAACTTCTTCCTTATAACAAGAGCTTGATCTCTCTTGAAAAATGGCGAGTGTTGCCATGGTGAGGTAGTGAAAAAAGTAAAGGCTACCCAACATTCACATCGCCTTCCTTTACGCTTAGCAAGTCTCTGGAGGAAGTTTCTTCGCCTGGTGACAGAGTTGGAGTTCGAGCAGCCCATTTTCAACGCGGATCATCTACGGCGAGGCGGTCGGCGTTCCGACGTGTCCGGGAGCTCACGGATTCTAGACGGGGTCTTCCGGGATCAGCCGGACACGCTACAAAGGTTGTAGCACCTTCTATACTCTTTCTATGCTCTTTTATATTTGCTAGGGTTTAGTAATTGGATGATTTTTGGCGTACGGTCGATTGCGCTGCTTGGGAATTTTTTTGTTGTCTGATCAGTTCCGCTTCCGCTATGCATACGCGCGGAGTGCGTCCGACCTTACAATGGTATCATAGCCAACTAAGCACTAGGACTAGTTTAGGCGGTGTTTTAGTTTTGATCAACAATTTTCCGTTTCCGATTTCTAAGTTCAAACCCCTTCTCCGTTCGAATTTCGAAATTCATTTAATTTTTTTTTAAAGTACTATAGATCGTTGTCTTTGATTTGAAAATGAACTCTGTGAAAACTGGGGGGGGTTGTGCAAAAGTGGCCGCTACTAGCGGCTAACCAGCGGCCGTTTTGGCGGATTTTGCCTCTAGTCTTCTTTCGGGGTTTAAACTCTAGGAAATGGGATATTTTTGTATTTTTCCAGGTTTGATATTTGATCTCGTTTTGTTCTGGGAAGTTATTGATCAAAACAGTTAAATCGTAGGTTTCCGTATTGATGAAAGTTAAAGTGTTTAACTCAGTTAATGCGATGATATATCCTGGTTGATATGTATATATGAGTCTGATATGTTTTATGTTTAAGATTATTTGGTGTGGATTGGATTGTCGTGAAATGAATAGCTCCGTGCGTGTTGTGTGATGTGTTTTTCATTTCATTCATGTTATAGCCAAATGTATATTCTTTTATTTGGGACGAACGGTCGACATGTGGTCGTCGTTTCCGTTTATTGTATTATTATTTTTCGGGACTCAATCAGGTTGCGATCGATGTCACCGTTGTATTAATGTAGATATTAAGATTATCTCGAGGTGAAGCGCACGGGCAGCCAGTTTCTAGATTGCAGTGGATGGCCAACTCAAGGAGTTGAGACTGAGTCACTTGATTTTAGGACTAGCGGGTTGCTTGCCGCGCTTGTAGGGGTTATGATGGACCCGCGGTGGGGTGCTCAAGTCATCGGATTCGAGAAAGTGCTGGGTGGTCCCATCATGGTGATGATGCCGGGTTGCCTCATCTCTGCGATTGATGGATGACTTGCCGCACTCGTAGGGGTTTGATTTTGGCTACGCACGGGCTATTCATGGACCGGGGAATTTCCTGTATCGTTTGACCCAAACGAAATACAGGATTCCTAAGTGATCCGACCATTCCAACTCTGTGATGTTTTCCCACATGCTGTAATATGATTATTTGCATGTGATAATATATTTATATATGTGATATATAGTATATATATAAATGCTATATACGTTTTGCATCCGCGCTCGCTCTGCCCTCGCCCTGCCGTAAGTTAAGTAACCTTACGGTGAAGACCCGGGACCCCGTGAAGAATGCGGATGGCGTATATGTGCATTCTATTTTCTTTTTCATACTTTTTCTGTAATGATTGTGTGAGAAGGAAAATGCTAGATAATGTGATTAACTAAATAATGGGATTGTATTAATTGGATTAATAGAAAGAAAAACAAATCTATACGTTGTAGGAACCACTTTTTATAAAAGGGAAATTTTGGTCGATTATTTTGCATTGCATAAAGGCATTCGGTTAGGAATATCCTGCACCTCATTCGACGAGGAAAGAGCCTTGATCCCGTCACTGAGAGTTTGCTCTTGAGTAAAACTTTGTATCACTAAAATTTTTTTGTAGCCGTATTCTTTTGCTTTGCATCATGGTATTCGGTTAGGAATATTCTGCACTTCATTCGATGAGGAAACAATCTAGATCCCTTCATAGGGAGTTCACTCTTAACCAAATGTCTACATGACTATAAATTTTCAAAACCACTCGGTTCCTACGATAATATCAAGTTCATTACGCTAATAGTTTTCTTCAAAACCAGCCGAAACTCTCTATCATTTCAGGAAGTAGAGTACTTAGTATTAGTGCTACGTTTGTTGGCATCTGTTAAGGCGTAGTGTACGGTAGCTAAGTGATATCTTCTTGCTAGCATTTGATGCGATTAGCCGGGACAGTTGCACAGCCTTGTTGGCTTCCGTCAAGGGCTAGTGCGGGTGGGTTCGAGTTAATCACGAAATGACGCGTAGAACTTGACTAGCAGCCTATGATTTGTTGGCATCCGTCAAGGTCGTTAGGGGTAAAAAAAATATCGGGAGTTTCAAGTGTTGAAACCAAGGTTTGAGAACTCGGTTTTGGTCTCTCATAATTTTATTAGTTTCGTTGAATTTCAGCTAGTTTTGCTAATCCCGGTTCGGGTTTCGGTTTCGACGGTAATACAACTGTCACGACCCGAAAGAGCACGTGACTGGCCCTTGAACCATATGAAGTCTATAGGACTCCATCTGATCCAAGTAAGCCAAAAGCCCAGAAATCTAAAACCATTTTAAGAGTAAGTAAAGAAAACTGGTTTTTAATAGGTAAAGAAAACATGTTTTGAAGTCCAGGTTTTTAAATAACTAAGCCGAATATGCATTTTAAAAGATATAAAGTCTTTTCTAAAAATTTCGGCAGAGTTTCTTTTGTAAAAACTGGCCCCGAACGGGGTACAACAAGAACAATATATATATATATATATATATATATATATATATATATATATATATATATATGCAATGATAAAAGGCATCTCCAAGCGGGAGCTAGCTCTTCGTCAATCGACGGTTACAACCACGCAAGCAATATAATATACAACGCCGAATGGCGAGGGTCAAATCCAAAAAGAAACTCAATAAGCATGAAAACCGCAATACTACTAAGCGCGACTCTAAGGTCGAACAATACATCACTAATGTCTAAGTCTGAAACAATATACAAGTTTTGGTTGATGGGATTTCTAGATACAATGAATAATACAAGTACAATGGTGGTTCTTGATACAAAAGAATCCACCTACCAAATGCAATTCACCCGCAAGGAAGCAGTGTGCCAGAAATGCCGCAATGAAACCTGTACGGCAAAACCTGTAAGAACTGTGGCACAACGGGGGTGAGTTGCCAACTCGTGAATAGAAATATCTACAAGCAGAAACCGAATGCAAGATATAATCCTAAGTCAATACGATCAGTATAATATAAACCACAAGAGCATATCTGAAGCATGATAAGGTGGCAATGCAACATCTAAACATGTATATAGTGTCAAGTACTCAGGTAATAACATGTCATGAATGTAAGGTATGCTGCATGAAGTAAATATGATGAAGTATCAAATGAATATCAATACACATATATTAGCGTCCCATACCACTAATATTGGTGTAAGGGTATATATAACAGCGCCCTCATATCCTGTTATATATACAAAATGAAGTATGATCAATGTAAATCCAGTATGTATGTGATCAATGTCTGTAATATATGTGCATCCCGTCCATCTGTCACCCAATGACAATAAGCATCATGCATGCAAATATGAGGATATAATCAAATCATGGAAATCATCATGAAACCTGTGCCTAGCATCGGCACGTAAATCCTCATCTATCAGGCACTGTCACCAAGACTAGCCCTGATAAGTACGTATCATACGCTATCTCGAAACCCGAGTGCCCAGCTTCGACCCTCGAATTGCGACGTATGCATACGTACAAGCTCCGGTCGGTATCCCCAAGATAACCGCCGAGTAAAAGGTAATATCACCGGACAGTATGGTTCCCCAGCCGGGCTCATCGGCTCATAGCACATCGACATCCCTTTCTTGCCCCGGGGTACTCCGGGCCCCACCATGTACCCTCATACGGCGTCGACGCCTTCTCGTAGGGGTATATAAATCAGAACCGATAAAACTCATGGTGGAAACTGAAATATCATATCAAGGGTAACCGGGTTTTAAAACATTTACATCATCTCTTGAAATACCCACGGTTCCCCAAATCTAGAAATATTATGAAAACAAATATCCCAATGCGCATAATCAGAAAGCATGATGTATTTGACATATAGATAAAATGCAAGTATATCAGCATATCATGCAACATAGAATAATGGTATGCACATACAAGGTCATATCCTGATGCAATAATACTACTGTGTAGTGACATGGCAATTATCGATGATGAAGTGTGTGAGCCGGCAAGCAGTGTACGTGGAACATATGCATCATCGATAATGGTGCTGGTGTCCTAATAGCATGATGGTAATATAGCAATAAACACATGCAAAGCGATGTGAATAGCATGAATATGCGGAAATCGAATAATCAACGCAACAGTAAAGAATCTACATCCATGTGTATATGTCATGCAGTTATGTCATTTGAAATAAGACGAATCGGGGTTTTGGTAAAATAAGCGTTACGGTGTTTTTAAGAATAGATACGTCCTTTGAAAATACCCGTAGAATCCTTTTACTTATCCTTAAGATATTCCCGATTCGTTAGTTTTGAAATAGGTATGACTCGGGTCTAGTCTAACATCTACTATGCAACTACAGATCTAAGTATCAAGTAAACCGGGAGGGGTATGGAAACAACCTAAATCTGAGTCGATATGTATATATATAGTAGTCGGTGATCCCGCCTCAGTAGTATCGCGTACGATACAGTAAATCATATGACATACTCAAGTCATGAGTGCGGATCTATCATCAATATAAAGCTCGTACGGTAAATCGTCGTACGGCATCCCAATAGCTGGGTACGGGTCAGTATCACATTCCTCTCATCAAATATCAGGTATCATTATCATCATATCACATAATCTGGGGTACTGATATAAGTCTAGTACAAATCGATACCATCTATAAAGTATGAATGCGGGGGTAAACACACTTCCAAAGCCCGCAAGAATCACATGTCGTATCCCAAATACGAATCATATCAAATCACCGATCTCACGGCATAAGGCCCAAAATCATCGACTCATCCCCATTGTCATCCAATATCATCAACAAAGTGTAAGTATAAGGAATATGCAAATGTGTGCGTGTGGGTGTAAATCTGTCCTAGGGTTCGCAACTAGGAACTATGCTAGTTATTTCTAACCCTAACTAACCATAACACACCTAACACAAAACCACAACACACTATAACTATTATATATATAATATACATAGTATACTAACTACGGACTGCAGGGGTGCTATACGCCATCCACCCGACTTCCCCCTGTAGATATAATCTACTCACCTTGCGTCTTCATTTGTGGACGTCGCCACGCGCTTCCTTGTCGTCCCGAAGTCTTCATGGGTACCTACATATCAAAACATCGTATATGCGCATCAAACCAAATCAAAGCTAAAACGGCACGCGAAACCCAAAACGATACGATAAGGGGCCTATAGGTTAGAACCTATGGGCACGCCTTCAAAACCATCAATCAATCCTCGATATCGTCGTATAAACGCCAATTAGTCGAGGTAAAACACAATACACAATTTCAGAATTAAAAATACGGAATACGGAAACACGAATCCAAAACAGCAACTAAGGAAATATACTCCAGATTTCACCCTAGGTCAAATTAGACAAATCTATATATGCCAGGGGTCTAAACTAGAGGAAATAGGGCCATGCACAAAAATCGAGACAGTTCCCTCCTGCTCTGGCCGCAATTTGCGGCCAGAAGGAATAAATTGGCGGCCGTACTTTTGAGTTGGGGGCTAAGGTTTGGTGTGGTGGTTCCATGGTGCCTGCACATCTCACTGTCAACTCAGTTTTATTTTTGGGGTCTCGGGGTGATAGCAGATTCTTAAATACGATCACAGATTCACAGTTTTTCTCCGACATTGTCTCATAAATCCGTATCCTGGTTTCAAATTCAGGTTTGGGTCCAAATTAGCATCACACAAGGGGTTCTAAGGTCACCACAATCCTCAATTTCATCTTTAATTTCAGATCTCACATAAACCCTAACTTGAATTCTCCAAAGTCCACAAAACGACACAATATCAATATGAAACCAACATGGATGAAATAAGAATTTGAACTACTACTCTAGGGTGCAGAAATTACCTCCTTTGGCAACTCAAGAAAATTCTTGAGTTGCTCAAAGTCCTCCAAATCCATTCTTGCTAGGTTCAATGTGTAGCTAGTGAGCTCGGGAACATTTTTTGTGAAATGGGAATAGGGTTTTGGGGTGGATTTCATGGTGGATCTAGGTTGAAGAGGGAGGACGAAGAAGAGGGAGCAGGAGCAGCAGCAAAGGGAGAGGGAGAGAGAGAAATGGGTGTAAGGAAATGATGGGAGTATGGTCCAAAAAGTGGGGGGTTGACTTGGTCTCTCTCTCTCATCATGAGATCTTTATCCTTTTCTTTTCTTTTTCTTTCCCTTTTCTCTCACACAATGGCAAACCCTAAGAAACCATACCCCAAAACATATAACAAGTGTAACAAGTGTGGAAAAATGATATGTGCATATTTTTGCACAAAAAATGCCAAAAATCCGATTAGCGATTTGTAATCGCGATTAACAATAATTTAGCATATAACTAATCATAAAGACTTAAAAATGGCATAATTCTATAAAATACCCTATTTTATAATTTTCCATAATTTTTCCAAAATTTTTCCCATTTATTTGTATTTAATAATACCGAAATATTAAAATATTCCATAAAATAATATTAAATTATAAAAATTCCCAAAAATAATATTTTATTTTTTTTGAAATGTTACAATCTTCTTCCCTTAAATAAATTCGGTCCCTGAATTTAAATTTAAATCCCCAAATACTAAAACATTTTAGTAACAATCCAAATTGTCGGGGCTCCGAAAACATCAAGACATAGCGAATATCATAAAAAAATGTACTGCTCTATAAGAAATCAATCCCCCCAAAAAAGTATATAAGAATATCCGGTACGTCTGGTGCGCACGGAAATCAAAATCCATATATGGGCACAAAACATCTAGGTGCAATGGGTGTGCACGAAACATCTGTCATAGGCAACGTGTGCGCCTGACAGCAAAATCAAGTGCATAAGACATGCACGAAGAATCCCGATTTAGTGCATCCGGCGTGCACCAAAATCGTATATCAAAACACTGAAGGTGCAAGAAAACTATACTGGAAGTGCAAATCAAATCACTGCATAAGATAGGCGTGAAATCACAATCAATACCTCAAATGCAATAACTATGCGCAAAATACAGATACCCAATGGGTGCAAGAAAGTAAATATCATGAACTTAGTCATCAAAACTAAATCATGCAATAGAATGCCCAAAATACCAAAATCCAAGATGACGGATACGTGATAATCGAATCGCAAAATCACAAATCATAAATACCGTCGTCGGTAGTTCCTCCTTCAAAGTCGAGAAGGAGTCGGTGCATCCAATGCTAGCAGCGCAAGATATCCACTCGCCTCTTGCTCACGGTCTGGCGTCCTCTGCCTCTGGGTCCTTATCTTCTCTGCTGATTACCTATCTCGCAATCAATCGGCTCATCGGCCTTGTCAGATGTGCTAACGGGGACAATTCCGTTATGGTACTTCTCTGGTCATCTCTTGGTCAATCATCACGACCGCTCATAAAGCAGCATATCACTGACGTCGGCCTCTGGCTCTCCAAATGCACATCACACATCTGATCCTGGGTGCAAACATCTTTGCAGCAATATCCTGGAAGGAATCCTGTTCAAGGTCTCTGCCGATCTTGCCTATGCCGATCTGTACGGAAGCTGGTACTCTTGCATAATCTCTTCTCGCTCAATGGACATCTGCGTCCTCAGCACAGCATTTCTCGGAAATTGGTCGCATCCCAACGCCTCTGTAAGCATATCAGGGCTCTGGTCTCGACGGAAAGTAATGATAGCTCGTCAGCGTCTCGCACGAACCTCTTGTCCGCTTTTCTGTATTTCCATCCACTTCGACGTCACGTCTCAATCTACGCACTGCAATGCCCTCGGCTACGGTCGATTCGAAGTTTCTCGCATATCTCTTTTCTGCCGAATTGCCCGGAAGTCATCGTCCAATGGTGAAGCTAATTCTTGTTCCGGAATGGTTGCATACTCACCGCGCCTCTTTCTGGAAGGTATATCCACATACAATGCCTCCGCGTGCGTATCGCATCTCTGATGTCAGCGGAGGGGAACGTCATCTCGTCAAAATCCATCTAATTTTCTAGCATGGCTCTGATACCACTGCAGGGTTCCCTAGGACGGCAGCAAGATTTCGGGAGGCATCGTCCATGCTAAATTCAAAAATTTGACGTTCTAGCTAACCATAACCCTAGAATCGTATACTAGAAATCTGACGGAATGAAATACAAACACTTTGCAACTAAAAGAGAACAAGGAATACAACCTTTGTAGACCGGTCCTTCACTTCATTAGCTCCGTGTAGTCGTCCCTTCGCTGCGATCATGAGCTTCCGGACTCTAGAGAGGCTCCCATGAAGAAACGAACATGCTTACATCGATGTCTTCGAGGCCGAAGATGATCTACGTCGAGGAGCCACTAACCCAAGCTATCTCTTCACTAATTGTGAAATTAGTGAAGCAAACACCCTATACTAAATGGCAAGCGGTAGAGGATGATGAAGTAGGAATTTTGTTCACTTTAGAAATCATTTTCTCACATTATTTTCTCACTTTTCTAAAAGCTAGCAAGCTTTTCTCAATGAAGAAGAAGATGAATAATGAGCAAGAGAGAATGAACTCATGATGTGAGAAAATAAACCATAACCCTTGTAGAGAGTTAATCATGGCTGGCTATGATGGTTGGGTTTATAAATATCTTAAGCTAAACAAAAATAGAAGACTAAGTCAATGCATCCATAAGCTACTCAAAGCTTCTCACCATGACAAAGTCCAACTCATTTTTTAATAACTTTAGATAAATAAAACCCTAGATAATCCCTAGCATGGTGTAAGTCATACATACACCCATGTCCATTATCATCAAGCATGACACAAAATAATATACACTTGCATATATCACATATATACAATGTGCACAAACCAAGTGAGAAAAAGAAATCTTAAGTGAATTAATATTAGTTAATGTAATTTAATATATCAAATATATAATTATACATTAAATCATTAAATCAACAATTGATTTAATAATCCGGCTATATTACATATAACCGACTAATATCAAATGCAACAACTTATCGAATCAACACTTGATTTGATAACCCGGCTATATCGCATATAACCGACTGATGACACAAATCGCGAGAATAGAATACGGTATCACATACCGTATTAATCTCGGTCCCGCACATATCACATATGCGCTCCTACTCCGTTTCGCTTGAGCCAGGAAACCTCTGTGTAAGACTCTAAAGACTCGTCAATACGTCGGCAGTAGATGATGATCATATCAAACACCCACAAGCCGCAAGCGGTCTGTTAAACGTAACGGCCACTCGGGTATTGAGCGATCGGAAGATCAACAAGCAAGTCAGCTCATACTCCTGCGAATCCAATCAGTAACACTACCGTACAGTCCGGTCTCTTCGTCTGATATGTCGCATATCTCGTATAGTGGTGGTAAACGTCAGACCCCAGTAACTCGATAAGTCGTGCCGATATGAGGCTCATAACGGGTCGAGAAACTACTGATAACACTTACCGGTATATCTCTGAAGCAGCCCTGGTCATGGACTTCCTGTTATAGCCAATCGAGCACAGCGCAACATCAACCCCAATACCGGGAGAGACGAAACCCCTCCTATCTCTCATTGCTTCCATATGATTCGGGACTGTACCAAAAAGCCACCGTTTTGCACGTTCTCTTGAACGTGGTAAGGTGGAAATCAAAGCACAGTGGGAATCACACAAGACTCTATGACGATCTCGGGTCTACAGACTAACCTGTACCAGTGTCACCAGAGAACTGCCATCTGACGTGAGGTATAATACCATCTGGGAGTTCTCGGCGAGTCCGTTCAGTGTACCCAGTCTCTACTGAGCACCCGTATACCGTCTCTGATGTCAAACACCAATGGATATGGGATCATCTATCGCCCATCTACATGGGTTGAGAAGCTATACGCTAGTCTACTCTGGTATATCGATGCTCTGTCTCGATACACACTCGACTAGGAACATTTGAAGGATGTACTTGATGACTACCATGTCCGCACTAGTATGATCTGCATCATAATCCTGGTAGTCAAGTACTCATCCTAAGGGCTTTATCAACATGTAACATAAAGACAATCAGTGTACATGTTAAGATAAAGAGCAACCAGATAGCATACTATCATGTCGAGCAAGAAAGTCCTCCCTATATATGTCCAAGCATCCACTACAATATACATCATATGTACAGTAATGGCATCTAGGGCATACATATAACTAACACTTGTGGGTTAACCCGAAAGGGGGTTGAATCTGAAAGTGTTTTAAATTCAATCGGATGCGATCCTGTATAACTTACTGCCAGCATATTGACAGATCTTTAGAGTCCCGCAACGAAAATGCCTGCCCGGGCAAAATGCGATGTGACGTGCATATAGGGATATGTGCATAGGTTTGATTAAACATTTATATTGGATATACGCGTTTAATCGGACGACTGTTATATTAGTCGGTTTAAAAGTCGGAATATCAAGACAAGTGTTGACTTGATAACTGTATAGAAGATGCGGTTTGTAGTATAGTGTATATGATACACGCACTCTCTCCAGTATATGATATTGAGAAGATATTGATGACATTTCATGTATGTGATACATGATGTGTACGTGTATGAGATACATGTACTAATACTTATTTTATATATATATATATATATGATATATATATTAATTCCCACCATTTTATATTATGTATAAATATATATACATATATATGTAAATATATATTATATTATTATTTATTATGCTTAAATAACGGTGGGCCCCACCCTTTCTCTTATGTGTATGACATACACATGAGAGAGAGTGGGAGAGGGTAAGGTGTCATAATATTATGACAAAGTGGGAAAATGTAAGAGATTCAATTTTGCCAAGCCATCAAAACTTCATTTTCTTCCTCATAACAAGAGCTTGAGTTGCTTGAAAAATGGCAAGTGTTGCCATGGTGAGGTAGTGAAAAGGTGGAGAGTACCTAATATTCACATCGCCTTCCTCTATACTTAGCAAGCCTCTGGAGGAAGTTTCTCCGTCCGGTGACGGAGTTGGAGTTCGGGCAGCCTGCTTTCAACGCGGATCATATACGGCAAGGCGGTCGGCGTTCTGATATGTCCGGGAGCTCACGGAGTCTAGACGAGATCTTCCGGGATCAGCCGGACACGCTACAAAGGTTGTAGCACCTTCTATACTCTTTTTATGCTCTTTTATATTTGCTAGGTTTTGGACGAATTTTGACATACGGTCGATCGCCTCCTTGGGAATTTTTTGTAGTCCGATCAGTTTTGCTGCCGCAGCGCACACGCGCGGAGCGCGTCCAACCTTACAGAACATAATACTAGAGTATATATATATCAATATATATATATATATATATATAAATTATCAAATCAATACTTAATTTAATAATTCGGCTTAACCCTAAGCCGACTAGTATTATCAACCGTCCAATTAAAACCCGTGTAGCTAGTACACGTATTTAATCGGATCCATGCACGTACCAACGTACGACCTCTATATTATATCGCTTGAACAGGGAAAATCCTCTGTGTGGGATTCTAATGACTCGACAATACGCTGACAGTGAGTTACTGAATAAAATGCATAACCACAAGCACGTCAGCAGCATTAGCTGTACGTAACGGATACCCAGTATATGCCGAAAGGGAGGTCGACAATCAGGTCCGTCCGTACCCTACTAAGCCTAAATGTGATAATCTCTATACAGCTCGGTCTCTTCATCTAAGAGTATCACATATCTGGTCCAGAGGTGGTAAACGTTAGAACCTTAATAACCCGATAAGTCATGTCGATGTGGTTCAAGACCATCCGAGAAACTACGATCTCACTATCAGTAAATCTCAACTGCCCTGGTCAGGATCCTATGGCGTTAGCCAACCGAACACAGTGCGACATCGAATCACAATACCGGGAGAGATGAATCCCTGACGATCGCTCACTGCCTCCATATGGCTCGGGATTGCACCTAACTAAAATCTGTTTGCACGACTCTTTTAAGCTGTGTTGGTTAGTAATCTAAGTACAGTGGAAACACACATGAGAAAAATGACGATCTCAGGTCAAAAGACTTACATGTACTCATGTCATTAGAGAACCGCTATCTAACGATAGGTATAATACCATTTAGAAGTTCTCGGCGAGTTCGTCCGGTGTACTCACTTCCAGTGAGCACCTGTATACTATCTTAGGTGCCAAAACGCCAATAGCTCGTGAGACCGGGCACCTCCTCTTGTCGGGGTCTAGAAACGTATACACTAGTCTATTTCGGAATATCGATGCTTAATCTCGAAATACTCTTGATTAAGGACATTTAAGGATGTGCTTATGGACAACCCAGCTTCTACGTATATGATCGCTATCATAATGCTGTAGTCAAGAAAGAATCCTAGGGGCTTTATCATTATGTATTAGCGACACATAATAACGAGTAAAACATATATACATAATGAAGAAGACAAACCATATGGCATACTATCACCTCGAGCAAGACTGTTTTACCTGTATATGTTCTTCAATTATCATAATCGCCTACTTCCAATTACAATAATTGGTTTAAGGGCACTGTAGCAAACAATCACCCATTTCCACTTAAGGCTAATTATTGCGGTATCGCATACCTACAGCTCGTGTGTTACCGAATACCCAACTTCTCTACTAATCAGTTTCGCAAATCGTTTTTGAGAAACTTCCGTGTTCGAGAAATAGCCTCAGTGAGTAGATCCGCTCCAATATTTCTAACTGTATCTCTCTATATCTCAACTCACGGAGATCAATTATCGCGAACTGAGCGATACCCTGCCTTAGAATTTGTCTGGATACCTGATGGGACCAAGTTCATAAATGAACATCTTTATCCAACAAACTTCTTAAACTGTATTCTCCACTGAATTTAGTCAGCATCTTGCGCCATGCTTATCTTAGTGTCCTGCTTGAAATCCATTCCAACATACTGCCCCTCATAAGAGGGTAAAGTTATAATCTGTGACAGGCACTCTGTCATCCAGGTCATCTTGGAAGTCAAAATCGGTAACCGCCTCCTTTAGGAAGCTGCCATTACCATATACCAAGAACATTCTCTTATGTTCTTCACTACTTCCCTTAGTTTCTTCAGGATTGGATTAATATCCGCTTATTACAGCAAGTGCAAAAGCAATATCTGGTCGGGTACATGACATCACATGATTGACCTAATTGCCAAAGCAATTGAATTGTTATTTACGCGAGTTTCTTTCCTCATCAGTTTAGAAGACATCTCTTTAGAGAGGATGACTCCATCTCATACGGGTACACCGCCATGCTAGGAGTCGTCCATTCTAAACTACTTTAGAATGGTGTTCAAGTACCCGGATTGGGACACTTTCCAAATCTAGATCTATTGACATAGATTCAGTCACCATAATTCTTGATATATTATCCGAATCCTATGTTGAGAAACATCTGTGACAACCAAAGTTTGATCGATTGTAGTATAAGAATATCACGTTCTATCAGGAGTATGTCATCCAAATACCAAGACAGTACTCCCTACATCTTTCTTACTAGGTTCATCCATTATTTTGATGAAGTCAAATACGTTGATTGTCACATCAAAACAGATCCGTCTCCGCTATGCTTGTTTCGGTCTATATGTAGACATAACCAACCTGCACACCTTCCGCTGCTCCCACCGACCACGATAAGCCTTTGGCAGAGTCATATACATATATACTTCTAAATTCTCATTTAAAAAAAACGTTATAGTCATCCATCTGCCAAATATCATAGTCATGAACAGCAACAGTGATAAGTCATATTCGTATGGACTTCAGCACATACACTGAAATAAATGTTTCATCACAAGCCACACCGGGGATTTGATGAAAAAACTTTTACTACAAGTCTAGCCTTATTAGGTTATCACATTTCCACCTGTATTGATCTCGAAAGATCTACTTGCTCCTAATGAGTTTACCCTTTCAGGTGTATCCAGCAAATTCCATAATTTGCTGAAGTGCGTGGAGTCCAATTTGGATATAATGCATCTGGTCACCTGGTGTTGGGACCGCACATGCGCATGCCTATGCGTTTTGAAAAGAAAAGGTTTTTGAAATACGACACACGCGAGCTCGGTCTCATTTTAAAATATATAACCGCAAGTACACGACTCGTTGTAGCTAGCCGGTAAGTATGAGTCGATCCACATGGAATTGGTGATTAAGGGTTTTTACGCCAAGTTTAAGGAGAAAAGAATTGGCTTGGTTTTGTTTGTCATAAAAAATAGAAAACAAAGTATAAGAAAAGAAAAATGGTCGTGGCTCTGGTTCATATGGTTGAATCGTGGCAAATTCATCGACGCTCTCTTAATTATGAGTTGTTCTTTCTTGTTAGATCCGATCATGAAGCATAGCTTATCAAAGTGGTTGCGAAGCATAAACCATCAAGACGATGCGCTTCGCAACGCGAGGTATGAAAGTATTCCATATTGTTCTCACTTACCGTTTGTATGTCCGAGCATGATGTATCAAAACTAAGCACAAGAGTTAGCAATTATACAACATCATAAATAAACAAATTAGCACATGAGAGCAAAGTGGTTTAGTATTAAACTTGCTAAGTGATTGGGTGATAGTATGGTATATGATTTAGGAAGTGTGTCAATCCAACCATCAATCTACATACCCTATCTAAACACATAGCAATCTTAACACATATTTGATTCGAATTTTAACATTGCTAAATGGTGATAATGAGAGAATATGGTATATGATAAAGGTTACAAGTAACCATCAAAATCAAAATACCATATCAAACATATCTATTATGCAATCTTGAAGTTACAATCCCTTTTAAGCACATTAAACATTCACAAGAGAAAGAGGAAGGCAAAGCGATTCATCTCACATTCTCACCATCACCACAACTAAAGAGTTGATCATCATAAAAGAGAAAATGAAAACACAAGAGAAGAACATGAATGAGCAAGTAAAAGAAAATAGCAAGATGTTAAACAAAAGAGTGCAATTCTTTATTCACCAAATGGATGGCTTGAGCTACAAGATAGATAGCAAACTTCAATCTCCTTAATGGAGCTCCTAAATGAGAGCTCAAAGAGAGAAGAAGAAGCTATCAAGTGTTACACACAATTTCTCACTCCAAAAGCCAGCCCAGAATTTAATCTGTGATCTGCTATATATAGGCAACAAAACAGGAAAAACGAATTATAAAAATGGATTGACAAGACAACATGGGACCCACATAAGTGCATGAACCAAAATGGTGCAGTTTGAGCCGCAATTTACGCCCAAAATGAATAAATCTGCTGCCAGATATTCGAGAATGGGGCCCATCTTTGTACTGTGGTCTTCTAAACTCAATATCATCTCTCTGATATCTTCTTTTCTTCAAATTGGCACGAGGGTGATATCTGGAGGTTTTTTGGAGGGAAAGATCAACTTTAAACATATCACATTAGTACTTTTCAAGCCACTCATCACCCAAGTCCACTTGCAAGCCCACTTGTGCATCCACTTGAAGCAATTTGTGTTCACACATGTCTCCTTGCTTGTTCATGCATCATTTTGAACAAAGTTCACACTTGTAATTTGTACATGTTGGACCAAAATGATAATTTTTGTACACAACCATTTGTTGCAAAATTCTTTAGAACTTGGTCGTTTTTCTGTTCCTTTTGTAATTCCGACTAAAAACCATCTTTTCTGTGCATATTTTTAAGTGATTTTGCCTGAGCAAACATATTAAATAACACTGTTTATTTTCAAAATGATAGGAAATGAACGGTATTAAAATGTAATTAATCGTGCCGAATAAATACCTCCAAACCTATCTTTTGCTTGTCTCGAGCAATACAAAATCCCAACCTCACTTTTGTTGGGAACACGATTGCACTGAGCATGTGCAACAAGCTGTTGAACAAGGTGTTCCTAGCAGGAGAAGGTTTGTCTCCTGAGGGTTTTCAGCGGATTACACCCACAAAATTCCTTCAAGCTAGTTTCGTGAGGTAGCTGTTAATTCTAATCCTAACCTTTAGTATCAAAGGTAGAAGTTCTATCATCCCAAGTCAGAAATGTCGAACCCTTATTTTTCATTATTCATATCTCATTTAACATAAGTTCATATCTTTACGTGATTGTGCGAATAGTGTCGTTAAGTTTCAAAAACTTCGATTAGAGTCATTATTTCACAAATACGGACCCAAAAAAAATTTCAAAAGGATCACGCGAGTTTGAATAAACTTCAGAAGGATCACGCAAGTTTGAAAAGACTTAAGATTTTCTTAAGTTTCATTCTCCAGTTAGGTCTCAAATCAGAATTTCTATTATTTTTAATAGAAAATTAAGTTTTATTCTTCACTCATACCCTTCACCCGTTTTTGTGCATACACACCTTTCGTGATCGTGCAAAAAGTCTTATAATCTTTCAAATTAAACTTTCATATCTCCGCTAAAAAACTGTTATAATCGAAACTCGTCCCAGCCAAGATTATTCTTCCACAAAGAACCGTGAGGATTTTTAACTCGGAGAGAACATTTTCTTGACTTTTTTTATTTGGCGATTGGAAATTTAGCGAGTTTTGGGTTAATGACTCTCAAACCAGATGGTTTTAGGGCATCAGGTGTAGAGACACCACCGAAAATTAATTGCCCAAGTCACCAAGCCCACAAAACAAAATACTCATTTTTATGCTTTTAAAATATTCAGAAAGCGGTGCAAACGGAGATATTACCAGTTTTTCCTTTCATCCCAAAGACGTGTTCGTGTAGATAAGGTGTGTAATTACTCCAATCAAATTCCATATGGGTTATTTTTTAGACTTTAGCCTCTATTAAAGTTTTTAATAATACCCTTTCATATCCACTTCACTTTATGAACTATTCTTGATATTAGTTATTTCAGAACAAACCTGTTTGATTCTAAAAATGTTTACCAATTTTATAAAAATTTAAAGAGATTTCAGACTTACCATTTAATTTTTAAAACTCACGACATGTGTAGTGTGATGCAAAGACGTATATTAGCTACAGTTAAACTCAAAGGAGGGTTATCTTTCGGGTTTTCAATCTCTAAAAATAGGATTTAGTTGTTTCTATCTTATCAAACTAAACCGTCAGATTTCGAGTCTAAGTTTTCTTACTAGCTAACTTGATGGTAAAGTTTTTATGTTTTGAAAATTTTTCAAATTTTTGTGGGTTTTTCATTATGTATGCAATGCAAAATTTACACATGATGCAACAAAGAAAACAGTGCTCACCCACAAACCTGAGATTTACGAAGTCCTCATCGTTGCCCCCGTCTCTGGTTGCCAGACTTAGACATCTAGGGTGTGTTTTTATTCACACAAAAAAGAAATCTAAGAGCTAATTACAATATTTACAAGTTAAGAGATTGCATCAGTCCAGAAATTAGTACCAGCCATTCAAATTTTTTGTCAATATAAGAGCTGCGTTGGTAAAAGAAAAAGCATATAAAAAAGAAAAAGAAAATGTCAATGGTGTGGTTAGATGTTAGTACTGGGCAAGGGGGTGTGAAAGAAGGGATCAGAAAACGTTGAAGACGAAGACGAAATTTTGAAGGAGTCAAAGAATTATGTTGCTTGGATGAATTTTATTTTCAAGAAGCATGTGTTGAGTTTTAAGGTCAAGTTCGTTTAAAAACTGAAGTCCATCCTCAAAAAGTTCAGCAAAAAAGAGGTCCCTAAGATGCTCCTAAAATGATAGTGACTTAAACTCACTAAGAACTGAAAGTTCATTCGCATAAATCTCCTCAAAACTCGGTATGAAAGTGTATTTATCAATGTTATTTTCCTCCCTATACTCCACAATCATATTCTCATCAATTCAGCTTACATCTCCCAATTCAAGTTCTTCCACAACACACTGATTTATGGGTAGGTTGATATTATCTAGAAATGTAGGTCTCCACACTAAAGTTTCTTCAAAAACTATATCAACCGGTAACACTAAAGTCATGGATTCCTAATTGTGAATTTCGCCGAACACTATATCGAAACCATACCCGTCAAATTCATAAGTTTCATCTAAAAGTTTATCGCTATAATCAGTCGGTGCAAGAATCTCATCTTCAAGTAGTTTATCCGTTAAATCATCCTCAAGATCACAAGTGATAGGAGGTCTATTTGATACCTGAAGGCTAGTGTCCGACTGACTCGGAGGGTTTTCTTGCATGTCCTTATAACACTCAGTCAAATCAATGAAATCATCAAAATTTGTTTAATCATTTATCTCACTCAGTTGACTTCCTAGCTGACAGATATTGAAATTATTGGTTTTAAATTGACTGTGTTCACTCCCTAAAATCTGTAGAGCTAAATGTTTCAGTTCGTTGATTTTAACCAATGATTGAGATTGAGCGTGAAACAATTGATCAGATTGTTGTATGAACATGGCTGACGTCGAACCTGTTTGATTCTCGACTGCAATCATTACTTCTAAACCATTCTCTAAAGCGGTCAATCTAGCATCCATCTCATTATCATACCCTATTGATGTGTCAATTATTTTAGGGAGGGAGGGTTGTGATGGTAGCGATACTAAAGCAGTTATCTTGTCGACCTTTTTCTTTAAGTTTTCAATCATTTGCTCTATGTTTGAAGTGGGATTATGTTCAAGAGTGTTAGGGGCGGACAAATATCAAAATTCTGGAACGGTTCGTTACCCCCTAAGAAAGGACAGCTATTGAAAATATAGGAAGAATCTTGACAAGTGGAACAAAAGAATTGGGTATGTGTATAACTAAAAGAATACGGATGTGAAGAATTGAATTGAACTGTGTCACCCATATCAACAAGCATTCATAAAATTACAAATAAAAAAAATGTCATATCCCTAGTAGTTTATGTTTTGCTAAGTCAACTAGACCTGTTCAAGAACCCGATTGTCGAATTAAAACTATGTTGAGAAACGGGCTCAAGATATACTGATCACGAAGCCATGTAAGTGCAGAGGTAAGGAGAGGTTGTCCAACGATTTCGCAAAATTTCTTAATTAGAATAACATTTTTCTCTTTTGGCGGTTGCACCGTGAACACTTGCCTAGACACCTCATGAACAATATAACATTAAGTGGCGTTCTAAACATAATTAACTTTCCATATTGAACGCGAATTCTTAAAGTCAGAGTTCTAATTGATTTTAAAATTACCGTGGGTATGCCAGAATGCTCGGTTTTGTGATTTGTGGGCCACGGAAGAAAGCGATGAAATCCTTTACCGTATCTTGTGGGGTTCGCTTTCCATATTAAATTATGCAAATGCGCAATCAATAAAAGTATTCAAGCAATCAAACAATCAAGCACTTCTTTTTCATTTTAGGCTTTGGCGCTGCAACAAATATGTGTTAGTTCTCTTTTGGTAATTGGCGGCGAACTTGCAAAGAATCCCTTAAAAGATAGAATATTGGAATTCGTCGGGGTTCGAGAGGGAAGGAGTTTAGAAATACGTAACGAAATGTTCGGGTTAAGAAACCCCCATTGAGTCGATCCACGAGTACTCGAATGTTCGCTTGCGCGGGTCAAACTATCTGGATCTTTGTCACCGTACTTCACTAAAGCCTTATTCTTGAAAGTTCAATTTGCTCCGCACGTTCGCTGCTCGCAAATCCGTCTAAAACTGACAATGTCGAAAATATTGGAAAATTTAGCGGAAAAGCGATATATATGGCCAAATTGCTGCACACATACAATTGTGAAATTTAAAGTATCAAAATGGAGCAAAAATAGGACAAAGAAGCAAACACCAAAAAATTGGAGCAAACAGATCAAGTTGGGCTGCAATTTGCTGCCAAAACGAATAAATTGGCGGCCAAGTTTTTGAGTTAGGGTTCCATCTTTGTACTGTGTGCTTCCTGTCCTTTTAGTGCCTCATTTTTATACTCCAAGTCTTCCAATTAAACTCAGAGGGACAGCAGATCAAAAAGACATAGAACAAATGTCCAAAAAGTTAGATTTTTGTTTTATTTTTGATTCTTTTGTTAAAGTTAGTTTTGTATATTCAATTGAATCAGAAATAACAACCCCTAATGACTACCGCATCATTGGCAGCGGCGCCAAAAACTTTTTGGGACCTCACGCGTGCACCTATGCATTTTTAAAAGAAAAGGTTTTTGAAATACGGCGCACGCGAGCTCGGTCTCGTTTTAAAATATATAACTGCAAGTGCACGGCTCGTTGTAGCTAGCCGGCAAGCAGGAATCAATTCACAGAGAATTGGTGATTAATGGTTTTTACGTCAAGTTCAAGGAGAAAAGAATTGGTTTGGTGTTGTTTGTCATAAGAAATAGAAAACAATGTATAAGAAAAAAAACGGTTGTGACTTCGGTTCGGATGGTTGAATCATGGAGAATTCTTCGACGTTCGCTTGATCATGAGTTGTTCCCTCCCCTTGTTGGATCTGATCATGAAGCATGGCTTATAAAAACGGTTGCGAAGCATAAACCATCAAGACGATGCGTTTCGCAACGCGAGATATGAAACTATTCCGTATTGTTCTCACTTACCGTTTATATGTCTGAGCATGATGTATCAAAACTGAGCACAAGAGTTATCAAGCAAACATCATAAATAAACAAATTAGCACATGAGAGTAAGATGGTTTAGCATTAAATTTGCTAAGTGATTGGGTGATAGTATGGTATATGATTTAGAAAGTGTATTAATCCAACCATCAATCTACATATCCTATCTAAATACATAGCAATCTTAACACTAATTTGATTCGAACTTTAACATTGCTAAATGATGATAATGAGAGAATATGATATATGATAAAGGTTACAAGTAACCATCAAAATCAAAATACCATATCAAACAGATCCATTAAGCAATCTTGAATTACAATCCCTTTTAAGTATATTAAATATTCACAAGAGAAAGAAAAAGGCAAAGCGATTCATCTCACATTCTCACCATCACCATAACTAAAGAGTTGCTCAATCATCATAAAAGAGAAAATGAAAACACAAGAGAAGAACATGAATGAGCAAGTAAAGAAAATAGCAATAAATTAAACAAAAGAGTGTAATTCTTTATTCACCAAATGGACTTGAGCTATAAAATAGATAGCAACTTCAACTTCCTTAATGGAGCTCTCAAAGAGAGAAAAAGAAGCTATCAAGTGTTACACACAATTTCACGACAAAAGCCAACCCAGAATTTAATCTGTGATCTTCTATATATAGGCAATAAAACAGGAAAAAAGAATTATAAAAATGGATTGACAAGACAACATTGGACCCACGGAAAGTGCACGAGCCAAAATGGTGCAGTTTGGGCCGCAATTTACACCCAAAATGAATAAATCTGCCTCTAGATATTGGAGAATGGGGCCTATCTTTGTACTGTGGTCTTCTAAACTCAATATTATCTCTCTGGTATATTCTTTTCTTCAAATTGGCACGAGAGTGATATCTGGAGGTTTTTTGGAGGGAAAGATCAACTTTAAATATATCACATCAATACTTTACAAGCTACTCATCACCCAAGTCCACTTGTGCATCCACTTGAAGCAATTTGTGTTCACACATGTCTCCTTGCTGGTTCATGCATAATTTTAAACAAAGTTCACACTTGTAATTTGTACATGTTGGACCAAAATGATAATTTTTGTACACAACTTTATTTGTTGCAAAATTCTTTAGAACTTGGATCTTTTAATTTATTTTTGTTTTTTATATTAGTGTTTACCTCAAATTTCGAGATCTAGGGTTTTTCAAAATAGGGCAACGAGTAGGGTTTGATGTATGTTTGAAAGGGGTGGCTATGGTTTTCAAAGGCGATGGTGATGACTTGAATGGCTAAGGTTCTGATGGACTTAATGGCGGCAGTTGGGATTTTTTTCAAATTTGAGGAGTTAGCGGCTTATAACGGTGTCGAGATTAAGACAGTGATGGCGTGATGAGTCGGCGGTGGCAAATTCGAGGGAACATCGGTGGCGAGATCAAGGGAACAGCTGTGACGACAAGGGATCTGCGGCGGCAGAA
This sequence comes from Agapanthus africanus, assembly GCA_030015575.1. Classification (NCBI taxonomy): domain Eukaryota; kingdom Viridiplantae; phylum Streptophyta; class Magnoliopsida; order Asparagales; family Amaryllidaceae; genus Agapanthus; species Agapanthus africanus. Next base: position 675,688,870 of record CM057338.1, on the reverse strand, counting down.
GCGGATTAAGGAAATCAATGACGACAGCTTAAGAAGATCGGCAATGTATGAGGTTGAGTTGGTCAGGGGCTTGATGATGATGGTTGTGGTTGGGTATTGAGACTTTGGAGAGGAAGGTGGTGCTTTTATACTATGTTACGAACATAGGTAATGGAGGAGAAGCACCCGTAATTTGGAGAAAATAATTCAAACAAAATTTTATTGAAAGGAAACAATTACATAGACAACTTAAAAGAGGATGTTAGATCAACCTTTATATATGTCTAGGGTTTACATAAAATATCAAAATATCTAAACTACCTCTTACTATTTGATTACTAAGTATCCCTTTATTCTTAATTCCTGATCAGCTCTTTATATCTAATCAAATCTTATTTCCGAACTCTAGGAATAATCACAAACGGGAAATAACCGGAGTGTTAAGAGTAGTCCCATCCCACATCGGAAAAAATAGAAGAGGTAAATGAGTATAAGATAAACTGAGCATCCCACCATTAGGCTTTTTGCCTTTTAAATGGAACCAAAACTATATTAAAAGCCCATGCACACTCATAAAAGCCCAACACTCCAAATACTTGGTATCAGAGTCCAGATCAATAGTATGTTTGAGAAAGCACTCTATAAGCACCTAATTTTACGTGTGCCTATGAGAGATTAGCTCTATAAGTGTTGTGTGTAATTAATCCACAAGTCAACCACAAAAAATAATTTAAAACAAATAAAAATTATAATTAAAAAAGATCATGGTTACATGTGGGGAAGGAGCAATGCTGGAATAATCCTTAGGGAGAAAAAACACGAGTGTTGGACTAGTTCCAAATTGGGAAAATTGAGGTTCACGAGTAAGATATAGATAGGCACCTCACCAATAGGTTTAAGTCTTTTGGATGGAATCTCAACTATATAAAAAGCACATGTACACTCATAAAAGCCCAAACACTCCCAATACATAAAATTCTAACAATAGGAAACAAAAACTCAGCATTTTTTTCTTCTGTTTTGTTGTTTCTTTTTTTTTTTCTTTTTCCTTTTTCCATTTTTGGTGGTGTTGGGGGAAAAGGTCGTGAAGAAGTGAAGAAGTTTCAAATGCATATTTTCCTGTGATATGTATTTAATATATCATATATGCCAAATTATTTGGGATTGACCATAAGAAACATGAACTTGCTCAGAAAAAATGATGTGGTGATGGCTATCTAGTACACAGGTGTCTCTTTATTCGCAAAAAAGTATTCATGAACTAAACCAAATAATTTGGCATGAATGATATATTGTTGTCATCTTGTAACCGAGGAAATAAACTGTAGTGCTTCATCCAAAGGGATACTGAAACAGCAGAAAAGGAAAGAACAAAAACCTCATTTGATAATGTTTCCTGAGACTTATGCTCAACTTTCGACTATGAAATGACTCCCATTGTCAACATCTGTGTATTACCTGTTAATGTTTATGTCTGTGAACCCTCATGCATCTGTACTAAGATTAACTATTATTATTCAGCAATTTGTGTTTAGATTCTGAGGAAAGTGGGGGTCAGCTAATGTAGGAGAAAAAACTCATGGTCGATCAACTAGTCAATAATCTTCAGTTTTTTTAATGTTTGGCACACCGTTAACCTTGATCAACATACTTTAAGGCGTGACACAAAATATTATGTGATTTTGATACTTGTTTCACTTGCATCAAAGGGTTGCAAATTCAATAGTTACCGATAATAGAACATGTTCCACAGCCAAATCAACGGTTGAAGAAAATCAAAATTACATGGAATTTGGTGTACATATGCTTTAGGCCATGAAGATCGAGATGGGCATGCCAATCATTAAAAAATATTGTGTAGAGTTGACTTTTTGACCAATCTAGGCGGGAATACCCCTCCCATGACATGTGATACCCACTTGTTTATTAGATACTTTAGAAACTTGCCCTGCAACATTATAATACATTTTTCTTTTTGACAAATAATTCTAAAACATTTTAGGGGAAAATGGAGTTGTGAACGCTACAGCCCCATTAGCTGTGAACGCACTCACAGCCTCCTTGTGAGCCCCCCTGCAACTTAAACATGGGACCCAAGGGTTGTGTGTGCGTTCATAGCTAATGAGGCTGTGAACGTTCACAGCCCCATTAACCTCTACATTTTATTAATTGTTCCGAATCCTAATTGGCGTAGCTTTCATAACAAAATATTTTTACTAGAAGTTTATCATTTTCCACTTTTTATGCACCGATATTTATTAGATACAATATCATGCACAATGATGATTGTGTAAGGGCACATTTATGCACCAATACGATTTTCACCGATATTTCTTAGATACAATATCATGCACAATGATGATTGTGTTTAGTCAACTTCTTTGTTAGCTTTCCTTGTATTTTCCCACTCGTGTTTTCGGAGAGATGGATGAAAGAAAGAAAAAAGTAATTTTTGTTTGTGAAAAAGAAGTTATTTTTGTTATCTTTTCTTGAAGCCCCTCTCCATGGGTTTGCTTTCTGGTTTGATGTTGAGTTCAATGGACCTGCAATGTTCTCCAACAACCATGTGAGTGGTTTTTCGCATGACTCGAACCACACAAAGAAACGAGCCAAATCGGACGAGGCAATCGTATTGTCCACTGCACCTGAGGATCCTCCAACTCATTGGCAGCAGGTACTCAACTTTCTCTCTTTTTTCTCTGCATTTATCTTGCCTAAATTACGCTAAAATACCTTAAATATTTTTTATCTCCCTTAAATTTTGGGCTTTAAGGGATGTTTTGGCTGATGTACCTTTACTTCTGTCACTTTTAGGGAGTTTACTGTGATTTTAAATATTTTTTTAAAGGTAATTCAGAGAAAAACAGTGATAGTTAAGTGTATTATAGTGTAATTTAATCTTCTTCTTTTTCCCTGAAAGAGAATTCTCAAATTCTCTTTTCTGCAACTTATTTTCCTCACCTTTATTTTGTTAGAAATTAAACTTGTTTTAGGTTACAAAGAATTGAAGAGACATCGGTTATAAAAGGAAGGGATACCAATTCATGAATAGGTTTAATGAAAGGTTATGTAACGGTTATTGTAATCAATTGGTATTATGAAGAGTCATAATGAAGGGCCATGTAAACTCCTATATAAGGAGATGTTTTGTAAAGTTTTTAAGAGCAAGGAAAATATAAGAATAGTTTATTGATACTTTCTCCATTCTCTATCCATTCTCTCCTCCAAACACATTCGGCTATATCGTAGACCGAACATAAAGTTGTGAAGATCCTAACAAAGTGGTATCAGAGCAAGGTTCGAAGAAAATGTCGAAGACAACACTCTCGTACAACGCCCCACGCCTCACCAAAGATAACTATGAAAATTGGAGCATCAAAATGAAGACTGTTTTGGGAGCAGTAGGCGCTTGGGATGTGGTGGTCCGAGGCTATGATTGGCCTCAAGATGAAGCTGCACTGACGGCAGCTCAGAGAACGACCCACGAAAAATTATTCGAGAAAGATTGTACCGCAAGATACTTTATCGAGCAAGGTCTCGATGATTCGACTTTCGAGAAAATTTCGGCTGCCACTAATGCAAAGCAACAGTGGGAGATACTTGAGAAAACCTTCCAAGGAGTCGAGAAGGTTAAAAAGGTACGCTTACAATCACTAAGGAAGGAGTTTGAATTGTTAAAAATGGAGGAGAATGAATCGGTGACTGACTATAATGCCCGAGTGCTTACGGTGGTCAACCAAATGAAGAGGAACGGAGAAAAAATGGAGGATGTAAGGGTGATGGAGAAAATTCTTCTGTCACTACCACCGAAGTTTGACTTCATTGTGTGTTCAATTGAAGAGTCAAAGAATCTTGAAGAAATGACGATAGATGAGTTGATGGGTTCACTAAAAGCCCACGAAGAACGGTTCGTGAAAAAGCAAGAACCGATTGAAAAATTACTACAAACACAAGTTAGTTTGAAAGGTGATTCGGTTGAAAATGGTCAAAATGACCGAAATCGAGGAAATACACGCGGCCGAGGAAGAGGCCGTGGCCGAGGTCAATTCGGTCGAGGACAAGGTGGTCGAGGAGGTCAAAACAATGACGATAGAAGCCAAAGCCAAAATTTCGGCCGAGGTCGAGGCCGAGGACGATCGACTGGTGGAAGAGGGAGACCGAATGTTCAATGCTATAATTGCAAGAAATTCGGTCACTACGCAGCAGACTGTTGGGGAAAAACAGTCGAGGAAAAATCAAACTTTGTGGAGAAAGAAGATTACAATGACGATGTACTTCTGCTGGCTTTTAAAGGTGACGAAGAAAGTGCCGACACTTGGTATCTCGATACTGGTGCAAGTAATCATATGTGTGGCAAGCGAAACATGTTCGTAGACTTGGACGAATCGGTGAGTGGCCAAGTCACATTCGGTGACTGTTCGAAGGTACCAGTAAAAGGCAAAGGTAAAATTTTAATTCGACTGAAAGATGGATCACAAAAATATATCGAAAATGTGTATTATGTGCCGTATATGAAAAACAACATCTTGAGTTTGGGACAACTCTTAGAAAAGAATTTCGATATTCATTTAAAGGATCGAACTCTTTTCTTAAGAGATAACCGAATGAAGTTGATAGCAAAAGTGCAGATGACGAAGAATCGGCTATTTCTATTGGATATCAAATATGGTGAAGCAAAGTGTCTAAAATCATCGGTGAAAGATTCGGCTCGGTTATGGCATATGAGGTATGGACATCTCAATTTCGGCGGACTAAACTTGTTGGGGAGGAAGAACATGGTCAAAGGTTTGCCGATTATGAATGAACCGAAAGAGTTATGTGAAGGGTGTTTACTTGGTAAACATCACCGAGCAAGTTTTCCAAAAGAAGCCGAGTTTAAAGCCAAGGAGCCATTACAACTTGTCCACACCGATGTATGTGGACCAATTACTCCAAATTCATTTGGTGGAAAAAGGTACATTCTAACATTTATTGATGATTTCACAAGGAAAACATGGGTATATTTTCTAAAAAATAAATCGGAAGTTTTTGAAAATTTTAAAAGATTCAAAATGAATGTGGAAAAAGAAAGTGGGTTTTATTTGAAATCGGTCAGGTCAGACCGAGGTGGAGAATTCACTTCAAATGAGTTTGAAAATTTTTGCAAAGAAAATGGGATTCGGCATTTCTTAACGGCCTCCTATTCACCACAACAAAATGGAGTGACCGAACGAAAAAATAGAACCATATTAGACATGGTGAGATGTATGTTGAGTAGTAAAAATATGCCGAAGGAATTTTGGGCAGAAGCGGTTGTATGTGCTGTGTACATTCTAAACCGATGCCCAACCCAGAGTCTACAAAATGTAACACCGTAGGAGATGTGGCATGGTTATAAGCCGAATGTAAGTCACTTTAAAATTTTCGGGAGCATAGCATATGCTCATGTCCCCGAACAAAAGAGAGTAAAACTTGATGACCGAAGTTCTCGGTTGATTTTTATCGGTTATGATATAAAAACCAAAGGCTACAAGCTGTTTGATCCAGTCAATAAGAAGGTCATTGTTAGCCGAGATGTCGAATTTGATGAAGAAAGCTTATGGAGTTGGAGCGATGAAGCCGAAAGCAGCAGACCGAATGAAGTACTCGGTCAAGAAGAAAAAAAAAGAAATGAAGTCGAAGTTGATGTTCCATCGCCTGCAACAACACCTCGGTTCAATTCGCCTCAAGTCGGTTCTCCACAAACCGAAGCGTCGTCAAGTTCAACTCCACCAAGAAATCCAAGGAAGAGGACTATGACCGAGTTATATGAGGTAACCGAAATGCAAAATAATCTAACATTATTTTGTTTGTTTGCCGAATGCGAGCCAATGAATTTTGAAGAAGCGGTCAAAGACCGAAGGTGGAAAAAAGCAATGGACGAAGAAATCAGTGCTATTGAGAGAAATGGAACTTGGGAGATCACCGAACTTCCCAAAGGCAAGAAACCCATAGGAGTGAAATGGGTGTACAAGGAGAAAAAGAACGCTAAGGGAGAAATCGAGCGATACAAGGCAAGGTTAGTGGTCAAAGGCTACAAACAACAAGCTGGCATTGATTATGATGAAGTTTTCTCACCAGTAGCGCGACTCGAGACAATTCGACTGATCATTGCTATGGCGGCTCAATTCAGTTGGAAGATATATCAATTGGATGTTAAATCGGCATTCCTCAATGGATATCTTGAAGAAGTCTACATCGAGCAACCACTCGGTTATGAGAAGAAAGGACATGAGTCGAAAGTACTGAAGCTAAAGAAGGCTTTATATGGCCTGAAGCAGGCACCGAGAGCATGGAATAGTCGAATCGACATATACTTCCAAGCACACGGTTTCATGAAGTGTCCTTATGAGCATGCATTATACATAAAGAAGTCCGAAAAAGGTGATATTTTTATAGTATGTTTATATGTGGATGATCTCATCTTCACAGGAAACAATCCACGTATGTTCGATGACTTCAAAAGCTCGATGGTCAAAGAATTTGAAATGACCGACATCGGTCAGATGGCATATTATTTGGGAATAGAGGTAAACCAAAGACCGAATGGGATTTTTTTATCCCAAGAAGGATATGCTCGGTCGATTTTGAGAAAGTTCAATATGGAGCAAAGCAATTCGGTCAATACCCCAGTAGACTGCGGAACAAAATTATCAAAGTTCGATGAAGGGAGCAATGTGGACTCGACGCATTTCAAAAGCTTGGTAGGCAGTCTTCGGTATCTTACATGCACAAGACCGGATATTCTATATGGAGTCGGCTTGATCAGCCGATACATGGAAGAACCGAAATTGACACATTTATCAGCGGCGAAATGGATATTGAGATATATCAAAGGTACACCAAATTTCGGTTTGTTCTATTCGAAATCTAACAATTTTGAATTATATGCATATACCGATAGCGATTGGGGAGGAGATATAGATGACCGGAAAAGTACGACAGGGTACATTTTCTTCATCGGTGAATCAGCATTTACTTGGTGTTCCAAGAAGCAACCGATAGTAACACTATCAACTTGTGAAGCCGAATACGTTGCTATATCGGCTGGAGTTTGCCATGCTATATGGTTAAGAAATCTGCTGAAAGATCTAAAGGTTGAACAGGAAGGACCTACGAAGATGTATGTGGACAACCAATCTGCTATAGCACTGGCGAAGAATCCAGTGTTTCATGAACGAAGCAAGCACATTGATACTCGGTATCACTCTATCAGAGAACATGTGAGGAAGAAAGAGGTCGAACTCATTCATGTCAAATCACAAGATCAACTGGCCGACATTTTTACAAAGCCCCTAAAATTTGAAGTGTTCGCAAAATTGCGAGGAAAGATCGGCATGGTAAAACAAGTTTAAGGGAGCATGTTAGAAATTAAACTTGTTTTAGGTTACAAAGAATTGAAGAGACATCGGTTATAAAAGGAAGGGATACCAATTCATGAATAGGTTCAATGAAAGGTTATGTAACGGTTATTGTAATCAATTGGTATTATGAAGAGTCATAATGAAGGGCCATGTAAACTCCTATATAAGGAGATGTTTTGTAAAGTTTTTAAGAGCAAGGAAAATATAAGAATAGTTTATTGATACTTTCTCCATTCTCTATCCATTCTTTCCTCCAAACACATTCGGCTATATCGTAGACCGAACATAAAGTTGTGAAGATCCTAACATATTTTGTTATGTCACATGAACGATTAAATTGTGCAGACCCTGCTCTACCTCTATGATCCAATTGATCTACAACAAGATCAAGTTATAGAGGGCTCGGTCACTCTATCTCAGAGCCAGGAGAACCCGCGGTTTATGAACATTCACCTTGAATATTTGTAAGCTCAAAGCTACTTTTATTTTTTTAAAAGAAAAGATTGAATAGAGTAATACATTGTTATTCAGTAACCTCACCTACCTCTCTTGTTTTGGGTTTTGTCTGAGCAGTTCGGGAGGTCGTTCTTTTGTGAAAGAGTCAGTCATGCGATAACTATGTTGTTGGCGGGCTATTTAAGATACCTTTATTTATTGGGAGGGCAAAAGTTACGTATTTACATCTGCTATATGTAGCGGGAAGGGAGAATCACACTCGAGTTTGAAGTCGAGCACTTGGAATAAAGTCCGTTAACATATTGTAATTCAGTTAACAGCTTTAGAGGGACGGTCATTGAAAGGATTTTCATAATTTGTGGTATATGAGATTGTTGCCTTTGGATTGTTGGAATTGATGTTGAATTTTCAGAGCGAGCTATGGATTGGATTTAGAAATAGCTGGTTTTTTTTTTTCCTTTCTCTTCTCTTTTTTGGGTTCACACATTATCTGGTTAGGTTCTTTTATTGAACTGTATAAAATTTCCAAATGTCTCGGAAGCAATTTATTTCAAGAACAATACGACTCAGTTAAACAGCAGCCTTGAATGCTCTCCTCTCATAGCTTCTTGTTTAATGAATCTGTTGTAAATCTACCATCAGTCTGCTTACAATTGTTGTCAATGTTGATTAGTGAAGATTTTTTATGCAGTTAATGAGAGAAAAGGCTGCTTCTATATTGGTTTGGCAATGTTGTCTCAAATATTGGGGTCTACTGACATATAATTCCTCAATAACTATTCCAGGATAATGCGTGAATGGATGTTTAAAATGCAACGGCAGATGTTTGAAATGCAACTGCAAAATTATGGAAACGTATGTTCATGTGCCCTAGTCTATACCTACACCAGTCGTAGGGAAAAAACTAGGTTCAAAGGGAGCAGCTTCAATGTTGACTCTTAATATTTACTACGGTTAAAGGAATTAGAGCTCGCAGCTCTAAATGCGTACTTAAACCAAACACACGTCTTCCTACTTAATTAAGTAATCAAGTCTTCTAGAAGATGGGAGAACGGTTCACTTAGTGAATTTCTACCAATAAAGACTTATTATTAGCTGGTAAGGAGTTCTACTATTCGATATACATGTCACGGCCGTTCTTTGTGGCCATTTTATAGGGGTTGGTTGTTTGCATGTGTACAATCATTAAAGCTCTGTAGTGACTTCAGCCGAAAATATGGTTCTCAAGGGTTCACAAATGAGCTGGCATCCGAGCCTTTCTCTAGGCATGTCTAAGAGCACCATGTCTAAAAGCACAAGGGAGCCATATTCTTTTGACCTTGTCCTAAGCATGTCTAGAGATGTTGTGCACCATCCCTGACCCTGTTCAGAAACATGTCTAACGAAGTTGAGCATCATACCCTGAAGCATGTCTAAAGATACATTGTATCCCCGACCTTGCTTAGAAGCATGTCTAAAACCGTTGGGCGATATATCTCTTCAATAGGTGGATCCGAGAGCCATTGCTAACTGCCGATGACACCACGTCAACCAAGGGCTCGAGCCTGTGCTCAACTCCAATATCCTCGATGGCCAGTGCTATAAGGGTGACGGGTGTGGCGAAGGGCAATCATTCTACTTCGGCAGGACCTTCAATAGCGTGGCCGTCTACTGCTATTGATAAAAGGACTATGTATGACATGGATAAACTGCAAGATAAAGGATAATTAAGATAGGTTTGTTTTATTAATCAAAGGGTTCTTTTATCTTCGTCTTCTTCTGCATTTATAGTCCAAATAGCAACAATAACGCCCCGTAATAATAGCTACAATTCCCCACTAATCCCCTATCATAGTAAAGCTCGTGGCTCTAATTGTATGGCAGAGTTACCTAACTTATAGCACATGTTCTAGCGCACATTTTCTCTTGTAGACACCGCTTCCTCTACTCATTGGCGATAGGTTTTAGCTGATTCATGCTTGAGCCATGAGTGACCGAGGCTCGTCTATCCAGTCACAATTCCTTGGCTCTTTGAAAGCTAAATATGGGACAAAGTGCTCAGCGGATTATCATCTTTATATATTAAAAAAAAGTGGATACATAGTCAAAGTTATTAGTTGTATTTCCATGCTAGCCAATAATTCTTTTGAGAAATATTTGAAGAAAAAGGCTGGGATTGGAAGCAGAGAAATCGACTAACTATCCTGTTTGGATTGGAAGCAGAGAAATCCGATGGTCCAAATTATATATATAACAGGGACCCATGAGATTTGGGTTGTTTTGATCTAAGCTGGGATTAATAACATAGGATAAAATGGTAGAGAATCCGAACTATTTTCAAATAATGGGGAGTCCAGGACTTATGTGCACCGCACCATTTACTTCACCTACTCTCAAACGAGCTAATATGGACAAGTTTCAACCCTGCGGTAAGTACCAATATTAAATAGATGTAAAAATTAATGGATAGACTTGTTCCCAATGTCATGAAGTTTTATATTTTTTCATTCCACTGAAATACCATAAATTTAAATATGCAATTTACTTAGTAGCATCTTTTTATCATAAACTTTTTTCCCTTTGCTGAGAATGATAGTTTGCAAAGGTTGTTGGATGCAGTATAACAACGAGAAAACCAAAGCAGATTACACCGATAAAATGGAAATTAAAATTAAAGAATGAGTAACTTATCCAGACGTGTCGTCCGCCTCCCACCCTCCAAAAAAAAAAAACAAACCAAAACAATGCACATGAAAATATGGCCTTCCACCTTTAAGCTACACGTAACCTCTTTCTCGGTAAGCCATCGCGCCGTGCACTCGGCAATCCGTTGATACGATTTCAGCCCTTGCATAAAAAAAGAACAGAAAAAATGTGAGAAACATGGATTTTATGAGAAGAAAAGCAGAGGAAATTTCTTTGTTCTCGGTATATTTTTTTCATGTAGCTAGCGAGTTCTTATATGATCATCACGTTGGAAATTGGAGAAAGTATAGTGTTCCATCTTTAAGCTACAACGTAACCTCTTTCTCGCTAAGCCTTCACGCTTTGCACTCAGCAATCTGTTGATACGACTTCAGCATTCGTAGCCCTCCGTCATTTCATATGAATATTCAATAGTATTCAAGCTATGTTTGTTGACCTTCGTCAAGACATAGTGATTGGTAACTGTTGGGTGTTCATATGTATCATAAATAGATGCGTTGGTTTGGGACAGTCATATTACCATGTTGACCTTCATCAAGGGTATATACGGGTGGGTTCAAATTAACCTGGACAATGACGGGTAGAATTTGACATGTGACTTATGATTTGTTGACCTTCGTCAAGGTCATAAGAGCATGGGGCAAAAATCCACATCGGGAGTTTCTAAAGAAACTGAAACTTGCTAGTGCTGCATACCATTTGGAGTGTGATGATTCTGGTAGGATTCCTTCAGTTTTATCACACAATGATATTTGGATCCCGATCCTACTATGAGTATATGCTACCCCTCGGGAACTTTCTCACTTAACGATCAATACTATAAATCAAGTAGGTGTCTAGAAAGGTGTTAGCGGGGCTACGCCCACAGGGAAAAGAGGTTACTTAATTAAGGAACTTCGCGAAAGTATTGGAAAACCTCCCTTGAAATACCGACACTGGCCTGGCTGAACGGTTAAACAAGTATTGTACGGTGAGATCGATTCCGACTAATTCTTCTTTTATGGTTTGAGGAAGGATTCGAGAAACAGTGGGAGCCATCCTGTTTAGATAAATTAAAAACCAATCTAAACTTGCAAGAGTATCATGCTGACTGTTTTCTTCTCTCTCTCTTAATTGCAGCGACCCAATGACCACACATAGGTTACATCTAGATAATAAAATGACTGAATCTGACTGTTATGATTGGCAAAGGTCTGTCCAGATGTTCATTTCCCATGACAAGCTGGGACACCTCTTAACTAAGCAAACCCCTGCCGTCTCAGGACTAGTTTCCCCTGTCATGGATATTGATATCCGTAAGACATCGGAAAAAGACTGTGCGAAAGCCAAGTGCCTCATGTTAGCCTTAGTTGATGGTGCATACCAGAGGCAGCACGAGAAGATGGACTTAGTTTCTATCTTCCTCCATAACAAAGATTTATATGGAGAGCAATCTTGTAACACCCAAGCCCAATAATACTATTTCTGTTACTAGTTGAGTGTTAGACATTGCTCATTTCAATTATCTTGCTTGTTTGTTTCTTGTTGCAAAATTTTAACCGGCTAAGTCATTTTTGCATATAACAAATTTCAACACCTAAAATGAAATTAAAAATATCCATATTGGTCTACTCGTCACCACTAGTCGCGTGGTAGCGTCCGCGCGTCGAGATTTCATCCCGTTCGGTGAAACGGGCGAGTTTGGACGGCTACGCGCGCGTGCAAGTGTCCGACTTGGGGGCATGCATTTTAATCATAAGACATCTCATTTTAAAATTTGGAACTCGCTAAAAATCCTATTATTTGAATTTCAAATATTTGGGCGCAACCCGGGCGCGATTTGGAAATGTTTCATTTAGCGCCAAAATCCCAATTTAATTAAATATCTAAAACTATATAATATATCCACTTCTGTTAAATAATTAACCAACTAAATATTCACAAATCACTGTTAAATCCCTTCTGTTCTCGTGATCAGCCAATCACGAGGCTCACCTCTCGTGGGCCCTACCAACCCTCTCCCTCTCTCTCCGCCTCTCTATCTCTTCTCTGTCTTTCTCTCTCTTCCTTTAAATCCTCTCTCTCTCTTCATCAAATCTCTCTCTCTCTCTATATTTATCCCATAACTCCCTCGTCTTCGCAGAGAAGGAAACCCCATCGCAGAACCCACGAACCCCCGAACCCTAGCCATCTCGTCGCCGTCGCCGCCGCAGCCCCCGCGCCGACGACGCCACCACTGTCACCCTCGCCTCCGCCTCCTCCTCTCCATCTCAACATTGTTTTTCCCCCCGCACTGCAACCACCTTCCGCCTTCGCTGCAGTCGCGGGAGTCGCCGCCGGCAACCACCTGCGCCGCCTCCCATCGACATCGACTTCCTCCCTTCACCCTCGTCCCGACCTCTTCATCTTCCTCTTTCCCTCGCCAGGCCACAACAGAACCCGACGCCTAACCCTACCACCTTCTCCGGTCGCCGAAAAAGCCACCGTCGACTCTCTTCGTCGCCGCCAGCGCACCGCCGACCACCTCCTCTTCCCTCTACGATCCAGACCAAGCCAGTTCCTCCCCTCCTCACCATCCCTCCTCTTCTTGCAACCGACAGCCAAGACTGCCGCTGCCGCTGCTTCGCCGGTGCCCCATCGCCGTCGAACCCGTCGCGGTTGACACCCGTGCCATCCATGTAAGCATCTCTTTACTTTCTCCCTGCGTGATAACCCCTCGCTGGCCGTTCGTGTCCATAGTTTGTATTTTGCTAATTCGTCGCTGTTTTGACTTTTCGCCGGATTCCGGCCGTGCCGACGACTTGACCCGACTCTCCAGCGAAGTACTCCGGTCCGTGTGGTCCCGTTGTTCGTTATTTGGACTCGATCCGCGACCCGTGCATCCGTCGCGTGTTTTCCGCCGACGCTACATTCGTCTTTTCCGGTTTGCGAAACCGTCGAGGCAAGTATTACTTGCTACATGCTATGTTATACTAATTAAGTGTGCTTGACTCATAAAACTTGCAATATTAACTAAATATAATTACTTTTCTCATTTGGACAAAATATGATATATATCCTGATACTGTAACCTAAACCGTATTTGCCACTGTAACCCTAATAACGAAACTACCAGTTAATCATTTTGCTATTTAAAGGACGATAATTGTACACACATATCTTCATCACTTTCTGTTATTAATATTGCGCTACCCTGTGATTATTGCACCCAAGGGTGCTCGAACCTGTTAATATAATACAACTGCACCATATTAATGCACCATTGTGATTAAATGAACTGTTATTGTTGTTTAATTTATTTCCTGCTGTTATTCTTATTCGATTCTATACCTGTTATGAGCACACCTTCGATTGCATTACATATTGACCTGACCTTGCTACACATGACATATATATACATACCGATGCACCGGACATGGTACCCTTTACTACCAACTCAACCTGTTGTACCATGACCTAACCTGTTACCTGATCTCATGCCTAATGCCAACAAACCTGACTTGGGGTCCTCATGGACCATTCCTGTTGTTTATCCAGACAGACCTGCTTTTACCTGATCCTGTGTTGGCATTAGTTCTTGATTACTGAATACCTGACCTGACATACATAACTTGGGGGTATGGGGAAATCAAAAGTGTAACCGACTTGTAACTCAACAGTTCGATACCTGTTCTGATCAGTCTTACGGGCTTGGCCAGCCCCGGAGTGATGATGCTGACATCACTCGCCCATCCTGCTACTTGTTACTGCCTAGCGGCACGTCTCGGATTCAGCCCCGAGAATCTTGACCGTGGTCCCGGGCACGCACGGGATACTATTGAGTTACATCGACGAGTCACCAATTGATTTCAAAGACTTTAGAATAGAAAACCTGATAGAACAGTTTAGTTACCCACCGCACATTACCCTGCACTGTTGTTTCATATTATTGCTTTATTCATGTTTATCCCTGCATTGCTTATTACCTTGTCCATATTATATTATTGGTTGACATGACGCGCTGACGTCTGGGTTTTGCATGGCCCAGATTCTTTACCACTGTCGCCGACCGAGCAGGAGTACTTCAGCCAGCAGGCTGATTTGTGAGTTCTGTAGTGGTTAGTTTATTTATTGCATTTTATTTCCAGGTGTGATCACGCATTATGGGACGCACCTTTCTATTATTGTATTGGATCATTTGCTTCCGCACTTATTTATCATTGACTCTTGTTATTATGGATTTGGACATGTGTTAGATAGTTTATTTATCTTGTTCTTGATATCTCTACAGCCGTAATGTGACTGTGGATGGATACTTCCTACCCACAGGTAGCATGGTTGGCTATGTCACGTGCCCAATCTTGCGTACTCTGGGAAGCGGGGCGTGACATGGTTCTTTTGGTATCAGAGCCATATGTTAGTTGGGTTGATTCTTTTATAGTTGGGTATTGTACCCAATACACGAATCAAGATACCCGTGCTTAGGAAAACATGTCCTACCACCTTGACCGTTTTACCATTCTTGAATCACATTCTTCCGGATTATATCTTTTCGACGTGCAAACTTACTTTGCATGTCAACTCGAAAACCTGATTTCTTGTTATCCCTAGGACTTGGGCGACTTGGGTGGAGTTAAGTAATTGCGGCTATGATACCGCGGCATAGCTACAATGCGGTACTCTATTTAAGTATCTTGGAGTTCTAGCCTTGATCCATATTCAGAATCTATCATCATGCTAATGTTGGGTGTTTTGAGTTCAGGATTATGACAGGTAAGAAGTTGAAGACGTACCAGAGGCGTGTGAACGAAGCCGCCATGCTTGGAGTGATAAGATGAATGCTGGAAATCAAAGAAACAGACCGAGCTGATCCAGCAGCAAGCGGACTCGTTCCAGGAAGGTTTGCAGATCGTTCAGCAGTCTGTGAACGAGGTTGGAACTAGACCAATTGACCGAGTAGGGACTGTAGCAGATTTCAGACTTTGGGTCCGTCTACATTGACTGTTTTAAAGGAGCCGTGCCAGCCGAGCAGTGGCTAGTCGGCACGGAGAATTTGCTGATTGCGGCACAGATTCCAGAGGACAAAGGAGTTGATGTAGTGCGCATTCAACTAGTGGATTACGCCCGAGAGTGGTGGCTTGTGGAGGAGAACCGCTTGCCCAAGCCAAGCAGTGGGCGGATTTCTCTAAGAGTTTCCTGGAGAAGTCCTTCCGCGGACTGCGCGGAGGAAATGGAAGAGAAGTTCATCGGAATAAGGCAGAATGGAGTAACCGTGGACGTACACGCAGCAGAATGGACGAGACTCAGAAGTTTCGCTGGACCTTTCGCGGCCAACGATACAGACAGCAGTTGCGGTAGGGAGGCAGTTCTGTCGGGCCAATCGAGTTTAGGGCTGGGCCGACACATGGTGTTCTCGCAGCTATGGAAGTTGATGGTTGTGAAGAACCGGTGGTAGTTCGCGATCTCATGGAAGTAGTAAAGATATATCGGGCTTACCGCCGAAGCGAGACGTGGAATTCGCGATTGACCTTATTCCTGGTGCAGCGCCAGTATCAAAATCTTATTATCCGATGGCACCGGTGGAATTGGAAGAAGTTAAGAAACAAGTTGGTGAATTACTTGAGAAGGGTTGGATTCGAAGCAGCAACTCGCCTTGGGGAGCTCCAGTTCTTTTAGTAAAGAAGAAGGATGGCACGAGAAGGATGTGCATTGATTATCGAGAATTGAACCGGGTGACTATTAAGAACAAGTACCCGATCCCTCGCATTGGAGAACTTTTTGAGCAGCTTAGTGGCGCGAGAGTATTCTCGAAACTGGATTTGCGATCCGGATATCATCAGGTCCGAGTGAAAGCAGAAGACATTTGCAAGACGGCGTTTCGAACTCGATATGGACATTTCGAGTATCTGGTGATGCCCTTCGGAGTGACGAATGCGCCGGCAATATTCATGGATTTGATGAACAGAATCTTTTCACCATCCTTAGACCAGTTTATTGTAGTATTCATTGACGATATTCTGGTGTACTCGAAGAGTCCGGAGGAGCATGCTGAGCATTTGAAGATCGCACTGCAGACGCTGAGACAGGAGAAATTGTATGCGAAGATGAGTAAGTGCGAATTCTGGCTGGAAGAAGTGAAGTTTCTGGGGCATGTCGTGTCGGGCGATGGAATCGCCGTCGATCCCGAAAAGATTACAGCAGTTCGAGACTGGCCTATTCCAAGAAATGTGGCCGAGATAAGAAGTTTCCTTGGTTTGGCCGGATACTGCAGGAGATTTGTGGAAAACTTCGCTCGTTTGACAGAACCGTTGACCAAGCTTACGCGCAAGGAAGTACCTTTTATTTGGACGGATGGATGTGCATTGGCCTTCGAGACGTTGAAGCAGAAGTGGATAACCGCCCCTATCCTGACCGTACCAGATAATTCAGGAGGACTGGTGATTCACAGCGACGCATCTAGAAAAAGGATTGGGATGTGTTTTGATGCAGAATAGGAAAGTCGTAGCTTACGCATCAAGACAACTGAAGACTCACGAGAAGAACTATCCGACTCATGACTTGGAGCTTGCGGCCGTGATCTTCGCCTTGAAGATTTGGAGACACTACCTTTTGGGCGAGAGAGTCGAAGTCTTTACAGATCACAAGAGTTTGAATTATGTGTTCACTCATAAGAAGTTGAACATGAGGCAACGCAGATGGTTGGAGCTGATGGCCGACTACGACCTCGATCTTAAGTACCATCCGGGAAAAGTTAACGTCGTGCCGGATGCGCTTAGTCGGTTACCAGCGATTCAGGTCTTGACTACACAGAGGGAGATCATTGCGGATTTTCGAAGATTTGACTTGGAGGTTATGCTACCACATGCTACGGGACAGTTGATGCAGTTGCAAGTACAGTCGTCCTTAGTTGAGAAGATTAAAGCGGCACAATCGCAGGATCCTAGACTGCAAAAGTTTCGAGAGCAGGTTGAAGTCGGACTACGAACCGATTTACTGGTCCACGAAGACGGTTCATGGAGATATGGTAGCCGTGTGTGTGTGCCAAAGGGAGATGTACGTGAAGAACTCATGAAGGAGGCACACAGTTCAGCTTACTCTGTACATCCAGGAGGGACAAAGATGTACCGAGATATTCGACAGCACTTCTGGTGGGAAGGTATGAAGCGGGAGATTGCTCGCTTCGTGGCTAAGTGCTTGGTGTGTCAGCAAGTCAAGGCTGAACACCAAAGGGTTGCGGGTTTGTTGCAACCACTTCCGATTCCTCAGTGGAAGTGGGAACATATAACCATGGATTTCGTGACAGCTTTACCGCGGAGTCCAAAGGGCAACAATGCAGTATGGGTGATTGTCGATCGGTTGACCAAGGCAGCTCACTTTATTCCTTTTCGGGTTGGTCAATCGACGGAGACTCTGGCAGAGCGGTACATGCAGGAGATTGTAAGATTGCATGGAGTACCGGTGAGCATCGTGTCCGATCGGGACACTCGGTTCTTGTCGCACTTCTGGAGGAGTTTACAAGAAAGTTTGGGGACTCGATTGAAGTTTAGCACAGCTTATCATCCTCAAACTGATGGACAATCGGAGAGAACGATCCAGACTCTGGAAGATATGTTGAGAGCATGCATGTTGGACTTCAAAGGTTCTTGGGAGGATCATCTACACTTGGTGGAGTTTTCGTACAACAATAGCTTCCAAGCGACTATTCAGATGGCTCCGTTTGAAGCTTTGTATGGTCGTAAGTGCCGTTCACCTGTTTGTTGGGATGATGTTGGTGAACGAAGGTTACTAGGACCAGATTTGGTGGTACAGACAGTCGAGAAGGTGAATACAATCAGGAAGCATATGAAAGCAGCTCAAGATAGACAGAAAATTTAGGCTGACACGTCAAGAAGACCTCTAGAGTTCGCCGTGGGTGATTTGGTATTCTTGAAGATATCACCGACTAGAGGGGTGATTCTCTTTGGGAGTCGGGGAAAGCTTAGTCCTCGATTCGTTGGACCTTTCGAGATATTGGAGCGTGTTGGAGAGGTAGCGTACCGTTTGGCGTTACCATAGTCCTTGGCTGGAGTGCACGATGTGTTTCATGTATCTCAACTACGGAGGTATGTTCGAGATGAAACCCACATCTTGGATCATTCGGAGTTGACTGTACGGGAGGACCTAACTTTTGAGGAGCGACCGGTTGAAATCAAGGATCGAAGAGAAAAGGTTCTTAAGAACAAGGTTATCCCTCTTGTGCTAGTTTCTTGGGGTAATCGATCGCATGGAGAATCCACTTGGGAGCGAGAAGACGAGATCCGGCAGAAGTTTCCTCAGCTTTTCCTGTAGCTATCTATCTTGTGTTCTTGGAATTTCGAGGACGAAATTCTTTTTGTAGTTGGGTATGATGTAACACCCGAGCCCAATAATACTATTTCTGTTACTAGTTGAGTGTTAGACATTGCTCATTTCAATTATCTTGCTTGTTTGGTTCTTGTTGCAAAATTTTAACCGGCTAAGTCAATTTTGCATATAACAAATTTCAACACCTAAAATGAAATTAAAAATATCCATATTGGTCTACTCGTCACCACTAGTCGCGTGGTAGCGTCCGCGCGTCGAGATTTCATCCCGTTCGGTGAAACGGGCGAGTTTGGACGGCTACGCGCGCGTGCAAGTGTCCGACTTGGGGGCATGCATTTTAATCATAAGACATCTCATTTTAAAATTTGGAACTCGCTAAAAATCCTATTATTTGAATTTCAAATATTTGGGCGCAACCCGGGCGCGATTTGGAAATGTTTCATTTAGCGCCAAAATCCCAATTTAATTAAATATCTAAAACTATATAATATATCCACTTCTGTTAAATAATTAACCAACTAAATATTCACAAATCACTGTTAAATCCCTTCTGTTCTCGTGATCAACCAATCATGAGGCTCACCTCTCGTGAGCCCTACCAACCCTCTCCCTCTCTCTCCGCCTCTCTATCTCTTCTCTGTCTTTCTCTCTCTTCCTTTAAATCCTCTCTCTCTCTTCATCAAATCTCTCTCTCTCTCTATATTTATCCCATAACTCCCTCGTCTTCGTAGAGAAGGAAACCCCATCGCAGAACCCACGAACCCCCGAACCCTAGCCATCTCGACGCCGCCGCAGCCGCAGCCCCCGCGCCGACGACGCCACCACTGTCACCCTCGCCTCCGCTTCCTCCTCTCCATCTCAACATTGTTTTTCCCCCCGCACTGCAACCACCTGCCGCCTTCGCTGCAGTCGCGGGAGTCGCCGCCGGCAACCACCTGCGCTGCCTCCCATCGACTTCGACTTCCTCCCTTCACCCTCGTCCCGACCTCTTCATCTTCCTCTTTCCCTCGCCAGGCCACAACAGAACCCGACGCCTAACCCTACCACCTTCTCCGGTCGCCGGAAAAGCCACCGTCGACTCTCGTCGTCGCCGCCAGCGCACCGCCGACCACCTTCTCTTCCCCCTACGATCCAGACCAAGCCAGTTCCTCCCCTCCTCACCATCCCTCCTCTTCTTGCAACCGACAGCCAAGACTGCCGCTGCCGCTGCTTCGCCGGCGCCCCATCGCCGTCAAACCCGTCGCGGTTGACACCCGTGCCATCCCTGTAAGCATCTCTTTACTTTCTCCCTGCGTGATAACCCCTCGCTGGCCGTTCGTGTCCATAGTTTGTATTTTGCTAATTTGTCGCTGTTTTGACTTTTCGCCGGATTCCGGCCGTGCCGACGACTTGACCCGACTCTCCAGCGAAGTACTCCGGTCCGTGTGGTCGCGCTGTTCGTTGTTTGGACTCGATCCGCGACCCGTGCATCCGTCGCGTGTTTTCCGCCGACGCTACATTCGTCTTTTCCGGTTTGCGAAACCGTCGAGGCAAGTATTACTTGCTACATGCCATGTTATACTAATTAAGTGTGCTTGACTCATAAAACTTGCAATATTAACTAAATATAATTACTTTTCTCATTTGGACGAAATATGATATATATCCTGATACTGTAACCTAAACCGTATTTGCCACTGTAACCCTAATAACGAAACTACCAGTTAATCATTTTGCTATTTAAAGGACGATAATTGTACACACATATCTTCATCACTTTCTGTTATTAATATTGCGCTACCCTATGATTATTGCACCCAAGGGTGCTCGAACCTGTTAATATAATACAACTGCACCATATTAATGCACCATTGTGATTAAATGAACTGTTATTGTTGTTTACTTTATTTCCTGCTGTTATTCTTATTCGATTCTATACCTGTTATGAGCACACCTTCGATTGCATTACATATTGACCTGACCTTGCTACACATGACATATATATACATACCGATGCACCGGACATGGTACCCTTTACTACCAACTCAACCTGTTGTACCATGACCTAACCTGTTACCTGATCTCATGCCTAATGCCAACAAACCTGACTTGGGGTCCTCATGGACCATTCCTGTTGTCTATCCAGACAGACCTGCTTTTACCTGATCCTGGGTTGGCATTAGTTCTTGATTACTGAATACCTGACCTGACATACATAACTTGGGGGTATGGGGAAATCAAAGGTGAAACCGACTTGTAACTCAACAGTTCGATACCTGTTCTGATCAGTCTTACGGGCTTGGCCAGCCCTGGAGTGATGATGCTGACATCACTCGCCCATCCTACTACTTGTTACTGCCTAGCGGCACGTCTCGGATTCAGCCCCGAGAATCTTGACCGTGGTCCCGGGCACGCACGGGATACTATTGAGTTACATCGACGCGTCACCAATTGATTTCAAAGACTTTAGAATAGAAAACCTGATAGAAGAGTTTAGTTACCCACCGCACATTACCCTGCACTGTTGTTTCATATTATTGCTTTATTCATGTTTATCCCTGCATTGCTTATTACCTTGTCCATATTATATTATTGGTTGACATGACGCGCTGACGTCTGGATTTTGCATGGCCCAGATTCTTTACCACTGTAATCGACCGAGCAGGAGTACTTCAGCCAGCAGGCTGATTTGTGAGTTCTGTAGTGGTTAGTTTATTTATTGCATTTTATTTCCGGGTGTGATCACGCATTATGGGACGCACCTTTCTATTATTGTATTGGATCATTTGCTTCCGCACTTATTTATCATTGACTCTTGTTATTATGGATTTGGACATGTGTTAGATAGTTTATTTATCTTGTTCTTGATATCTCTACAGCCGTAATGTGACTGTGGATGGATACTTCCTACCCACAGGTAGCATGGTTGGCTATGTCACGTGCCCAATCTTGCGTACTCTGGGAAGCGGGGCGTGACAAATCTCGTATCGCAAGATATAAGATCTTGAACAAATTGCTTCAAGCGAGGTTGGCTATCGGGTCATCTGTAGGGGGTAACGTCCTTACAGAGACCAGCTATTTTGAGCTCACGGACCTGAAGAACACATTGATGAATAGGTCATGTACTGACTTGATTCTACAGTCTCTGCCCTCTGCTTATACCCTGAAGGAAACCAGGGAAGTAGAAGGAAAGGGAAGGGCAAAAGTTTCGGGACTGGATATAGTAAAGGAGGGACGTTCCTGTTGTTACGGGAATGAACATTGGCAGAAGGATTGCAGGGCTAGCAAAGCCAGTAGCCAGGATTCGAAGCATGTTTTGGCTTCGGCTTCGGGTGTATTTGTAATAGAGAACTGTATGTCAGTTATCCCTTGTAACGTTTTGAAAATCGTTTCGGTGAAATTTCGAAAAATCGGTAAAATAAGGGGGTTTTCTGTAAAATGTCAAAATACAAATATCTTATTATAAAAATTAAATATACATATTCTAGCTATGTAATTGCTATTATTTGGTGTTTATTGAGCCGCTGGTGAAATTTCAAATTTTCTGAAAAAAATATTATTTTATTATTATTTAAGCCGTCACTAATACATTTAATTAGGGAAAATTACAAATTGGAATGAGTTGAAACAAATTTTGTGCATCATAAAACATTAAATAAAATTTTATCATGTGGTTTTTGGAACGAAATCATTTGCCAAAACGGTTCAGAAATTATTGAAGAAAAAAGGCTTTTTTTTAGCGTAAATGGATATTTGGGGTATTATATTTATTATTTTTCATCACCCCACACGCGTACCCACATCCACACACTCCCATTTACTTCTCCCCTTGAAGAATTCAGCAGCCCCCATTTATTTTCCCCACTTGAATTTCAAAGGAAAGAAATGAAAGAAAACAAAGGAAATGAAAGGAAATTGTAAAATGAGTTGGACCTTTGACTTTATGCCTCACCTCGGACTATTTTCCTCACCTCCCTCTCTCTCCTCTCCCCTCCATTTTCAGCCGAGCCCCCCCCCTTTGTGCAGCCCCAATTTTCCCCCTCTCATTTCATCACAAAATTCCATCAAAAATCCACAAATTTACTCACAAATTCAAAGCAAACTCCAAATCCAAGCTTTACCCATTATTCTTTAGCCAATTATGTATGGATCTTGGGGGATGGAAGCAAGTTTGGGAGGTCATAGGTGCTTGTGGATCTTCAAATGTTTTTGGGTATAATTCTAAACATTTTTGCTTAATTTGTTACTTAATTTCTTAAAGCTAATTTAATTAAGTGTTAATTTGGTTTATGTGAGTTTAATTGCATGATTAAAGATTTCAAGTTAGGGTTTGTTGTGGAAAATGAGTTGTGTTTGATTGTGCATGGTTTAGTGATATGGATTAACATATTTAGTTTTGTAGAAAACCAATCTAGTTGTTAATTACAAGTTGTTACTTGAAAAATGTCCAAATTAAGCTTTTGTTGCAAACTAGGTTTTTTGATTTAATTCGAAATATGAGATTAAAAATATGGTTAGGGTTTTTATCATATTATTAACTTTATTAAGTGTAGTTTAACACTTTAGTTCATGGAAATCCAACCTAAATTGTAGTTTGTGCATTTTTGCTATGAAATTGTTAAAAAAGGGTATTTTGTAAACTAGAATATTAGGGTTTTTGGAATTTAATGAGATTAAATTCCGGAAATTGTTTATATGACTTATTTAAGATATTTAATAAGTATATTGGCCGCTACATTCATTTAAACGTCATGTTTTGTACAAAAACGGCGAATTGATTTTTCGGAAAAATGACTTTTTAAGTGAAATTGGGGTTTTTGTGAGTTTTAACCTAGTTTATATTAAAATTAGTGTTCGTGAATGTGCAAATGAGTGTGATTGGATTTTCTCGATGGTTTGACGTTTCTACATCGACATCGAGGGTTGGTTTGACTATTCTTGCATGCGTAGGCGATAGGTTTGGACCTATGCGTGATACGCGTGCCGATTTGATTTTCGTATGCCGTTTCGATTTCGAATTTAGTTTTAATGCGATACGGTGCGTTATGATATGTAGGTACCCCATGTGGACTTCGAGACGACAAGTAAGCGCGTGGCGACGTCGGCACCGGCTAGCGAGGACCAGGTGAGTAGATTTATATCTACGGGGAGAAGTCGGGTGGATGGCGTATAGCACCCCCGCAGTCCGTGGTGGTGTATACGGATGCGTATACACACCAACAATTATTATATGTTATTTGGGATTAATAACGATGCTTAGGATGGATATTGGTGTGTTGGATTATTTTAGCGTTGCGAACCCTAGGGTAGTGTTGCACTACACATACACACATACATACTTGCATACTTTCCTATTGATATGTGCTCATAGGATTCTTTATAGTTATGTGTTCACATGGGTATGGGACTATGTGTTCACATACGGATTGAGGATGATACTTGGGATTGAGCTGAGTCGATGAGATTTGATTTGAGGCCGTGAGATCGGTGATATAGCAGGGTTCGTATCTTAGATACGACATGACGTTGTAGCGGGTCCTTGACGTAGTGTTTCACACACGTCCATGCATACGTAGGCGGTATCAGTATGGTACTAGACGTAGATCAGTACCCCGATCATAATATTTGATAAAGGGGATACCAGGTGAATAGTATGATGAATGTGATATTGACCCGTACCCAGATTGGGATGCCGTACGACGGATTTACGTACGAGCTATATTGATGATTGATCCGCACTCTTGACTTGGGATGCCTGATTATAGATATGGTATCGGATATGATATTATTGAGGCGGGATCACCGACTATACATATACAGGTATGTATATGTATCGACTCAGATGATAGGCGGTTTCCTTACCTGTAGTTCGGCTTGTTAGTTCAGCCGTATAGTTTAGTGTAGTTGTTAGATTAGATTAGACTTCTTACCTATTTCAAAAACTAACGAATCGTGGGATTTTTTAAAGACAGCCCAAGGGATCCTATGGATATTTCAAAAGACGTATCTTTTCATAAAAACACTGTAGCCCCTATTTTCTAAACCCCATGATTCGTGTTATTTCAAAAGGCACCATTTGTAGGACTTATATTAGATTAATGCAGATTAGTTATAGTTGCGTCTAGTTTTCAGCTCCCGCTCATTTTTGTGGTCCGCTTCGCATCGCATGCTTATTTTATGTTTCATACTCCATTATTGATATCATGCTGTTTGGACACCAGCACTATTACCGATGATGCGTATGTACCACGTACACTTAATTGCCGGCTCACAAACATCTTCATCGGTAATTGCCATGTCACGTATACCTTAGAAAATATTATTGCTTGACATAGCCTGTTAGCTAATAGTTAGACATGATATTAGTGTACTTGCTTTATATGTTAGTTAGACATTGTAGTTATTACCTGCTACTTCATGCATACTGTTATTCATTGTTATGCCGCATTCATGGATTCTCATGCATATATTCACTATTTTACGTGTTATTGAGGTTTTGGATTCGGATTCCATGAGATTTTCTGGATTTGGAGGAAAACCGCAAAAACTTATATGAACTGATTTCTCTCTTTTTAAAATAAAAAGTGCGGTTTTCCCATGATGTATGAGTCGTCCACCATGAGTTTGCTGATGGATTTCGAGACCCGATTCGAGGAGACGGATGAACCGTTTTCGGTACATGGTGGACCCGGTAAGGTACCCCGGGGCAAGAAGCGCGTGATGATGACGATGTGAGCCTGGCAGGGGAGCACTACCTACCGGTGATATTACCCGACGCGTCGGATATCCGGAGGATACCGTCGTGGTCTTGAGATGGATGGTAGGGGCCGGTCTGGACTGACGGCGCCCTAGATATTGAGATTGAGACATTGAGATTGAGACTTGAGGTACATAGATTGTGACACAGAGATATCGAGGTATTTGGACACTTGTTTTGTGTCGATGCTGGGCACTGTTTTATGCTGATTTCATATATGGTACCTCATTTCTTTTAAAATACAGAAATCTCACTGATTTATGAAACCAGTTTTATTCAGTACATGCATTCTGTTTTATGCATTCATACATCATCCATATGATATATTGCTATCTGAGGTACTGACACGGGCACATGAGATTACACTCGGGTTAGATATTTACCCTAGCCTTGTTATAGGCTACGTGTTATATACATTTTTGAGGATATATTATGATCATTGACCTAGGTTGCGTTATTTATGCGATTTCTGTGCGTAGATATTTTTCTATTCACGAGTTGGCAACTCACCCCCGTTGTGCCCCAGTTTCTTGCAGGTTGCCGTACAGGTTTCATTACGGCTTTGCGGGCTCAGTTTCATTCGGGTGACTTGCTAGTAGGTGGGTTTTTCTTGTATCGTACCCATCATATTACCTTGTATAATATTATTCCGTTGTATCTAGTAAATTCCATCAACCAAACATGTATTTATTTTGAGATAGAGACCAGTGATGTTATTCCTTCGACCTTAGAGTCGCGCGTTTTACTTCTGTGGTTTTCTTGTGGTTTTGAGTTTCCTTTTGAGTTTTGATCCTCGCCATTGGCGTTGTATATTATATTGCTTGTGTGGTTGTGACCGTCGATTGACGAAGAGCTAGCTCCCGCTTGGGGATGCCTTTTTCTTGATTTCGTATACTATTCATGTTGTATCCCGTTTGGGGGCCAGTATTTACAAAGGAGACTCTGCCGAAATTTTCAGTAAATTTTTGATGTTTTAAAAAACCGCATAATTCGGCTTATGCTATTGAAATTACTTGCTTTAAGTTGGTTTTTCCTGCACTTTACTACTTTTCTTGGTTTGGATTTCTGGGTTTTCGGTTTACTTAGATTACGTACGTCTCGAGACGTTCGTAGTTTAAGTGCCGGTCATGTTCCGTACTTTCGGGTCGTGACAAAGTTGGTATCAGAGCGTTAGGTTTTAACCTTCGGAGCGTAGGATGACCCTTGGTTGATGGAATAGGTGACTAAAGTAGAGTGACGTACCGTTGGTTTGTTCCGCGGCATATTTACGACACGCCACTCCACTTATGAAGCCTTAGGATGTACATTTCCTTGTTCAGTATTATATTCCTTCCTGATCTAGCCTCATCGGTACCAGTTTGGTTTTGCTGCTACGGTTACGGGCAGGGAGAGCTACGGCTAGAGTTGCGGTCAGCACAAGCTCGTCACGAACGAGGACTGACCAGGGTGAAATTCCGGCGACACACGATTGCAGAGATGTGTCTTTTTACTGTGTTTCCGCGCCACGAGCGTTTGGCGGATCGCCTTTATGAGGTTACTCGGAGGTGCTGATCGACACTAGAGAATTTAGCCAATGATGGAGGCCAGCCAGATTTTGATGACCGTTGGTGTGTTGCTTACTCCTGATGATTGAGGCACTGTTCAGCGTGTAGACGAGCGAGCCAGTTGTTGCTGCGAGCGACGAGATATCGCCCCATATGTTGGAGCTATTGCGGGGCGAGTTATACGAATAGATGATAGAAGGTCGCTAGTCACTCGATGATGAATGACTAGGACAGGTGGTTCGTTCGCTTACCCCGATGCGAGGTCATCAGATAGATTGATTCCAGCTAGAGACGACTTCACGCGGAGACGTTGGGAGTCGACAGAGACGATCGAATGTCAGAAACCTATTATTCCAAGTTTAAAGTAGTCAGAAGGACATGCAGGCAATTCTATGGTCCCTCTAGAAGAATGAAACCCTAACTCGACATAATGACCGTGTGAAAGCCTTTGAACCTTAGGGTTTGCGGCAGTTCCACGGTGCCATTAGTGAGGCTTGGGTTTGCCCTTCTACGGCTGGACCACCGATGCTGTGGTATGTACTCGATACTATTAAACTGTACCAAGATGTTGAGCTCTTGGGGGATTATGAGGTTTCGACGAATCGATCGAATGGTTCGACTTCAATCGGATGCTAGGTGGTGAGATGCATTCTTGGGAGACTCCAGATACGAGGATAGCCGTTGGAGCTCAGTCCATGCAGCCATGACGAGACGAGTCCGAAGCGGTCGACATTAGAGAAAAGTGGAGTAAGAGGTTCGCATCAGATCTAGATGAGATGACGTTCCACTCCGCCGACATCAGAGAGGCGATGCGCATGCCGAGGCATGGTACTTGGACTTACCTTCCAGAAGGAGTCGCGATGAGTATGCAGTCGTTCCAGAGCAAGATGCAGATATAGGAAAGGACAATGACTTCCGGACAGTTGGCAGAGACGAGACATGGAAGAGACCGTGAGCAGGATTCCTTCCAGGACACTGCTGCAATGATACTTGCATCCAGGATCAGATGTGTCACGTACATTCAGAGAGCCAGAAGCCGACGCCAGTAATACGCTGTCTTACGAGTGGTCGCGATGATTGACCAAGAGATGACCAGAGAAGTGCCAGAACGGAATCGTCCCCGTTAGCACACCTGACAGGGCCGATGAGCCGATGGACCGAAAGATTGGTAATTCACAGTGAAGACCTTGACCCAGGAGTGGTCATGGTTACGCACGCCAGCAGGACAGAGTTCATGATCATCGACGAGACGTCCCACTAGGGACCGCGACAGTTGGTCGAGATTCTTAGAGGATGCGCTTGAGCAGTACTATTCTGCCATTATTGATTTCGATGTTTTGGGTGATTTATTCGTATGAGTTAATTTTGATGATTGAGGATTTACGATCTTTGCACAGTGTTGCACTTGATATCGTTTTCGTGCTTCAGTTTCACATGTTTGTGATTTTACGATTTTAAACAGTTGAGTTGGTTTTGTGCGTATGCATGCACACGATTTCGTTCCTGCACTCGGTATAGTTTATATATGCTTGCAGTGCAGTGATACGCCTTTTGTGCACTTAGATGCACTGGACTTCGATTTCGATTGTGATACCCGATATTTGTTTTGTGCACCTTGTGCACCTGATTGATTTTGCGCACGTTCGGCGCTTGATATTGGATTTCATGATTTCGTGCACGATAGATGCACCTGATTTTGCTGTCAGGCACACATGTTGCCTACGACAGATGTCTCGTGCACACCCGATGCACTTAGATATTGTTTCTGTGCGCATGTATGGCACATTCATGGATTTTGATTTCCGTGCGCACCAGACGCATGTAGCATTCATGTGCATATTTTGAGATTGATTTCGTATAGAGCAGTACGTTTTTATAATATTGGTATGTATTTTCGTACTGAGCAGGACTAGTCAGAGGACAGTACCTGAATATATTTTGCATGCATTGATAGTTATTGAAGGGATTTCCAAAAAGCGAGCTATAGCCTCAGTATTTACCTACGTGTCTGATATGACACGAAATGTTTAAAACAAGGAGACCCTTCTAAATTGTTTCCAAAACGGCGGAACGTACATTTCAAACAAAGGTATATATGTATATAGTTATTTTCTTATGATAGACGTCCGCCACTGTGCAGTGTTATACGCGTTGCACAGCGACTTAAAGAGATTTGGCATGCATTTCCATCAGATACTTACAGATATAGATTCGATGTTTACATGTATAGTTTCGAGTTATATCATATTGGTTTGATTTAGATTTGGCATTGATGTCTTCTCCATGACTCCGATGATTGCGGGATGCTTGACGGAGTTTTGATTTGAATTATATACTCATTTTTCAAGCGCATGCGCTGCGCTACGAATTGTTTTATGTAGTTACAATTTCGGAACCCCGACGACTTGATGGTTTTTCTTAGATGTTTTAGTATTTGGGGGAGTTTGAATTTAAATTCGGGGACCGAATTTCTTTAAGGGGGGAAGATTATAACGTTTTGAAAATCGTTTCGGTGAAATTTCGAAAAATCGGTAAAATAAGGGGGTTTTCTGTAAAAAGTCAAAATACAAATATCTTATTATAAAAATTAAATATACATATTCTAGCTATGTAATTGCTATTATTTGGTGTTTATTGAGCCGCTGGTGAAATTTCAAATTTTCTGAAAAAAATATTATTTTATTATTATTTAAGCCGTCACTAATACATTTAATTAGGGAAAATTACAAATTGGAATGAGTTGAAACAAATTTTGTGCATCATAAAACATTAAATAAAATTTTATCATGTGGTTTTTGGAACGAAATCATTTGCCAAAACGGTTCAGAAATTATTGAAGAAAAAAGGCTTTTTTTTAGCGTAAATGGATGTTTGGGGTATTATATTTATCATTTTTCATCACCCCACACCCGTACCCACATCCACACACTCCCATTTACTTCTCCCCTTGAAGAATTCAGCAGCCCCCATTTATTTTCCCCACTTGAATTTCAAAGGAAAGAAATGAAAGAAAACAAAGGAAATGAAAGGAAATTGTAAAATGAGTTGGACCTTTGACTTTATGCCCCACCTCGGACTATTTTCCTCACCTCCCTCTCTCTCCTCTCCCCTCCATTTTCAGCCGAGCCCCCCCCTTTGTGCAGCCACAATTTTCCCCCTCTCATTTCATCACAAAATTCCATCAAAAATCCACAAATTTACTCACAAATTCAAAGCAAACTCTAAATCCAAGCTTTACCCATTATTCTTTAGCCAATTATGTATGGATCTTGGGGGATGGAAGCAAGTTTGGGAGGTCATCGGTGCTTGTGGATCTTCAAATATTTTTGGGTATAATTCTAAACATTTTTGCTTAATTTGTTACTTAATTTCTTAAAGCTAATTTAATTAAGTGTTAATTTGGTTTATGTGAGTTTAATTGCATGATTAAAGATTTCAAGTTAGGGTTTGTTGTGGAAAATGAGTTGTGTTTGATTGTGCATGGTTTAGTGATGTGGATTAACATATTTAGTTTTGTAGAAAACCAATCTAGTTGTTAATTACAAGTTGTTACTTGAAAAATGTCCAAATTAAGCTTTTGTTGCAAACTAGGTTTTTTGATTTAATTCGAAATATAAGATTAAAAATATGGTTAGGGTTTTTATCATATTATTAACTTTATTAAGTGTAGTTTAATACTTTAGTTCATGGAAATCCAACCTAAATTGTAGTTTGTGCATTTTTGCTATGAAATTGTTAAAAAAGGGTATTTTGTAAACTAGAATATTAGGGTTTTTTGAATTTAATGAGATTAAATTCCGGAAATTGTTTATATGACTTATTTAAGATATTTAATAAGTATATTGGCCGCTACATTCATTTAAACATCATGTTTTGTACAAAAACGGCGAATTGTGCTTGCTAGATTTTTCGGAAAAATGACTTTTTAAGTGAAATTGGGGTTTTTGTGAGTTTTAACCTAGTTTATATTAAAATTAGTGTTCGTGAATGTGCAAATGAGTGTGATTGGATTTTCTCGATGGTTTGACGTTTCTACATCGACATCGAGGGTTGGTTTGACTATTCTTGCATGCGTAGGCGATAGGTTTGGACCTATGCGTGATACGCGTGCCGATTTGATTTTCGTATGCCGTTTCGATTTCGAATTTAGTTTTAATGCGATACGGTGCGTTATGATATGTAGGTACCCCATGTGGACTTCGAGACGACAAGCAAGCGCGTGGCGACGTCGGCACCGGCTAGCGAGGACCAGGTGAGTTGATTTATATCTACGGGGAGAAGTCGGGTGGATGGCGTATAGCACCCCCGCAGTCCGTGGTGGTGTATACGGATGCGTATACACACCAACAATTATTATATGTTATTTGGGATTAATAACGATGCTTAGGATGGATATTGGTGTGTTGGATTATTTTAGCGTTGCGAACCCTAGGGTAGTGTTGCACTACACATACACACATACATACTTGCATACTTTCCTATTGATATGTGCTCATGAGATTCTTTATAGTTATGTGTTCACATGGGTATGGGACTATGTGTTCACATACGGATTGAGGATGATACTTGGGATTGAGCTGAGTCGATGAGATTTGATTTGAGGCCATGAGATCGGTGATATAGCAGGGTTCGTATCTTAGATACGACATGACGTTGTAGCGGGTCCTTGACGTAGTGTTTCACATACGTCCATGCATACGTAGGCGGTATCAGTATGGTACTAGACGTAGATCAGTACCCCGATCATAATATTTGATAAAGGGGATACCAGGTGAATAGTATGATGAATGTGATATTGACCCGTACCCAGATTGGGATGCCGTACGACGGATTTACGTACGAGCTATATTGATGATTGATCCGCACTCTTGACTTGGGATGCCTGATTATAGATATGGTATCGGATATGATATTATTGAGGCGGGATCACCGACTATACATATACAGGTATGTATATGTATCGACTCAGATGATAGGCGGTTTCCTTACCTGTAGTTCGGCTTGTTAGTTCAGCCGTATAGTTTAGTGTAGTTGTTAGATTAGATTAGACTTCTTACCTATTTCAAAAACTAACGAATCGTGGGCTTTTTTAAAGACAGCCCAAGGGATCCTACGGATATTTCAAAAGACGTATCTTTTCATAAAAACACCGTAGCCCCTATTTTCAAAACCCCATGATTCGTGTTATTTCAAAAGGCACCATTTGTAGGACTTATATTAGATTAATGCAGATTAGTTATAGTTGCGTCTAGTTTTCAGCTCCTGCTCATTTTTGTGGTCCGCTTCGCATCGCATGCTTATTTTATGTTTCATACTCCATTATTGATATCATGCTGTTAGGACACCAGCACTATTACCGATGATGCGTATGTACCATGTACACTTAATTGCCGGCTCACACACATCTTCATCGGTAATTGCCATGTCACGTACACCTTAGAAAATATTATTGCTTGACATAGCCTGTTAGCTAATAGTTAGACATGATATTAGTGTACTTGCTTTATATGTTAGTTAGACATTGTAGTTATTACCTGCTACTTCATGCATACTGTTATTCATTGTTATGCCGCATTCATGGATTCTCATGCATATATTCACTATTTTACGTGTTATTGAGGTTTTGGATTCGGATTCCATGAGATTTTCTGGATTTGGAGGAAAACCGCAAAAACTTATATGAACTGATTTCTCTCTTTTTAAAATAAAAAGTGCGGTTTTTCCATGATGTATGAGTCGTCCACCATGAGTTTGCTGATGGACCAGGTAAGGTACCCCGGGGCAAGAAGCGCGTGATGATGACGATGTTAGCCTGGCAGGGGAGCACTACCTACCGGTGATATTACCCGACGCGTCGGATATCCGGAGGATACCGTCGTGGTCTTGAGATGGATGGTAGGGGCCGGTCTGGACTGACGGCGCCCTATATATTGAGATTGAGACATTGAGATTGAGACTTGAGGTACATAGATTGTGACACAGAGATATCGAGGTATTTGGACACTTGTTTTGTGTCGATGTTGGGCACTGTTTTATGCTGATTTCATATATGGTACCTCATTTCTTTTAAAATACAGAAATCTCACTGATTTATGAAACCAGTTTTATTCAGTACATGCATTCTGTTTTATGCATTCATACATCATCCATATGATATATTGCTACCTGAGGCACTGACACGGGCACATGAGATTACACTCGGGTTAGATATTTACCCTAGCCTTGTTATAGGCTACGTGTTATATACATTTTTGAGAATATATTATGATCATTGACCTAGGTTGCGTTATTTATGCGATTTCTGTGCGTAGATATTTTTCTATTCACGAGTTGGCAACTCACCCCCGTTGTGCCCCAGTTTCTTGCAGGTTGCCGTACAGGTTTCATTACGGCTTTGCGGGCTCAGTTTCATTCGGGTGACTTGCTAGTAGGTGGGTTTTTCTTGTATCGTAACCATCATATTACCTTGTATAATATTATTCCGTTGTATCTAGTAAATTCCATCAACCAAACATGTATTTATTTTGAGATAGAGACCAGTGGTGTTATTCCTTCGACCTTAGAGTCGCGCGTTTTACTTCTGTGGTTTTCTTGTGGTTTTAAGTTTCCTTTTGAGTTTTGATCCTCGCCGTTGGCGTTGTATATTATATTGCTTTTGTGGTTGTGACCGTCGATTGACGAAGAGTTAGCTCCCGCTTGGGGATGCCTTTTTCTTGATTTCGTATACTATTCATGTTGTATCCCGTTTGGGGGCCAGTATTTACAAAGGAGACTCTGCCGAAATTTTCAGTAAATTTTTGATGTTTTAAAAAACCGCATAATTCGGCTTATGCTATTGAAATTACTTACTTTAAGTTGGTTTTTCCTGCACTCTACTATTTTTCTTGGTTTGGATTTCTGGGTTTTCGGTTTACTTAGATTACGTACGTCTCGAGACGTTCGTAGTTTAAGTGCCGGTCATGTTCCGTACTTTCGGGTCGTGACATCCCTACTTTCTGGGTATTGGATACCTGATCAGGATTGTAAGTGCACGGCGGCGCCCCGGCCGTCAATCCGACGCCGGAATGCAGAAGCGATGGTTTTCTTTAACTTTTTATACCGGCACCACCGCGCACTATAAACCCCGATCGGGCCATTAAACTAGTCCTAGCTAACTAAGGAATGGGATAGAGAGATATACTGAGCGATCCGTGTCCTTCGGTCTTCTCGTCGTCGTCCCGATCTCCCCGTGGAATCTCCGGTCTCCACCACGTCGCCGGCTTCTTTTACGGCTCCCACCTTTGGACCGAGGCAACTCGGGCACGAAGTTGGCGAGTCGACGTGCCCAAGATTTGCTGTAGAATAAGTGTGGAACTCTATGTCTCATGGGGTTTGTAGAAGTTTCCTTTGGTGGAGGAAATGAACTAAGACTTTTTGGAGATGAAACTTTAGGATTTTTGTAAGCACAAGAGAACCAAAAATCCCACACCAAAAATTGGGCAGCCCCAAAATTGGCCGGCCTCACTTGATTAAGGAGGGAGAGGAGTGAGCCAAGTGAGGGAAAATAATGCAAGCGAATAATGATAATCATGAAGTAAAATGATCACAACCATAAGTCCACACTCCAAATCAACTAATCATCATACCCAAAGTCAAGCAATCATGAAGTCATGGAGTCAATGAAAGTGCACCATCATGATGCAACAATATGCAAAGACAACCCTCCAAAATGCTTATTTGCACAAATGCAAATAAGCCATCTTCCACCATTTTTCGGCTAAAGAAAGAATCAAAGGAAAATGGCCGAAACCGGAAAGCAAACTGGCAACTTCGAAAAACTGATCCCGTAATAAATTACAGGAAAACCCCGCTACTGTATATACATACCCGCATTTGTATTCCGACCGAAATACAAATGCAATGAGACAAAATCTACACTGTACAATACTAGGATCCGGCTTAAACCAAAGCCCGCTAGTATTAACCGTCCGATCCTGATCTGTGCAATACCGCACGTATCTGATCGAACCCTGCCATATCTCCATACGGCCTCTACAGCGTTTCGCCCGAAAACTTGAGCAACTGTCTGTGGGGGACTCTAAAGACTCGTCAATACTATGGCCGTGGATTTAACCACTAGCACGTCAGAGGTATTAGCCATACGTGACGGGCCACCAGCTATTGACCGAAAGGGACGTCGATGAGCGAACTCATCCTGACACCCTACTGAGCCTGTTAGTGACAATATCCGTACAGTCCAGTCCGTTCGTCTATGAGCATCGCATGGCGGGCCTAGGGGGTTGGTAAAAGTCAGACCCCCAAAAGCGGTACAAGTCGTGTCGGAGTGCAGCCCACAACACCCTGAGATACTACTGGAATACCTACCAGTAAATCTCCTGCCTTGGCCAAGAACTTCTTGTAATGGCTCTCCTAGACACAGCGCGACCTCACCTCCAATACCGGGAGAGACGAACCCCTGAAGATCCGCTCACTGCCTCCATGTGGCTCGGGACTGTACCCAACTAAAACCTGTTTGCACGTCTCCTTTGAGCGTGGTAGGGTAGTAATCAAAGTACAAAGGGAACTCACACGAGACAAATGACGATCCCCAGGTCGATGAACTGACCTGTACACATGTCTCCAGGGAACTGCTATCTGACGTCAGGTATAAGACCAACTAGCATGTTCCCGGCGAGTCCTGTCCGGTGTACTTATAACCCAATGAGCACCTGTATACATCTTAGGTGATCCAACTGACACCAGTGGCTTGTGAGACCGGCCACCGCCCCTCGTCGGGGTCTCGATTGTATACACTAGTTTACTCTGGAGTATCGATGCCCTGTCTCGAAACTCCCACGACTAGGGACCTTTTAAGGATGTGCATATAGACCCCAGCTCCCACGTATATGATCGCCCTCATACTGCTGGTAGTCAAGCAAGAATCCTAGAGGCTCTATCAATGTGCAATAACAACCTGTAGGGTCACCTAAAGCAGTACACGATGATAAAGATAAACCAGATAGCATACTATCATCTTGAGTAAGACTGTCCTACCGGGATAGGTCCTTCCTCAATCATTGCAATCACGTGCCTGTGATCCAATAATTGACTCTGAGGGCACTATCTCCAACAATCTCCCACTTGCACTCAAGACTAATTATTGCGATGTCGCATACTCACAGCTCATGTGATACCGAACACCCAACTCCTCTACTAGTCAGTCTCATAAAGCTCGCTTGCGAAACTATTGCGTTTGAGGAATAGCCTCAGTGAGTGGATCCGCCTTGATGTTTCTTTCTATGTCTCTCTATATCTCAAGTTCGCGGAGAAAGTCATCTCCCGAAATGAGCAATACCTGTCTTAGAATATGTCTGGATATCTGATGGGACCTAGCTCATAAATGAACTCCAAATCCAAACTTCTTAGACTGTATCGTCAACTGAACTTAATCAGTATCCTGCGCCATGCCTCCATCAGTATCTGCCTGGATCACCTGTCTAAAATACTGCCCCTCATCAGAGGGAAAACTATAACTCTAACAACCTCCTTGTCATCCAGGTCACCTTGGAAGCCTGGAATGATAACTGTCTCCCGAATGAGGCTGTCGTTATCATATCCCTAGAACATCCACTTATGTTCTAAAACTACTTCCGACTGTTTCTCCAGGATTGGATCAATGTCAACTTACTGCATCTAGTGCAAAAACAACATCTGGTGTGGTACTTGACATCTCATGATTGACTCAATTGCCTAAGCAAGTGATCTGCCAATCATGCACATCCCTCTCCCCTTAAGTCTGTAAGACACCTTTAGAGAGGGTGACTCCATCACCTGCAAGAACACTACCGTGCCAGGAGTCGTCCATTCTAAATACTCTTAGAATGCTGTCTAAGTACCCTTAATTGGGAAACCACCCAAATCTAGATCTAAAACCATAGATCTAGTAACCAGTGTGTCTGATATAATGTCCAAGTCCCATGTGGAGAAACTACTGTGTGGCGACCAAAGTATAACCGATCGTAGTATAGGAGTTTCTTTTCCTACTCTGAGTATGTCATCCAAATACCATGACAACACACCCTACTACCTTCTTAACAGATCCATCCCCTATTCTGATGAAGTCAAACCTATAACTGTCACATCAGAAATAGATGATCTATTTCCGTTATATCTGCTTTAGTCTATAAATAGACATAAGCCACCTGTCCACCAATGCTTCCGCTGCTCCCACTGACTACGACAACCCTCTGGCAGAGTCATATAGACGTACACTTCTAAAACCAGTTCAGAACGACACTATACTCATCTTCCTGCCGGGTCTCACAGTCTGGAACAACAGCAATGGTAAGTCTGGGTAAACAAGAACCTCCCTGTCACCGTCCTTGAGGCCACCGTAGTACCTCCCGGGTGCCTGAGGTTACCCACCAAATCTGCGGAGTGGCCAATGGAATGTCAAACCAGATTGAATCTTTAGGTTCCTATCAAATCTTCAGTAATCGTTTGTGGTTCTGGAATCACTTCCAGTTCTACCATACTTCCACTACTGTTTTCTGAAAAAATCCATTTTTATTAAAACTGTGGCGAGTCTAGAACAATATCACTATTGATCTTCCAGATGGTAGAAAGTCAACCCTCGTCATAGCCTGGGTCAACCCACAAACAGCCATTACAGAAACGTGCCTTGAGTTATCCAGAATCTGGTTTTAAGCATAAGCCGGACAACTCCCCGTACCTTAACATTGTTAAGATATGAACTGTTCTATATCCAATACAGAAACAGAGGCACTGATTTAATTGAACCAGATTCAAATCATGCAGCTGTCCCCAGTATATGTCAACTAGATGGAAGGAGGCCTATCAGCGTTACTCAATTTAGGAATGCTTCCAATTATGAGTAACCCGAAAGAGAAGCTAGTTCTCTTAATCATTACTATCAACTGAACACCATACACAAGTATCTATATCTTTGATCACTTTGAAGAATCCCGATACTTGCAATGCTTGGTTCTCTACTTTATTCATATACCTATAACTTCTCAAAATTCGGACCCTGCGTTTCCACGAAACACCTGTCTAAAAACTAGAGAAGTCATAAGTAAACCGAATATAGTACGAGGACCAATCCCTCTGTCCTAATGGACACTGGACAATATACAATACTCTGTATAAGTCCCTTGAGTCTGATAACTCAATCCCTGTGTGTCGTAGGTTGAAAACTGTACTTATGGTTAAGAAGAATTACACCGCTGTTTAATGCTCCTTACCTAACCATCCACTGATATAGGTAAATGTTATAGACATAATTTCAAAAAGGTATATCTCACTCTATGAAAATAGATGTACAGATATATCAATTTGAAATTGGTGCATAACAGCGGATATTCAAAACCAAATATTTGCCGACCGGCAAAGAACCCAGGCGATTTCCTCAAATATCACCAATTACAACGAATTCCGATATAATGAGGAAGATCACCTAATTCCCAATAACTTACTCCCACTCATCATCTATAAAACCATACAGATGTGAGAATTATACCTGGTAAATACATACTCTGGAGTAAGTATCTAGTTGGGAAATCAGTTTTCCTTTAACAGTACACAGTGAAACTGAAACATTGAAATGTTTCGATGGGGTATCCCGGTATTCCTAGTAATGCCTCTTCCATTATCCAGATTCACAATTGTAACCGTGTAATTCTTTGCCATCTTTCCAAATCCCTTTCTATGTCTTTAGTCATTACCTTCTGTACACCCCTTTAGGCCAAATGGTTTTCTTCCTTCCCTACCGTTCGGCACCAGTCTATGGTTTGGAAGAAGACTATCCAATAAGCATAATGGGTGTACTATCCTAATCCTAGGAACACTCGCAATGCGAGAGAATGTGAAGATAAAAGACAACCGAATAAACCTTATTCCTATTTCTCCTGAACCAGAATCCATCCCCGAACTGGAACAAATTCCTTTCGAGTTCGTATATAACCATACGATGGAGTATCCAATAAACTGTGGATCTTCGTAGTGATACGGAGTGTTCTGAAGAAATACAAAGGTGATTTAGGATTGGCGAATAAATACTTGGTTTGGTTGTGAATAGCAGTCGCAATTTACTTTGCCCTCTTACTAATCCCTTGTTATGTCTTTACTTAATACCTTCTGTACACCATCGTTAGGCAAATTAGTTTTCTTCATTCCCTACCGGTCGGCATCTGCCTATGGTTTGGAAGAAGACTATCCAATTTGCGTAATAGGTGTACTGTCTCCTAAACCAAGGAGCACTCGCAACCTGAGAGAAGGTGAAAGGAAAAGACAACTGAATAGTCCTATCCGTTTCATCCAGAACCGAAACCATCTTCGAATAAATTCCTTCGAGTTTGTATATAACCATACGATGGTTTTGTCCAATGGAAGTGGACGTTCGTAGTAATACGGGGTGTCCTGGAGAAAAGGGTAAAAGTAGGAGTGGCAATGAGGTTTGCAACTCTGACAATCCAAAAGCCAGTGTTTAAGAAGGTTCGGTCAACTTGGTCACTGAGTCATAGTCTTAGGGTCGGGTCAATGGTCGCTGCCAAAGAGAGAGAGAAAAGAAACACTCAGCGTGCACTCTAACCTAGATCAGAATGGTTACCAATTTATCTAATCTAGAAACCTCCCACTGTCACCTCAAATTCTCCTCCAAACCTGAAAGAAGAATTAGTCGGGGTCACCCGAGGAGTAAACTAACTCATCAGTGGGAATCGAGATCCAACTATCATCGCATGATAACGTGATGGAATCCGCTCACGTCATCACACTCCAGAAGGTATGCGCATACCTGGCAAGTTTCAGTTTCTTTAGAAACTCCCGATGTGATTTTTTTGCCCCATGCTCTTATGACCTTGACTTTGGCCAACATATCATAAGTCACATGTCAAGTTCTACCCATCATTCTCCAGGTTAATTTGAGCCCACCCGTACATACCCTTGACTTTGGCCAAAATAGTAGTACGACTGCCCCAAACCAACGCATCTATCTATGCTGCATATGAATACCTAATAGCTACCAATCACTGTGCCTTGACTTTGGCCAACATACACAGCTTGAATACTATTGACTATCCATATGAAATGACGGAGGGCTATGAATGGTTTCTGGCGAAAACCTTTAATGTAATGAACCTGATATCGTTGAAGGAACGGATAGCTTTTTAAAAATATAGTGGCGAAAACCTTTGCTAAAGAGGTCACTCCCGGTGAAGGGATCTCGGCTCTTTCCCCGTAGAATGAGGTGCAGGATATTCCAACTGAATACCACGATGCAAAGCAAAAGTAAACGGCTATAGTGAAGTTATTGCCCTGACGCAAACTTCTATCCAAGGGGTCACTCCCGGTGAAGGGATCTCGGCCCTTGCCTCGTCGACTGAGGAGCAGGATATTCCAATTGAATACCACTGTGCAAAACAAAAGTGAACGTCCTTGCAATAACAACTTTTTGAAAAGTGTTCCAACAACATCAGATTAGGTTTGTTTAATTTGCATTGATCCGAATCAACGCAGTCCTATCAATTGATCACACCACAAAGAACGAAATATAATGATGTACGTATATGCCATCCGCATTCGCCACTGGGTCCCGTCATTACCCGTTAGGTTAGTTAACTAACGACAGAGCGGGGACTGGACTAGCGCGGATGCAAAACATATACAACATCTACTGGTATATATATCAATATATAATATTTCGCTCAAGGAGTGATAAAAATGCAACATCACAGAAATGTACAGCATCATAGAACAATACAGATATCTGGGATCTCCGGGTTTCACAGAGCCGCTACTGAAACCCGACGTTTGTAGGGTTCCTAGGCACACTATAGAGGTCTCACAAGGCATCAACCATGCCATTTTACAAAATTATGGTGCCGAGAAACCCTAGTTAACAGATCGTTGCTAGAATTCTAGGCGAAACTACAAACTAGTTAACACTTTAACTAAAGTTGAGATGCTACAACCTTTGTAGATCCGGATTTCCGCCTCCTTAGCTCCACGTGGTCATGCCCTCGCTGTCCATCATGAATCCTCGACTCGATCATCGGCTTCATCGGGAATACAAGCGGAATAGGTCGTCGGCTTTGTGTCAAAGACGATCTACCTCGAGGCTTCGCAAGTTCAAACTCCGACTTCACAAACTTGTGAAACTTATGAAGTAAACACCCAAAACAACTTGGCAAGAGGTAGAGGGTGAAGAAATAGGAGGTGGGTTCTCTTTAGAATTGGATTTATCTCACTTTAGCTCAAGTTGCCATTGATGCACCTTGAGCTTTTCTTGAAGAAGAAGATGGAGCTCAAGAAAAAATATGATAAGTGTTATGATAAAAATAAATTTAAATCAATACTTATCATATCTAAACCAAGGTTAAGTGTAGAGAATAAACCATGGTCATTTGGAGAGTTAGGGTTAAGCATGAGGACAAGAATGGTTGCATAAAGTCAAGGCTTCATGAAGCTTCAACATAAAACAAACTTAGCCACCATTCTTATCATAACTCATTTCTAAATAAATAATCAAATAAATAAATGATAAAGCAAAACCCTAATGACCCAATTAACCATGGTTTAATTCTATGCATTTAACCAAATGATCAAGTATCATCAAACATGATACAAAGATGTGCACTAAAATATATCACATATACAACATGTACATCAAGTGAGAGTAATCCGTTTAAAGTGAACCAATACTAGTTAATGTAAAGCAATATATCAAATATATAATTATACATTAAATCATTAAATCAACACTTGATTCAATGATCCGGTTATATCGCATACAACCGACTAGTATCTAATGTATCGATTTATCGAATCAATGATTCGATAACTAGGTCATATCGAATATAACCAATCGAAACATATATCGCGAGAATGAAATGCGGTATCACATACACTCATTATTCTCGGTCCTGCACATATCTCATATGCGCTCCTATTTCGTTTCGCTTGAACCAGGAAACCTCTGTGTAGGACTCTAAAGACTCGTCAATACGCCGGTAGCAGATGATGATCATATCAAGCACCCACAAGCCGCAAGCGGTCTGCTAAACGTAACGGCCACCCGGGTATTGAGCGATCAGAAGATCGACGAGCTAGCCCGCTCACACTCCTGCGAATCCGACCAGTAACACTTACCGTACAGTCCGGTCTCTTCGTCTGATACGTCGCATATCAAGTCTAGGGGTGGTATACGTCAGACCCCAATAACCCGATAAGTCGTGCCGATGTGAGGCTCATAACGG
Organism: Agapanthus africanus; assembly: GCA_030015575.1. NCBI lineage: Eukaryota > Viridiplantae > Streptophyta > Magnoliopsida > Asparagales > Amaryllidaceae > Agapanthus > Agapanthus africanus. Next base: position 675,646,533 of record CM057338.1, on the reverse strand, counting down.
GTCGAGAAACTACTGGTAACACTTACCAGCAAATCTCTGATCAGCCCTGGTCAGGGACTTCCCTGCTACGGCCAATCGAGCACTGCGCAACATCAACCCCCAATACCGGGAGAGACGAAACCCCTCCTATCGCTCATTGCCTCCATGTGACTCGGGACTGTGCCCAAAGACCACCGTTTTGCACGCCCTCATGGACGTGGTAAGGTGGAGATCAAAGCACAGTGGGAATCACACAAGACTCTATGACGATCTCGGGTCTACAGACTAACCTGTACAAGTGTCAACTGAGAACTGCCATCTGACGTGAGGTATAATACCATCTGGGAGTTCTCGGTGAGTCCGTCCAGTGTACCCAGTCTCCACTGAGCACCCGTATACCATCTCTAATGTCAAACACCAATGGATATGGGATCATCCATCGCCCATCACATGGGTCGAGAAGCGTATACGCTAGTCTACTCTGGTATATCGATGCCCCGTCTCGATACACCCACGACTAGGGACCTTGAAGGATGTACTTATGGACTACCATGTCCCCACTAGTATGATCTGCATCATAGTCCAGGTAGTCAAGTACAAATCCTAAGGGCTTTACCAACATGTAACTATAAGACAGTATAAAGAGACTAGTGTACATGTTAAGATAAAGAGCAACCAGATAGCATACTATCATGTCGAGCAAGAAAGTCATCTCTATATATGTCCAAGCATCCAATATAATATACATCATCTGTATAATACTGGCCTCTAGGGCATACATACAACTAACAATCTCCCACTTGCACTAGGGCCAGCTGCTGTAGTATCGCATACCGAGCATCCCGAAGAGTCTCTCAAACTGTATCTGGGGAATGGCCTTCGTGAGTGGATCCGCAGTGTTGTCCTTCGTGTCAACCCTCCTGACCTCGATCTCCCGGCGATCAACTATCTCCCGGATCAGGTGATACCGCCTCAGAATATGCCTGGATCGCTGATGGGACCTGGGTTCCTTGGCCAAAGCCACTGCTCCATTGTTATCGCAATACAAAGGTATTGGATGCTCAATGGATGGAACCACACCAAGTTCAGTAATGAACTTCTTGACCCAGACAGCTTCTTTAGCAGCATCGTTGGCAGCGATGTATTCAGCCTCCATTGTCGAATCTGCCACGGTTTCCTGCTTGGAACTCTTCCAGCTAACCGCCCCTCCGTAAAGGGTAAAGACAAAACCCGACTGCGACTTAGAGTCGTCCTTATCACTCTGGAAGCTGGAATCGGTAAAGGACTCCACTTGGAGTTCTCCGTTACCATACACCAAGAACATATCTCTAGTGCTTCGCAAGTACTTGAGAATGCTCTTCACAGCTGTCCAGTGACTCTCTCCAGGATCAGCTTGATACCTGCTCACTATACTTAGTGAGTATGCTACATCGGGTCTGGTACATGGCATCGCATACATGATAGAGCCTACTGCCGAAGCATAGGGTATCCCTTGCATGCGAGCTCTCTCCAAATCAGTCTTGGGAGACATCTCTTTGGAGAGAGTGACTCCAGAGATCGTGGGCAAATTCCCACGCTTGGACTCTTCCATACTAAACCTCTTTAGTATGGTGTCAATGTACCTGGATTGGGACAATCCCAAAATCCGTTTGGATCTATCTCTATAGATCCTAATTCCCAATATGCAGGAGGCATCACCAAGATCTTTCATTGAGAATCTTTGTGATAAGAAGAGCTTGACCGCTTGCAGCATAGGAATATCATTTCCTATCAAGAGTATGTCGTCCACGTACAATACGAGGAAGACAACCTTACTCTCTGCCACCTTCTTGTAGATACAAGGTTCATCTGGATTTTTGACGAAATCAAACTCTTTGATAACGACGTCAAAGCAGATGTTCCAACTCCGCGATGCTTGCTTTAATTCATAAATGGATTTAAGCAGCTTGCACACCTTCCCGCTGCTCCCACTGTCTACGAAACCCTCTGGCTGAGTTATGTACACGCACTCTTCTAAATCACCATTTAGAAAGGCGGTCTTAACATCCATTTGCCAGATTTCGTAGTCATGAAAGGCAGCAATGGCAAGCATGATTCGGATGGATTTAAGCATAGCCACTGGAGAAAAGGTTTCGTCATAGTCCACACCTGGTCTTTGATGAAAACCCTTTGCTACAAGTCTAGCTTTGAAAGTCTCCACTTTCCCATCTACACCAAGTTTCTTCTTAAAGATCCACTTGCTCCCAATGGGTTTTACCCCTTCAGGAGCAACTTTCAAAGTCCATACTTTGTTGGTGTACATGGATTCCATCTCGGACCACATAGCATCCAGCCATTTCACTGAGTCCCTACTCGTGATGGCCTGCTCGAAGCTAGTTGGGTCATCATCCGTCATGATGCAATCCTCGCTCCCTCCATCCATGAGAAAACCGTAGTATCTCTCAGGTTGGCGAGGAACCCTACTAGATCGGCGGAGTGGCTGGGGTTCATCGGGAACTACGGAATCCTCTGGTTCAACTAAATCTTCTGTTGTAGTCTGTGTCGCTGGAACCTCTTCCAGTTCTACCTCAATGCCACTTATCTGTTTCATAAGAAAACTTTTTTCTAAGAAAGTGGCATGTCGAGAAACAAACACCTTTTGTTCCTCGGGGTGGTAGAAGATATACCCTTGTGAATTTTTGGGATATCCTACAAACTTACATAAGACAGATCTTGCCTCGAGTTTGTCCGGATTTTGTCTTTTGACATAGGCTGGACAACCCCATATCTTAATATAATTAAGATGTGGTCTCTTCCCTTTCCATATCTCATATGGAGTGGTAGGCACTGATTTGGTAGGAACTCTATTCAATAGGTCCATGGCTGTCTCAAGCGCATATCCCCAGAAGGAAATAGGTAACTCAGCTGTACTCATAATTGAGCGCACCATATCTAATAGGGTGCGGTTTCTCCGTTCAGATACACCGTTGTGCTGTGGTGTATAAGGAGGAGTCAGCTGAGAGAGAATCCCATTCTCTTTTAGGAAGTCCAGGAATTCATTGCTCAAGTATTCACCTCCTCGATCAGATCGAAGGATTTTAATACTTTTTCCGGTTTGGTTCTCAACTTCTTGTTTATATTCCCTAAATTTCTCAAAAGCTTCTGATTTGTGTTTCATCAGGAACACATACCCGAACCTAGAGAGATCGTCAGTGAATGTAATGAAGTATGAAGAACCATCCCTGGCATGTGTAGACATGGGACCGCATATATCACTATGTATCAGTCCCAAGAGTTCTGTAACTCTTTCTCCGTGTCCCGTAAACGGAGCTTTGGTCATCTTGCCTTTGAGACATGACTGGCAAGTGTCATAGGATGAAAATTCAAACGGATTTAAATATCCATCCTTATGAAACTTAGCCAGTCGTGTCGCATTGATGTGACCCAGTCTACAATACCACAAGAAGGATTCGTTCAGTTCAGAACTCTTCCTCTTATGTGTGTTTGTTATGCTCAGAACTGTTGATTGGTTTAGAACATAAATGCCATTGCACAACGTGCCTGATCCAACCAACTTTTGGTTACGGAAAATGTTCATAACATTATCTTGTAATACAAAATTATATCCTTCTTTACTTAGTAAAGAAACCGATATAATGTTGCATATCAGGTTCGACATGTAATAGCATTCGTTCAGAACCAATGTATTACCAGTTGGTAATGTAAGGTGATATTCCCCGACAGTCTTAGCTGCAACAATTGCACCATTTCCGACTCTAATGTCTTTATCACCTTCTCCAAGTTCTCTACCTTTCCTAAGCCCATGTAACTGATTACATATATGGGATCCTGACCCGGTATCTAATACCCAGGACGTGGAGCAAATGGAGAAACAGTTCTCTGTAACGAACACACCCGAAGAAAATGCATCAACATGTACTTTCTTCATTCGGGTTGCATGGGAATCCTGGTATTCCCCTATTTCCTGTTCATTCCTATAACTCTTATAAGAATGAACGGAACCAACGTTCCCCAGCACAGTATAACATGCGGGTTCGGTCAATACATCCATATTATTAACTTGATTAAGGCATGAAATGGTCGCTACCTGGAGAGAGAGAAAGAAGGAAACACTTTAGCGTAAGCTCGTGCAAGATCAGATTGGTTATTATCTTATCTAATCAGGATGGCTCCCACTGCTTTTTATCAAATCTTCCTCCAAACCCTAAAAGGAAAGACTAGCCGGGATTAATTACACACTACAAGTTCGCCAATCTTTCAGCCAGGCCAGTGTCGGTACTTTGAGGGAGGTCCCCCGTGCTTTCGCACGAACCTAATTAATGTAAACCTCGTTTTCCCAGAGGCGTAACCTCGTTAACACCTTTCTAGACACCTACTTGATCGGCTAATTGTAATGTGTAAAACTCTCCCAGGAGTAACTCTTACTCGCAGTGGGTATCGGGATCCAACTATCTCATAGAAGGTATGCAATCTCATTGCAAATTTCAACACTTGAAATTCCCGATAATCTTTTGCCCCTAGCGTGCTATGACCTTGACGCATGCCAAACAACCCATAGTCCGCTAGTCAAGTTCAACCCGTCATTTCCTGATTGAATTAAACCCACCCGCACGACCCTTGACGCATGCCAAACAACGCCGTGCGAATACCCTAATCCAATCTGCATCATATGCATAAGCAGATGAATACTAGTTAGCTACCGTACACTACGCCTTGACGCATGCCAAACAACCGCAGCACGAATACTAAATAGTACTTATCTGAAATGACGGAGGGCTACGACAGGTTTTTCTGAAAACCTATTGCGTAATGAACTTGATATCGTTGTAGAATCGAATGAAGTTTTAAAATGGAGTGATTTTGAGGCTTTTCTAGTTTTGCTAAAGGAGTCACTCCCGGTGAAGGGATCTCGGTCCTTTCCTCGTCGAATGAGGTGCGGGATATATCATATATATCGCTGTGCAAAGCAAAAACGCAAAAGCAGTCAAAAGCAAACCGAGTGTGTAGCATCTGCCAGTTATTGCTAAAGGAGTCACTCCCGGTGAAGGGATCTCGGTCCTTTCCTCATCGAATAAGGTGCAGGGTATATCATATATACCGCTGTGCAAAGCAAGAACTATAGCTACCTTTTAATTTTAAAATTCGATTCCACAACATCTTAGGTTTCTTATCTTTCATTAATCACATTAATGAAGTCCCATCATTTAAATACCTAAACATCACAGATAGATATGACGTACACTTATGCCATCCGCATTCGCCTCGATGTCCCCTCGTGCACCGTTAGGTTAGGTAACTAACGACAGAGCAGGGCAGGGCTAGCACGGGTGTAAAACATAAGTAACGTCTATATAATATATCATATATACTATATATTATATCCATCACAGAAACACATCACAGATATCGCAGCAGAATAAACATATGAAATATTGGATATACTAGGACGTCCGTGTTTTCAATACGAGCCAGTATAAAACACGGATTCCACGGTCGTGATGAATAGCCAATCCCAAACCCCTAGACCCCTACGAGAGCGGCAAGCAACCCTGCCAATTCTAGGGTTAGGAGACCCGGACTCGACTCCTCGAGTTGGTCTCCCACTGGACCCCAGAACCCGGTTACTTGTGCTCCCCTCCTTGGGTCTATCCTAGTGCAGAAAAGTAAATAATATACAAAGGGTGACAACTCCCGCAACCTGGAAGTGCCCCGAATAAAAGAATATTACATACAAATTTTTACATGAATGAAAAAGAAAAACACTCATCTCACATAACAACCCCCGGCTATTCGAATACGACGATCCAATATAACATATCCAGAAACACATAACATCACATGTCATCAACGTAAGTAAGTATGCATACCCCAATTGTCGTTGACGTATAGCAACGAAACCGGCGATATGAACATACTACACTTACGGTCACAGAAAAGAAAGTGTAAAACTACAACAATTGGAATCCACAACCTCTTTAGACATCACATGCCTAACAGTTACAAACCCCGCATTTTAGTCTCATTATCGAAAACTCTTTTCAATATCGTATGGGACCAAACTGCTAGATTTATAACATTCATCCAGTTATCTCATAACCGTTTGTGAATTCCAATTATTGTATCCAATTCCGGATAAATAGAATATATCAAACTTTCCGATCAAACATTCAAACACCCAAGTTTTCCCGACACCGATCAACACATGAAATAGGTTCAAAGACATTCACTTCATACCTCAGTACCAACGGTCCAGCCGTAGAAGGGTCAAGCCAACGCCTCACATGTGGCACGCCGTACTGCCCCAAACCCGAAGGTTCAAAGGGCAGTTCAAGACGGTCACATAATCGAGTTAAGGTTTGTTGTCTTCTAGAGGGACCATCGCGTTACTTGCACTACTCAGAACGTCTTTTAACCACAGAAAAATCCAACACTTGGAATTATTCCGGCAGGGGAAAACTTGGGTATTTATATCCGGTCGAACTCTTTAACATATTCTACAGTTATCTGGAAAAACACTTAGACAAAGTTTGATATTCCGATCGAATCGTCGATTCCCAATATAACCCCAGAGCACTCAACCCTTAAATCAATTTAAAAATACCCAGAAAACTCACCAGAATTTATCAGGTATTACTGTGCAGTGAAACATTGCTGACGTCACTATATGGCCGCGGAACAGCGGCAGAAGCCATGCTTCTGCCGTGTTTCCGCGGCTCATGGAACTGTTCATGGGAAACGTTTTACACAGTAATTCTTAGAATTCTTTGGAGAATTTTTTAAGCATTTTTAATATCAAAAATTCCCAGATTTCAGAAAATTTCCAGAGAGCTCATGGGTATATGGGTTTCGGGTTCGTCCGGACTTCAAACTCCGTCTAGACTTCGCCTAAGGCTCTAGTTAGGCTCTGATACCACTGTAGGGTTCCTAGGCACACTATAGAGGTCTCACAAGGCATCAACCATGCCATTTTACAAAATTATGGTGCCGAGAAACCCTAGTTAACGGATCGTTGCTAGAATTCTAGGCGAAACTACAAACTAGTTAACACTTTAACTAAAGTTGAGATGCTACAACCTTTGTAGATCCGGATTTCCGCCTCCTTAGCTCCACGTGGTCATGCCCTCGCTGTCCATCATGAATCCTCGACTCGATCATCGGCTTCATCGGGAAAACAAGCGGAATAGGTCGTCGGCTTTGTGTCAAAGACGATCTACCTCGAGGCTTCGCAAGTTCAAACTCCGACTTCACAAACTTGTGAAACTTATGAAGTAAACACCCAAAACAACTTGGCAAGAGGTAGAGGGTGAAGAAATAGGAGGTGGGTTCTCTTTAGAATTGGATTTATCTCACTTTAGCTCAAGTTGCCATTGATGCACCTTGAGCTTTTCTTGAAGAAGAAGATGGAGCTCAAGAAAAAATATGATAAGTGTTATGATAAAAATAAATTTAAATCAATACTTATCATATCTAAACCAAGGTTAAGTGTAGAGAATAAACCATGGTCATTTGGAGAGTTAGGGTTAAGCATGAGGACAAGAATGGTTGCATAAAGTCAAGGCTTCATGAAGCTTCAACATAAAACAAACTTAGCCACCATTCTTATCATAACTCATTTCTAAATAAATAATCAAATAAATAAATGATAAAGCAAAACCCTAATGACCCAATTAACCATGGTTTAATTCTATGCATTTAACCAAATGATCAAGTATCATCAAATATGATACAAAGATGTGCACTAAAATATATCACATATACAACATGTACATCAAGTGAGAGTAATCCGTTTAAAGTGAACCAATACTAGTTAATGTAAAGAAATATATCAAATATATAATTATACATTAAATCATTAAATCAACACTTGATTCAATGATCCGGTTATATCGCATACAACCGACTAGTATCTAATGTATCGATTTATCGAATCAATGATTCGATAACTAGGTCATATCGAATATAACCAATCGAAACATATATCGCGAGAATGAAATGCGGTATCACATACACTCATTATTCTCGGTCCTGTACATATCTCATATGCGCTCCTATTTCGTTTCGCTTGAACCAGGAAACCTCTGTGTAGGACTCTAAAGACTCGTCAATACGCCGGTAGCAGATGATGATCATATCAAGCACCCACAAGCCGCAAGCGGTCTGCTAAACGTAACGGCCACCCGGGTATTGAGCGATCAGAAGATCGACGAGCTAGCCCGCTCACACTCCTGCGAATCCGACCAGTAACACTTACCGTACAGTCCGGTCTCTTCGTCTGATACGTCGCATATCAAGTCTAGGGGTGGTATACGTCAGACCCCAATAACCCGATAAGTCGTGCCGATGTGAGGCTCATAACGGGTCGAGAAACTACTGGTAACACTTACCAGCAAATCTCTGATCAGCCCTGGCCAGGGACTTCCCTGCTACGGCCAATCGAGCACTGCGCAACATCAACCCCCAATACCGGGAGAGACGAAACCCCTCCTATCGCTCATTGCCTCCATGTGACTCGGGACTGTGCCCAAAGACCACCGTTTTGCACGCCCTCATGGACGTGGTAAGGTGGAGATCAAAGCACAGTGGGAATCACACAAGACTCTATGACGATCTCGGGTCTACAGACTAACCTGTACAAGTGTCAACTGAGAACTGCCATCTGACGTGAGGTATAATACCATCTGGGAGTTCTCGGTGAGTCCGTCCAGTGTACCCAGTCTCCACTGAGCACCCGTATACCATCTCTAATGTCAAACACCAATGGATATGGGATCATCCATCGCCCATCACATGGGTCGAGAAGCGTATACGCTAGTCTACTCTGGTATATCGATGCCCCGTCTCGATACACCCACGACTAGGGACCTTGAAGGATGTACTTATGGACTACCATGTCCCCACTAGTATGATCTGCATCATAGTCCAGGTAGTCAAGTACAAATCCTAAGGGCTTTACCAACATGTAACTATAAGACAGTATAAAGAGACTAGTGTACATGTTAAGATAAAGAGCAACCAGATAGCATACTATCATGTCGAGCAAGAAAGTCATCTCTATATATGTCCAAGCATCCAATATAATATACATCATCTGTACAATACTGGCCTCTAGGGCATACATACAACTAACAACGTTCCCCTGGTCGTGTGGATAGCATGTGCAATGAAATCCTAGACACCTACGGGCACGGCAAGTTACCCGCCAAAACCTGAAGCGAGGCAGCCCCCTTCAGCAACGTGAATGGACCACCCAGCACTTCACGGAATCCGGTAACTGGGCACCCCTCCTGGGTCAACCTGTACCCCCTACGAGTGCGGCGAATAGCCCGCCAATTCTAGAGTAAATCCCCCTCCGTCTCAATGCCATGAGATGCGGGCCCATTTCCTTCTAGAACCCGGCTATCCGTGCACCCCACCTTGGGGTAATCCTAGTACAGAAAGTAAAATATACATACAACGGGTATATCGACCTCGACCCGGTCGTGCCCCAAAAGAATAATACAAACAGGCAGTGACGGCAGTCCACATGTCGGACGCTCGCCCCGCAATATCAAATGTACATTATACAACAAAAAACTGTACTACCATTGCATCCAGGCTATCCCCCACGACCAATCCGCAACATCACAGCACAATCACAGAACATCAACGTGAATGTCACGTTCGCAAATCCGTCTAACCGGGCTATAGCAGTTAGACAGGATTTACCGATCAAGTGATATTCACGGTCGCAGATATAATGTAAATACTGTGAACTAACATGTTAAAAATATCCGTTCGATCAAAAATTACCAAGTGGGCCCCAAGCACTACTGTAGCACTCAAAGAAATCTGGGCCCAAAAAATAACATTCCAAAAACCCCATTTTGAACTCAGAAGCTCTCTGGAAAATTTGGGTACGTGAACAGTCTAGACTGCGGCGGAACCGCGGCCAATGCGTGGGTTTGGCCGCGGTTCCGCGGTGATAAGGTGACATCACATGACCAAATTTTCCTCGAATGCTTAAAATTCCCTGCATATAATTCTGCAATGTACTGAAAATTTTTTCGAGCAAGAAAAAAATCGACAGAAAACTGATGCAATGAAAATGCGGGTTTTTGGAATTTTGTTCGATCGAAAGTGTAAACACATTAGACAAAGCTAGACTAGCTTAATGGCGAGGCTCTGATACCACTGTAAGTGCACGGCGGCGCTCCGGCCGTCAATCCGACGACGGAATGCGGAAGCGATGGTTTTCTTTAACTTTTTATACCGGCACCACCGTGCACTATAAACCCGGATCGGGCCATTAAACTAGTCCTAGCTAACTAAGGAATGGGATAGAGAGATATACCGAGCGATCCGTATTCTTCGGTCTTCTCGTCGTCGTCCCGATCTCCCCGCGGAATCTCCGGTCTCCACCACGTCGCCGGAAGGGCACCACGTCGCCGGCTTCTTTAACGGGCTCCCACCTCTGGACCGAGGCAACTCGGGCACGAAGTTGGCGAGTCGACGTGCCCAAGATTTGCTGTAGAATAAGTGTGGAACTCTATGTCTCATGGGGTTTGTAGAAGTTGCCTTTGGTGGAGGAAATGAACTAAGACTTTTTGGAGATGAAACTTTGGGATTTTTGTAAGCACAAGAGAACCAAAAATCCCACACCACAAATTGGGCAGCCCCAAAAATGGCCGGCCTCACTTGATTAAGGAGGGAGAGGAGTGAGCCAAGTGAGGGAAAATAATGCAAGGGAATAATGATAATCATGAAGTAAGATGATCACAACCATAAGTCCACACTCCAAATCAACTAATCATCATACTCAAAGTCAAGCAATCATGAAGTCATGGAGTCAATGAAAGTGCACCATCATGATGCAACAATATGCAAAGACAACCCTCTAAAATGCTTATTTGCACAAATGCAAATAAGCCCCCCTCCACCACTTTTCGGCTAAAGAAAGAATCAAAGGAAAATGGCCGAAACCGGAAAGCAAACTGGCAACTTCGAAAAACTGATCCCGTAATAAATTACAGGAAAACCCCGCTACTGTATAAACATACCCGCATTTGTATTCCGACCGAAATACAAATGCAATGAGACAAAATCTACACTGTACAATACTAGGATCCGGCTTAAACCAAAGCCCGCTAGTATTAACCGTCCGATCCTGATCCGTGCAATACCGCACGTATCTGATCGAACCTTGCCATATCTCCATATGGCCTCTACAGCGTTTCGCCCGAAAACTTGAGCAACTGTCTGTGGGGGACTCTAAAGAATCGTCAATACTATGGCTGTGGATTTAACCACTAGCATGTCAGAGGTATTAGCCATACGTGACGGGCCACCAGCTATTGACCGAAAGGGACGTCGATGAGCGAACTCATCCTGACACCCTACTGAGCCTGTCAGTGACAATATCCGTACAGTCCAGTCCGTTCGTCTATAAGCATTGCATGGCGGGCCTAGGGGGTTGGTAAAAGCCAGACCCCCAAAAGCGGTACAAGTCGTGTCGGAGTGCAGCCCACAACACCCTGAGATACTACTGGAATACCTACCAGTAAATCTCCTGCCTTGGCCAAGGACTTCATGTAATGGCTCTCCTAGACACAGCGCGACCTCACCCCCAATACCGGGAGAGACGAACCCCTGAAGATCCGCTCACCGCCTCCATGTGGCTCGGGACTGTACCCAACTAAAACCTGTTTGCACGTCTCCTTTGAGCGTGGTAGGGTAGTAATTAAAGTACAGTGGGAACTCACATGAGACAAATGACGATCCCCAGGTCGATGAACTAACCTGTACACATGTCACCAGAGAACTGCTATCTGACGTCAGATAGCAGACCAACTAGCATGTTCCCGGCAAGTCCTGTCCGGTGTACTCATAACCCAATGAGCACCTGTATATATCTTAGGTGATCCAACTGACACCAGTGGCTTGTGAGACCGGCCACCGCCCTTAGTCGGGGTCTCGATTGTATACACTAGTCTACTCTGGAGTATCGATGCCCTGTCTCGAAACTTCCACGACTAGGGACCTTTTAAGGATGTGCTTATAGACCCCAGCTCCCACGTAAATGATCGCCCTCATAATGCTGGTAGTCAAGCAAGAATCCTAGGGGCTCTATCAACGTACAATAGCGACCTGTAGGGTCACCTAAAGAGGTACACGATGATAAAGATAAACCAGATAGCATACTATCATCTTGAGTAAGACTGTCCTACCGGGATAGGTCCTCCCTCAATCATTGCAATCACGTGCTTGTGATCCAATAATTGACTCTGAGGGCACTATCTCCAACAAGGATCTCACATCTGTAATTCATTACAGGCTCTGAGAAACCGTAGGGTTATCAGGATAGGTGATATGACTCTCAGGGTTGCTAACGGAATGAGCATGGATGCTGAATCCAATATCATCTTGGACTGACAACTGGGCAGATATTGATTCTGCGTAACTGTTTGTATGTACCAGGTGCAACTTGTAATATCATATATGTATCCTTACTTTCTAAGGAAGGATATGATTTTACTTTTGTAAGCGATGTGGTCCACATCCACCTAAATCAAGTTCTGATTGGGTCAGGTACATTAGAAAACGGGATATACGTATTAAATCAAGATCAGATTTTCAGTGTCCAGAACACACTTAAAAGAAAGTCTCTGGAAATAAATCAGGCTTTCTTATGGCATTGTAGACTGGGTCACATTAATGAGACACGGTTAACAAAGTTACATAAAGAGGGATACTTGAATCCGTTCGAGTATCAGTCTTATGCCACTTGTGAATCTTGTCTCATGGGAAAGATGACAAAGACTTCGTTCACTGGACACAGAGTAAGAGCGAGCGAGCTCTTGGGACTCATACACAGTGACGTGTATGGTCCAATGTCTACACATGCGCAAAGTGGTTATTCATACTTCATTACTTTCACAGATGATTTCTCTAGGTATGGACATGTCTTCCTGATGAAGCATAAATCCGAGGCCTTTGAGAAATTTCGGGAATACAAGAATGAAGTTGAAAAACAAACAGGCAAGAGTATAAAGACACTGAGATCTGATCGAGGTGGTGAATACTTGAGTGCCGAGTTTCTGGACTACTTAAAAGAGAATGGAATTCTCTCTCAGCTTACTCCTCCATACACACCACAACACAACGGTGTATCTGAAAGGCGGAATCGAACCCTATTGGATATGGTTCGTTCCATGATGAGTAAGGCTGAGTTGCCGCGATCTTTCTGGGGTTATGCACTAGAAACAGCTGCATATCTTTTGTACAAGGCTCCAACCAAGACTGTGCCTACCACCCTATATCAGATGTGGAGTGCGAAGAAACCCTGTCTTAAGTATCTTAAGACATGGGGATGCCCAGCTTTTGTAAAGAAACAGCATGTGGACAAGCTCGAGGCACGCTCAGTACTGTGTAAGTTTGTGGGATACCCCAAGAACTCCAGGGGGTATCTTTTCTATTCCGCAGAGGAACAAAAGGTTTTTGTTTCTCAGCATGCCCACTTCTTGGAAACTGAATTTTAGAAAGTCAGATAAGTGGGAGCGCAATAGAACTGGAAGAAATTCCAGAACCACAAGCTATTACTGAATGCTTGGAAGAACCAGAAGTTTCAAGAGAACCGGACATCCCAACGCCACTCCACAGGAGTAGTAGGCAGTCTCATCCGCCCGAGAGATACTACGGTTTTCTCATAGACGGGGATAGAGAGGATTGCACTATTGATTATGGTGAGCCTACTAGCTTCCAGCAAGCCATTCAGAGTGGTGACTCAGTAAAATGGCTGGATGCAATACGGACCGAGATGGAGTCCATGTACACCAACAAAGTTTGGACTTTGGACTTTGCTCCAGAAGGGGTAAAAGCCGTAGGTTGCAAATGGATCTTCAGAAAGAAGATTGGTATAGATGGGCAGGTTGAAACCTATAAAGCTAGACTTGTTGCAAAGGGTTTTCGTCAAAGACCTGGTTTGGACTATGACGAGACCTTTTCTCCAGTGGCTATGCTCAAATCTATTCGGATCCTTCTTGCCATTGCTGTCTTCCACGATTATGAGATTTGGAAGATGGACGTAAAGACGGCTTTCCTAAATGAAAATTTGGAAGAGTGCGTCTATATGGATTAGCCAGAGGGATTCATTCAGAGTGGGAGCAGCGGTAAAGTGTGCAAGTTGCTCAAGTCCATCTATGGACTGAAGCAGGCATCACGGAGTTGGAACATCTGCTTTGATGATACTGTCAAGGAATTCGACTTTATCAAAAACCCAGATGAACCATGCATTTACAGTAAGATTGTAGGGAGAACTGTGGTATTCCTCGTCTTGTACGTGGATGGCATTCTCCTAATAGGAAATTATATTCCTATGCTACAGTCAGTCAAAGGATTCTTGTCACAGAGGTTCTCCATGAAGGACCTGGGCGATACCAACTACATTCTGGGGATCCAGATCTATCGTGATAGATCTAAGAGGATGTTGGGACTTTTGCAGTCCAGGTACATCAACACCATACTGAAACGATTCAGTATGGAAGATTCAAAGCGCGGTAATCTACCGGCTTGTCACGGAATACCCTCTCCAAAGAGATGTCTCCCAAGACTGATTTGGAAAGGGCTCGCATGTCATCTATACCCTACGCATCTGCGGTAGGCTCTATAATGTATGCGATATTGTGTACCAGATCAGATATAGCATACGCATTGAGCGTTGTAAGCCGGTATCAGTCAGACCCAGGGGAGAAACACTGGATAGCAGTAAAGAACATTCTCAAGTACTTGAGAAGGACTAAGGAGATGTTCTTGGTGTATGGCAGAAAAGACCTTCAGATCGAGGCCTTTGCTGACTCCAGCTTCTAGAGTGACAAGGATGACTCTAAGTCCATGTCGGGTTATGTCTTTACCCTCAATGGAGGGGCGGTTTGCTGGAAGAGCTCCAAGCAGGAGACCGTTGCTGACTCAACTATGGAAGCGGAGTACATAGCTGCTTGTGATGCCGCAAAGGAAGCTGTCTGGATGAAGAAGTTCCTCTCGGAGCTTCAGGTGGTTCCTACCATTGTTGATCCAATACCGCTGTATTGTGACAACAAGGCGCTATTGCTTTAGTGAAGGAACCGAGGTCCCATCAGAAGTCCAGGCACATTTTGAGGCGGTACCACCTGATCAGGAAGATCGTAGATCGCCGGAAGATCGAGGTGAAGAGAGTAAATTCGGAGAATAACACTGCAGATCCATTCACGAAGGCCATACCCCAGACTCAGTTCGAGCGGCTGATCGAGATGATAGGTCTTCGATATGCCAGTACATAGCCTTAGTGCAAGTGGGAATTGTTAGTGTATATGCCCTAGATGCCATTACTGTATCATACTAGTTTGTATATTACTTGATGGAAGCTTGGGATATTCACAGTTATATAGACAATCTTGCTCAAAATGGTAGTATGCTACTTGGTTTGATTCTACTTTAATATGTGCATGTGTTTCTTTTAGCATATCGCTTATACATATTAGTAAAGCCCTTAGGATCTTTGCTTGATTACCAGCGTTGTGATGGCAGTCACACTTGTGGGGGCTGGGTAATCTATAAGCACATCCTTATACAGGTCCCTAGTCGTAGGACTATCGAGACAGGGCATCGATACTCCGGAGTAGACTAGCGTATGCGCTTCTCATCCCAGCAGGGGAGATGGTCTTGTTGGAGATAGTGCCCTCAGAGTCAATTATTAGGTCACAGGTACGTGATTGTAATGATTGAGGGAGGACCTATCCCGGTAGGACAGTCTTACTCGAGATGATAGTATGCTATCTGGTTTACCTCTATCATCGTGTACTGTTTTAGGTGACCTGACACGTCGCTATTACACGTTGATAGAGCCCCTAGGATTCTTGCTTGACCACCAGCAGTATGAGGGCGATCATATAAGTGGGAGCTGGGGGTCTATAAGCTTATCCTTAAAAGGTCCCTAGTCGTGGGAGTTTCGAGACTGGGCATCGATACTCCATTAGTAGACTAGTGTATACAGTCGAGACCCCGACGAGGGGCGGTGGCCGGTCTCACAAGCCACTGGTGTCAGTTGGATCACCTAAGATGTATACATGTGCTCATTGGGTTATGAGTACACCGGACAGGACTCGCCGGGAACATGCTAGTTGGTCATATACCAGACGTCAGATGGCAGTTCCCTGGTGACATGTGTGCAGGTTAGTTCATCGACCTGGAGATCGTCATTTGTCTCGTGTGAGTTCCCACTGTACTTTGATTACTACCCTACCACGGCTCAAAGGAGTCGTGCAAACAGGTTTTAGTTGGGTACAGTCCTGAGCCACATGGAGGCAGTGAGCGTATCTTCAGGGGTTCGTCTCTCCCGGTATTGGGGGTGAGGTCGTGCTGTGTCTAGGAGAGCCATTACACAAAGTCCTTGGCCAAGGCAAGGAGATTTACTGGTAGGTATTCCAGTAGTATCTCAGGGTGTTCTGGGCTACACTCCGACACGACTTGTACCGCTTTTGGGGGTCTGACTTTTACCAACCCCCTAGGCCCGCCATGCGATACTCATAGACGAACGGACCGGACTGCACGGATATTGTCACTGACAGGCTCAGTTGGGTGTCGGGGTGAGCTTCCTCATCGACGTCCCTTTTAGTCAGTACCTGGTAGCCCGTTACGTATTGGCTTATACCTCTGACGTGCTAGTGGTTAAATCCACAACCAAGGTGTTGACGAGTCTTTAGAGTCCCCCACATTTCAGTTACTCAGCTTTCGGGCGAAAGGTTGTAGAGGCCGTATGGAGATATGGCAAGGTCCGATCAGATACGTGCGGTATTGCACGGATCAGGATCGGACAGTTTGTACTATAGGCCGTATGGTTATATGGCAGGGTTCGATCAGATACGTGCGGTATTGCACGGATCAGGATCGGACGGATATTACTAGCCGGTTTTGGTATAAGCCGGATCCTAGTATAGTACAGTGTAGATTTTGTCTCAATGCATTTGTATTTCGGTCGGAATACAAATGCGGGTGTGTATGCACAGTATCGGGGTTTTCCTGTAATTTATTACGGGACCAGTTTTCTGGAGTTGCCAGTTTGCTTTCCGTTTCGGCCAATTTCCATTGTTCCGTTCATTGGCCGAAGATTGGTGGAGGAGGGCTTATTTGCATTGTTGCAAATAAGCATTTGTGGAGGGGGTCTTTGCATATTATCATGTCATGATACTTGTCCCATCCATTGACTTGACTTTTTGCTTCATGGTTGTGTCATGATGGCTTGACCCTTGTTTTGTGGTGATGGTTGCTTTGGAGTGTTATTTTCTTTGTGGTGATCATTTGTTTCTCCATCATTACTCTTTTTCCACCCACCCCCTTGTTTGTTCTCTCTCTCTCTCCAATCACACATGAAAGGGGGGGGCCGGCCATTCCTTGAATGGAATGGGATTCATTTTCTTTTAGTGGTGGGAAAATGTTACTCTCATTTTTGGTATGCTACATTTTCCCCACCTCTCTCCAAGCTCTCTTTTCCTCCACCAAAAGGCACCTCCATGAACCCCAAATGAGACACAATCCTCTACTACACATTCTACAGCAAACCTTGGGCACGTCGAGTAGCCGGCTTCGTGCCCGAGTTGCCTCGGCATTGAGGTGGGAGCCCGTAAACAAAATAGGCGATGTGGTGCACTTCCGGCGACGAGGAGGAGACGGGACATTCCGCAGGAGATCGGGACGATGACGAGAAGACCGGAGGACTTGGATCGTCGGTATATCTCTATTCCCTTTCTTGTAGTTAGCTAGGACTAGTTAATGGTTCGATCCGGGTTATAGTGCGCGGTGGTGCCGGTTTGCTAAGTCCGCAAAATTTAAGTTTTTCACCGCTTCCGCATTCCGGCGTCGGATTGACGGCCGGGGCGCCGCCGTGCACTTACAGTGGTATCAGAGCCTCCCCATTAACTTAGTCTAGCTTTGTGTAATGTGTTTTTCAGTTCCGATCGATCGAAATGTTCAAAAACCCGTATTTGCCCACATCAGTTTCTGTTGAAATTTTTCAGTCTCAAAATTTTTTTCAGGTTCTAAAATATTGATGTACTAAAAATTATAAGACCACTGTTCAAATTCGAGACAATGATCTTCCAACCAGAGCGCGGAAAGGCGGCCAAAACCCACTTTTGGCCGCGCTTCCGCCGCAGTATGGAAGAATCATTGGGTTGGATTTTTACAGTGGGCTTCTGGGGAGAAAATAGGGTTTTTGGAATATTAAATTTGGGCCCAGAATTTCTTTAACTGCTACAGTTTTGATTGGGGCCCACTTGTTAATTTTTGGTCAATCGGAAAATTTTAAACACATTTTTCACAGTATTTACATTATATCTGCGACCGTGAATGTCACTTGATCGGTAAATCCGGTCTAACCGCTATAGCCCGGTTTGACGGATTTGCGAACGTGACTTTCACGTTGATGTTCTATGTATTTGCTGTGTTGTTGCGGATCGGTCGTGGGGATAGCCTGGATGCAATGCTAGTACAGTTTTGTTGTATTATGTACATTTGATATTGCGGGGCGAGCGTCCGACATATGGACTGCCGTCACTGCCTGTTTGTATTATTATTTTGGGGCATGACCTGGTTGCGGTCGATGTACCCGGTGTTTGTATATTTTACTTTCTGTACTAGGATTGCCCCGCGGAGGGGTGCACGGATAGCCGGGTTCTAGAGGGCAACAAGCCCGCATCTCATGGCATTGGGACGGAGGGGGCTTCACTCTAGGATTGGCGGGCTATTCGCCGCACTCATAGGGGGTACAGGTTGACCCAGGAGGGGTGCCCAAGTTACCGGATTCCGTGAAGTGCTGGGTGGTCCATTCACGTTGCTGAAGGGGGCTGCCTCGCTTCAGGTTTTGGCGGGTAACTTGCCGCGCCCGTAGGGGTCTAGGATTTCATTGCACAGGCTATCCACACGACCAGGGGAACGTCGGGTTTCAGTAGTGGCTCTGTGAAACCCGGGGATCCCAGATATCTGTATTGTTTCTGTGATGCTGTTCATTCTCTGTGATGTTGCATTTTATTCACGCCTTGAGCGAATATAATATATTGGTATATATATTAGTAGATGTTGTATATGTTTTGCATCCGCGCTAGTCCAGTCCCCGCTCTGTCGTTAGTTAGCTAACCTAACGGGTAATGACGGGACCCAGTGGCGAATGCGGATGGCATATACGTACATCAGTATATTTTCGTTCTTTTTGGTGTGATCAATTGATGGGACTGCATTGATTCGGATCAATGCAAGTTAAAACAAACCTAATCTGATGTTGTTGGAACACTTTTCAAAAAGCTGTTATTGCAAGGAAGTTTACTTTTGTTTTGCATCGTGGTATTCATTGGAATATCCTGCTCCTCAGTCGACGAGGCAAGGGCCGAGATCCCTTCACCGGGAGTGACCCCTTGGACAGAAGTTTGCGTCAGGGCATTAACTTCACTATAGCCGATTACTTTTGCTTTGCATCGCGGTATTCATTTGGAATATCCTGCACCCCATTCTACGGGGAAAGAGCCGAGATCCCTTCACAGGGAGTGACCTCTTTAGCAACGGTTTTCGTCACTATATTTTAAAAGCTATCCGTTCCTTCGACGATATCAAGTTCATTACGTTAAAGGTTTTCGCCAGAAACCA
Organism: Agapanthus africanus; assembly: GCA_030015575.1. Classification (NCBI taxonomy): domain Eukaryota; kingdom Viridiplantae; phylum Streptophyta; class Magnoliopsida; order Asparagales; family Amaryllidaceae; genus Agapanthus; species Agapanthus africanus. The sequence continues at coordinate 675,626,910 of CM057338.1, read as the reverse complement.
TTCGTAGCCCTCCGTCATTTCAGTTAAATATTCGGTAGTATTCAAGCTATGTATTTTGACCTCACGCCAAGGCATAGTGTTTGGTAGCTGCCGGGTATTTATCTGTTGCATAGATAGATGCGTTGGTTTGGGACAGTCGTACTACTATTTTGGCCTACGTCAAGGGTATGTACGGGTGGGTTCAGATTAACCTGGATAATGACGGGCAGAACTTGACATGTGACTTATGATATTTTGACCTCACGCCAAGGTCATAAGAGCATGGGGCAGAAATCTCATCGGGAGTTTCAAAAGAACTGAAACTTGCCAGATATGCACATACCTTCTGGAGTGTGGTACCGTGAGCGGATTCCGTCACGTTATCATGCGATGAGAGTTGGATCCCGATTCCCACTGATGAGTTGGTATACTCCTCGGGTGACCCCGACTAATTCTTCTTTCAGGTTTGGAGGAGAATTTGAGGTACAGTGGGAGGTTTCCAGATTAGATAAATTGGTAACCATTCTGATCTAGGTTAGAGTGCACGCTGAGTGTTTCTTTTCTCTCTCTCTTTGGCAGCGACCATTGACCTGACCCTAAGACTATGACTCAGTGACCAAGTTGACCGAACCTTCTTAACACTGGCTTTTGGATTGTCAGAGTTGCAAATCTCATTGCCACTCCTACTTTTACCCTTTTCTCCAGGACACCCCGTATTACTACGAACGTCCACTTCCATTGGACAAAGCCATCGTATGGTTAGATACGAACTCGAAAGAATTTATTCGAGGATGGTTTCCGGTTCTGGAGAAAACGGATAGGATTATTCAGTTGTCTTTTCCTTTTACCCTCTCTCAGGTTACGAGTACTCCTTGGTTTAGGGGTAGTACACCTATTACGCAAATTGGATTGTCTTCTTCCAGACCTTAGGCTGGTGCCGACCGGTAGGGAATGAAGAAAACCAATTAGCATAACGATGGTGTGCAGAAGGTATTAAGTTCAGACAAAGCAAGGGATTAGTAAGAGGGCAAAGTAAATTGCAACAGATATTCACGACCAAACCAAATATTTCGTTACCACTCCCACATCACCTTTGTATTTCTCCAGGACACTCCGTATCACTACGAAGATCCACAGTTTATTTGGATACTCCATCGTATGGTTATATACGAACTCGAATGGAACTGGTTCCAGTTCGGGGATGGATTCTGGTTCAGGAGAAATAGGAATAAGGTTTATTCAGTTGTCTTTTATCTTCACCCTCTCTCATTGCGAGTGTTCCTAGGATTGGGACAGTACACCCATTATGCTTATTGGATAGTCTTCTTCCAAACCATAGGCCGGTGCCGAATGGTAGGGAAGGAAGAAAACCATTTGGCCTAAAGGGGTGTGCAGAAGGTAAAGACTAAAGATATATTAAGGGATTTGGAGAGGTGGCAAAGAACTATACGGTTACAGTCGTGAATCTGGAGGAGGCATTACTAGGAATACCAGAATACCCCATTGGAACATTTCAATGTTTCAGCTTCACTGTGTAATGTTAAAGGAAAACTGATTTCCCGATTAGATACTTACTCCAGGGTATGTATTTACCAGGTACGATTCTCACATCTGTATGGTTTTACAGATGATGAGTGGGAGTAAGTTATTGGGAATTGGGTGATTATCCTCATTATATCGGGATTCGTTGTAATCAGTGATATTTGAGGAAATCACCTGGGCTGTTTGCCGGTCGGCAAATATTTGGTTTTGAATATCCGCTGTTATGCACCAATTTCAAATTGATATATCTGTACGTCTATTTTCATAGAGTGAGATATACCTTTCTGAAATTATGTCTACGACATTTACCTATATCAGTGGATGGTTAGGTAAGGAGCATTAAACAGCGGTGTAATTCTTCTTAACCATAAGTACAGTTTTCAACTTACGACACACAGTGAATGAGTTATCAGACTCAAGGGACTTATACAAAGGATTGTATGTTGTCCAGGGTCCATCAGGACAGAGGGCTTGGTCCTCGTACTATATTCGGTTTACTTATGACTTCTCTAGTTTTTAGACAAGTGTTTCGCGGAAACACAGGGTCCAAATTTTGAGAAGTTATAGGTATTTGAATAGAGTAGAGAACCAGGTATAGCAAGTATCGGGATTCTTCAAAGAGATCGAAGATGTAGGTACTTGTGTATGGTATTCAGTTGATAGTAATGATAAAGAGATCTTGCTTCTCTTTCAGGTTACTCATAATTGGAAGTATTCCTAAGTTGAGTAACGCTGATCGGCCTCTCTCCATTTAGTTGACATGCGCTGGGGACAGCTGCATGATTTGAATCTGGTTCAATTAAATCAGTGCCTCTGTTTCTATATTGGATATAGAACAGTTCATATCTTAACGATGTTAAGGTACGGGGAGTTGTCCGGTTTATGATTAAAACCAGACACTGGACAACTCAAGGCACGTTTCTGTAATGGCTGTTTGTGGGTTGACCCAGGCTATGACGAGGGTTGACTTTCTACCATCTGGATGAACAATAGCGATATTGTTCTAGACTCGCCACAGTTTTATTAAAGATGGATTTTTTCAGAAAACAGTAGTGGGAGTATGGTAGAACTGGAAGTGATTCCAGAACCACAAACGTTTACTGAAGATTTGATAAGGAACCTAAAGATTCAATCTGGATTGACATTCCATTGGCCACTCCGCAGATAAGGTGGGTAACTTCAGGCACCCGAGAGGCACTACGGTAGCCTCAAGGACGGTGACAGGGAAGTTCTTGTTTACCCACAATTGCCATTGCTGTTGTTCCAGGTTACGAGACCCGGCGGGAGGATGAGTATAGCGTCGTTCTAAACCAGTTTTAGAAGTGTACGTCTATATGACTCTGCCAGAGGGTTGTCGTAGTCAGTGGGAGCAGCGGAAGCATTGGTGGACAGGTTGCTTATGTCTATTTATAGACTAGAGCAGATGTAGCGGAGATAGATCATCTATTTCTGACGTGACAGTCATGGGTTTGACTTCATCAGAATAGGGGATGGATCTGTTGAGAAGGTAGTAGGGTGTGATGTCCTGGTATTTGGATGACATGCACAAAGTAGGAAAGGAAACTCCTACACTACGATCGGTTATACTTTGGTCGTCACACAGTTGTTTCTCCACAAAGGAAATGGATCTTATATCAGACATACTGGTTACTAGATCCATGGTTTTAGATCTAGATTTGGGTGGTTCCCCAATCAGGGTACTTGACAGCATTCTAAGAGTATTTAGGATGGACGACTCCTGGCGCGGTAGTGTACCTGCAGGTAATGGAGTCACCCTCTCCAAAGGTGTCTTACAGACTAAAGGGGAGAGGGACGGGCATGATTGGCAGATCACTTGCTCAGGCAATTGAGTCAATCATGAGATGTCAAGTACCACACCAGATGTTGTTCTTGCACTAGATGCAATAAGTTGACATTAATCCAATCCTGGAGAAACAGTCGGAAGCAGTTTTAGAACATAAGTGGATGTTCTAGGGATATGATAACGACAGCCTCATTCAGGAGACAGTTATCATTCCAGGCTTCCAAGGTGACATGGACGACAAGGAGGTTGTCAGAGTTATAGTTTTCCTTCTGATGAGGGGCAGTATTTTGGACAGGTGGTCCAAGGCAATACTGAGGGAGGCATGGCGCGCAGGACACTGATTAAGTTCAGTTGTCAATACAGTCTAAGAAGTTTGGATTTGGAGTTCATTTATGAGCTAGGTCCCATCAGACATCCAGACATATTCTGAGACAGGTATTGCTCTTTTCGGGAGATGGCTTTCTCCGCGAACTTGAGATATAGAGAGACATAGAAAGAAACAACTAAGCGGATCCACTCACTGAGGCTATTCCTCGAACGCAATAGTTCCGCAAACGAGCTTTGTGAGACTGACTAGTAGAGGAGTTGGATGTTCGGTATCACACGGGCTGTGAGTATGCGACATCGCAATAATTAGCCTTGAGTGCAAGTGGGAGATTGTTGGAGATAGTGCCCTCAGAGTCAATTATTAGGTCACAGGTACGTGATTGTAATGATTGAGGGAGGACCTATCCCGGTAGGACAGTCTTACTCGAGATGATAGTATGCTATCTGGTTTACCTCTATCATCGTGTACTGTTTTAGGTGACCTGACACGTCGCTATTACACGTTGATAGAGCCCCTAGGATTCTTGCTTGACCACCAGCAGTATGAGGGCGATCATATAAGTGGGAGCTGGGGGTCTATAAGCTTATCCTTAAAAGGTCCCTAGTCGTGGGAGTTTCGAGACTGGGCATCGATACTCCATTAGTAGACTAGTGTATACAGTCGAGACCCCGACGAGGGGCGGTGGCCGGTCTCACAAGCCACTGGTGTCAGTTGGATCACCTAAGATGTATACAGGTGCTCATTGGGTTATGAGTACACCGGACAGGACTCGCCGGGAACATGCTAGTTGGTCATATACCAGACGTCAGATGGCAGTTCCCTGGTGACATGTGTGCAGGTTAGTTCATCGACCTGGAGATCGTCATTTGTCTCGTGTGAGTTCCCACTGTACTTTGATTACTACCCTACCACGGCTCAAAGGAGTCGTGCAAACAGGTTTTAGTTGGGTACAGTCCCGAGCCACATGGAGGCAGTGAGCGTATCTTCAGGGGTTCGTCTCTTCCGGTATTGGGGGTGAGGTCGTGCTGTGTCTAGGAGAGCCATTACACAAAGTCCTTGGCCAAGGCAAGGAGATTTACTGGTAGGTATTCCAGTAGTATCTCAGGGTGTTCTGGGCTACACTCCGACACGACTTGTACCGCTTTTGGGGGTCTGACTTTTACCAACCCCCTAGGCCCGCCATGCGATACTCATAGACGAACGGACCGGACTGCACGGATATTGTCACTGACAGGCTCAGTTGGGTGTCGGGGTGAGCTTCCTCATCGACGTCCCTTTTAGTCAGTACCTGGTAGCCCGTTACGTATTGGCTTATACCTCTGACGTGCTAGTGGTTAAATCCACAACCAAGGTGTTGACGAGTCTTTAGAGTCCCCCACATTTCAGTTACTCAGCTTTCGGGCGAAAGGTTGTAGAGGCCGTATGGAGATATGGCAAGGTCCGATCAGATACGTGCGGTATTGCACGGATCAGGATCGGACAGTTTGTACTATAGGCCGTATGGTTATATGGCAGGGTTCGATCAGATACGTGCGGTATTGCACGGATCAGGATCGGACGGATATTACTAGCCGGTTTTGGTATAAGCCGGATCCTAGTATAGTACAGTGTAGATTTTGTCTCAATGCATTTGTATTTCGGTCGGAATACAAATGCGGGTGTGTATGCACAGTATCGGGGTTTTCCTGTAATTTATTACGGGACCAGTTTTCTGGAGTTGCCAGTTTGCTTTCCGTTTCGGCCAATTTCCATTGTTCCGTTCATTGGCCGAAGATTGGTGGAGGAGGGCTTATTTGCATTGTTGCAAATAAGCATTTGTGGAGGGGGTCTTTGCATATTATCATGTCATGATACTTGTCCCATCCATTGACTTGACTTTTTGCTTCATGGTTGTGTCATGATGGCTTGACCCTTGTTTTGTGGTGATGGTTGCTTTGGAGTGTTATTTTCTTTGTGGTGATCATTTGTTTCTCCATCATTACTCTTTTTCCACCCACCCCCTTGTTTGTTCTCTCTCTCTCTCCAATCACACATGAAAGGGGGGGGCCGGCCATTCCTTGAATGGAATGGGATTCATTTTCTTTTAGTGGTGGGAAAATGTTACTCTCATTTTTGGTATGCTACATTTTCCCCACCTCTCTCCAAGCTCTCTTTTCCTCCACCAAAAGGCACCTCCATGAACCCCAAATGAGACACAATCCTCTACTACACATTCTACAGCAAACCTTAGGCACGTCGAGTAGCCGGCTTCGTGCCCGAGTTGCCTTGGCATTGAGGTGGGAGCCCGTAAACAAAGTAGGCGATGTGGTGCACTTCCGGCGACGAGGAGGAGACGGGACATTCCGCAGGAGATCGGGACGATGACGAGAAGACCGGAGGACTTGGATCGTCGGTATATCTCTATTCCCTTTCTTGTAGTTAGCTAGGACTAGTTAATGGTTCGATCCGGGTTATAGTGCGCGGTGGTGCCGGTTTGCTAAGTCCGCAAAATTTAAGTTTTTCACCGCTTCCGCATTCCGGCGTCGGATTGACGGCCGGGGCGCCGCCGTGCACTTACAGGTCTGTCCCACAGCCGTCAGTACATCGTACTTGAGATAGTATGCGGGTGCTCGTTAGGTTACAAGTACACTGGACAGGACTCGTCGGGAACTGTTGGTTGGTATTATACCTATCGTCAGTTATCAGTTCCTAGGTGACATGAGTACAACTTAGTCTGCTGACTTGACACTGTCACTTCACCTCGAGTGTGTTCCTACTGTTCTTTGATTACTACCCTACCACGGCTCAAAGGAGTCGTGCAAACAGGTAGTAGTTGGGTGCAGTCCCGAAGCACTTGGAGGCAGTGACGGTTAGACAGGATTCGTCTCTCCCGGTATTGGGGGTTGATATCGCGCTGTATCTAGGAGAGCCATTACACATAGTCGTCCCTGGCCAGAGCAAGAAAAATATACTGGTAGGTTTCCAGTGTTATCTCAGGGTGTTCTGGGCTACACTCCGACACGACTTGTACCGCTATTAGGGGACTGACGTTCACCATCCCCCTAGGCCCGCCATGCGATATTCTCAGATGAACGGACCGGACTGTATGGAGATTGTCACATTCAGACTCAGTAGGAGTTCGGATAGGTTTACCTCATCGGCCTTCTTATCGACATCTACCTGGGGACCGTTACGTACAGCTAGTGCCGCTTGCGGTCTGTGGTTAAACCCACTGCCAGCGTAGTGTCGAGTCTATAGAGTCCCACACAGAGAGTTTCCCTGCACTGAGCGAAATGTGTAGAGGCCGTATGGTTTTACGGCAGGGCTACGATCACTTACGTGCACTTGTGTGCGTATGCTGTTCGGGCAGACAATACTAGTGGGCTTTGGTTTAAGCCGGATCCTAGTATTGTATGGATGGATTTGTTTTGTCTTCTGTGCATTCGCATTCTACGGAATGCGGATGCGGGTGTGTATGCACAGTTGTGAGGAGCGAAGAAGAAGGAGGTGCCTCATTAGGGTTTTGACAGTTGATTCGGTCAAAACCATTATGAGGCGGACTCATTAGGGTTTTGGCAGTTGGTTCGGTCAAAACCATTATGAGCCGGGGACATTATTTACTAATATTTTTAGTGATAATTATGTTATGGCTAATTGCTTTGATCATTTGACCATACTTGACTTTGTTGATCATTTGACCAAAGTTGACTTGAATCTTCATGAGAGATCTAGAGTATTCTTTGGTTTTCTTTTTCTTTTTGTGATGAAAATGGTCAAGTCAAGCTATCCATCAACTTTATCATGAAAAGATTAGTCATGATGATGTTTATGTATTATTGCAACTGTGGTTCATATTCTTGATTCATTATTCTTTTCTAATTCTCTCTCTTGATATGAGAATGCTCCATGGTTCTCCTTCTTCTTCCTCCTCTTGAAATTTCCTTTGATCTCATGTGTTGAGAGAATAAGGAAGTATGTTGACAAAAACATCCATCTACTACTTCTACACAACCTAGGACATCAAGCCTAGCGATCTTGTTGCCCTAGTTGCCTCGGCTCGAGGTGGAGCTCGGAACACAAACTCTCGGGTGGATCGTCTTCGACTCAAGGAGGCCGCGGAGGTGATCAAGATCCGGATCGATCCTCGGAGCTTGGATGGCAGGACAGCGGAGAGAAGACTCGAAGGACCGGTATCGTGAGGTATAATCTCTATGACATAGTAGATAGAACCTCATGTGGTTTTCTAGGTTTTTGTTTAGCAAAGATCCTCCTTTTAGTCCATGTTGCCTTTGTGTCAAAAATTGTTTTTTTACCATTTCCGCCTCCCCGTAAGAATCGGGGTGAGCAACGTGGACGTACAACCACAAGCTATTACTGAAAGCTTAGTAGAACCAGAAGGTTCGAAAGAACAGGACATTCCTGCACCGCTCCGCAGGAGTAGTAGGCAGTCTCATCCGCCCGAGAGATACTACGGTTTTCTCATAGACGGGGATAGAGAGGATTGCATCATTGATAATGATGATTCGACTAGCTTTCAGCAGGCCATTCAGAGCACTGACTCGGTAAAATGGCTGGATGCAATGCGGACCGAAATGGAGTCCATGTACACCAACAAAGTATGGACTTTAGACGTTGCTCCAGAAGGGGTAAAACCCGTAGGCTGCAAATGGATCTTCAAAAGGAAGATTGGTGTAGATGGACAGGTTGAGACCTATAAGGCTAGACTTGTTGCAAAGGTTTTCCGTCAAAGACCTGGTTTGGACTATGACGAAATCTTTTCTCCAGTGGCTATGCTCAAATCCATTCGGATCCTTCTTGCCATTGCTGCCTTCCACGATTATGAGATTTGGTAGATGGACGTAAAAACCACTTTTCTAAATGAAAATTTAGAGGAGTGTGTGTATAAGGACCAGCCAGAGGGTTTCATTCAGAGTGGGAGCAGCAGGAAGATGTGCAAGTTGCTTAAGTCCATTTATGGACTGAAGCAGGCATCGCGGAGATGGAACATCTGTTTTGATGAGACGGTCAAAGAATTTAGCTTTATCAAAAATCCAGATGAACCATGCATCTATAGTAAAATTGTAGCACGAACTGTCGTATTTCTCGTTTTATACGTGGATGACATTCTCTTGATAGGAAATGACATTCCTATACTACAATCTATCAAAGGGTTCTTGTCACACAGGTTCTCCATGAAAGACCTGGGTGATGCCTCTTACATTCTGGGGATCCGGATCCATCGTGATAGGTCCAAGAGGATATTAGGACTTTCACAGTCCAGGTACATCGACACCATACTGAAAAGATTCAGTATGGAAGATTCCAAGCGCGGTAATTTACCGGCTTGTCACGGGATCACCCTCTCCAAAGAGATGTCTCCCAAGACTGATTTGGAAAGGGATCGCATGTCTATTATACGCTACGCTTCTGCGGTAGGCTCTATAATGTATGCGATGTTGTGTACCAGACCAGATGTAGCTTATGCACTGAGTGTGGTAAGCCGGTATCAGTCAAACACTGGGGAGAAGCACTGGATAGCGGTAAAGAACATTCTGAAGTACCTAAGAAGGACTAAGGATATGTTTTTAGTTTACGGCGGAAAAGACCTCCAAATGGAGGCCTTTGCTGACTCCAGCTTCCAGAGTGACAAGGATGACTCCAAATCCATGTCAGGGTATGTCTTTACCCTTAATGAAGGGGCGGTGTGTTGGAAAATTTCCAAACAGAAAACCGTTGCTGACTTGACGATGGAAGCGGAGTATATCGCTGCATCTGATGTCGCAAAAGAAGCCGTCTGGATGAGGAAGTTCTTGACAGAACTTCAGGTGGTTCCATCCATTGTTGATCCAATACCTCTATATTGGGACAACAACGGGGCTATAGCTTTAGCGAAGGAACCAAGGTCCCATCAGAAGTCCAGACACATCTTGAGGCGGTATCACCTGATCAGGGAGATTGTGGATCGCTAGGAGATCGAGGTTCGGAGGGTTGCTATAGAAGATAACACTGCAGATCCATTCACGAAGGCCATACCCCAGACTCAGTTTGAGCGGCTGATCGAGATGATAGGTTTTCGATACGCCAGTACATGGCCTTAGTGCAAGTGGGAGATTGTTAGTGTATATACCCTAGAGACCATTACTGTATCATATTAGTTTGTATATTACTTAATGGATGCTTGGGATATTCACAGTTGTATAGACAATCTTGCTCAAAATGGTACTATGCTACTTGGTTTGTTTCTAATTTAATGTGTGCATGTGTTTCTTTTAGCATATCGCCTATACACATTAGTGGAGTCCTTAGGATCTTTTCTTGATTACCAGCGTTGTGATGGCAGTCACACTAGTAGGGGCTGGGTAATCTATAAGCACATCCTTATACAGGTCCCTAGTCGTAGGATTATCGAGACGGGGCATCGTTACTCCGGAGTAGACTAGTGTATACGCTTCTCATCCCAGGAGGGGAGATGGTCTGTCCCACAGCTATCAGCACGTCGTACTGGAGATAGTATGCAGGTGCTTGTTAGGTTACGAGTACACTGGACAGGACTCGCCGGGGACTGTTGGTTGGTACTATTCCTATCGTCAGTTATCAGTTCCCAGGTGACATGAGTACAGCTTAGTCCGTTGACTTGACGCTGTCACTTCGCCTCGAGTGTGTTCCCACTGTTCTTAGATTGCTACCCTACCACGGCTCAAATGAGTCGTGCAAACAGATAGTAGTTGGGTATAGTCCCGAAGCACTTGAAGGCAGTGACGGTTAGACATGATTCGTCTCTCCTGGTATTGGGGGTTGATATCACGCTGTGTCTAGGAGAGCCATTACACAAAGTCCCTGGCCAGGGCAAGCGAGATATACTGGTAGCGTTTCCAGTGTTATCTCAGGGTGTTCTGGGCTACACTCCGACACGACTTGTACCGCTATTAGGGGACTGACGTTTACCGCCCCCCTAGGCCTGCCATGCGATACTCTTAGACGAACAGACCGGACTGTACGGAGATTGTCACATTCAGGCTCAGTAGGAGTTCGGATGGGTTCACCTCATCAGTTTTCTTATCGGCATCTACCTGGGGACCGTTACGTACAGGTAGTACCCCTTGCGGCCTGTGGTTAAACCTACTGCCAGCGTAGTGTTGAGTCTTTAGAGTCCCACACAGAGGGTTATTCGCCTTTGGGCAAAACAGGGTAGAGGTCGCATGGTTTTGCGACGGGGTTCGTTCACATCCGCGCACTTGTGCACGTTTGGTGTCCGGGCTGTTATTACTAGCAGGCTTTGGTTTTAGCCAGATCCTAGTATTTGTTTTGGGATTGGTTTTGTCTCATTGTATTCGTGTTCCTCAGAACACGGATGCAGGTGTGTATGCACAGTTGACAGAGGCAGGGGATTCTTATTATGGTTGTTGACCGTTGACTTTTTCCAAACCCTAATGAAAATGAGAAATATGATTAATGATATTAATTAAAGATAATTGTGCCATGCTTAGATTGACCATTTGACTCATGTTGCCTTTTTGACTGTGGTTACCGATTGACTTATGTTGACAATTTGACCATCATCATTTCACATGAAAGATGCTTCTTGATTCTTGCAAATTCATTAAATGTGAAATGATAATGGTCATTTCTAATGAACCATCACAATTTCTCTAATTATTATTATTTTCATAATTCACACATATGAGAGTATGGTTGTTAAAAAGATATTCGTTCTCTCTTGCTCTTTCTGTCTCATATGTTTGAGCTCTCTCTCTTCCTCTCAAAGCTCTCATCTCTCATGTGTTGAGAACCATGAGCTCTTGAGATAAAACCTTCAAGACTTCACTCTACTCATTCTAGGGTTCTAGGTTTAGCAAGCCAAGCACTTTAGTTACCTCTAGGTTGAGGTAGGAGCTCAAGATAGAGGCCTTCGGGTGGATCTTTCTTCGGCAAAGAGACGGCGACGAGGAGGAGTCGTTCAAACCACTCCAAGGAGCAAGAAGAGAAGGAGTTCAAGACCTAGGTATAACCTTCTAACCGAGTAGCTAAATCTTTTAGCTTGTTTGTTAGTTTTTGTTTAGCAAAGATCCTCTTGTTTTAGTCCATGTTACCTTGTGTTAAAAAATCGTTTTTTTACCTATTCCGCCTCCCCGTAAGCACCGGGGTGGGTAATGTGGACTTACAGTTCCTTCCGGGTGATTGCTTTGGCAGGTGGGTTCCTTGCATCAGGACCACCATTTATTTATTATTTCAGTTGTATCTCGAAACTCCATCAACCAGATTGTATATTTGATAGACATAGAAAACTAGATTTGTTATTCTTTTGACCTTAGAGTCGCGCGTTGTATTATTTTGGTTTTCATGCTGATTTTGGGTTTTCTTTTGAGTTTTGATCATCGCCCTTCGGCGTTGTATATTATATTGCTTGCGTGGTTGTGACCGTCGTTTGACGAAGAGCTAGCTCCCGCTTAGGGATGCCTTTTTTGTATTTCGTATACTATTCATGTTGTATCCCGTTTGGTGGCCAGTATTTACAAAGGAGACTCTGCCGAAATTTTCAAAAAATACTTAAGACTTTAAAATTTCATACTTCGGCCTATGTTGTTAAAACTACTTGCTTTAAATTGGTTTTTCCTTCACTCTACTTCTTCTTTGGTTTTGATTTCTGGGTTTTGGCTTACTTAGATTACGTACGTCTCGAGACGTTTCATAATTTAAGTGCTTGTCATATTCCGTACTTTTCGGGTCGTGACAAAGTTGGTATCAGAGCGTTAGGTTTTACCTTCGGAGTGGAGGATGCCCCTTGGTTGATGGAGTAGGTAGCTTGAGTAGAGTGACGTGCCGTACGTATGTTCCACGGCATACTTACGATACGATACTCTGCTTAAGAAGCCTTAGGATGTATATTTCCTTGCACAGTATTATATTCCTTCCTTTGATCTAGCCTCATCGGTACCAGTTTATGGTTTTGTTATCATGGTTGTACGGACAGAGAGAGCTACGGCTAGAGTTGCGTCAGCACGAGCTCGTCATGGACGAGGACTGACCAGGACATGATTCCAGGGACATACGATTGCATAGGGAGGTGTCGTTTCATTGTGTTTTCACGCTACGAGCGTTTGATGGATAGCTTTTACGAGATTTCTCGGATGTGCAGATCAGCACCAGAGGATAGGGCCACTGCTAGAGGCCAGCCGGGATGTGATTCCTGGAATATAGTATACGATAGCGCAAATTCTAAAAGTTTTTGTTCCGCATTTTGGCGTCTGAAAGACGGCTGGGGCACTACCGTAGACTTACATTGGTATCAGAGCCTCGCCATTAAGCTTTACTAACTTGTGCTAACGCGTTTAAAACATCGATCGAGCGGAATTTTCAAAATCGCAATTTCATGTATTAAAGTTTCTGTTAATTTTAAATCTGTTCTAAAAATTATTCTGACCATACCAGAAAGCTTTTATTAGAGAACAGAAGAAATTCGATCCACTGATCCGACCGTACGGCCGCGGATCCGCCGCCGAAGCCATGCTTTGGCCGCGGAACCACGGCCGTCTTGGTGAATCAGTGGGCCATATTTCTTCTGTAGCTTTTACATGGGAAATTGTGGTTTCTGGAAATATTTTTTTTTGGGGCCCAGTTTTTGTTACTGCACAGCAGATGTACGTGGGGCCCACTTTGGGAAATTTTGTCGATTGAAATTTTAAACTTGTTAGTTTGCAGTACTTACTTTATATCTCCGACCGTGAATGTCATTCGAGCGGTAAACCACGTCTAATTGCTATAGTTCTTTTAGACGGGTTTGTGAATGTGACATTCGCGTTGATGTTCTATGTTGTGCTGTGATGTTGCGGATTTGTCGTGGTGGATAGCAGTGTGCAATGATAGTGCAATTTGGATTTATTTGTACATTTGATATTGCGGGGCGAGCGTCCAATATGTGGACTGCCGTCACTGCCAGTTTGTATATTATTCTTTTGGGGCACGACCGGGATGAGGTCGATGTACCCGTTGTATATTTTATTTTCTGTACTAGGATTACCCCGCGGCGGAGTGCACGGATAGACGGGTTCTGGAGGGCAACGGGTCTGTATCTCATGGCTTTGAGAGGCAGAGGGGCCTCACTCTAGAATTGGAGGGCTATTCGCCGCACTCGTAGGGGGTACAGGTTGACCCTAGGAGGGGTGCTCAAGTTACCGGATTCCGTGAAGTGCTGGGTGGTCTATTCACTTTGCCGTAAGGGGCTGCCTCGCTTCAGGTTTTGGCGGGTAACTTGCCGCACCCGTAGGGGTCTAGGTTTCATCGCACAGGCTATCCACACGACCAGGGGAACGTCGGGTTTCAGCAGCGGCTCTGTGAAACTCGGGGATCCCAGATTATCTGTATTGTTTTGTGATGCTTATTACTTTTCTGTAATGTTGCATATTATCACGCCTGGAGCGATTATTGTATATTAGTATATATACTATTAGATGTTGTATATGTTTTACACCTGCGCTAGTCCAGTCCCCGCTCTGTCGTTAGTTAAGTAACCTAACGGGTGATGACGGGACCCAGTGACGAATGCAGATGGCATATACGTATATTTTATTTTCGTTCTTTTCTGGTGTGATTAACTGATGGGATGCAAAGGATAAAACAAACCTATATTTGATGTTGTTGGAACAAATTTTAAAAAGAGTTATTACAAAGACATTTCCTTTTGTTATGCATAGCGGTATTCAGTTAGAATATCCTGCACCTCATTCGACGAGGCAAGGGCCGAGATCCCTTCACCGGGAGTGACCCTTTGGGCAGAAGTTTACGTCAGGGTAATAACTTCAATATAGTCGATTACAAGTTGCTTTGCATCGCGGTATTCAGTTAGAATATCCTGCATCTCATTCCACGAGGAAAGTGCCGAGATCCCTTCACCGGGAGTGACCTCTTTAGCAAAAGGTTTTCGCCACTATATTTTTATAAAAAGCTATCAGGTTCCTTCAACGAGATCAAGTTCATTACGTTAAAGGTTTTTCGCCAAAAACCAGCCGTAATCCTCCGTCATTTCTTATGGATGGTCAGTAGTATTCAAGCTATGTTTGTTGGCCTACGTCAAGGCATAGTGTTTGGTAGCTGCTGGGTATTCATTTGTTGCATAGATAGATGCATTAGTTTAGGACAGACGTACAACCTTGTTGGCCTACGTCAATGGCATGTACGATGGACCTAAATTAATCAGGACAACGACGGGTAGAACTTGACATGTGGCTTATGATTTGTTGGCCTACGTCAAAGTCATAAGAGCATGGGATAAAAATTGCATTGGGAGTTTCAAACATACAGGAAACTTGCAAAACTTGAGCATACCTTCTAGAGTGTGATAACGTGAGTGGATACCGTCACGTTATCATGCAATGAGAGTTGGATCCCGATTCCCACTGATGAGTTAGTTTACTCTTCGGGTGATCCCGATTGATTCTTCTTTCAGGTTTGGAGGAGAATTTGAGATAACAGTGGGAGGTTTCCTGATTAGATAAATTGATAACCATTCTGATCTAGGTTAGAGTGCACGCAGAGTCTTTCTTTTCTCTCTCTCTCTCTTTGGCAGCGACCTTTGACCGACACTAGACTATGACTCAGTGACCAAGTTGACCGAACCTGTAACACCTTAGGTCGTGTTTAGGGGTTAATTATATTTTTTACTAGATAGTTTTTGGTAAAAAGTTTACCAAATTAAGTTTCAGATAATTTATTCTAATTAATGAATATTTTATTAGGATTTTTCTAGGCACACACACACTTGTGCATGTTAGCTAGGGTTAGGAGTTGGGGTTAAACCACGATTAACAACCATGGTGGACTAACCAATTCCTAAGCCATTTTATGTTTTGTATTAGGTGTATTTGGGTTTTTATTATGGTGGTTGTTTTCTTTATTTTCATTATAAGAAATAGTTTGGATTTGTTGACTTGGAGAGAGAGAGAGAGTATGGGCAACATGGCTTGACCCATGCTCATTTAATGAGAAAGAGAGAGGGGGTTGACTAGGGTATTCTCATTTCTTTTCCTCCTCTATCTCACTCCTCTCACTCTCAACACACACACACACACACTCATACAAGCAGCAGCAGCAGAGGAAGCACCAGCAACAGCAGCAGAAGAGGCAGCAGCAAGCAGCGGCATCAGCAGCAGCATGGAGTAGCAGCAGCAACAGGAGCAGTAACAGCTCCAGCAGCCTCTGTAGCAGCTCCAGCAGCCTCTGTAGCAGCTCCAAACCTTCTCCTTCCTCTCCTTCCTGCACTCTAAGATCCTTCAGTGAGGTATGATCTGAGCCTAACTTCCTTGCTTGCCAAACTAGTGATTGTTAAGCTTAATTAGTGTTAAAAAGTGAGTTTTGTGCCTTTAGTGATGAATTGTGTGGACTTATGGCTAAGTGCTGTTAGTATTGGTTAACCTAGCCTAATTAGGTGTTATTAAGACCATGTAAACCTAGTTAGACCCCAGATTACACCAAAATACCATAGGGTTTCTAATTGTGCAATTTAGTGTCTTTAAGTGAACTTTTTGGATGTCTGTGATCTGCTATAGGCCCGAGTAGTTCAGGTTGAAATTGAGTTAACTGGAGCTTGTATACAAGGCATAGACTACACCACCAGAGCCCGAGACCCCCACCCCATAGCGAGGCCGCCGGTTTATTCATTCTGGCCGCAATTTGCGGCCAGATAGGGGAATTTTTGGGTGATGTTTGCTTGGGTAGGAGTCTGTTGTTATTTCTAGGGCAGTGGTATGTATAGTTTTGTAATTTGTTAGCCTGGGTAGAATCTGGGATGTTATATCGTATTCCTAGTACGTTTGGTTCGCGCGATACGTGCGATACGCGAGAGGGTTCCATGATTCAGCGTATCGCGGCGTATCGGGGTTAGTTTTAGACGCGTGCACACGTTTAGCGTATCGTACACACGCGCGTTTAGTTTGCGACGTGAGCGTATCGTTTGACTTCGATATCGCGTTTTGCGAGATAGTTGCTTATATATGGATTCTTGTGTAATTCCAGGTTCGCAGGCTGGTACGTCGGACGAAGCTAAGAAAGGGAAGCAGGTGGTCGGCTACGAGTAGCGCACGACCAGGTGAGTAGATTTAACATCTACGGGGAAATCACCCGTATGGCGTTAAGCGTCAGGGCGTGTTAGGATATTTAGTATAGATGTTCATATGGACTGTAGTAGCTTACCCTTTTGTTGCATATAGAAATGATAGCATAGGACACTGCACTGTCACTAACGGTTCAAGTCGCACGAGCACGATTGATATGCTACACTCACACCGTTAGTGATTGCCATGACACTCACATTATAGGATTGCTATAAATCATATATCATACTGACTCTACCCTATTGATGTTGTCATGATTTGCCGCATAACAGCATATGTATATCCATATTTAGGCATATATGCATCACATACCCCTACTGGTACTACATACACATATAT
The DNA here is from genome assembly GCA_030015575.1 of Agapanthus africanus. NCBI lineage: Eukaryota > Viridiplantae > Streptophyta > Magnoliopsida > Asparagales > Amaryllidaceae > Agapanthus > Agapanthus africanus. Next base: position 675,609,833 of record CM057338.1, on the reverse strand, counting down.
TGATATGTTCATACCTGCGCACATGCACACTGTATATTCATACCAGTGCACACATATATTGATATCTTCACACTTGCTTAGATTACGCATTGAGATATGTTGTTTCCATGTTAATTCTGGATTTGGGGAACCGTGGATATTTCAAAGAGTATAGTTAATTATTTAAAAACCCAGTTTCCCTTGATATGATATTTCGGTGCGTCCACCATGTGTTTTCTCGGTACTAGAGTGATATATGTGAACCCGAATCGAGGAGTTGGATGAGGCCGATTACGGGTACATGGTGGACCCGGTATGGTACCCCGGGGTGAGAACGGTTTCGCTGTGTAGTAGACGGTGAGCCTGACAGAGGGACTACTACCTACCGGTGATTGGTTGGACCTGGCGGTTATCCGGAGGATACCGGCCAGGGTTGATGGATGGATACGGGACGACTCGTACTGCCGGGGCCGAGGGCCGATACCGCAGACAGAGCCCGTGGGCTGATCTGGACTGACGGATGCCCTATACAGGAGGATTTGCGTGTCGATACTTGGCACGAGTATTTCTTGATATTTTGGGTGCCGATGTTGGGCACTCACGGTTATATGAGATTTACAGGATTGGAGGACCGAGGAGGATGACGACGCCTGAGTAGTATTGGGATTTGGGTACATTGATGGGTACCGATTATACCTTCCACGATGACATTCCGTGTAGATGTTATATTTCCCATACTCAGTATGTAGTAATTGATATCTCATCCTGTATCTATTATACCTGATATAGTACACATTGCTATACCTGATCATTGCATACCCTGTTCATTCTATATAGGGTTGTTAGATTGCATTGCTATACCTGATCATTGCATACCCTGTTCATTCTATATAGGGTTGTTAGATTGCATTGCTACACCTGATCATTGCATACCCTGTTCATTCTATATAGGGTTGTTATATTGCATTGCTATACCTGATCATTGCATACCCTGTTCATTCTATATAGGGTGGTTAGATTGCATTGCTATACCTGATCATCACATTTCTTGCTCATCACATGGAGATGTTATTAGATCGTACTTGTTGCATGTTTGAGCATCCAGTTCATCATATAGATGTTATCTGTTGATATAGGTTAGAGTATCGTAGCACGTGCATACTCGCGATTACCTTTATATGTTATCTTCTATTCATGAGTTGGCAACTCACCCCCGTTGTGCCACAGTGTTTGCAGGCTGCCTTTCGGAGTAGTCGCGGCAGGCTGCGTTCTTGCATCTTTTGACACAGATACCCCTACAGTTGGTATACTAGCTCTTTTGCTGATAGGTGGGTTTTGTGCGGTATCTGGTTATCTTTCAGTTATGTACCTTGTTATATCTAGTACTCTCCATCTACCACTTATGTATTGACTTAGAGACCAGTTGTGAGGACGATGTATATTATTCTGTATTCTGGCGTCGAGCTCGTTGTGAGCCGACTTTACTTATGCAGTTTATTCTATCTGTGATGTTTCTCACCTGTTGCTCATTTTCTTCGCTACGGCGTCGTATATTGTTATCTTGGTGATTGTCTACTTAAGATTTCTTGACATCTTAGTAATTAGTTCTATTAAATGCTTAACTCACTCTATACTTTTACTGGTTTGATTTCTGGGTTTTCGGCTTACTTAGTCGCGTTACGCCTATAGACGTTACGTGGTTAAGTGCCGGTCACGAGCCAAACTTTGGGTCGTGACAAAGTTGGTATCAGAGCGTAGGTTTTACCTTCGGAGTGTAGGATGACCCTGGTATGATGGAGTAGGTAGCTGCAGCAGAGTGGCGTAGCGTGCGTATTTTCCGCGGCATACTCACGACACGGTACTCCGCCTAAGCGACCTTAGGACTTATTGATTGAATTTCCTTTATGATCGTATATATCCTTGTGATTCGATTTTCGTATCCTCATCGAATCCTACCTTCTTTCCAGCCATTATGCCGCCAAGGACTACGAGGGTGCAGAGAGAGGCCGGGAGAGCCGAGGTTCGAGTTGATTTATCTGAGATGAGGACTGATCCTGTTAGTTATATGTATGCCCTAGAGGCCATTACTGTACATAGGATGTATATTGTTGTGGGTGCTGGGACATATATAGGGAGGACTTTCTTGCTCGACATGATAGTATGCTATCTGGTTACTCTTTACCTTAACGTGTACACTGATTGTCTCTCTGTTACATGTTGGTAAAGCCCTTAGGATGTCTACTTGACTACCTGGACTATGATGCGGATCATACTAGTGGGGACAAGGTAGTCCATAAGTACATCCTTCAAGGTCCCTAGTCATGGGTGTATCGAGACGGGGCATCGATATACCAGAGTAGACTAGCGTATACCTTCTCGACCCATACAGATGGGCGATGGATGATCCCATATCCATTGGTGTTTGACATCAGAGATGATATACGGGTGCTCAGTGGAGACTGGGTACACTGGACGGACTCGCCGAGAACTCCCAGATGGTATTATACCTCACGTCAGATGGCAGTTCTCTGGTGACACTGGTACAGAGTAGTCTGTTGACCCAAGATCGTCATAGAGTCTTGTGTGGTTCCCACTGTGCTTTGATTTCCACCTTACCACGTCCAAGAGGGCGTGCAAAACGGTGGTTTTTGGGTACAGTCCCGAGTCACATGGAGGTAATGAGCGATAGGAGGGGATTCGTCTCTCCCGGTATAGGGAGTTGATGTTGCGCTGTGTTCGATTGGCTATAACAGGAAATCCCTGGCCAGGGTTGCTGAGATTTACTGGTAAGTGTTACCAGTAGTTTCTTGAATTGTTATAGACCTCATATCGACGCGACTTACCGAGTTATTGGGGTCTGACGTTTACCACCCCTAGGCGAGATATGCGACATATCAGACGATCAGACCGGACTGTACGGTAAGTGTTACTGGTTGGATTCACAGGAGTGTGAGCGGGCTTGCTTGTCGATCTTCTGATCGCTCAATACCCGGGTGGCCGTTACGTTTAGCAGACCGCTTGCGGCTTGTGGGTGTTTGATATGATCATCACCTGGTGCCGGCGTATTGACGAGTCTTTAGAGTCCTACACAGAAGTTTCCTGGCTCAAGAGAAACGAAATAGGAGCGCATATGAGATATGTGCGGGACCGAGAATAATGCTTGTATGTGATACCGTATTCCATTCTCGCGATGAATGTATCGATTGGTTGTATGCGATATAACCTAGTTATCGAATCAAGGATTGATTCGATAAATCGATACATTGGATATTAGTCGGTTATATGAGATATGACCGGATCGTTAAATCAAGTGTTGATTTAATGATTTAATGCATAATTATATATTTGATAAATTACTTTGCATTAACTAGTAATGGTTCACTTTAAATGGATTTTCTCACTTGATTTGTGCAAGTTGTATATGTGATATACTTTTGTGCACTTGATTGTATCATGTTTGATGATACATGTTTACTTGGTTAAGTGTAAAGAATTAAGCCATGGTTAAACTAATGATTAGGGTTTTCTTTTCTTACTTATTTATTTATTTATTTGTTTTGAAAAGATGAGAAAAGAATGGTTGCTAGTTTTGTCTTTTTCATTGAAGCTTCTTGAAGCTTTGAACTAGTCCACCATTCTTGTCTTATACTTAACCCTAACCATTCAAGTTAACCATGGTCCATTCTCTACAATTAACCAAGGGTTAATATATGATAAGTATTGATTTATTTATCAAAAAGAGATTAACACTTATCATAATATTCATCTTCTTCTTCTTCTTCATCACTTGAAGAAAGCTTGCTTCATCAATGGCAACTCTTGAAAATGAGTGAGAAATCCAATTCTAATGTGAACCCACTTCCTATTTCTTCATCCTCTACCTCTTGCCAAGTAGTAGAGTGTGTTTTCTTCACAAGTTTCATGACTTGGTGAAGTTGGAGCTTGATCTAGTGATGCCTCGACGTAGATCATCTTCGGCATCGTCGTCGATGACCTAGCCCGCTCTTTCTCCGATGAAGCCGATACTAGAGTCATGGTTCGATTTGGACAGCGGAGAGGACTTCATCATGGAGCTATGGAGGTGGAGAAACGGATCTAGAAAGGTTGTATTTCCGTTCTTTTAGTTTAGTTGTAAACTAGTTTCATTTGTCGCCTAAACTTCTAGCCAACGATCTAGTCTAGGGTTTCTCGGCACCCCTAAAATTTTGAAATTGGCATTGTTGATGCCTTGTGAGACCTCATGAGAGTGTCTAAGAACCCTACAGTGGTATCAGAGCCTAGCTAGAGCCTTAGGCGATGCGTAGACGGAATTGGAAGTCCGATCGAACCGAAATCCAAACCCTAATTTGCTCTATGGACTTTTTCCAAAAATTGGGTTTTCTTCAGATTAAAAATATGCAGAAAACTCAGCAGGAAATTCTAAGAATTACGATGCAAAAATTACCTAATGATCTTTCTAAAGTGCGGCGGAACAGCGGCATTAGCGTGCTAATGCAGCTGTTCCGCGGCCATTTTGTCTTATCTCCCATTGAATTTTACACAGTAATTCCTATTTTGCAGTGCTGGTTTTCCTAGGAATTTTTAATCTGAAATAAAGAGTTGAGTATTTTGGGTTGTATTGGGAGTTCGTACATTCGATCGGATTGTAAAATTTTGTCTATGTGTTTTTCCGGATAATTTTAGAATATGTTAAAAAAGTTCGACCGGATATAAATACCCAACTTTTCCCCTGCCGAAAAATTTGTTGCGCCACGGCAGCGCCCCGGCCTCTTTCTCGAGGCCAAAATGCGGAATAAATTTTTTTTCCCTTGCTCGGAAACCGGCGCTACCGCGGACAATTACCCGGATCGAAACCATTAACCTATACTAGCTAACTAGAGAGATAGGGTGAGAAGTTATACCAAGCGATCCGTGTCCTTCGGTCTTCATCTCCACTCCGATCTCTTGCGGAATCTCCGTCACCTCCTCGCTCGTCGGAAAGGGGCACCACGTAGCCGGAATCTTTTACGGGCTCCCGCCTCTTGACCGAGGCAACTCGGGCGCGAAGTTGGCTAGCCGACGCGTCCAAGGCTTGCTATAGAATAGTGTAGTGAACTAGTCTCTTGGGGTTATGAGGTTGCCATGATGTGGAGGAAAAATGGAGAAGAGAAGGAGAGAAAGAAATGAGCTTTTTTTAAGCTAATCTTTTGCAACCATGGAATGAAATGGAAAAATGCCACCACTAGAAAAAATGATCCTCTCCTCTCCTTCACTAGAATGGCCGGCCCCTCTCTCTAGAATGAGATTGGAGAGAGAAAAAAAAAATGCAAGAAAGAATATCTCAACAATATAGAAATTGGTCACTCTCATTTCTTTTCTTATCATATCATACAACCATCAAAAGAAAGGAATGGAATAGACAAGAAAAGCATCTCATGATGAAACAAGTCTCATCATAATGCAACATATGCAAGAAAACCCTCCACTAAATGTTAATTGCGAACTTGCAATTAACACCCTCCACCAAGAAAGTCCGACCGAGAAGGAATGAAGGAAAACCGGACGGAACGAAATGCAAACTGGCAACCCCAGAAAACCGATCCCATAATAAATTACAGGAAAACCCCGCTACTGCAAATACATGCCCGCATTTGTATTCCCACTGAACACAAATGCAAAGAGACAAAACTACACTATCAAATACTAGAATCCGGCTTAAGCCAAAGCCGGCTAGTAAAAACTGTCCGATCACGATCCGTGCAATACCGCACGTATCTGATCGAACCCTGCCATATCTCCATACGGCCTCTACAGCGTTTCGCCCGAAACTTGAGTAACTGAAACTGAGTGTGGTGGACTCTAAAGACTCGTCAATACTATGGCTGTGGATTTAACCACTGGCACGTCAGAGGTATAAGCCAATACGTGACGGGCCACCAGCTATTGACCAAATGGGACGTCGATGAGGAAGCTCACCCCGACACCCAACTGAGCCTGTCAGTGACAATATCCGTACAGTCCGGTCCGTTCGTCTATGAGTATCGCATGGCGGGCCTAGGGGGTTGGTAAAAGTCAGACCCCCAAAAGCGGTACAAGTCGTGTCGGAGCGTAGCCCAGAACGCCCTGAGATACTACTGGAATACCTACCAGTAAATCTCCTGCCTCGGCCGAGGGCTTTGCGTAATGGCTCTCCTAGACACAGCGCGACCTCACTCCCAATACCGGGAGAGACGAACCCCTGAAGATCCGCTCACTGCCTCCATGTGGCTCGGGACTGTACCCAACTAAAACCTGTTTGCACGACTCCTTTGAGCCGTGGTAGGGTAGTAATCAAAGCACAGTGGGAACTCACACGAGACAAATGACGATCTCAGGTCGATGAACTAACCTGTACACATGTCACCTGGGAACTGCTATCTGACGTCTGGTATAAGACCAACTAGTAGGTTCCCGGCGAGTCCTGTCCGGTGTACTCATAACCCAATGAGCACCTGTATACATCTTAGGTGAACCAACTGACACCAGTGGCTTGTGAGACCGGCCACCGCCCCTCGTCGGGGTCTCGACTGTATACACTAGTCTACTAATGGAGTATCGATGCCCTGTCTCGAAACTCCTACGACTAGGGACCTTTCAAGGATGTGCTTATAGACTACCAGCTCCCACGTATATGATCGCCATCATACTGCTAGCAGTCAAGCAAGAATCCTAGGGGCTCTATCAACGTGTAATAGTGACATGTCAGGTCACCTAAAGCAGTACACGATGATAAAGATAAACCAGATAGCATACTATCATCTCGAGTAAGACTGTCCTACCGGGATAGGTCCTCCCTCAATCATTGCAATCACGTGCCTGTGATCCAATAATTGACTCTGAGGGCACTAACTCCAACAATCTCCCACTTGCACTCAAGGCTAATTATTGCGATGCCGCATACTCACAGCCCGTGTGATACCGAACACCCAACTCCTCTACTAGTCAGTCTCACAAAGCTCGTTTGCGAAACTATTGCGTTCGAGGAATAGCCTCAGTGAGTGGATCCGCTGTGATGTTTCTTTCTATGTCTCTCTATATCTCAAGTTCGCGGAGAAAGCCATCTCCCGAAATGAGCAATACCTGTCTTAGAATGTCTGGATGTCTGATGGGACTTAGCTCATAAATGAACTTCAAATCCAAACTTCTTAGACTGTATCGTCAACTGAATTTAATCAGTATCCTGCGCCATGCCACCCTCAGTATTGCCTTGGACCACCTGTCCAAAATACTGCCCCTCGTCAGAAGGAAAAATATAACTCTGACAACCTCCTTGTCGTCCATGTCACCTTGGAAGCCTGGAATGATAACTGTCTCCCAAATAAGGCTGTCGTTATCATATCCCTAGAACATTCACTTATGTTCTAAGACTGCTTCCGACTGTTTCTCCAGGATTGGATCAATATCAACTTATTGCATCTAGTGCAAGAACAACATCTGGTGTGGTACTTGACATCTCATGATTGACTCAATTGCCTAAGCAAGTGATCTGCCAATCATGAGTATCCCTCTCCCCTTTAGTCTATAAGACACCTTTAGAGAGGGTGACTCCATCACCTGCTGGTACACTACCATGCCAGGAGTCGTCCATTCTAAATACTCATAGAATGCTGTCAAGGTATCCAGATTGGGAAACCACCCAAATCTAGATCTAAAACCATAGATCTAGTAACCAGTATGTCTGATATAATATCCAAGTCCCTTGTGGAGAAACCACTGTGTGACGACCAAAGTATAACCGATCGTAGTATAGGAATATCACTTCCCACTACTTTCTCAACAGATCCATCCCCTATTCTGATGACATCAAACCTATGACTGTCACATCAGAAATAGATGATCTATCTCCGCTACATCTGCTTTAGTCTATAAATAGACATAAGCCTGATGTCCACCAATGCTTCCGCTGCTCCCACTGACTACGACAACCCTCTGGCAGAGTCATATAGACGTGCACTTCCAAAGCTAGTTTAGAACGACGCTATACTCATTCTCCTGCCGGGTCTCGCAGCCTGGAACAACAGCAATGGCAAGTGTGGGTAAACAAGAACTTCCCTGTCACCGTCCTTGAGGCTACCGGAGTACCTCTCGGGTGCCTGAAGTTACCCACCGTATCTGCGGAGTGGCCAATGGAATGTCAGTCCAGATTGAATCTTTAGGTTCCTTATCAAATCTTCAGTAATCGTTTGTGGTTCTGGAATCACTTCCAGTTCTACCATACTCCCACTACTTTTTCTGAAAAATCCAATTTTTATTAAAACTGTGGCGAGTCTAGAACAATATTTCTATTGATCTGTCAGATGGTAGAAAATCAACCCTCGTCATAGCCTGGGTCAACCCACAAACAGCCATTACAGAAACGTGCCTTGAGTTATCCGGAGTCTGGTTTTAAGCATAAGCCAGACAACTCCCCGTACCTTAACATCGTTAAGATATGAACTGTTCTATATCCAATATAGAACCAGAGGCACTGATTGAATTGAACCAGATTCAAATCATGCAGCTGTCTCCAGTGCATGTCGACTAAATGGAAGGAGGCCGATTAGCGTTACCCAACTTAGGAATGCTTCCAATTATGAGTAACCTGAAAGAGAAGCAAGTTCTTATTACTATCAACTGAATACCATACACAAGTATCTACATCTTCGATCACCTTGAAGAATCCCGATACTTGCTACACCTGGTTCTCTACTCTATTCAAATACCTATAACTCCTCAAAACTTAGACCCTGTGTTTCTACGAAACACATGTCTAAGAACTAGAGAAGTTAAAAGTAAACAGAATATAGTATGAGGACCAACCCCTCTGTCCTGATGGACACTGGATAATATACAATACTCTGTATAAGTCCGCTGAGTCTTACAACTCTTTCACTGTGCGTCATGGGTTGAAGACTGTACTTATGGTTAAGAAGAATTACACCGCTGTTTAATGCTCCTTACCTAACCATCAACTGATATAGGTAAATGTCATCGACATAATATCAAAAGGCATATCTCACTCTATGAAAATAGACGTACAGATATATCAATTTGAAATTGGTGCACAACAGCGGATATTCAAAACCAAATATTTGCCGACCGGCAAACAACCCAGGTGACTTCCTCAAAATATCACCGATTACAACGAATCCCGATATAATGAGGATGATCACCCAATTCCCAATAACTTACTCCCACTCAACATCTGTAAAACCATACAGGTGTGAGAATCATACCTGGTAAATACATACCCTGGAGTAAGTGTCTAATTGGGAAATCAGTTTTCTTTTAACAGTACACAGTGAAACTGAAACATTGAAATGTTTCGTCGGGGTATCCTGGTATTCCTAGTAATGCCTCTTCCATTATCCAGATTCACAACCATAACCGTATAATTCTTTGCCACCTCTCCAAATCCCTTTATATGTCTTTAGTCATTACCTTCTGTACACCCCTTTAAGCCAAATGGTTTTCTTCCTTCCCTACCGTTCGGCACCAGCCTATGGTTTGGAAGAAGACTATCCAAAAAGCATAAAGGGTGTACTGTCCTAATCCTAGGAGCACTCGCAACGCGAGAGAAGGTGAAGATAAAAGACACCTGAATGTACTTTATTCCTATTTCTCCTGAACTAGGATCCATCCCCGAACTGGAACAAGTTCCTTTCGAGTTCGTATATAACCATACGATGGATTATCCAATAAAATGGGATCTTCGTAGTGATACGGAGTGTCCTGGAGAAATACAAAGGTGATTTAGGATTGGCGAAGAAATACTTGGTTTGGTCGTGAATAGCAGTCGCAACTTACTTTGCCCTCTTACTAATCCCTTGCTTTGTCTTAACTTAATACCTTCTGTACACCGTTTAGGCTAACTGGTTTTCTTCATTCCCTACCGGTCGGCACCAGCCTATGGTTTGGAAGAAGACTATCCAATTTGCGTAATAGGTGTACTACTCCTAAACCAAGGAGTACTCGCAACCTGAGAGAAGGTGAAAAGAAAAAACAACTGAATAGTCCTATTCGTTTTCTCCAGAACCAGAAACCATCCTCGAAGTCCTTCGAGTTCGTATCTAACCATACGATGGTTTTGTCCAATGGAAGTGGACGTTCATAATAATACGGGGTGTCCTGGAGAAAAGGGTAAAAGTAGGAGTGGCAATGAGGTCTGCAACTCTGACAATCCAAAAGCCAGTGTTAAGAAGGTTCGGTCAACTTGGTCACTGAGTCATAGTCCAGGGTCGGGTCAATGGTCGTTGCCAAAGAGAGAGAGAAAAGAAACACTCAGCGTGCACTCTAACCTAGATCAGAATGGTTATCACTTTGTCTAATCTGGAAACCTCCCACTGTACCTCAAATTCTCCTCCAAACCTGAAAGAAGAATTAGTCGGGATCACCCGAGGAGTAAACCAACTCATCAGTGGGAATCGAGATCCAACTATCATCGCATGATAACTTGACGGAATCCACTCAAGTCACCACACTCCAGAAGGTATGCGCATGCCTGGCAAGTTTCAGTTCTTTTGAAACTCCCGATGAAAGTTTTACCCCTAGGACCCAAGTGACCTTGACACAGTCAACAAATCAAAGAGTCCTAGTCAAGTTCAACCCGTCATTATCCCGGATTGCATTAAACCCACCCGTACGAGCCCTTGACACAGTCAACAAGGCCGCACGACTGTCCTAACCAATCCCATTAATATGCTGCAAACAAACACTACTTAGCTACCGCACACTACGCCTTGACACAGTCAACAAACGCAGCACGAATACTAAGTAATACTTGTAAGAAATGACGGAGGGCTACGTCTAGTTTTTGGCGAAAAACTTTTAACGTAATGAACTTGATATCGTTGAAGGAACTGCATAGCCTTTTATAAAAATATAGTGACGAAAACCTTTGCTAAAGAGGTCACTCCCGGTGAAGGGATCTCGGCTCTTTCCCCATAGAATGAGGTGCAGGATATTCCAACTGAATACCACGATGCAAAGCAAAAGTAATCGGCTATAGTGAAGTTAATGCCCTGACGCAAACTTCTGTCCAAGGGGTCACTCCCGGTGAAGGGATCTCGGCCCTTGCCTCGTCGACTGAGGAGCAGGATATTCCAAATGAATACCACGATGCAAAACAAATGTGAACGTCCTTGCAATAACAGCTTTTTGAAAAATGTTCCAACAACATCAGAATAGGTTTGTTTATCTTGCATTGATCCGAATCAACGCAGTCCCATCAATTAATCACACCACAAAGAACGAAAATATACTGACGTACGTATATGCCATCTGCATTCGCCACTGGGTCCCGTCATCACCCGTTAGGTTAGCTAACTAACGGCAGAGCGGGGACTGGACTAGCGCGGATGAAAAACATATACAACATCTACTAATATATATACCAATATATATAGTATTTCGCTCAAGGCGTGAAAAGAAATGCAACATCACATAAATGTACAGCATCACAGAACAATACAGATATCTGGAAACCCCGGGTTTCACAGAGCCGCTGCTGAAACCCGACGTTCCCCTGGTCGTGTGGATAGCCTGTGCAATGAGATCCTAGACCCCTACGGGCGCGGCAAGTCACCCGCCAAAACCTGAAGCGAGGCAGCCCCCTTCAGCTCCGTGAATGGACCACCCAGCACTCCACGGAATCCGGCAACTTGGGCACCCCTCCTGGGTCAACCTGTACCCCCTACGAGTGCGGCGAATAGCCCGCCAATCCTAGAGTGAAGCCCCCTCCGTCTCAATGCCATGAGATGCGGGCCCGTTGCCCTCTAGAACCCGGCTATCCGTGCACCCCTCCGCGGGGTAATCCTAGTACAGAAAGTAAAATATACATACACCGGGTACATCGACCGCAACCAGGTCGTGCCCCAAAAGAATAATACAAACAGGCAGTGACGGCAGTCCACATGTCGGACGCTCGCCCCGCAATATCAAATGTACATAATACACCAAAACAGTACTAGCATTGCATCCAGGCTATCCCCCACGACCGATCCGCAACATCACAGCATAAACATAGAACATCAACGTGAAAGTCACGTTCGCAAATCCGTCTAACCGGGCTATAGCAGTTAGACCGGATTTACCGATCGAGTGACATTCACGGTCGCAGATATAATGTAAATACTGTGAAATAATGTGTTAAAAATTTTCCGATTGACCAAAAATTAACAAGTGGGCCCCAATCAAAACTGTAGCACTCACAGAAAACCTGGGCCCAATTTTAATATCCCAAAACCCATATTTTAAGCCCACAAGCCCACTGAAAAAAAATGATGAAGTGATCTCCTGTTCACGCGGCGGAAGCGCGGCAAATGTGGGGATAACGCCGCCCTTCCGCGGTCAAAAGAAAGGATCACTGTATCAAATTTTTGCAGTAGTCTTATATCTCCCTGCACATAATTCTGAGATCACCTGAAAAATTTTTGGACTTCAAAAAATTTCGACAGAAACTGATGTGCAATAAAAATACGGTTTTTGGAAATTTCGGTCGATCGGAAACGCAAACACATCAAACGAAGCTAGGTAAGGTTAATGGCGTGGCTCTGATACCATGTTGCGCCACGGCAGCGCCCCGGCCTCTTTCTCGAGGCCAAAATGCGGAATAAAATTTTTTTCCCTTGCTCGGAAACCGGCGCTACCGCGGACAATTACCCGGATCGAAACCATTAACCTATACTAGCTAACTAGAGAGATAGGGTGAGAAGTTATACCAAGCGATCCGTGTCCTTCGGTCTTCATCTCCACTCCGATCTCTTGCGGAATCTCCGTCACCTCCTCGCTCGTCGGAAAGGGGCACCACGTAGCCGGAATCTTTTACGGGCTCCCGCCTCTTGACCGAGGCAACTCGGGCGCGAAGTTGGCTAGCCGACGCGTCCAAGGCTTGCTATAGAATAGTGTAGTGAACTAGTCTCTTGGGGTTATGAGGTTGCCATGATGTGGAGGAAAAATGGAGAAGAGAAGGAGAGAAAGAAATGAGCTTTTTTTAAGCTAATCTTTTGCAACCATGGAATGAAATGGAAAAATGCCACCACTAGAAAAAATGATCCTCTCCTCTCCTTCACTAGAATGGCCGGCCCCTCTCTCTAGAATGAGATTGGAGAGAGAAAAAAAAAATGCAAGAAAGAATATCTCAACAATATAGAAATTGGTCACTCTCATTTCTTTTCTTATCATATCATACAACCATCAAAAGAAAGGAATGGAATAGACAAGAAAAGCATCTCATGATGAAACAAGTCTCATCATAATGCAACATATGCAAGAAAACCCTCCACTAAATGTTAATTGCGAACTTGCAATTAACACCCTCCACCAAGAAAGTCCGACCGAGAAGGAATGAAGGAAAACCGGACGGAACGAAATGCAAACTGGCAACCCCAGAAAACCGATCCCATAATAAATTACAGGAAAACCCCGCTACTGCAAATACATGCCCGCATTTGTATTCCCACTGAACACAAATGCAAAGAGACAAAACTACACTATCAAATACTAGAATCCGGCTTAAGCCAAAGCCGGCTAGTAAAAACTGTCCGATCACGATCCGTGCAATACCGCACGTATCTGATCGAACCCTGCCATATCTCCATACGGCCTCTACAGCGTTTCGCCCGAAACTTGAGTAACTGAAACTGAGTGTGGTGGACTCTAAAGACTCGTCAATACTATGGCTGTGGATTTAACCACTGGCACGTCAGAGGTATAAGCCAATACGTGACGGGCCACCAGCTATTGACCAAATGGGACGTCGATGAGGAAGCTCACCCCGACACCCAACTGAGCCTGTCAGTGACAATATCCGTACAGTCCGGTCCGTTCGTCTATGAGTATCGCATGGCGGGCCTAGGGGGTTGGTAAAAGTCAGACCCCCAAAAGCGGTACAAGTCGTGTCGGAGCGTAGCCCAGAACGCCCTGAGATACTACTGGAATACCTACCAGTAAATCTCCTGCCTCGGCCGAGGGCTTTGCGTAATGGCTCTCCTAGACACAGCGCGACCTCACTCCCAATACCGGGAGAGACGAACCCCTGAAGATCCGCTCACTGCCTCCATGTGGCTCGGGACTGTACCCAACTAAAACCTGTTTGCACGACTCCTTTGAGCCGTGGTAGGGTAGTAATCAAAGCACAGTGGGAACTCACACGAGACAAATGACGATCTCAGGTCGATGAACTAACCTGTACACATGTCACCTGGGAACTGCTATCTGACGTCTGGTATAAGACCAACTAGTAGGTTCCCGGCGAGTCCTGTCCGGTGTACTCATAACCCAATGAGCACCTGTATACATCTTAGGTGAACCAACTGACACCAGTGGCTTGTGAGACCGGCCACCGCCCCTCGTCGGGGTCTCGACTGTATACACTAGTCTACTAATGGAGTATCGATGCCCTGTCTCGAAACTCCTACGACTAGGGACCTTTCAAGGATGTGCTTATAGACTACCAGCTCCCACGTATATGATCGCCATCATACTGCTAGCAGTCAAGCAAGAATCCTAGGGGCTCTATCAACGTGTAATAGCGACATGTCAGGTCACCTAAAGCAGTACACGATGATAAAGATAAACCAGATAGCATACTATCATCTCGAGTAAGACTGTCCTACCGGGATAGGTCCTCCCTCAATCATTGCAATCACGTGCCTGTGATCCAATAATTGACTCTGAGGGCACTAACTCCAACAAAATTTCCAAGTGTTGGATTTTTCCCAGGTTTAAAGACATTCTGAGTAGTGCAAGTAACGCGATGGACCCTCTAGAAGACAACAAACCTTAACTCGATTATGTGACCGTCTTGAACTGCCCTTTGAACCTTAGGGTTTGGGGCAGTACGGCGTGCTGTTAGTTATATGTATGCCCTAGAGGCCATTGCTATACATAGGATGTATATTGCAGTGGATGCTGGGACATATATAGGGAGAACTTTCTTGCTCGACATGATAGTATGCTATCTGGTTACTCTTTACCTTAACGTGTACACTGATTGTCTCTCTGTTACATGTTGGTAAAGCCCTTAGGATGTGTACTTGACTACCTGGACTATGATGTGGATCATACTAGTGGGGACATGGTAGTCTATAAGTACATCCTTCAAAGTCCCTAGTCGAGGGTGTATCGAGACGGGGCATCGATATACCAGAGTAGACTAGCGTATGCCTTCTCGACCCATACAGATGGGCGAAGGATGATCCCATATCCATTGGTGTTTGACATCAGAGATGATATACGGGTGCTCAGTGGAGACTGGGTACACTGGACGGACTCGCCGAGAACTCCCAGATGGTATTATACCTTACGTCAGATGGCAGTTCTCTGGTGACACTGGTACAGAGTAGTCTGTTGACCCGAGATCGTCATAGAGTCTTGTGTGGTTCCCACTGTGCTTTGATTTCCATCTTACCACGTCCAAAAGGGCATGCAAAACGGTGGTTTTTGGGTACAGTCCCGAGTCACATGGAGGCAATGAGCGATAGGAGGGGATTCGTCTCTCCCGGTATAGGGAGTTGATGTTGCGCTGTGTTCGATTGGCTATAACAGGAAATCCCTGGCCAGGGTTGCTGAGATTTACTGGTAAGTGTTACCAGTAGTTTCTCGAATTGTTATAGACCTCATATCGACACGACTTATCGAGCTATTGGGGTCTGACGTATACCACCCCTAGGCAAGATATGCGACATATCAGATGATCAGACCGGACTGTACGGTAGTGTTACTGGTTGGATTCACTGGAGTGTGAGCGGGCTTGCTCGTCGATCTTCAGATCGCTCAATACCCGGGTGGCCGTTACGTTTAGCAGACCGCTTGCGGCTTGTGGGTGTTTGATATGATCATCACCTGCTGCCGGCGTATTGACGAGTCTTTAGAGTCCTACACAGAGGTTTCCTGGCTCAAGCGAAACGAAATACGAGCGCATATGAGATATGTGCGGGACTGAGAATAATGCGTGTATGTGATAACGTATTTCATTCTCGCGATAAATGTATCGATTGGTTATATGCGATATAACCTAGTTATCGAATCAAGTATTGATTCGATAAGCCGATGCATAGGATACTAGTCGGCTATATGCGATATGACCGGATCGTTAAATCAAGTGTTGATTTAATGATTTAATGCATAATTATATATTTGATATATTACTTTGCATTAACTAGTATCGGTTCACTTTAAATGGATTTTCTCGCTCGGATGTGCACATTGTATATTTGATATAGTTTTGTGCACATGATTGTATCATGTTTGATGATACATGTTACCTTGGATTTGTGTGAAGATTAAACCATGGTTGTGAGAGTGGTTAGGGTTTTGTTTATTCTCCCATTATTTATTTATTCATTTATTTGTTTATTCTTTTGGAAAAGATAAAGAGAAAAGAATGGTGGCTAATTTTGTTTCATGTTGAAGCTTCTTGAAGCTTTGATCAAGTCAACCATTCTTATCTCATCCTTAACCCTAACCATTCCCACTAACCCTAGTTTAATCTCTACACTTGACCATGGTTTACATTATGATAAGTTTTCATTTTCTTTTCATTTTCTAATTAACTTATCATAACAATTAGCTTCTTCTTCTTCATCTTCTTCAAGGAAGAAAAGCTTGCTTCATCAATGGTGGATTGATGAAATGAGTGAGAAATCCAATTCTAAAGTCTACCCACTTTCTATTTCTTCATCCTCTACCTCTTGCCAAGTAGTAGAGTGTGTTTCCTTCACAAGTTTTCAAGGCTTGGTGAAGTTGGAGCTTGATCTAGCGATGCCTCGACGTAGATCATCTTCGGCATGGACATCGATGACCTAGCCCGTCCATTCTCCGATGAAGCCGACGCTAGAGCCCGGGACTTGTTATGGACAGCGAGGAGACTTCATTGCGGAGCTATGGAGGTGGAGAACCGGATCTACAAAGGTTGTATTTCCGTATCTCTTAGTTAAGTGTTAACTAGTTTCTTTTTCGCCTAAACTTTAGCCAACGATCCGTATTAGGGTTTCTCGGCACCTAGAATTTTTGAAATTGGCATGGTTGATGCCTTGTGAGACCTCATTAGGGTGCCTAGGAACCCTACAGTGGTATCAGAGACTAGCTAGAGCCTTAGGCGAAGTCTAGACGCAATTTGAAGTCCGATCGAACCGAAAACACGAACCCAAAATAGCTCTCTGTCCTTTTTCTAAAATCTGGGATTTTTCAACATTAAAAATATGCAGAAAAATCAGCAGGAAATTCTAATGGATACTGTAAAAATTCGTATGCCTAATTCCATAATTGCGCCGCGGTTCCGCAGCACGAGCATGGCTCGTGCGGCGGATCCGCGGCCGTTTTGTCTTTTCTGGCATCTAAATTTGTACAGTAATTCATAATATGCAGTGCTGGTTTTCCTGGGAATTTTTAATATTTTTTCAAGAGTTGAATTTTTCTGAGTTGTTTTGGGTATTCGAATGTTCGATCGGATTATCAAATTTTGTCTATGTGGCTTTCCGGATAAATTTAAGAATATGTTAAAAAGTTCGACCGGATATAAATACCCAATTTTTCCCCCTGTTGGGAAATTTCCAAGTGTTGGATTTTCCATAGTTTAACGACGTTCTAAGTAGTGCAAGTAACGCGATGGTCCCTCTAGAAGACAACAAACCTTAACTCGATTATGTGACCGTCTTGAACTGCCCTTTGAACCTTAGGGTTTGGGGCAGTACGGCGTGCCACATGTGAGGCGTTGGCTTGACCCTTCTACGGCTGGACCGTTGGTACTGAGGCACGAACGGAATGTTGTTAGACTTATATCATGTGATGTTCTGTGATAGATACAGTATATAGTATATATGATATATTATATAGGCGTTACTTATGTTTTACACCCGCGCTAGCCCTGCCCTGCTCTGCCGTTAGTTACCTAACCTAACGGTGCACGAGGGGACATCGAGGCGAATGCGGATGGCATAAGTGTACGTCGTATTTATCTGTGATGTTTAGGTACTTAAATGATAGGACTTCATTAATGTGATTAATGAAGTGAAAGAAACCTAAGATGTTGTAGAATCGAATTTCAAAATAAAACAGGTAGCTACAGTTCTTGCTTTGCACAGCGGTATATGTGATATATCCTGCACCTTATTCGATGAGGAAAGGACCGAGATCCCTTCACCGGGAGTGACTCCTTTAGCAATAACTGGCAGATGCTACACACTCGGTTTTTCTTTTGATTGCTTTTAAGTGTTTTTGCTTTGCACAGTGATATATATGATATATCCCGCACCTCATTCGACGAGGAAAGGACCGACGATCCCTTCACCGGGAGTGACTCCTTTAGCAAAACTAGAAAAGCCTCAAAAACACCCCATTTCAAAATTCATTCGATCCTACAACGATATCAAGTTCATTACGCAATAGGCTTTCAGAAAAACCTGTCGTAGCCCTCCGTCATTTCAGATAAGTGCTAGTTAGTATTCGTGCTACGTTTGTTGGCCTGCGTCAAGGCGTAGTGTGCGGTAGCTAACTAGTATTTATCTGCTTATGCATATGATGCAGATTGGATTAGGGTAGTCGTGCGACTTTGTTGGCCTGCGTCAAGGGTCGTGCGGGTGGGTTTAATTCAATCAGGAAATGATGGGTTGAACTTGACTGGCGCACTATGGTTTGTTGGCCTGCGTCAAGGTCATAGGACGCTAGGGGCAAAATTATCGGGAATTTCAAGTGTTGAAATTTGCAATGAGATTGCATACCTTCTATGAGATAGTTGGATCCCGATACCCGCTGCGAGTAAGAGTTACTCCTGGGAGAGTTTTACACATTACAATTAGCCGATCAAGTAGGTGTCTAGAAAGGTGTTAACGAGGTTACGCCTCTGGGAAAACGAGGTTTACATTAATTAGGTTCGTGCGAAAGCACGGGGGACCACCCTCAAAGTACCGACACTGGCCTGGCTGAAAGATTGGCGAACTTGTAGTGTGTAATTAATCCCGGCTAGTCTTTCCTTTTAGGGTTTGAAGGAAGATTTGATAAAAAGCAGTGGGAGCCATCCTGATTAGATAAAATAAAAACCAATCTATTCTTGCAAGAGCGCACGCTGAGTGTTTTCTTCTCTCTCTCTCTCCTGGTAGCGACCATATCACGCCTTAATCAAGATAATAATACGGATTATTGACCGAACCCGCTTGTTATACTGAGCTGGGGAACGTTGGTCCCGCTCCAACCTATAATTGTTATAAGACAGAGCAGGAAATTGGGGATTACCAGAATTCCCGTGCCGCCCAAACGAAGAGAGTGCATGCTGATGCATCATCTTCGGGTGTGTTCATTACAGAGAACTGTTTATCAATATCCTTTACGTCCTGGGTATGTGATACCAGATCAGGATCCCAGATATGTAATCTGTTACATAGGGCTACAGAAAGGTAGAGAACTGAGAACGGGTGATAAGTTTCATGAGGCAGAAAACGGGGCAAGAGTTGCAGCCAAGTCTGTTGGTCACTGTCACCCTGTATTTCAAATACATTGATTCTGAACGAATGTTATTAGATACCGAACCTGATATACAAAATCATATCAGTCTCTTTATTAGTAAAGAAATGATAAAATTTTGTATTGTTGGATTATGTTTTGAACATTTCCTATATCAAAAGTTGATCGGTTCAGGCACGTTATCTAAAAGCATTGATGTTCTAAATCAAACTATAGTTCTTAGTATACGGAACACACACAAGAGGAAGAGTTCAGAAATGAACGAATCCTTCTTGAGGCATTGTAGACTAGGTCATATCAATGCGACCCGACTGGCTGAAGTTACATTTAGATGCATATTTAAATTAGTTTGAATTTACATCTTACGAAACTTGCGAGTCATGTCACAAAGATAAAATGACCTCAGCTCTGTTTATTGGAAACAGAGAAAGAGTTAGTAAACTCTTGGGATGATACATGTTGATGTATGTAGGTCCCCAGTCTACGAATGCCAGGACTGATTCTTTATACTTCATTATATTCTCTGATAATCTCTCAAGATTCAGACAAATGTTCCTGTTGAAACACAAGTCCGAACCTTTTGAGATATTCACGGAATATAAGTTAGAAGTAGAGAACCAAATACGAGTATAAGTATTATGTCCTTTGATGTGATCAAGGAGGAGAATACTTGAGCACGGAATTCTTGGAGTTTTCTAAAGGAGAATGATATTCTCTCTCAGCATTACTCCTCCGTATACACCATAGTATGATGGTATGTCGGGGCGGAGCAATAACACCCTATATGATAAGGTGTGCTCTATGATGAGTACTACTGAGTTACCTGTTTCCTTTTTGGGAGTTATGCGCTTGAGAAGCTGCATACCTATTGAATAGGGTTCCAATCAAATCAATTGCCTACCACTTCATATGTGATATGGAAAGGGAAGAGCCCATGTCTTAAGTTAGTTAAGATTTGGGGTTGTCCGGCCTATGTCTAAAAGCAAAATCCGGACAAGCTCGAGGCAAGGTTAGTTATGTAGAACTGGAAAGGTTCCATCTATGCAAACTACAGAAGATGATTTGATAGAACCAAAGGATTCAATAGTTACCAACGAACCTCGGCCTCTCCGCCGATCTAGTAGGGTTTCCTCACCCACCTGAGAGATACTTCTGTTTCTCTATGACAGTGGGAGCGAGGATTGCATCATGAGATGATGACCCAACTTGTTTCGAGCTGGCCATCAGGAGTGTGACTCTGTAAGAATGGCTGGATGCTTAGCGATCTGAGATGGAATCCTTATACACCAGCAAAGTATGGACTTTGGTTGCTATATCTGAAGGGTTAAATCCCCATCAGGAGCAAGTATATCTTGAGAAGATTACTTGGTGTACATGGAAGAGTTGAGACTTTCAAAGCTAGACTTGTTAAAGGTCTACATCATTGACCAGGTATGGATGATGATGAAACCTTTTCTAAGTAGCTATGCTTAAGTCCATCCAGATCCTACTTGCCACGGCTACATACCATGACTACGATATCTGGCGGTTGGGTGTCTTGATTGCTTTTCTAAATGATGTTTTAGAAGAGAGCTTCTATAAGTACACAGCCAGAGGGCCTCGTAGACAGTGGGAGCAGCGGAAACGTGCACGAGATGCTTTATAAGATAAAGCAGGTATCGCGGAGTTGGAACATCTGTTTTGATGGAGTAGTCAAATAGTTTGACATCATCAAAATGGTAGATGAACCTTGTATATACAATAAGGTAGTAGGGCGTATGGAGATGATCCTTGTAGAGTACGTGGATGACATACTCTTGATAGGGAAGGAGTTTCCTATGCTACGCTCGGTCAATCTCCGTTTATCACAATGATTCTCCATGTAGGATCAAATTGATACCTCCTAAATCCTGGGTTTTGGATCTATGAGATAGATCTAATTGGATGTTAGGATTCTCACTAGTTGTAGTGAGAAGGTATCAATCGATCCTGGGGAGAATCACTGGAAAGGTTCCAGGGTGATAAGATGACTGAATGTCAGTCATAGGCAATGTCTTTACCCTAAGTATAGGGACGGTATGTTGGAAGAGTTCCAAGTTAGATACCGTGACATTCTAGAAGATAAAGGAAGGATACATCGCTACTTAAGATGCTACCAAAGAGGCAGTCTGGGTGTATATTAGTTCATAAGATGAACTTTGTTCCTCCCATTGTGTGACAATGGAGTTATGGCTTATGCCAAGGAACGCCAGTCCCATCAGTGATCCAGACATATTCTAAGGCAGTATCACCTGATCATGGAGATGGTTGATCTCCAAGGAGATCGAGGTTAGGAGAGTAGACTCAGAGGACAACACAGCGGATCCACTCACAAAGGCCTGTTCCCAGAGAGAGATTTTTATGGGATGGTTGAGTATGAGATACTACAACCACTTCTATCAGATGGCCCTAGTGCAAGTGGGAGATTGTTAGTTATATGTATGCCCTAGAGGCCATTGCTATACATAGGATGTATATTGCAGTGGATGCTGGGACATATATAGGGAGGACTTTCTTGCTCGACATGATAGTATGCTATCTGGTTGCTCTTTACCTTAACGTGTACACTGATTGTCTCTCTGTTACATGTTGGTAAAGCTCTTAGGATGTGTACTTGACTACCTGGACTATGATGCGGATCATACTAGCGGGGACATGGTAGTCTATAAGTACATCCTTCAAAGTCCCTAGTCGAGGGTGTATCGAGACGGGGCATCGATATACCAGAGTAGACTAGCGTGTACCTTCTCGACCCATACAGATGGGCGATGGATGATCCCATATCCATTGGTTTTTGACATCAGAGATGATATACGGGTGCTCAGTGGAGACTGGGTACACTGGACGGACTCGCCGAAAACTCCCAGATGGTATTATACCTTACGTCAGATGGCAGTTCTCTAGTGACACTGGTACAGAGTAGTCTGTTGACCCGAGATCGTCATAGAGTCTTGTGTGGTTCCCACTGTGCTTTGATTTCCATCTTACCACGTCCAAGAGGGCGTGCAAAACGGTGATTTTTGGGTACAGTTCCGAGTCACATGGAGGCAATGAGCGATAGGAGGGGATTCGTCTCTCCTGGTATAGGGAGTTGATGTTGCGCTGTGTTCGATTGGCTATAACAGGAAATCCCTGGCCAGGGTTGCTGAGATTTACTGGTAAGTGTTACCAGTAGTTTCTCGAATTGTTATAGACCTCATATCGAGCTATTGGGGTCTGACGTATACCCCTCCTAGGCAAGATATGCGACATATCAGACGATCAGACCGGACTGTACGGTAGTGTTACTGGTTGGATTCACTGGAGTGTGAGCGGGCTTGCTTGTCGATCTTCAGATCGCTCAATACCCGGGTGGCCGTTACGTTTAGCAGACCGCTTGCGGCTTGTGGGTGTTTGATATGATCATCACCTGCTGCCGGCGTATTGACGAGTCTTTAGAGTCCTACACAGAGGTTTCCTGGCTCAAGCGAAACGAAATAGGAGCGCATATGAGATATGTGCGGGACCGAGACTAATGCGTGTATGTGATAACGTATTTCATTCTCGCGATAAATGTATCGATTGGTTATATGCGATATAACCTAGTTATCGAATCAAGTATTGATTCGATAAGCCGATGCATAGGATACTAGTCGGCTATATGCGATATGACCGGATCGTTAAATCAAGTGTTGATTTAATGATTTAATGCATAATTATATATTTGATATATTACTTTGCATTAACTAGTATCGGTTCACTTTAAATGGATTTTCTCGCTCGGATGTGCACATTGTATATTTGATATAGTTTTGTGCACATGATTGTATCATGTTTGATGATACATGTTACCTTGGATTTGTGTGAAGATTAAACCATGGTTATGAGAGTGGTTAGGGTTTTGTTTATTCTCCCATTATTTATTTATTCATTTATTTGTTTATTCTTTTGGAAAAGATAAAGAGAAAAGAATGGTGGCTAATTTTGTTTCATGTTGAAGCTTCTTGAAGCTTTGATCATGTCAACCATTCTTATCTCATCCTTAACCCTAACCATTCCCACTAACCCTAGTTTAATCTCTACACTTGACCATGGTTTACATTATGATAAGTTTTCATTTTCTTTTCATTTTCTAATTAACTTATCATAACAATTAGCTTCTTCTTCTTCATCTTCTTCAAGGAAGAAAAGCTTGCTTCATCAATGGTGGATTGATGAAATGAGTGAGAAATCCAATTCTAAAGTCTACCCACTTCCTATTTTTTCATCCTCTACCTCTTGCCAAGTAGTAGAGTGTGTTTCCTTCACAAGTTTTCAAGGCTTGGTGAAGTTGGAGCTTGATCTAGCGATGCCTCGACGTTGATCATCTTCGGCATGGACATCGATGACCTAGCCCGTCCATTCTCCGATGAAGCCGACGCTAGAGCCCGGGACTTGTTATGGACAGCGAGGAGACTTCATTGCGGAGCTATGGAGGTGGAGAACCGGATCTACAAAGGTTGTATTTCCGTATCTCTTAGTTAAGTGTTAACTAGTTTCTTTTTCTCCTAAACTTTAGCCAACGATCCGTATTAGGGTTTCTCGGCACCTAGAATTTTTGAAATTGGCATGGTTGATGCCTTGTGAGACCTCATTAGGGTGCCTAGGAACCCTACACGTGCCACATGTGAGGCGTTGGCTTGACCCTTCTACGGCTGGACCGTTGGTACTGAGGCACGAAGTGAATGTTTTTAAACTTATTTCAAGTGTTGATCTGTTTCGGGAAAACTTGGGTGTTCGATTGATCGATCGGAAAGTTTAACATTTTCTATTTATCCGGAATGGGATACAATAATTGGAATTCACAATAAGTTATGAGATAACTGAATGAATGTTATAAACATAGCAGTTTAGTCTCACTTGATCGGTTGCCACGGAATTTTGATGTGATCAAAAGTCTGTCGCAATCACGTAGCGTACGCGGATACTCGCCGGGTAAACTTAATAGACAGCCTCACTCCATAGCCCCGACCAGGTGACTGTAGGAGAACCCCGTCGCCGAAAGCATCCGTTCGGGTGCTCGCGGCAGCGGTGTTCCGCCTTGGTGCACTTTGTCGACGGTATCGGGGGTGCGGCCGTCTACTGAAGTTTGCGACGAGCATTCGATCAGGATGTCGGGAATCTTGCTGAATTGCCCGACTTAATATTGAAAAGAGTTTTCGATTTTGAGACTAAAATGCGGGGTTTATAATTGTTAGGCATGTGATGTCTAAAGTATTCATTTGATTAGGCATGCGATGTCTATGCAGATTGTAGATTCCAACTGTTGTAGTTTTACACTTTCTTTTCTGTGACCGTAAGTGTAATATGTGATATCGCCGGTTTCGTTGCTATATACCAACGACAATTGGGATGCGCATATTTACTTACGTTGATGACATGTGATGTTATGTGTTGCTGGATATGTTATATTGGATCGTCGTGTTTGAATAGCCGGGGGTTTTTATGTGAGATGAGTGTTTTTCATTTTCATTCATGTAAAAACTTGTATGTAATATTCTTTTATTGGGGAACTTCCAGGTTGCGGAAGATGTCACCCTTTGTATATTATTTTCTTTTCCGCACTAGGATAGACCCAAGGAGGAGGGCACAAGTAACCGGGTTCTGGAGTCCAGTGGGAGACCGACTCGAGGAGTCGAGTCCGGGTCTCCAAACTCTAGAATTGGTAGGGTTGCTTGCCGCTCTCGTAGGGGTCTAGGGGTATGGGTTTGGCTTTTCATCACGACCGTGGAATCCGTGTTTTATACTGGCTCGTATTGAAAACACGGACGTCCTAGTATATCCAATATTTCATATGATTCTTCTGCTGCGATATCTGTGATGTGATCATGTGATATGTTCTGTGATAGATACAGTATATAGTATATATGATATATTACATAGACGTTACTTATGTTTTACACCCGCGCTAGCCCTGCCCCGCTCTGCCGTTAGTTACCTAACCTAATGGTGCACGAGGGGACATCGAGGCGAATGCGGATGGCATAAGTGTACGTCGTATTTATCTGTGATGTTAAGGTATATAAATGATGGGACTTCATTAATGAGATTAATGAAAGTAAAAGAAACCTAAGATGTTGTGGAATCGAATTTCAAAATAAAACAGGTAGCTACAGTTCTTGCTTTGCACAGAGGTATATGCGATATATCCTGCACCTTATTCGATGAGGAAAGGACCGAGATCCCTTCACAGGGAGTGACTCCTTTAGCAATAACTGGCAGATGCTATGCACTCGGTTTGTCTTTTGATTGCTTTTAAGAGTTTTGCTTTGCACAGTGATATATATGATATATCCCGCACCTCATTCGATGAGGAAAGGACCGACGATCCCTTCACCGGGAGTGACTCCTTTAGCAAAACTAGAAAAGCCTCAAAAGCACTCCATTTTAAAATCATTCGATCCTACAACGATATCAAGTTCATTACGCAATAAGTTTTCAGAAAAACCTGTCGTAGCCCTCCGTCATTTCAGATAAGTACTAGTTAGTATTCGTGCTGCGGTAGTTTAGCCTCCGTCAAGGCGTAGTGTACGGTAGCTAACTAGTGCTTATCTGCTAGCATATGATGCGATTGGATTAGGGTATTCGTACGGCGTTGTTTGGCCTCCATCAAGGGTCGTGCGGGTGGGTTTAATTCAATCAGGAAATGACGGGTTGAACTTGACTAGCGGACTATGGGTAGTTTGGCCTCCGTCAAGGTCATAGGACGCTAGGGGCAAAATATTATCGGGAATTTCAAGTGTTGAAATTTGCAATGAGATTGCATACCTTCTATGAGATAGTTGGATCCCGATACCCGCTGCGAGTAATTGTTACTCCTGGGAGAGTTTTACGCATTACAATTAGCCGATCAAGTAGGTGTCTAGAAAGGTGTCAACGGGGTTACGCCTCTGGGAAAACGAGGTTTACATTAATTAGGTTCGTGCGAAAGCACGGGGGACCTCACTCAAAGTACCGACACTGGCCTGGCTGAAAGATTGGCGAACTTGTAGCGTGTAATTAATCCCGGCTAGTCTTTCCTTTTAGGGTTTGAAGGAAGATTTGATAAAAAGCAGTGGGAGCCATCCTGATTAGATAAAATAATAACCAATCTGATCTTGCAAGAGCATACGCTGAGTGTTTTCTTCTCTCTCTCCAGGTAGCGATCATATCACGCCTTAATCAAGATAATAATACGGATTATTGACCGAACCCGCTTGTTATACTGAGCTGGGGAACGTTGGTCCCGCTCCAACTTATAATTGTTATAAGACAGAGCAGGAAATTGGGGATTACCAAGAATTCCCGTGCCGCCTAAACGAAGAGAGTGCATGCTGATGCATCATCTTCGGGTATGTTCATTACAGAGAACTGTTTCTCAGTATCCTTTACGTCCTGGGTATGTGATACCAGATCAGGATCCCAGATATACAATCTGTTACGTAGGGCTACAGAATGGTAGAGAACTGAGAACGGGTGATAAGTTTCATGAGGCAGAAAACGGGGCAAGTGTTGAAGCCAAGTCTGTTGGTCACTGTCACCCTGTATTACCAATACATTGATTCTGAACAAATGCTATTAGATACCGAACCTGATATACAAAATCATATCAGTCTCTTTATCAGTAAAGAAATGATAAAATTTTGTATTGATGGATAATTTTTTGAACATTTCCTATATCAAAAGTTGATCGGTTCAGGCACGTTATCTAAAAGCATTGATGTTCTAAATCAAACTACAGTTCTTTAGTATACGGAACACACACAAGAAGAAGAGTTCAGAAATGAACGAATCCTTCTTGAGGCTTTGTAGACTAGGTCATATCAATGCGACCCGACTAGCTAAGTTACATTTAGATGCATATTTAAATCAGTTTGAATTTACATCTTATGAAAACTTGCCAGTCATGTCACAGAGATATGATGACCACAGCTCTGTTTATTGGAAACAGAGAAAGAGTTGGTAAACTCTTGGGATTGATACATGATGATGTATGTAAGGTCCCCTGTCTACACATGCCAAGAACGGTTCTTTTTACTTCATTGTATTCTCTGATGATCTCTCAAGATTCAGACATATGTTCCTGTTGAAACACAAGTCCGAACCTTTTGAGATATTCACAGAATATAAGCTAGAAGTATAGAACCAATAAGGGTATAAGTATTATGTCCTTTGATGTGATCGAGGAGGAGAATACTTGAGCACGGAAATCCTGGACTATTAAGAAAGGAGAATGAGATTCTCTCTCAGCATTACTCCTCCGTATACACCATAGCACGATGGTATATCGGGGCGGAACAATCACACCCTATTTTATAAGGTGCGCTCTATGATGAGTATTACTGAGTTACCAATTTCCTTTTAGGGGGTTATGCACTTGAGAAGCTGCATACCTATTGAATAAGGTTCAAATCAAATCAGAGGCCTACCACTTCATATGTGATATGGAAAGGGAAGAGCCCGTATCTTATGTTCTTTAAGATTTGGGGTTGTCCGGCCTATGTCTAAAAAGAAAAATCCGGATAAGCTCGAGGCAAGATCTGTTATGTACAACTGGAAAGGTTCCAGCTATACAAACTGCAGCTAATGATTTGGTAGAACCGAAGAATTCAATAGTAACCTACGAACCTCAGCCTCTCCGCCGATCTAGTAGGGTTCTTCACCCACCTGAGAGATACTTCGGTTTCTCTATGACAGTGGGAGCGAGGATTGCATAATGAGATGATGACCCAACTAGTTTCGAGCTGGCCATCAGGAGTGGGACTCTGTAAGAATGGCTGGATGCTTAGCGATCTGAGATGGAATCCTTATACACCAACAAAGTATGGACTTTGGTTGCTACATCTGAAGGGTTAAATCCCCATCAGGAGCAAGTATATCTTGAGAAGATTACTTGGTGTACATGGAAAAGTTGAGACTTTCAAAGCTAGACTTGTTAAAGGTTTGCATCATTGACCAGGTATAGATCATGATGAAACCTTTTCTAAGGAGCTATGCTTAAGTCCATCGAGATCCTACTTGCCACGGATACATACCATGACTACGATATCTGGTGGTTGGGTGTCATGACTGCTTTTCTAAATGATGTTTTGGAAGAGAGTGTCTATAAGTACAAAGCCAGAGGGCTTCGTAGACAGTGGGAGCAGCGGAAACGTGTGCAAGATGTTTTATGTGATGAAGCAGGCATCGCGGAGTTGGAACATCTGTTTTGATGAAGTAGTCAAACAGTTTGACATCATCAAAATGGTAGATGAACCTTGTATATACAAAAAGGTAGTAGGGAGTGTGGTGATGATCCTCGTAGAGTACGTGGATGACATACTCTTGATAAAGGAAGGAGTTTCCTATGCTACGCTCGGTCAATCTCCGCTTATCACAATGATTCTCCATAAAGGATCAAAGTGATACCTCCTAAATCCTGGGTTTTGGATCTATGAGATAGATCTAAATGGAAGTTAGGATACCCACTAGTTGTAGTGAGATGGTATCAACCGATCCTGGGGAGAATCACTGGAAGGGTTCCAGGGTGATAAGGACGACTGAAAGTCAGTCACAGGCATTGTCTTTACCCTCAGTAAAGGGACGGTATGTTGGAAGAGTTCCAAACTAGATACCGTGGCATACTAGGCGATAAAGGCTCGATACATCGCTACTTAAGATGCTACCAAAGAGGCTGTCTGGGTGTTTACTGGTTCATGAGAAGAACTACGTTCCAACCATTGTGAGACAATGGAGTTGTGGCTTATGCCAAGGAACGTCCGTCCCATCAGTGATCCAGACATATTCTAAGGCAGTATCACCCGATCATGGAGATGGTTGATCTCCAGGGTGATCGAGGTTAGGAGAGTAGACTCAGAGGACAACACGGCAGATCCACTCACGAAGACCTATTCCCAGAGAGAGACTTTTATGGGATGGTTGAGTATGAGATACTGCGACCACTGCTATCAGATGGCCCTAGTGCAAGTGGGAGATTGTTAGTTATATGTATGCCCTAGAGGCCATTACTGTACATAGGATGTATATTGTTGTGGGTGCTGGGACATATATAGGGAGGACTTTCTTGCTCGACATGATAGTATGCTATCTGGTTACTCTTTACCTTAACGTGTACACTGATTGTCTCTCTGTTACATGTTGGTAAAGCCCTTAGGATGTCTACTTGACTACCTGGACTTTGATGCGGATCATACTAGTGGGGACAAGGTAGTCCATAAGTACATCCTTCAAGGTCCCTAGTCATGGGTGTATCGAGACGGGGCATCGATATACCAGAGTAGACTAGCGTATACCTTCTCGACCCATACAGATGGGCGATGGATGATCCCATATCCATTGGTGTTTGACATCAGAGATGATATACGGGTGCTCAGTGGAGACTGGGTACACTGGACGGACTCGCCGAGAACTCCCAGATGGTATTATACCTCACGTCAGATGGCAGTTCTCTGGTGACACTGGTACAGAGTAGTCTGTTGACCCAATATCGTCATAGAGTCTTGTGTGGTTCCCACCGTGCTTTGATTTCCACCTTACCACGTCTAAGAGGGCATGCAAAACGGTGGTTTTTGGGTACAGTCCCGAGTCACATGGAGGCAATGAGCGATAGGAGGGGATTCGTCTCTCCCGGTATAGGGAGTTGATGTTGCGCTGTGTTCGATTGGCTATAACAGGAAATCCCTGGCCAGGGTTGCTGAGATTTACTGGTAAGTGTTACCAGTAGTTTCTCGAATTGTTATAGACCTCATATCGACGCGACTTATCGAGCTATTGGGGTCTGACGTTTACCACCCCTAGGCGAGATATGCGACATATCAGACGATCAGACCGGACTGTACGGTAAGTGTTACTGGTTGGATTCACAGGAGTGTGAGCGGGCTTGCTCGTCGATCTTCTGATCGCTCAATACCCGGGTGGCCGTTACGTTTAGCAGACCGCTTGCGGCTTGTGGGTGTTTGATATGATCATCACCTGCTGCCGGCGTATTGACGAGTCTTTAGAGTCCTACACAGAGGTTTCCTGGCTCAAGCGAAACGAAATAGGAGCGCATATGAGATATGTGCGGGACCGAGAATAATGCTTGTATGTGATACCGTATTCCATTCTCGCGATGAATGTATCGATTGGTTGTATGCGATATAACCTAGTTATCGAATCAAGAATTGATTCGATAAATCGATACATTGGATATTAGTCGGTTATATGAGATATGACCGGATCGTTAAATCAAGTGTTGATTTAATGATTTAATGCATAATTATATATTTGATATATTACTTTGCATTAACTAGTAATGATTCACTTTAAATGGATTTTCTCACTTGATTTGTGCAAGTTGTATATGTGATATACTTTTGTGCACTTGATTGTATCATGTTTGATGATACATGTTTACTTGGTTAATTGTAAAGAATTAAGCCATGGTTAAACTAATGATTAGGGTTTTCTTTTCTTACTTATTTATTTATTTATTTGTTTTGAAAAGATGAGAAAAGAATGGTTGCTAGTTTTGTCTTTTTCATTGAAGCTTCTTGAAGCTTTGAACTAGTCCACCATTCTTGTCTTATACTTAACCCTAACCATTTAAGTTAACCATGGTCCATTCTCTACAATTAACCAAGGGTTAATATATGATAAGTATTGATTTATTTATCAAAAAGAGATTAACACTTATCATAATATTCATCTTCTTCTTCTTCTTCATCACTTGAAGAAAGCTTGCTTCATCAATGGCAACTCTTGAAAATGAGTGAGAAATCCAATTCTAATGTGAACCCACTTCCTATTTCTTCATCCTCTACCTCTTGCCAAGTAGTAGAGTGTGTTTTCTTCAAAAGTTTCATGACTTGGTGAAGTTGGAGCTTGATCTAGTGATGCCTCGACGTAGATCATCTTCGGCATCGTCGTCGATGACCTAGCCCGCTCTTTCTCCGATGAAGCCGATGCTAGAGTCATGGTTCGATTTGGACAGCGGAGAGGACTTCATCATGGAGCTATGGAGGTGGAGAAACTGATCTATAAAGGTTGTATTTCCGTTCTTTTAGTTTAGTTGTAAACTAGTTTCATTTGTCGCCTAAACTTCTAGCCAACGATCTAGTCTAGGGTTTCTCGGCACCCCTAAAATTTTGAAATTGGCATGGTTGATGCCTTGTGAGACCTCATGAGAGTGCCTAGGAACCCTACAGATCCGAGTAGTACCCGTGTTGTACCAGGACAGATTATTTCTCCTACGACAGGTCAGATCGCTAGACTAGTGGCAGAGATGCAGAGCTTGCGCCAGACGATGAGCTCATTGGTAGAGGTCGTTCGAGCGCAGCGACAGATGGTTGTCACCCCTATTACCCAGTTGTTCCCTGCGATCATTATGTAGTATCCCGTCCCCTACATAGCACCGGTGGAGGAAGCCCCAGTTTACGAGACACGACTTCCCGAGACCGTGAGAGTTCCAGAACAGTTGTGGAATCGTACTGGTGTACCAGCCCAGAGCAGAGGCTTAAGACGAGGACAGTCGTTTGGCTCTTATCCCCGGGTAGGACAACAGTCAGAGCGTAGATGTTTACGATGCGGGAGCCTTCAACACCTCATCAGGCAGTGTTCCTTCACAGCACGTCAGGGTCGTATTCTGAGATGTCGTGGACACGGAGGGTTTGCATAAAGGGGTCAGGCTAGTAGAGGAGGAGTTCGATCAGTCGCAGATGAAGGACAGGCATAAGTTTTCGCTTTGACTCATCGGGACGCGCGGGCGTCCAATGCTGTGGTTTTAGGTACTCTTTCAGTATGTCCTTTTGTTGCACTCGTATGTTTACACACTTCGTGCCGAGTTTAGGACGAGAATCGTGCTGGGTAGATTAGCCGTTTGTTGTGTTAACATCCGTCAGCAATCCTTTTGTTGTGCAACACGTAGTTCGGTCTTGTGCCTATCGGATAGGAGATAGAGATTTACCTGCTATTTTGATCCTTCTAGAGATGTTAGATTTGGCGATCTCCTGGGCATGGACTGGTTAGCTACGTGTTAGGCGATGTGGGCTATCGTGAGGAAACAGTTAGGTTTTGTTTTTTCGGGCAAGTCAGATCTGGTTGTGCAGGTGGATAGTGGTGCCACCTCTTACAGCTTGAATTCAGCCTTATTTGCTAGTCGGCTCTGAGGAGATGTCGTGGATTCTTGGCGTTTTTCGTGATGCTGTAGCCACAGTTGGGTTGTTGGACCAATTTTCTTTCGTGCGAGAATTATTCCGACGTCGTTCCAAGATGAGCCGGCGAAGCTTAAGGAGCTAAGGATCTTCTGCAGAGTGGTTGTTGAGGGAGTTGTGCGTCTGAGTGTTTCGTATTTAGGAAGCTCCTATTTCTGTTCGTCCAGGAGGAAAACGACAGATTGAGGTTGTGTTGATGGATCGTCTTTTGAATCGGCTTACGGTGCGGATAAGTATCCTGTACCTCGCACTGACGAATTCTTCGATCAGCACCAGAGTGCGAGACCTTGTCTAAGTTCGTTAGGGATCAGGTCATCATTGTTGCGGGTCCGGAGTGATGACATTCCGAAGACTGCCTTGTGCGTGCTGCGGGCTTTGTGTGTTTTGGGTGTGTCACTGGACTCACCAATGCTCTAGCAACATTCGTAGGTGTGATGAACTGGTTTTCTTCGGGCCGTTCCTCGACCAGTTATTGTTGTGTTATTTACGACATCCTGGTCTTTTTAGTGTGTCTTGAGGGATAGGAGTAGCACTCGAGGATCTGTTTTATGGATACTGGGAGAGCCCCAGCGGTTTGCTAGATTCTCGGAGTGTTCCCTTTAAGCTTGTTGTGTTGACTCCTAGGTTTTGTAGTTATCGAGACGACTTTGTATGGTTCCGAGGAAGATCGTGGCCGTACAGCTTGGACCCAGACTTGTGAGCAGAACGGAGGTCCATAGATTTTTTGGCTTAGTAGGTTTTTACTGCCGTTTCTTCCAGGATTGCTAGTGTACTGCTGCACCGTTGACTAAATTGACCGGAATGGAGGTTTCTTTTCTGTAGACTGAGGCTTGTGTATGGAGTTTCCACAGTTGAAGACTCGGTTAACAACTGCATCAGCTCCTTCTTTGCTTTTGGTTCGGGCGACTTTGTGGTTTAACTGTGATGTTTCGTGAGTAGGACTCGAATGTGTACTGAGGTGACACAATGGAGTTATCGCTTTTGCTTCCTTACATTTGGAGGAAGTATGAGAAGGATATCCTACTCATGATCTGGAGATGGCCGCGATGGTTTTGCGTTGGAGATTAGAGACACCACTTGTTTGAGAGTCGTGTCAGATTTTCACGGACCACCAGAGTTAAAGGTATATCTTCCTGCGGCGGAAATTGATTGTTGTGACAATCCTCCGCAGATTCACAGTTCTTGTGCGATCGTTGAGTACAGCATAAGTTTGTATCTTCTGAGGAGACAGCTTGCTCATGTCCGCGCCCGACCACTTTTCTTAAATCGCTTTCGCGAGACACTGCCCGCCGACGCTCGTTCGTCAGAGATATTGGAGCCTACTCGGCTGGGTAATGATTTGGAATCCTTTACTTGTGGCAAGGGTGTGCTAGGCTAGAGAGACACTTGTGTACCTAATATTATAGGGAAGAGACGAGGAATCCTAGGGCAGGCACGTCGGTCAACTCTCTGTACTCATTCAAGCCCCACCAACTGTTAACGTGACTTATAAGGTAGTTACGGGTGGGCAGGGATAGAAAGAGAAGTCTTGGGATTCGTTTCAAGTGTCTGTCTTGTTGTGTGTTTGAGCTGGGCAACTGAGACTGACGGGAGAGTTGCAACCTTTAACCGTTCCGAAGAGGGAACGAGAGCAGATCTCCCCGAAATTCGTTATGGTGTCCACCCAGGAGTTGTCAGGATGTGACTCCATTCGGATGCTTGTCATCCGGTGATACTCAGTTGTTCTTGTTAAGTTGTACGTATGTAGAAATTGTTGTCGGCAGTTGGGGATCGTTGTTTGCCATCGATAGGGTTCTCCTTTGATAGCAGTCATCAGGAGACACTCCAATTGGTAACCTTTAGGATTAGAGGTTAGGTAATGTCGATCACCAGTCTGTTTTTCCTAACTCCGTGTTATAGGATTATTGGACCTCAGCTAGTTTAGAAATTTCGGAAATGACCCGGTTGTTTTGGGTCAGGATGAGAATGGTCTATTGCGGATAGAGATCAGATGCTGACCAAGAGGGTCGTAAATTCAAGCTCGCAATGGCAGATTATGTATTCCCACGGAAATTTCCGATAAATGACATGTTGAGTTTTGGGAAGTTTTCCAGGATAGTAAGTCTTTTTAGGATCCCTAAGGCGAGTTGGTTCGTTGCCTTAAGTTAGGCACTTCCACCCAGATTATTGAGTATTCACCCCGTATTCCCTATGTCGATACTTTGCAATTACCTTCATGACCTTTCTCAATGGATTCAGCGCCAGGCCATTTAGTTCGAGCGTGATCCTTCGTTCACCCATCAGCCAGTTGTAATTTTGGACCGGTAGGTGAAGAAACTTCGATCGAAGGTCTTGCCATCAGTGAAGGTATTTTGGTGCATCCCAAATGGTAAGGAGATCACTTGGGAGGCTGAGGGCGAGATGCAGAAGAAGTTCACTCATCTCTCTGAAGGTATGCGTAGCTTTGTATTTTAAAAAAATTCGGGGACGAATTTTCTTTAAGGGGGAAGATTGTAACACCTTAAGTCGTGTTTAGGGGTTAATTATATTTTTTACTAGATAGTTTTTGGTAAAAAGTTTACCAAATTAAGTTTCAGATAATTTATTCTAATTAATGAATATTTTATTAGGATTTTTCTAGGCGCACACACACTTGTGCATGTTAGCTAGGGTTAGGAGTTGGGGTTAAACCACGATTAACAACCATGGTGGACTAACCAATTCCTAAGCCATTTTATGTTTTGTATTAGGTGTATTTGGGTTTTTATTATGGTGGTTGTTTTCTTTATTTTCATTATAAGAAATAGTTTGGATTTGTTGACTTGGAGAGAGAGAGAGAGTATGGGCAACATGGCTTGACCCATGCTCATTTAATGAGAAAGAGAGAGGGGGTTGACTAGGGTATTCTCATTTCTTTTCCTCCTCTATCTCACTCCTCTCACTCTCAACACACACACACACACACTCATACAAGCAGCAGCAGCAGAGGAAGCACCAGCACCAGCAGCAGAAGAGGCAGCAGCAAGCAGCGACATCAGCAGCAGCATGGAGTAGCAGCAGCAATAGGAGAAGTAACAGCTCCAGCAGCCTCTGTAGCAGCTCCAAACCTTCTCTTTCCTCTCCTTCCTGCACTCTAAGATCCTTAAGTGAGGTATGATCTGAGCCTAACTTCCTTGCTTGCTAAACTAGTGATTGTTAAGCTTAATTAGTGTTAAAAAGTGAGTTTTGTGCCTTTAGTGATGAATTGTGTGGACTTATGGCTAAGTGCTGTTAGTATTGGTTAACCTAGCCTAATTTGGTGTTATTAAGACCATGTAAACCTAGTTAGACCCCAGATTACACCAAAATACCATAGGGTTTCTAATTGTGCAATTTAGTGTCTTTAAGTGAACTTTTTGGATGTCTGTGATCTGCTATAGGCCCGAGTAGTTCAGGTTGAAATTGAGTTAACTGGAGCTTGTATACAAGGCATAGACTACACCACCAGAGCCGAGACCCCCACCCCATAGCGAGGCCGCCGGTTTATTCATTCTGGCCGCAATTTGCGGCCAGATAGGGGAATTTTTGGGTGATGTTTGCTTGGGTAGGAGTCTGTTGTTATTTCTAGGGCAATGGTATGTATAGTTTTGTAATTTGTTAGCCTGGGTAGAATCTGGGACGTTATATCGTATTCCTAGTACGTTTGGTTCGCACGATACGCGTGATACGCGAGAGGGTTCCATGATTCAGCGTATCGGGTTTAGTTTTAGACGCGTGCACACGTTTAGCGTATCGTACACACGCGCGTTTAGTTCGCGACGTGAGCGCATCGTTTGACTTCGATATCGTGTTTTGCGAGATAGTTGCTTATATATGGATTCTTGTGTAATTCCAGGTTCGCAGGCTGGTACGTCGGACGAAGCTAAGAAAGGGAAGCAGGTGGTCGGCTACGAGTAGCGCACGACCAGGTGAGTAGATTTAACATCTACGGGGAAATTGTGGGATTCCTAGGCACTCTAGTGAGGTCTCACAAGGCATCAACCATGCCAATTTCAAATTTTAACGGTGCCGAGAAACCCTAGAACGGATCGTTGGCTAGAAATCTAGGCGAAAATGAAAACTAGTTAACAACTTTAACTATAAGGAAACGGAAATACAACCTTTGTAGATCCGGTGCTCCACCTCCATAGCTCCGTAACGAAGTCCCCTCGCTGTCCAAATGAATTCCCGGGCTCTAGCGTCGGCTTCGTCGGAGAATAGGCGAGCTAGGTCGTCGATGTCCATGCCGAAGATGATCTACGTCGAAGCATCGCAAGATCAAGCTCTCACTTCACCAAGTCATGAAAATTGTAAAGAAAACACACTCTACTACTTGGCAAGAGGTAGAGGATGAAGAAATAGGAAGTGGGTAGACTTTAGAATTGGATTTCTCACTCATTTCATCAATCCACCATTGATGAAGCAAGCTTTTCTTCCTTGAAGAAGATGAAGAAGAAGAAGCTAATTGTTATGATAAGTTAATTAATATTGAAAAGAAAATCAATACTTATCATATCATGAACCATGGTCAAGTGTAGAGATTAAAATAGGGTTAATGGAGTGGTTAGGGTTAAGCATGAGACAAAATGGTCACTTTGGTCAAAGCTTCATGAAGCTTCAACTAGAAAACAAACAAAGCCACCATTTTCCTTTATGCTTATCATTTTTCCAAAAATCAATAAATAAATAAATAAGTGAATAAAACATAACCCTAACCATTAACATGTAACCATAGTTTGATCTTTACATAAAAACCCTAGCAAACATGTATCATTAAACATGATACAATCAAGTGCACAAAAAGTATATCACATATACAATGTGCACATCCGAGTGAGAAAATCCATTTAAAATGAACCAATACTAGTTAACGCAAAGTAATATATCAAATATATAATTATGCATTAAATCATTAAATCAACACTTGATTTAACGATCCGGTCATATCGCATATAACCGACTAGTATCCAATGTATCGGCTTATCGAATCAACCCTCGATTCGATAACTAGGTTATATCGCATATAACCATTCGACACATTCATCGCGAGAATAGAATACGGTATCACATACATGCATTATTCTCGGTCCCGCACATATCTCATATGCGCTCCTATTTCGTTTCGCTTGAGCCAGGAAACCTCTGTGTAGGACTCTAAAGACTCGTCAATACGCCGGCAGCAGGTGATGATCATATCAAACACCCACAAGCCGCAAGCGGTCTGCTAAACGTAACGGCCACCCGGGTATTGAGCGATCTGAAGATCGACGAGCAAGCCCGCTCACACTCCAGTGAATCCAACCAGTAACACTACCGTACAGTCCGGTCTGATCGTCTGATATGTCGCATATCTCGCCTAGGGGTGGTAAACGTCAGACCCCAATAGCTCGATAAGTCGTGTCGATATGAGGTCTATAACAATTCGAGAAACTACTGGTAACACTTACCAGTAAATCTCAGCAACCCTGGCCAGGGATTTCCTGTTATAGCCAATCGAACACAGCGCAACATCAACCCCCTATACCGGGAGAGACGAATCCCCTCCTATCGCTCATTGCCTCCATGTGACTCGGGACTGTACCCAAAAACCACCGTTTTGCACGCCCTCTTGGACGTGGTAAGATGGAAATCAAAGCACAGTGGGAACTACACAAGACTCTATGACGATCTCGGGTCAACAGACTACTCTGTACCAGTGTCACCAGAGAACTGCCATCTGACGTAAGGTATAATACCATCTAGGAGTTCTCGGCGAGTCCGTCCAGTGTACCCAGTCTCTACTGAGCACCCGTATATCATCTCTGATGTCAAACACCAATGGATATGGGATCATCCATCGCCCATCTGTATGGGTCGAGAAGGTATACGCTAGTCTACTCTGGTATATCGATGCCCCGTCTCGATACACCCACGACTAGGGACTTTGAAGGATGTACTTATGGACTACCATGTCCCCACTAGTATGATCCGCATCATAGTCCAGGTAGTCAAGCACACATCCTAAGGGCTTTACCAACATGTAACAGAGAGACAATCAGTGTACACGTTAAGGTAAAGAGCAACCAGATAGCATACTATCATGTCGAGCAAGAAAGTCCTCCCTATATATGTCCAAGCATCCACTACAATATACATCGTATGTATAGTAATGGCCTCTAGGGCATACATATAACTAACAATCTCCCACATCTATTAGGGCCATCTGATAGCAGTGGTTGCAGTATCTCATACTCAACCATCCCATAAAAGTCTCTCTCTGGGAACAGGCCTTTGTGAGTGGATCCGCTGTGTTGTCCTCTGAGTCTACTCTCCTAACCTCGATCTCCCTGGAGATCAACTATCTCCATGATCAGGTGATACTGCCTTAGAGTATGTCTGGATCACTGATGGGACCTGCGTTCCTTAGCATAAGCCACAACTCTATTGTCACACAATGGGAGGAACATAGTTCATCTTATGAACCAATATACACCCAAACAGCCTCTTTGGTAGCATCTTAAGTAGCGATGTATCCTGCCTTTATCGTCTAGTGTGTCACGGTATCTAGCTTGGAACTCTTCCAACATACCGTCCCTGTACTGAGGGTAAAGACAATGCCTGTGACTGACACTCAGTCGTCTTTATCACCCTGGAACCCTTCCAGTGATTCTCCTCAGGATCGATTTATACCATCTTACTACTACTAGTGAGATTCCTGACATCCAATTAGATCTATCTCATAGATCCAAAATCCAGGATTTAGGAGGTATCACTTTGATCCTATATGGAGAATCATTGTGATAAGCGGAGATTGATCGAGCGTAGCATAGGAAACTCTTTCCCTATCAAGAGTATGTCATCCACGTACTCTACGAGGATCGTCACCATACTCCCTACTATCTTTTTGTTTATACAAGGTTGATCTACCATTTTGATGATGTCAAACTTTTTGACTAATTCATCAAAACCGACGTTCCAACTCCGCGATGCCTGCTTTATCCTATAAAGCATCTTGTACACGTTTCCGCTGCTCCCACTGTTTACGAAGCCCTCTGGCTGTGTACTTACAGACGCTCTCTTCTAAAACATCATTTAGAAAAGCTGTCATGACACCCAACCACCAGATATCGTAGTCATGGTATGTAGCCGTGGCAAGTAGGATCTGGATGGACTTAAGCATAGATCCTTAGAAAAAGTTTCATCATGATCCACACCTGGTCAATGATGCAAACCTTTAACAAGTCTAGCTTTGAAAGTCTCAACTTTTCCATGTGCACCAAGTAATCTTCTCAAGATATACTTGCTCCTGATGGGGATTTAACCCTTCAGATATAGCAACCAAAGTCCATACTTTGTTGGTGTATAAGGATTCCATCTCAGATCACTAAGCATCCAGCCATTCTTATAGAGTCTTACTCCTGATGGCCAGCTTGAAACTAGTTGGGTCATCATCTCATGATGCAATCCTCGCTCCCACTGTCATAGAGAAACCGAAGTATCTCTCAGGTGGGTGAGGAACCCTACTAGATCGGCGGAGAGGCTGAGGTTCATTGGTAATTATTGAATCCTTTGGTTCTGTCAAATCTTCAGCTGCAGTTTTGTATAGCTGGAACATTTCCAGTTCTACATGACTGACCTTGCCTCGAGCTTGTCCGGATTTTGCTTTTCAGACATAGGCCGGACAACCCCAAATCTTAACTAACTTAAGAAATGGGCTCTTCTTTTTCCATATCACATATGAAGTGGTAGGCAACTGATTTGATTTGAACCCTATTCAATATGTATGCAGCTTCTCAAGCGCATAACACCCAAAAGGAAATAGGTAACTCAGTATTACTCATCATAGAGCACACCTTATCATATAGGGTGTGATTGTTCCGCCCCGATATACCATCGTTTAATGGTGTATACGGAGGAGTAATGCTGAGAGAGAATCTCATTCTCCTTTAGAAAAGTCCAGGATTTCCGTGCTCAAGTATTCTCCTCCTCGATCTCATCAAAAGACATAATACTTATACCTGTTATTGGTTCTCTACTTCTAACTTATATTCTGTGAATATCTCAAAAGGTTCGGACTTGTGTTTCAACAGGAACATATGTCTGAATCAGAAGAGATCATCAGAGAATTTAATGAAGTACAAAGAACCGGTCCTGGCATGTGTAGACAGGGGACCTACATACATCAACATGTATTATCCCAAGAGTTCACTAACTCTTTCTCTGTTTCCAATAAACAGAGCTGTGGTCATCTTATCTTTGTGACATGACTGGCGAGTTTCACAAGATGTAAATTCAAACTAATTTAAATATGCATCTAAATGTAACTTCAGCCAGTCGGGTCGCATTGATATGACCTAGTCTACAATGCCTCAAGAATGATTCGTTCATTTCTGAACTCTTCCTCTTGTATGTGTTCCGTATACTAAGAACTGTGGTTTGATTTAGAACATTAATGCTTTTAGATAACGTGCCTGAACCGATCAACTTTTGATATAGGAAATGTTCAAAACATTATCCAACAATACAAAATTTTATCATTTCTTTACTAATAAAGAGACTGATATGATTTTGTATATCAGGTTCGGTATCTAATAACATTCGTTCAGAATCAATGTATTGTAATACAGGGTGACAGTGACCAACAGACTTGGCTGCAACTCTTGCCCCGTTTTCTGCCTCATGAAACTTATCACCCGTTCTCAGTTCTCTACCTATCTGTAGCCCTATGTAACAGATTACATATCTGGGATCCTGATCCGGTATCATATACCCAGGACGTAAAGGATACTGAGAAACAGTTCTGTATAATGAACAAACCCGAAGATGATGCATCAGCATGCACTCTCTTCGTTTGGGCGGCACGGGAATTCTGGTATTCCCCAATTTCCTGCTCTGTCTTATAACAATTATAAGTTGGAGCGGGACCAACGTTCCCCAGCTCAGTATAATAAGCGGGTTCGGTCAATAATCCGTATTATTATCTTGATTAAGGCGTGATATGGTCGCAATCTGGAGAGAGAGAGAAGAAAACACTCAGCGTGCGCTCTTGCAAGAATAGATTGGTTATTATTTTATCTAATCAGGATGGTTCCCACTGCTTTTTATCAAATCTTCCTTCAAACCCTAAAAGGAAAGACTAGCCGGGATTAATTACACACTACAAGTTCGCCAATCTTTCAGCCAGGCCAGTGTCGGTACTTTGAGGGAGGTCCCCCGTGCTTTCGCACGAACCTAATTAATGTAAACCTCGTTTTCCCAGAGGCGTAACCCCGTTGACACCTTTCTAGACACCTACTTGATCGGCTAATTGTAATGTGTAAAACTCTCCCAGGAGTAACAATTACTCGCAGTGGGTATCGGGATCCAACTATCTCATAGAAGGTATGCAATCTCATTGCAAATTTCAACACTTGAAATTCCCGATAATATTTTGCCCCTAGCGTCTTATGACCTTGACGGAGGTCAACAAACCATAGGGTACTAGTCAAGTTCAACCCGTCATTTCTTGATCGAATTAAACCCACCCGCACGACCCTTGACGGAGGTCAACAAGGCCGCACGACTACCCTAATCCAATCTGCATCATATGCATAAGCAGATAAATACTAGTTAGCTACCGCACACTACGCCTTGACGGAGGTCAACAAACGTAGCACGAATACTAAATAGGACTTATCTGAAATGACGGAGGGCTACGACAGGTTTTTCTGAAAACCTATTGCGTAATGAACTTGATATCGTTGTAGGATCGAATGAATTTTGAAATGGAGTGTTTTTGAGGCTTTTCTAGTTTTGCTAAAGGAGTCACTCCCGGTGAAGGGATCGTCGGTCCTTTCCTCGTCGAATGAGGTGCGGGATATATCATATATATCACTGTGCAAAGTAAAAACTCTTAAAAGAAATCAAAAGACAAACCGAGTGTGTAGCATCTGCCAGTTATTGCTAAAGGAGTCACTCCCGGTGAAGGGATCTCGGTCCTTTCCTTATCGAATAAGGTGCAGGATATATCACATATGCCTCTGTGCAAAGCAAGAACTGTAGCTACCTGTTTTGTTTTGAAATTCGATTCTACAACATCTTAGGTTTCTTTTCTTTCATTAATCACATTAATGAAGTCCCATCATTTAAGTACCTAAACATCACAGATATTTACGACGTACACTTATGCCATCCGCATTCGCCTCGATGTCCCCTCGTGCACCGTTAGGTTAGGTAACTAACGGCAGAGCAGGGCAGGGCTAGCGCGGGTGTAAAACATAAGTAACGTCTATATAATATATCATATATACTATATACTGTATGTATCACAGAACATCACATGATCACATCACAGATATCGCAGCAGAAGAAACATATGAAACATTGGATATACTAGGACGTCCGTGTTTTCAATACGAGCCAGTATAAAACACGGATTCTACGGTCGCGAT
The DNA here is from genome assembly GCA_030015575.1 of Agapanthus africanus. Taxonomy (NCBI): domain Eukaryota; kingdom Viridiplantae; phylum Streptophyta; class Magnoliopsida; order Asparagales; family Amaryllidaceae; genus Agapanthus; species Agapanthus africanus. Next base: position 675,566,788 of record CM057338.1, on the reverse strand, counting down.
GAATAGCCAAACCCACACCCCTAGACCCCTACGAGAGCGGCAAGCAACCCTACCAATTCTAGAGTTAGGAGACCCGGACTCGACTCCTCGAGTTGGTCTCCCACTGGACTCCAGAACCCGGTTACTTGTGCCCTCCTCCTTAGGTCTATCCTAGTGCGGAAAAGTAAATAATATACAAAGGGTGACAACTTCCGCAACCTGGAAGTGCCCCAAATAAAAGAATATTACATACAAGTTTTTACATGAATGAAAATGAAAAACACTCATCTCACATAAAAACCCCCGGCTATTCGAACACGACAATCCAATATAACATATCCAGCAACACATAACATCAAATGTCATCAACGTAAGTAAATATGCGCATCCCAATTGTCGTTGACATATAGCAACGAAACCGGCGATATCAAATATTACACTTACGGTCACAGAAAAGAAAGTGTAAAACTACAACAGTTGGAATCCGCAACCATCTCAGACATCGCATGCCTGACCAAATGAATTTCTTAGACATCGCATGCCTAACAATTATAAACCCCGCATTTTAGTCTCAAAATCGAAAACACTTTTCAATACCAAGTCGGGCAATTCAACAAGATTCCCGACAATTTGATCGAATGCTCGTCGCAAACTTCAGTTGACGGCCGCACCCCCGATACCGTTGACGAAGTGCACCAAGGCAGAACACCGCTACCGCGAGCACCCGGACGGATGCTTTCGGCTACGGGGTTCTCCTACAGTCACTTGGTCGGGGCTATGGAGTGAGGCTGTCTATTAAGTTTACCCGGCGAGTATCCGCGTACACTACGTGATTGCGACGGACTTTTGATCACATCAAAATTCCGTGGTAACCGATCAAGTGAGACTAAAGTGCTATGTTTATAACATTCATTCAGTTATCTCATAATTTCTTGTGAATTCCAATTATTGTATCCCATTCCAGATAATTAGAAAATGTTAAACTTTCCGATTGAACATTCGAACACCCAAGTTTTCCCGATACGGATCAACACATGAAACAAGTCTAAAAACATTCAGTTCGTGCCTCAGTACCAACGGTCCAGCCGTAGAAGGGTCAAGCCAACGCCTCACATGTGGCACGCCGTACTGCCCCAAACCCGAAGGTTCAAAGGGCAGTTCAAGACGGTCACATAATCGAGTTAAGGTTTGTTGTCTTCTAGAGGGTCCATCGCGTTACTTGCACTACTTAGAACGTCTTTAAACTTCGGAAAAATCCAACACTTGGAAATTTCCCGACAGGGGAAAAATTGGGTATTTATATCCGGTCGAACTTTTTTTTTTAACATATTCTAAAATTTATCCGGAAAGCCACATAGACAAAATCTGATACACCGATCGAAACACCAATCCCCAAAACAATCCCAGAAAATTCAACTCTTGAATAAATATTAAAAATTCCCAGAAAATCCAACTCCAGAAAATAGGAATTACTGTGCAAACAAAAGAAGCTGACGTCATCAATGGGCCGCGGAACCGCCGCAGAAGCTAGGCTTCTGCCGCGGTTCCGCCGCAGTTTGGACTGTTCATGAGAAAATTTTTGCACCGTAATTCTTATATTTCCCTGCTGAATTTTTTAGCAATTTTTAATTTGGAAAAATCCCAGTTTTTGAAAAAAGGACAGAGAGCAATTTTGAAATGGGTTTTCGGGTTCGTTCGGACTTCAAACTCCGTCTAGACTTCGCCTAAGGCTCTAGCTTGGCTCTGATACCTCTGTGGGATTCCTAGGCACTCTAGTGAGGTCTCACAAGGCATCAACCATGCCAATTTCAAATTTTAACGGTGCCGAGAAACCCTAGAACGGATCGTTGGCTAGAAATCTAGGCGAAAATGAAAACTAGTTAACAACTTTAACTATAAGGAAACGGAAATACAACCTTTGTAGATCTGGTGCTCCACCTCCATAGCTCCGTAATGAAGTCCCCTCGCTGTCCAAATGAATTCCCGGGCTCTAGCGTCGGCTTCGTCGGAGAATAGGCGAGCTAGGTCGTCGATGTCCATGCCGAAGATGATCTACGTCGAAGCATCACAAGATCAAGCTCTCACTTCACCAAGTCATGAAACTTGTGAAGAAAACACACTCTACTACTTGGCAAGAGGTAGAGGATGAAGAAATAGGAAGTGGGTAGACTTTAGAATTGGATTTCTCACTCATTTCATCAATCCACCATTGATGAAGCAAGCTTTTCTTCCTTGAAGAAGATGAAGAAGAAGAAGCTAATTGTTATGATAAGTTAATTAATATTGAAAAGAAAATCAATACTTATCATATCATGAACCATGGTCAAGTGTAGAGATTAAACTAGGGTTAATGGAGTGGTTAGGGTTAAGCATGAGACAAAATGGTCACTTTGGTCAAAGCTTCATGAAGCTTCAACTAGAAAACAAACAAAGCCACCATTTTCCTTTATGTTTATCATTTTTCCAAAAATCAATAAATAAATAAATAAGTGAATAAAACATAATCCTAACCATTAACATGTAACCATAGTTTGATCTTTACACAAAAACCCTAGCAAACATGTATCATCAAACATGATACAATCAAGTGCACAAAAAGTATATCACATATACAATGTGCACATCCGAGTGAGAAAATCCATTTAAAATGAACCAATACTAGTTAACGCAAAGTAATATATCAAATATATAATTATGCATTAAATCATTAAATCAACACTTGATTTAACGATCCGGTCATATCGCATATAACCGACTAGTATCCAATGTATCGGCTTATCGAATCAACCCTCGATTCGATAACTAGGTTATATCGCATATAACCATTCGACACATTCATCGCGAGAATATAATACGGTATCACATACATGCATTATTCTCGGTCCCGTACATATCTCATATGCGCTCCTATTTCGTTTCGCTTGAGCCAGGAAACCTCTGTGTAGGACTCTAAAGACTCGTCAATACGCCGGCAGCAGGTGATGATCATATCAAACACCCACAAGCCGCAAGCGGTCTGCTAAACGTAACGGCCACCCGGGTATTGAGCGATCTGAAGATCGACGAGCAAGCCCGCTCACACTCCAGTGAATCCAACCAGTAACACTACCGTACAGTCCGGTCTGATCGTCTGATATGTCGCATATCTCGCCTAGGGGTGGTAAACGTCAGACCCCAATAGCTCGATAAGTCGTGTCGATATGAGGTCTATAACAATTCGAGAAACTACTGGTAACACTTACCAGTAAATCTCAGCAACCCTGGCCAGGGATTTCCTGTTATAGCCAATCGAACACAGCGCAACTTCAACCCCCTATACCGGGAGAGACGAATCCCCTCCTATCTCTCATTGCCTCCATGTGACTCGGGACTGTACCCAAAAACCACCGTTTTGCACGCTCTCTTGGACGTGGTAAGATGGAAATCAAAGCACAGTGGGAACCACACAAGACTCTATGACGTCTCGGGTCAACAGACTACTCTGTACCAGTGTCACCAGAGAACTGCCATCTGACGTAAGGTATAATACCATCTGGGAGTTCTCGGCGAGTCCGTCCAGTGTACCCAGTCTCTACTGAGCACCCGTATATCATCTCTGATGTCAAACACCAATGGATATGGGATCATCCATCGCCCATCTGTATGGGTCGAGAAGGTATACGCTAGTCTACTCTGGTATATCGATGCCCCGTCTCGATACACCCACGACTAGGGACTTTGAAGGATGTACTTATGGACTACCATGTCCCCACTAGTATGATCCGCATCATAGTCCAGGTAGTCAAGCACACATCCTAAGGGCTTTACCAACATGTAACAGAGAGACAATCAGTGTACACGTTAAGGTAAAGAGCAACCAGATAGCATACTATCATGTTGAGCAAGAAAGTCCTCCCTATATATGTCCAAGCATCCACTACAATATACATCCTATGTATAGTAATGGCCTCTAGGGCATACATATAACTAACAGAAATCGCCCGTATGGTGTTAAGCGTCAGGGCGTGTTAGGATATTTAGTATAGATGTTCATATGGACTGTAGTAGCTTACCCTTTTGTTGCATATAGAAATGATAGCATAGGACACTGCACTGTCACTAACGGTTCAAGTCACACGAGCACGATTGATATGCTACACTCACACCGTTAGTGATTTCCATGACACTCACATTATAGGATTGCTATAAATCATATATCATACTGACTCTACCCTATTGATATTGTCATGATTTGCCGCATAACAGCATATGTATATCCATATTTAGGCACATATGCATCACATACCCCTACTGGTACTACATACATATATATTGATATGTTCATACCTGCGCATATGCACACTGTATATTCATACCAGTGCACACATATATTGATATCTTCATACTTGCTTAGATTACGCATTGAGATATGTTGTTTCCATGTTAATTCTGGATTTGGGGAACCGTGGATATTTCAAAGAGTATAGTTAATTATTTAAAAACCCGGTTTCCCTTGATATGATATTTCGGTGCGTCCGCCATGTGTTTTCTCGATACTAGAGTGATATATGTGAACTCGAATCGAGGAGTTGGATGAGGCCGATTACGGGTATATGGTGGACCCGGTATGGTACCCCATGGCGAGAACGGTTTCGCTGTGTAGTAGACGGTGAGCCTGGCAGAGGGACTACTACCTACTAGTGATTAGTTGGACCTGGCGGTTATCCGGAGGATACTGGCCAGGGTTGATGGATGGATACGGGACGACTCGTACTGCCGGGGCCGAGGGCCGATACCGCAGACAGAGCCCGTGGGCTGATCCGGACTGACGGATGCCCTATACAGGAGGATTTGCGTGTCGATGCTTGGCACGAGTATTTCTTGATATTTTGGGTGCCGATGTTGGGCACTCACGGTTATATGAGATTTACAGGATTGGAGGACCGAGGAGGATGACGACGCCTGAGTTGTATTAGGATTTGGGTACATTGATGGGTACCGATTATACCTTCCACGATGACATTCCGTGTAGATGTTATATTTCCCATGCTCAGTATGTAGTAATTGATATCTCATCCTGTATCTATTATACCTGATATAGTACACATTGCTATACCTGATCATTGCATACCCTGTTCATTCTATATAGGGTTGTTAGATTGCATTGCTATACCTGATCATTGCATACCCTGTTCATTCTATATAGGGTTGTTAGATTGCATTGCTATACCTGATCATTGCATACCCTGTTCATTCTATATAGGGTGGTTAGATTGCATTGCTATACCTGATCATCACATTTCTTGCTCATCACATGGAGATGTTATTAGATCACACTTGTTGCATGTTTGAGCATCCAGTTCATCATATAGATGTTATCTGTTGATATAGGTTAGAGTATCGTAGCACGTGCATACTCGCGATTACCTTTATATGTTATCTTCTATTCACGAGTTGGCAACTCACCCCCGTTGTGCCACAGTGTTTGCAGGCTGCCTTTCGGAGTAGTCGCGGCAGGCTGTGTTCTTGCATCTTTTGACACAGATACCCCTACAGTTGGTATACTAGCTCTTTTGCTGATAGGTGGGTTTTGTGCGGTATCTGGTTATCTTTCAGTTATGTACCTTGTTATATCTAGTACTCTCCATCTGCCACTTATGTATTGACTTAGAGACCAGTTGTGAGGACGATGTATATTATTCTGTATTCTGGCGTCGACCTCGTTTTGAGCCGACTTTACTTATGCAGTTTATTCTATCTGTGATGTTTCCCACCTGTTGCTCATTTTCTTCGCTACGGCGTCGTATATTGTTATCTTGGTGATTGTCTACTTAAGATTTCTTGACATCTTAGTAATTAGTTCTATTAAATGCTTAACTCACTCTATACTTTTACTGGTTTGATTTCTGGGTTTTCGGCTTACTTAGTCGCATTACGCCTGTAGACGTTACGTGGTTAAGTGCCGGTCACGGGCCAAACTTTGGGTCGTGACAGAACCTTCTTAAAATACTGGCTTTTGAATTGTCTAAAGTTGCATAAGTCATTGCCGCTCCTTCTTTTACCCTGTATTTCTCAGAACACCCCGTATTACTATGGACATCCACTTCCATTGGATAGATCCATCGTATGGTTATATACGAACTCGAAGGGGTTTCTTCGAGGATGGATCCAGGTTCAGGAGAAATAGAATTGGTTTATTCAGTTGTCTTTTATTATCACTTTCTCTCAGGTTGCGAGGGCTCCTTAGTTTAGGAGAGTACACCTATCACACTTATTGGATAGTCTTATTCCAAACCATAGGCAGGTGCCGAAAGGTAGGGAATGAAGAAAACCAATTAGCCTAAGTAGGGTGTACAGAAGGTAATAACTAAAGACAAAATAAAGGGATTAGAAAGAGGGAAAAGTAAAATTGCGACTACTAACATTCACGACCAAACCACATATTTCATCGCCACTCCTACTTCACCTTTTATTTCTCCAGAAGAACCCGTATCACTACGAACATCCAATTCCATTGGATAAATCGATCGTATGGTTATATACGAACTCGAAGGATATTTTTTCGAGGATGGATTCTGGTTCAAGAGAAATAGGAATAAGGTTTATTAAGTTGTCTTTTATCATCACCTTCTCTCAAGTTGTGAGTACTCCTAGGTTTAGGAGGGTACACCTATTATGCTTACTGGACATTCTTCTTCCTAACCATAGGCTGGTGCCGAACGGTAGGGAAGGAAGAAAACCATTTTAACCTAACGATGGTGTACAGAAGGTAACGACTAAAGACAAAAAAAGGTAATTGGAGAGATGGCAAGGAAATATACGGTTACAGTCATGAATCTGAATAATGGAAAAGGCATTACTATGAATACCCGAATACCCTTTCGAAACATATTCGTGTTTCATTTTCACTGTATTGTTAATAGAAAACTGATTTCCCAATTAGACCCTTGCTCCAAGGTATGTATTTACCAGGTATAATTCTCAAATATGTATGGTTTTACAGATGATGAGTGGGAGTAAGTCATTGGAAATTAGGTGATCATCCTCATTATATCGGAATTCGTTGTAATTGGTGATATTTAAGAAAATCGCCTGGGTACAGTTTTCAACCTACGACGCACAAGTTTTGAGTTATTAAACTCAGCGGACTTATACAAAGTATCGTATGTTGTCCAGTGTCCATCAGGACAAAGGGGTTGGTCCTCAAACTATGTTCTATTTACTTGTGACTTCTTTAGTTTTTAGACAAGTGTTTCGTAGAAATATAATGTCTAAGTTTTGAGAAGTTGTGAGTATAGGAATAAAGTAGAGAACCAGGAGTCGCAAGTATCGGGATTCTTCAAAGAAATCGAAGATGTAGATTCTTGTGATTGGTATTCAATTGATAGTAACGGTTTTGAGAAACTTGTTTCTCTTTCGGGTTACTCATAATTGGATGGATTCCTAAGTTGAGTAATGATGATTAGCCTCTCTCCATTAAGTTGATATGCACTGGAGACAGCTGCATGATTTGAATCTGGTTCGAATTAAATAAGTGCCAAAGTTTCTATATTGGATATAGAATGCTTCATATCTTAACGATGTTATGGTAAGGGGAGTTGTCCAGCTTATGCTTAAAACCAGACACTGGATAACTCAAGGCACGTTTCTGTAATGGCAGTTTGTGGGTTGACCCTGGCTTTGACGAGGGTTGATTTTCTACCATCTGGAAGATCAATAGTGATATTGTTCTTGACTCGCCACAGTTTTAGTAAAATGGATTTTTTCAGAAAACACTAGTGGGAGTATGGTAGAACTGGAAGTGATTCCAGAACCGCAAACGATTACGGAAAATTTAATATTACCTATATATTCAATCAGGTTTGACATTCCATTAGCCACTCCGCAGATATGGTGGGTAACCTCAGACACTCGAGAGGTACTCCGGTAGCCTCAAGGACGGTGACAGGGAGGTTCTTGTTTACCCAGACTTGACACTACTGTTGTTCCAGACTATGAGACCAGGCAGGAGGATATGTATAGCGTCGTTCTAAACTAGTTTTAGAAGTACACATATATATTATTCTGCAAGAGGGTTACTGTGGTCAGTGGGAGCAGCGGAAGCAAGTGGGCAAGTAGCTTATGTCTACTTATAGGCGTGAGCAGATATAGCAGAGATTAGATCATCTAATTTTGATGTAACAGTCATGGCTTTGACTTCATCAGAATAGGGGATGGATCTGTTAAGAAGGTAGTAGGGTGTGATGTCCTGGTATTTGGATGACATACATAGAGTAGGAAGTAAAATTCCTATACTACGATCGGTTGTACTGTGGTCGTCACACAGTTGTTTCTCCACAAAGGATATGGACATAATATCTGACATTCTGGTTACTAGATCTATGGTTTTAGATCTAGATTTGGGTAGTTTCCCAATGTGGGTACTTTGACAGTATTCTAATAGTATTTTAGAATAGATGACTCCTGACATGGTGGTGTACCTGCAGGTGATGAAGTCACCCTCTCTAAAGGTGTCTTACAGACTAAAGGGGAGAGGGATGTGCATGATTGGCAAATCACTTGCTTAGGCAATTGAGTCAATCGTGAGATGTCAAGTACCACACCAGATGTTGTTTTTGTACTAGATGCGATAAGTTTATATTAATCCAATCCTGGAGAAACATAAAGAAGCAGTTTTAGAACATAAGTACATGTTCTACGGATTTGATGACGGCAGCCTCCTTCGGGAGACAGTTATCATTCCAGGCTTCAAAGGTGACTTGTATGACAGAGTGATTGTCAAAGTTATAGTTTTCCCTCTGATGAGGGACAATATTATGGACAGGTGGTCCAAAAGGATACTGTGGGAGGCATGGTGCTGAATACTGATTAGGTTCAGTTGACGATACAGCCTAAGAAGTTTGGATTTGGAGTTCATTTATGAACTAAGTCCCATCAGATATCCAGACATATTCTAAGACAGGTATTACTCGATTCGGGAGATGGCTTTCTCCGCGAACTTGAAATTAAGAGAGACATAGAAAGAAACATCAGGGCGGATCCACTCACTGAGGCTATTTCTCGAACACAATAGTTTTACAAACGAGCTTTGTGAAACTGATTAGTAGAGGAGTTAGATGTTCGGTATCACACAAGCTGTGAGTACGCGACATTGCAATAATTAGCCTTAAGTGCAAGTGGGAGATTGTTGGATATAGTGCCCTCAAAGTCAATTATTGGATCACAGGTACGTGATTGTGATGATTGAGGAAGGGCCTATACCGATAAAACAGTCTTACTCGAGATGATAGTATGCTATCTGGTTTGTCTTTATCATTGTTACACTTTGATAGAGCCCATAGGATCTTGCTTGACTACCAGCAGTATGATGGCGATCATATATGTGGGAGCTGGGGTTTATAAGTACATCCTTAAAGTGTCCCTAGTCGTGGGAGTTTCGAGATAGGGTATCGATACTCCAGAGTAGACTAGTGTATACAGTCGAAACCCCGACGAGGGGCGGTGGCCGGTCTCATAAGCCATTGGTGTTAGTTGGTTCACCTAAGATGTATACAGGTGCTCATTGGGTTATGAGTATACCGGACAGGACTCGCCGGGAACCTTCTAGTTGGTATTATACCTAGCGTCAGATAGCAGTTCCCTGGTGATATGTGTACAGGTTAGTTCATCGACCTAGGATCGTCATTTGTTTCGTGTGAGTTCCCACTATGCTTTGATTTATACCCTACCACGGGTCAAAGGAGTCATGTAAACAGGTATTTTTGGGTACAGTCCCGAGCCACATGGAGGCAGTGAGCAGATCATCGGGGATTCGTCTCTCCCGATATTGGGGGTGAGATCGCACTGTGTTTAGGAGAGCCATTACACGAAATCCCTGGCCAGGGTAATCGAGATTTACTGGAAGGTATTCCACTAGTATCTCAGGGTGTTCTGGGCTGCTCTCTGACATGACTTATACAGCTATTGGGGGTCTGACGTTTACCGGCCCCCTAGGCCCTATATGCGATACTCATAGACGAATGGACCGGACTGTACGGATATTGTCACTGTCAGGCTCAGTAGGGTTTCTGGATGAGTTCGCTCGTCAGCTTCCCTTCCAATCAATACATAGGCAACCGTTACGTACAGCTGGTACTCCGACGTGCTAGTGGTTATACCCAGTGCCAGTGTATTGATGGGTCATTAGAGTCCCCCACAGACAGTTTCCCAAGTTTGGGCGAAACGTTGTAGATGCCGTATGGTTTTATGACAGGGTTCGGAAAATGCACGTGCGTTTTCGCACGTGTCATATTTCGGGCAGATAATACTGATGGGTTTTGGTTTAAGCCGGATCCGAGTATTATACCGTGTTGATATAATATCTTTGTCTCAGTTGCATTTGTATTCGGTCGTAATACAAACGCGGGTATATTTATACTGTTACGGGGTTATCCTGAAATTCGTTTCGGGATCGCTTTTGGAAGTTGCCAGTTTCCAGTTTTCTATCACCCGTATTAAACATTCGGTTTACTACAGATTTATCTTTTCTTCTTGAAGGTGATGGTTCTAGAAGGTTCTAGATTTGGTGACAAGGCTTGATGATTCATTGTTAGCATTAAATGTGTGAGATGTGTTAAGGTGACTAGATTAATGATCATTGGTTTGCATTTAATGCTTTAAGTGAGTCATTCTTTCTTTAATGAGTTATGATAAGTATCCTTGTTATAGTCACCACTTGAGGTTCCTACACTCACCCCCCTTGCTTCATATATTGGCCGGCCACATTTGTGGAGGTGGTGGATTGATTTTTGGGAAAAGATTATGATAGTTTAGTTCATGGAAATTTCATATAGCTCAATTTCCCATTTACCCGATTCCAAATGGCAACTTCATTAACCATTCGTCCATAGCTTTGGACGTAACGAGACAAAGTGTTCTACTCATTCTCTACATCAATCTTGGTTGTCTCTTTTAGCAAACTTGATGATCGAGTTGCCTCGGTTCAGAGGCGGGAGCCCGTTTAAAGATCCATCGACGTGGTGCCACCTGGACGACGAGACCGGAGATCGAGCGAGTTCGGATCAGCTGCAACAAAGCATGGGATGATGGTTGAAGACCGAAGGACCCGGATCGTTCGGTATAACATTTCTACCCACTTTGTAGTTTGTTAGTTTAGCGTTAATGGCAGATCCTGGGATATAGTATACGATAGCGCAAATTCTAAAAGTTTTTATTCCGCATTTTGGCGTCTGAAAGACGGCTGGGGCGCTACCGTAGACTTACAGTAATGACCGTTAATGCACCATATTTTGATATTTGAGGCACTGTTCAGCGTGCAGACAGAAGATTCAGATGTTGCTGCGATTGACGAGATATCGCCCCAGAAGTTTGGAGCTATGCCGCACGAGTTATATTTCGAGACATGATAGAAGGTCGCTAGTCACCAAGGATAAAGGACTAGGACATGTGATTCATTGCCTACCCCGATGCGAGGTCATCAGATGGATTGATTCCAGCTAGAGGCGACTTCACGCTGATACGTTGAGAGTCGATAGAGACGATCGAATGTCAGGAACCCATTTTCCAAGTTTAAAGTATTCGGAAAACAATGCAAGCAATTCTACGGACCCTCTAGAAGAATGAAACCCTAACTCGATGTAATGACCATGGAACGCCGGTGAACCTTAGGGTTTGCGGCAGTTTAGCGGTACCATTAGTGAGGCTTGGGTCTGCCCTTCTACGGTTGGTCCATAGGTGCTGTGGCATATATCCGATACTATTAAACTGTACCCAAGGTGTTGAGCTCTTGGGGGATTATATGGTTTTGATAAATCGATCGGATGATTCGACTTCATTCGGATATCAGGTGATGAGATGCATTGCTTGGGAGACTCTAGATACGAGTATAGCCATTAGAGCGCAGTCCATGCAGCCACGAAAAGACGAGTCCGAATCGGTCGACATTAGAGAAAAGTGGAGTAAGAGGTTCGTACGAGATCTTGATTAGATGACGTTCCACTCCGCCCACATCAGAGATGTGATACGCAAGCAGAGGCGTTGACTATGGGTATATCTTCCAGGAGGAGTCGTGATGAGTATGCAGCTGTTCCGGAACAAGGAATAGATATAGTAAGAGGATGATAACTTCCGGGCAGTTCGGCAGAAACGAGATTTGGGAGAGACTTCGACAGGACCTTTCTGGGATACTATACGAGAAGACTTGGACCCAGGATCAGTCATATTGTGCACACCCAGCAGGCCAGAGTTAAGCATCATCGACGAGACATATTATGAGTAACCATGAGAGTTGGCCAGAGATCTTTAGAGGATGTGTCAGAGCGGACTGCTTCCGTTATCGTTTCCATATTGGACCGTTGAGCCGAGGAGCTATGCACTTAGCAATTTGCAGTGAGAGACGAGAGCCTAAGGGCACCAGGTGACAGGCCATGATTAGGAGGCAAGTAGATATCTTGCTCTACTAGCATTGGGTGCACCGACACTTTCTCGACTTGAAAGAAGGACATATCGACGACAGTATTTATGATTTATGATTTTGTGATTGACTATCAAGTATCCATCACATTGGATTTCAGTATTTTTGGGTGATTTATTTCATGATTTAGTTTTGATTACCGAGTTTCATGATATTTGATTTCATGCCAAGGGCATGCATATAATTTGACTTATGCTTTCAGCATAGTTCTCATGCACTTTTAGTATTTTGATTTGCTTTTGTGCACGCCGATACACAGGATGGTGAGATTTTATACCATGGTATACCTGATTCGGATTTTTGATTACAATGTGTTGTATACAGTCGATTTCGATTTTGATATTCGATATTTGTTTTCGTGCACCTTGTGCACTTGACTTGGATTTTGCGCATGTAAGTGCACGGCGGCGCCCCGGCCGTCTTTCCGAGGCCAAAATGCGGAAGCGATACTTTACTTTAAACTTTTGAACCGGCACCACCGCGCACAAAAGTCCCAGATTGGACCATTAATCTAGTCCTAGCTAAGTAAAGAACGGGTAGAGAGATATACCGAGCGATCCGTGTCCTTCGGTCTTCTCGTCGTCGTCGCGATCTCCCGCGGAATGTCCGGTCTCCACCTCCTCGCCGGAAGGGCACCACGTCGCCGGCTTCTTTTACGGGCTCCCACCTCTGGACCGAGGTAACTCGGGCATGAAGTTGGCGAGTCGACGTGCCCAAGGTTGCTGTAGGTTAACTATAGAAAGCTTTGTCTCATGGGGTTGTAGGAAGTTGCCTTTTTGGTGGAGGAAATGAACTACACTTTTGGTGATGAACTTTGGGATTTTTCAAAACATGAAGAGAACCAAAATCTCGCCACTAACAATTTGGACAACCCCCACCTTGAATGTGGCCGGCCCCTTTTCATCCAAGAGAGAAAATATGAGAGAACAGAGGAGAGTTGGAATAATGCAAGAGAGAGGGAAAAAGAGATCATCAATCCAAAAAGCAAACCACACTCCCTCATCATAACCAACCATCATCATCAAGCATGATGACTCCAAAAGTAAACCATGATGAATAAGAAAGTCAAGCAATGATTATCCAAGGAAAGTCAAATGAGGGTGCAACCATCATGAAGCAATAATATGCAAAGACCACCCTCCAAAATGCTTATTTGCACAAATGCAAATAAGCCCTCCTCCACCAATCTTCAGCCAATGAAAGATACAAAGAAAATTGCCGAAACGGAAAGCAAACTGGCAACTTCAGAAAACTGATCCCGTAATAAATTACAGGAAAACCCCGCTACTGTATATACGTACCCGCATTTGTATTCCGACCGAATACAAATGCAATGAGACAAAATCTACACTGTACAATACTAAGATCCGGCCTAAACCAAAGCCCGCTAACGTCTGATCATGATCCGTGCAATACCGCACGTATCTGATCGAACCCTGCCATATCTCTATACGGCCTCTACAGCGTTTCGCCCGAAACTTGAGTAACTGGTTATGGGGGACTCTAAAGACTTGTCAATACTATGGCTGTGGATTTAACCACTAGCACATCAGAGGTATTAGCCATACGTAACGGGCTACCAGCTATTGACCAAAAGGAACGTCGATGAGCGAACTCATCCTGACACCATACTGAGCCTGTCAGTGACAATATCCGTACAGTCTGGTTCGTTCGTCTATGAGCATCGCATGGCGGGCCTAGGGGGTTGGTAAAAGTCAGACCCCTAAAAGTGGTACAAGTCATGTCGGAGTGTAGCCCATAACACCCTGAGATACTACTGGAATACCTACCAGTAAATCTCCTGCCTTGGCCAAGGACTTCGTGTAATGGCTCTCCTAGACACAGCGCGACCTCACCCCCAATACCGGGAGAGACGAACCCCTGAAGATCCGCTCACTGCCTCCATGTGGCTCGGGACTGTACCCAACTAAAACCTGTTTGCACGTCTCCTTTGAGCGTGGTAGGGTAGTAATCAAAGTACAGTGGGAACTGTTAGTTGTATGTATGCCCTAGAGGCCAGTCTTGTACAGATGATGTATATTATATTGGATTCTTGGACATATATGGAGATGGCTTTCTTGCTCGATATGATAGTATGCTATCTGGTTGCTTTTTATCTTAACATGTAAACTTGTCTCTTTATACTGTCTTATAGTTATATGTTGGTAAAGCCTTTAGGATGTGTACTTGACTACCTGGACTATGATGAGGATCATACTAGTGGGGACATGGTAGTCCATAAGTACATCCTTCAAGGTCTCTAGTCGTGGGTGTATCGAGACGGGGCATCGATATACCAGTGTAGACTAGCGTATACGCTTCTCGACCCATGAGATGGGCGATGGATGATCCCATATCCATTGGTGTTTGACATCAGAGATGGTATACGGGTGCTCAGTGGAGACTGGGTACACTGGACGGACTCGCCGAGAACTCCCTGATGGTATTATACCTCACGTCAGATGGCAGTTCTCTGGTGATACTTGTGCAGGTTAGTCTGTAGACCCGAGATCGTCATAGAGTCTTATGAGATTCCCACTGTGCTTTGATTTCCACCTTACCACGTCCATGAGGGCATGCAAAACGGTGGTTTTTGGGTACAGTCCCGAGTCACATGGAGGCAATGAGCGATAGGAGGGGTTTCGTCTCTCCCGGTATTGGGGGTTGATGTTGCGCTGTGCTCGATTGGCCGTAACAGGGAAGTCCCTGGCCAGGGCTGTTTTAGAGATTTACTGGTAAGTGTTACCAGTAGTTTCTCGACCCGTTATGGGCCTCATATCGGCACGACTTATCGGTTATTGGGGTCTGTCGTTTACCATCCCTAGGCTCGATATGCAGCATATCTGACGATGAGACCGGACTGTACGGTAGTGTTGCCGGTTGGCTCGACGGGAGTTGTAGCAGGTTCGTTTGTTTTCTTCTGATCGCTTAATACCCGGGTGGCCGTTACGTTTAGCTGACCGCTTGCGGCTTGGGGGTGCTTGATATGATCATCACCCACTGTCGGTGTATTGACGAGTCTTAGAGTCCCACAAAGGAGTTACCTAGTCCAGGAGAAACGTTGTGGTGCGCGTATGCGATATGCGCATGGACCCGGTTAAAATGCGCGTATAAGATACCGTATATTAATCGGGCGGCTTGCTTTTGGTTGGGTCGTATGTGATATGGACGGATTGATAAATCAAGTGTTGATTTATCATTTAACCATTAGTTTCTCACTAGAAATCCTTTCTTGTAATTTTTGGATGTATGCATGCATGTATGCATTCCTTGATTCATGCACATATAGATGTGCATGCACACATACATACATACATCATCCTTCATGGTTGTATATACATAGATGATGGTGGCAATATAAGACTCACACCTTGGTTAAATAATATGGATTATTATTTCTATTTGTGTTAAAAACAAAATGAAAAAGGAAAATGGTAATTCATGGATTAGTTTCTACACTCTTCTTTGACCTAAGCATGCTCACCCACCTTTTAACCATGGATTAACATTCCTTTTGTGTTTTAACTCAAATTCAATAATATCTTTATTATTTAACCATGGTTTGAGATGAGAGGTGGAAAATATATATACATATATTTTCTCTTTTTTCATTAGAGATTATCTTTTCTCTTGTTCTAAAAAGGCCATCATCTTCTTCCTCCTTCTTCTTTTGCTCTCTAGATTTCTCTAGTGAGCAAATTACTCACCAAGTTAGGATTTTGAAGTGAGAAAAGCCACCACAACATCATTCTACACAAGTCTTGCCCACTTGTTTAGAGTGTTAGCTTCATTTCTTTCTCTTGATCAAGTGAAGTTGCAAGCTTAGACAAAGCGGACTCCGGGTGGATCATCGTGGACCTAGAGGAGTTCAAGCGGACCTTTTCCAAACCCCAAGTAGCCGAGGAGTCTAGCGTAGGGAGCTACAAAGGTTGTACTCTCAAAACCCTAGCTTTTCCTACTTGTGATGATGTGTTGTTTTTGAAACCCTAATTTTCTAGGAATGATTCTTTGTGTGTTCACTTAGCACCCTAAAAAATTTAATCTTTGGTACATGTGATGCTTCCAAACCCTTCATAAGGTGCTAGGTAAACCTAACATTGGTATCAGAGCTGACCTAGAACATTAGGCGACACTTTAACGAAGTTAAAACTCCGATCGAACCGAAAAATACGGTTTTTTAGCACTCTCTGGACATTTTTTCAAATCTGTTATTTTTCAGAATTAAAAATACTTAAAAAGTACAGCAGGAAAATTTAAGACAAACTGTGAAATACGAAGCAGTGAACAGTAAACCCTGCCGCGGAACCGCGGCAAAAGCTTGCTTAGGCCGCGGCTCCGCGACCGTATAGGTGATTCACTGCCTCGTTTTTATATGGTTTTTCTCCTACCTGCTAGTGTACATTTTTTGGGTATGTTTAATCTGAATCTAGTACTGAATATTCTGGGGATGGTTTTGGATTCAGCGATTCGATCGGAATTTTAATTTCGTGCTTTTTTCCGGATAATTAGAAAGTATTGAATTGTTCGAACGAGTGTCATTTGCTCACTTTTCCCGGGGTTTAAATCTTTCGGAAATGCGTGCAAGTTTTGTGGTGGACCCTCTAGAAGACAACAAACCTTAACTCGATTATGTGACCATCTTGAACTGCCTTGTGAACCTTAGGGTTTGGGGCAGTACGGCGTGTTACATGTGAGGTGTTGGCTTGACCCTTCTACGGCTGGACCGCTACTACTGTGACACACTCCGGATTTTTGAACTTCGCTCAAGTGTTGAGCTTTAGGGAATTTTGGGTATTTGATCATTCGTTCGAAAACTTTAATACTGTCTATTTATCTGGAATGTGATGCAATGTGTGGAATTCATATTACTAGACATGAAATACGAAGTATGTGATATATCGCATTTACGATGACTAAAGAGAATGTGGATTCCAGATATTGCAGTTTTACACTTTCTTTTCTGTGACCGTAAGTGTAGTATGTAGTGGTATTGCCGATTGTCGTTGCTATACATCGACGACGATCGGTGTATGCATACTTACTTACGTTGATCATATGAGATATTATGTGTTGCTGAGATATGATGTGCAGGATTGTCGCGATTGAATAGCCGGGGGGTTTTATGTGAGATGAGAGTTTTAAATTTTCATTCATGTAAATTCAAATGTAATGTAAAAGTCTTTTATTTGGGGCACTTCCGGGTTGAGGTTGATGCCACTAGTGTTGTATATTATTTACTTTTCCGCATTAGGATGGACCCAAGGAGGGGAGCACAGGTGACCGGGTTCTGGGGTTCAGTGGGAGGCCATCTCGAGGAGTCGAGACCGGGTCTCCTAAACTCCAGAATTGGTAGGGTCGCTTACCGCTCTCGTAGGGGTCCAGGGTGTGGGCTTGGCTATTCATCGCGACTTTGGAATCCGTATTTTCTATTGTTGGCTAAATACTAAATACGGACGTCCTAGTATATCCTACATTATATTTATGTTTCTGCTGCGATATCTGTGATGTGATCATTTGATATGTTGTGGTGGATACAATATATAGTATATATGATATATTATATAGACGTTACTTATGTTTTAAACCCGCACTAGCCCTGCCCTGCTCTGTCGTTAGTTACTTAACCTAACGGTGCACGAGGGGACATCGAGGCGAATGCGGATGGCATAAGTGTACGTCGTATTTATCTATGATGTTTAGGTGACTTAAATGATGGGACTTCATTAATGTGATTAATAAAAGAAAAGAAACCTAAAAGATGTTGTAGAATCAAATTTTTTCAAAAAGGGTAGCTACAGTTTTGCTTTGCATAGCGATATATATGATATATCCCGCACCTTATTCGATGAGGAAAGAGCCGAGATCCCTTCACCGGGAGTGACCTCTTTAGCAAAACTGGCAGATGCTACAACACTCGGTTTGCTTTTGATTGCTTTTGCAATTTTGCTTTGCATAGTGATATATATGATATATCCTGCACCTTATTCGATGAGGAAAGAGCCGAGATCCCTTCACCGGGAGTGACCTCTTTAGCAAAACTAATGAAAGCCTCAAAATCACTCCATTTCAAAATTCACTTGATTCTACAACGATATCAAGTTCATTACACAATAGGTTTTCAGAAAAACCTGTCGTAGCCCTCCGTCATTTCAGATAAGAACTGTTTAGTATTCGTGCTACGTTTGTTGGCCTATGTCAAGGCGTAGTGTGCGGTAGTTAAATAGTGCTTATTTGCTTATGCATATGATGCAGATTGTTTTAGGGTAGTCATACGACCTTGTTGGCCTTTGTCAAGGGTCGTGCGGCTGGGTTTGATTCAATCAAGAAATGATGAGTTGAACTTGACTAGCATCCTATGATTTGTTGGCCTTTGTCAAGGTCATAGGGGTTAGGGGCAAAAAAATTATCGGGAATTTCAAGTGTTGAAATTTGTAATGAGATTGCATACCTTCTATGAGATAGTTGGATTCCGATACCCACTGCGAGTAATTGTTACTCCTGGGAGAGTTTTACACAAGACAATTAGCCGATCAAGTAGGTGTTTAGAAAGGTGTCAACGGAGTTACGCCTCTAGGAAAACGAGGTTTACTTTAATTAGGTCCATGCGAAAGCACGGGGAACCTCTCTCAAAGTACCGACACTGGCCTGGCTGAAAGATCGGCGAAGTTGTAGGGTGTAATTATTCCCGACTAATCTTTCCTTTTAGGGTTTGAAGGAAGATTTGATAAAAACAGTGGGAGCCATCCTGATTAGATAAGACAGTAACCAATCTGATCTTGCAACAGCATACGCTAAAGTGTTTTCTTCTCTCTCTCTCCAGGTAGCGACCATGTCATGCCTTAATCAAGATAATAATATGGATGTATTGACCGAACCCGCATGTTATACTGTGCTGGGGAACGTTGGTTCCGTTCTTTCTTATAAGAGTTATAGGACTGGACAGGACATAGGGGAATACCAGGATCCCCATGCCACCCGAATGAAGAAAGTGCATGATGATGCATTTTCTTCGGGTGTGTTCGTTACAGAGAACTGTTTCTCCATTTCCTCTACGTCCGGGGTATTGGATACCGGGTCAGGATCCCATATATGTAATCAGTTACATAGGCTTAAGAAAGGTAGAGAACTTGGAGAAGGTGATAAAGACATAAGAGTTGGAAATGGTGCAATTGTTGCAGCTAAAACCGTCGGAGAGTATCACCTTGTATTACCAACTGGTAATACATTGATTCTGAATGAATTCTATTACATGCCGAGCCTGATATGCAACATTATATCGGTTTCTTTGTTGAGTAAAGAGGGGTATAATTTTGTATTATAGGATAATGTTATGAACATTTTCCGTAACCAAAAGTTGGTTGGATCAGGCATGTTGTGCAATGGCATTTATGTTCTAAATCAATCAACAGTTCTGAGCATAACAAACACACAGAAGAGGAAGAGTTCAGAACTGAACGAATCCTTCTTGTGGCATTGTAGACTAGGTCACATTAATGCGACACGACTAGCTAAGTTGCATAAGGATGGATACTTGAATTCGTTTGAATTTTTATCTTATGACACTTGCCAGTCATGTCTCAAAGGCAAGATGACCAAAACTCCGTTTACGGGACACGGAGAAAGAGTTACAGAACTCTTAGGACTAGTGCATAGCGATGTATGCGGTCCCATGTCTACACATGCCAGGGATGGTTCCGCGTACTTCATTACATTCACTGACGATCTCTCTAGGTTCGGGTATGTGTTCCTGATGAAACACAAATCAGAAGCTTTTGAGAAATTTAGAGAATATAAACAAGAAGTCGAGAACCAAACCGGAAAAAGTATTAAAATCCTACGATCTGATCGAGGAGGTGAATACTTGAGCATTGAATTCCTGGACTTCCTAAAAGAGAATGGGATTCTCTCTCAGCTGACTCCTCCATATACACCACTGCACAACGGTGTATCAGAACGGAGGAACCGCACCCTATTAGATATGGTGCGCTCTATGATGAGCACAGCTGAGTTACCTATTTCCTTCCGGGGATATGCGCTGGAAACAACAGCATACCTATTGAATCAAGTTCCATCTAAATCTGTACCTACCACACCATATGAGATATGGAGTGGGAAGAGACCATGTATTAAACGAGTTAAGATATGGGGTTGTCTGGCCTATGTCAAGAGGCAAAATCCGGACAAACTCGAGGCACGGTCAGTTCTATGCAAGTTTGTGGGATATCCCAAACATTCACATGGATATCTTTTCTACCATACTGAGGAACAAAAAGTGTTTGTTTCTCGACATGCCACCTTTTTAGAAAAGGAATTTCTTACAAAAGAAATTAGTGGCAACGAGGTAGAACTAGAAGAAATTCCGGCTACACAAACTCAAACTGAAGATTTAGTGGAACCAGAGGATTCGGCAGTTCCCAATGAACCCCAGCCACTCCGTCGATCTAGTAGGGTTCCTCGCCCACCTGAGAGATACTACGGTTTTCTCATGGATGGTGGGAGCGAGGATTGCATCATGGAGGATGATGACCCAACTAGCTTCAAACAGGCTATCACAAGTGGGGACTCAGTGAAATGGCTGGATGCAATGCGGTCCGAGATGGAATCCATGTACACCAACAAAGTATGGACTTTGGAAGATGCTCCTGAAGGGGTAAAACCCATTGGGAGCAAGTGGATCTTCAAGAAAAAACTTGGTGTAGATGGGAAAGTGGAGACTTTCAAAGCTAGACTTGTTGCAAAGGGTTTTCGTCAAAGACCAGGTGTGGACTAGACGAGACCTTTTCTCCAGTGGCTATGCTTAAATCCATCCGGATCATGCTTTCCATCGCTGCATATCATGACTATGAAATCTGGCAAATGGATGTTAAGACCGCCTTTCTAAACGGTGATTTAGAAGAGTGCGTGTACATGACTCAGCCAGAAGGCTTCGTAGATAATGGGAGCAGCGGGAAGGTGTGCAAGCTGCTTAAATCTATTTATGGATTAAAGCAAGCATCGCGGAGCTGGAACATCTGCTTTGACGTCGTTGTCAAAGAGTTTGATTTCATCAAAAACGTAGATGAACCTTGTATCTACAAGAAGGTGGCAGAGAGTAAGGTTGTCTTCCTCGTATTGTACGTGGACGACATACTCTTGATAGGAAATGACATTCCTATGCTGCAATCGGTCAAGCTCTTCTTATCACAAAGATTCTCAATGAAAGATCTAGGTGATGCCTCCTGCATATTGGGAATCAGGATCTATAGAGATAGATCTAAAAGGATATTGGGATTGTCCCAATCCAGGTACATTGACACCATACTAAAGAGGTTTAGTATGGAAGAATCCAAGCGTGGGAACTTACCCATGATCTTTGGAGTCACTCTCTCCAAAGAGATGTCTCCCAAGACTGATTTGGAGAGAGCTCGCATGCAATGGATACCCTATGCTTCGGCTGTAGGCTCTATCATGTACGTGATGCTATGTACCAGACCCGATATAGCATACTCACTAAGTGTAGTGAGTAGGTATCAAGCTGATCTTGGAGAGAGTCACTGGACAGCTGTGAAGAGCATTCTCAAGTACTTACGAAGGACTAAAGAGATGCTCTTGGTGTATGGTAACGGAGAACTCCAAGTGGAGTCCTTTACCGATTCGAGCTTCCAGAGTGATAAGGACGACTCTAAGTCGCAGTCGGGATTTGTCTTTATCCTTTTCGGAAGGGCGGTTAGCTGGAAGAGTTCCAAGCAGGAAACCGTGGCAGACTCGACGATGGAGGCTGAATACATCGCTGCCAACGATGCTGCCAAAGAGGCTGTCTGGATCAAGAAGTTCATTACTGAACTTGGAGTGGTTCCATCCATTGAGAATCCAATACCTTTTATTGCGATAACAATGGAGCAGTGTCTTTAGCCAAGGAACCCAGGTCCCATCAACGATCCAGGCATATTCTGAGACGGTATCACCTGATCCGGGAGATAGTTGATCGCCGGGAGATCGAGGTCAGGAGGGTTGACACGAAGAACAACACAGCGGATCCACTCACGAAGGCTATTCCCCAGATACAATTTGAGAGACTCTTCAGGATGCTCGGTTTGCGATACTATAGCAGTTGGCCCTAGTGCAAGTGGGAGATTGTTAGTTGTTTGTATGCCCTAGAGGCCAGTATTGTACAGATGATGTATATTATATTGGATGCTTGGATATATATAGAGATGACTTTCTCGCTTGGTATGATAGTATGCTATCTGGTTGCTCTTTATCTTAAAATGTATACTTGTCTCTTTATACTGTCTTATAGTTACATGTTGGTAAAGCCCTTAGGATGTGTACTTGACTACCTGGACTATGATGAGGATCATACTAGTGGGGACATGGTAGTCCATAAGTACATCCTTCAAGGTCCCTAGTCGTGGGTGTATCGAGACGGGGCATCGATATACCAGTGTAGACTAGCGTATACGCTTCTCGACCCATGAGATGGGCGATGGATGATCCCATATCCATTAGTGTTTGACATCAGAGATGGTATACGGGTGCTCAGTGGAGACTGGGTACACTGGACGGACTCGCCGAGAACTCCCAGATGGTATTATACCTCACGTCAGATGGCAGTTCTCTGGTGACACTTGTGCAGGTTAGTCTGTAGACCCGAGATCGTCATAGAGTCTTATGTGATTCCTACTGTGCTTTGATTTCCACCTTACCACGTCCATGAGGGCATGCAAAACGGTGGTTTTTGGGTACAGTCCCGAGTCACATGGAGGCAATGAGCGATAGGAGGGGTTTTGTCTCTCCCGGTATTGGGGGTTGATGTTGCGCTATGCTCGATTGGCCGTAACAGGGAAGTCCCTGGCCAGGGCTGTTTTAGAGATTTACTGGTAAGTGTTACCAGTAGTTTCTCGACCCGTTATAGGCCTCACATCGGCACGACTTATCGGTTATTGGGGTCTGACGTTTACCATCCCTAGGCTCGATATGCAGCATATCTGACGAAGAGACCGGACTGTACGGTAGTGTTGCCGGTTGGCTCGACGGGAGTTGTAGCAGGTTCGCTTGTTTTCTTCTGATCGATCAATACCCGGGTGGCCGTTACGTTTAGCTGACCGCTTGCGGCTTGGGGGTGCTTGATATGATCATCACCCACTGCCGGCGTATTGACGAGTCTTAGAGTTCCACAAAGGAGTTACCTAGTCCAGGCGAAACGTTGTGGTGCGCGTATGCGATATGCGCATGGACCCGGTTAAAATGCGCGTATAAGATACCGCATATTAATCCGGCGGCTTGCTTTTGGTTGGGTCATATGTGATTTGGCCGGATTGATAAATCAAGTGTTGATTTATCATTTAACCATTAGTTTCTCACTAGAAATCCTTTCTTGTATTTTTTGGATGTATGCATGCATGTATGCATTCCTTCTTGATTCATGCACATATAGATGTGCATGCACACATACATACATACATCATCCTTCATGGTTGTATATACATAGAAGATGGTGGCAATATAAGACTCACACCTTGGTTAAATAATATGGATTATTATTTCTATTTGTGTTAAAACAAAATGAAAAAGGAAAATGGTAATTCATGGATTAGTTTCTACACTCTTCTTTGACCCAACCATGCTCATCCACCTTTTAACCTTGGATTAACATTCCTTTTGTGTTTTAACTCAAATTCAATAATATCTTTATTATTTAACCATGGTTTGAGATGAGAGATGGAAAATATATATACATAAATTTTCTATTTTTTCATTAGAGATTATCTTTTCTCTTGTTCTAAAAAGGCCATCATCTTCTTCCTCCTTCTTCTTTTGCACTCTAGATTTCTCTAGTGAGTAAATTACTCACCAAGTTAGGATTTTGAAGTGAGAAAAGCCACCACAACATCATTCTACACAAGTCTTGCCCACTTGTTTAGAGTGTTAGCTTCATTTCTTTCTCTTGATCAAGTGAAGTTGCAAGCTTGGACAAAGCGGACTCCGGGTGGATCATCGTGGACCTAGAGGAGTTCAAGCGGACCTTTTCCAAACTCCAAGTAGCCGAGGAGTCTAGCGTAGGGAGCTACAAAGGTTGTACTCTTAAAACCCTAGCTTTTCCTACTTGTGATGATGTGTTGTTTTTGAAACCCTAATTTTCTAGGAATGATTCTTTGTGTGTTCACTTAGCACCCTAAAAAATTTAATCTTTGGTACATGTGATGCTTCCAAACCCTTCATAAGGTGCTAGGTAAACCTAACAGGAACTCTCACGAGACAAATGACGACCTCAGGTCGATGAACTAACCTGTACACATGTCACCTGGGAACTGCTATCTGACGTCAGGTATAAGACCAACTAGCATGTTCCCGGCGAGTCCTGTCCGGTGTAATCATAACCCAATGAGCACCTGTATACATCTTAGGTGAACCAACTGACACCAGTGGCTTGTGAGACCGGTCACCGCCCCTCATCGGGGTCTCGACTGTATACACTAGTCTACTCTGGAGTATCGATGCCCTGTCTTGAAACTCCCACGACTAGGGACCTTTTAAGGATGTGCTTATAGACTACCAGCTCCCACGTATATGATCGCCCTCATACTGCTGGCAGTCAAGCAAGAATCCTAGGGGCTCTATCAACGCGCAATAGTGACCTGTAAGGTCACATAAAGCAGTACACGATGATAAAGATAAACCAGATAGCATACTATCATCTTGAGTAAGACTGTTCTACCGAAGTAGGTCCTCCCTCAATCATTACAATCACGTGCTTGTGATCCAATAATTGACTCTGAGGGCTACAATCTCCCACTTGCACTCAAGGCTAATTATTGCGATGTCGCATACTCACAGCCCGTGTGATACCGAACACCCAACTCCTCTACTAATCAGTCTCACAAAACCCGTTTGCGAAACTATTGCGTTCGAGGAATAGCCTCAGTGAGTGGATCCGCCTTGATGTTTCTTTCTATGTCTCTCTATATCTCAAGTTCGCGGAGAAAGCCATCTCCCAAAATGAGCAATACCTGTCTTAGAATGTGTCTGGATGTCTAATGGGACCTAGCTCATAATTGAACTCCAAATCCAAACTTCTTAGACTGTATCGTCAACTGAACTTAATCAGTATCCTGTGCCATGCCTCCCTCAGTATCCTCCTGGACCACCTGTCCATAATACCGCCCCTCGTCAGAGGGAAAACTATAACTCTGATAGTCACTCTGCCGTCCAGGTCACCTTGGAGGCCTAGAATGATAACCGTCTCCTAAAAGAGGCTGTTGTTATCATATCCCTATAACATCTACTTATGTTCTAAAACTGCTTCCGATCGTTTCTCCAAGATTGGATCAATATCAACTTATTGCATCTATTGCAAAAACAACATCTGGTGTGGTACTTGACATATCATGATCGACTCAATTGCCTAAGCAATTGATCTGCCAATCATACACATCCCTCTCCCTTTTAGTCTGTAAGACACCTTTAGAGAGGGTGACTCCATCACCTGCAGGTACACTACCGTGCCAGGAGTCGTCCATTCTAAAACACCTTTAGAATGCTGTCTAAGTACCCAGTTTGGGACACTTCCCAAATCTAGATCTAAAACCATAGATCCAGTAACCAGAATGTCTAATATTATGTCCAAGTCCCTTTGTGGAGAAACAACTGTGTGACAACCAAAGTATAACTGACCGTAGTATAGGAATATCACTTCCTACTCTGTGTATGTCATCCAAATACCAGGACATCACACCCTACTACCTTCTTAACAGATCCATCCCCTATTCTGATGAAGTCAAACCCATGACTGTCACATTAGAAATAGATGATCTATCTCCGCTATATCTGCTTTAGTCCATAGACATAAACTACTTGTCCACCAATGCTTCCGCTGCTCCCACTGACTACGACAACCCTCCGGCAGATCCATATAGACGTGCACTTCTAAAGCCTGTTTAGAACGACGCTATATTCATCCTCCTACCGGGTCTCACAGTCTGGAACAACAGCAATGGAAAGTCTGGGTAAACAAAAACCTCCCTGTCACCGTCCTTGAGGCTACCGGAGTACCTCTCGGGTGCCTGAGGTTACCCACAGTATCTGCGGAGTGGCCAATGGAATGTCATACCAGATTGAATCTTTAGGTTCTTATCAAATTTTCAGTAATCGTTTGCGGTTTTGGAATCACTTCCAGTTCTACCATACTCCCACTACCGTTTTCTGAAAAAATCCATTTTTGTTAAAACCGTGGCGAGTCAAGAACAATGTCACTATTGATCTTCCAGATGGTAGAAAATCAACCCTCGTCATAGCCTGGGTCAACCCACAAACAGCCATTACAGAAACGTGCCTTGAGTTATCCGGAGTCTGGTTTTAAGCATAAGCCGGACAACTCCCCGTACCTTAACAATGTCAAGATATGAACTGTTCTATATCCAATATAGAAACAGAGGCACTGATTTAATTGAACCAGATTCAAATCATGCAGCTATCCCCAGTGCATGTCAACTAAATGGAAAGAGGCCGATCAGCGTTACTCAACTCAGGAATGCTTCCAATTATGAGTAACCTGAAAGAGAAGCAAGTTCTCTTAATCATTACTATCAACTGAATACCATACACAAGTATCTACATCTTTGATCACTTTGAAGAATCCTGATACTCGCAATTCCTGGTTCTCTACTTTATTCATATACCTATAACTTCTCAAAATTTGGACCCTGTGTTTCTACGAAACACCTGTCTAAAAACTAGAGAAGTCATAAGTAAACCGAATATAGTACGAGAACTAACCCCTCTGTCCTCATGGACGCTGGACAACATACAATACTCTGTATAAGTCCCTTGAGTCTAATAACTCATTCCCTGTGTGTCGTAGGTTGAAAACTGTACTTATGGTTAAGAAGAATTACACCGCTGTTTAATACTCCTTACCTAACCATCCACTGATATAGGTAAATGTCATGGACATAATTTCAAAAGGGTATATCTCACTCTATAAAAATAGACGTACAGATATATCAATTTGAAATTGGTGCATAACAACGGATATTCAAAACCAAATATTTGCCGTCCGGCAAACAACCCAGGTGACTTCCTCAAATATCACCGATTACAACGAATCCCGATATAATGAGGATGATCACCCAATTCCCAATAACTTACTCCCACTCATCATCTGTAAAGCCATACAGATGTGAGAATCATACTTGGTAAATACATACCCTGGAGCAAGTGTCTAATTGGGAAATCAATTTTCTTTTGACAGTACACAGCGAAACTGAAACATTGAAATGTTTCGTAGGGGTATCCGGGTATTCCTAGTAATGCCTCTTCCATTATCCAGATTGACAACTCTAACCGTATAATTCTTTGCCATCTCTCCAAATCCCTTTATATTTCTTTAGTCATTACCTTCTGTACACCCTCTTAGGCTAAGTGGTTTTCTTCCTTCCCTACCGTTCGGCACTAGCCTATGGTTTGGAAGAAGACTATCCAATAAGCATAATGGGTGTACTGTCCTAATCCTAGGAGCACTCGCAATGCGAGAGAAGGTGAAGATAAAAGACAACCGAATAAACCTTATTCCTATTTCTCCTGAACCAGAATCCATCCCCGAACTGGAACAGGTTCCTTTCGAGTTCGTATATAACCATACGATGGAGTATCCAATAAACTGTGGATCTTCGTAGTGATACAGAGTGCTCTGGAGAAATACAAAGGTGATTTAGGATTGGAGAAGAAATACTTGGTTTGGTCGTGAATAGCAGTCGCAATTTACTTTGCCCTCTTACTAATCCCTTGATATGTCTTTACTTAATACCTTCTGTACACCATCGTTATGCTAATTGGTTTTCTTCATTCCCCACCGTTCAGCACCAGCCTAAGGTTTGGAAGAAGACTATCCAATTTGCGTAATAGGTGTA